>JAJJXC010000001.1:0-628734 GCA_022432385.1 Xylariaceae sp. FL1272 | reverse complement strand
TTCTGAGTCAGTTGCTCTATCTTGGTCATTTTCCCGTGCGTGTTGTTTGCGTTTCGATATCTGCGTTCTTTCCCCCGTGGAAACGAGATGATACAATCAAACAGAGGAATCCGCCAATTTTGGCTTACCCCATGAGATTCGTGCTGTATACATCGTGCTGGCTGCTATTGAATCAACGTGATCTACGATGCGTGTGGGAGAATCTCCACAGAGGCAGGTGTCCAGAAGATAATTACGCTGTACTGGACGTCCAACAAAGTCATAAAACAGACCAAAATTCAGGCCAGTCTCCTCATGATCGCTAGGAGGAGATCTATCTGTGCCTTAACAATGCGCAAAACTGGAGCAGTGTAGAGTATATAAACAGCCCGAACACCTACACGCCCCGAGCATCCGACATGGGACGTGTAAGGTGAGCGAGAAAATGGGTGTGTTGCTATATCACCCGCACTGAGGTTCGCAAACGACAAGGAGTCAAAAGGACTGGTGGGAGCGGAGAATGCTTCAGGGAAGGCACGAGCAAGGCTGGCAGAAGCAACCGAGCCGGGCTGGCTTGCAACTGTCACAAGGTTGATGTTCATGCAAAGAAACAAGGAACCTATGGAAAATCTCTCCAGACTGTTCACGTTAGAATAGCCAAAATAGACATGAATATATTGCAGTGCTTGCCTACGTGTAAGTACAGTGTTATCCCTTTTTGCCTTTGCGTGCCTGACCTCCTGAGTGTGAACGCCTACCCTGTATCTAATGAGCACATGCACTCTCGCAAAACACCACGCGCTTATAACGAGCTTGATCGTGGATATCGAAATAACAGAACTTATTGAGCTTGTAGTCTCAGCCATATCAACTTGATCCATGTGTGTGCATCCGAGTATGTGCGCTATGCTGGGGCCTATAAACCGTGCGCATAGTAGCATACATCTGTTTGTGCTGGAGAAGTAGGGAATTGGTCCGGAAGAAGATATGGACAAACCGCAACCCAACGTTGACAACTGTGAATAACGCTTGACTTATGAAAGTCTGACCATCTCAGCCCTACCTTATCTGCTGGCCCCACGCATATATGGTTCGGCTCTACCTACTTAAAGGAGAGAATATTCAAAGGCTCGTACGCAGCGTGATGGCTACTGTCGTAGTCTCTCTCCAGTTCGGGGTCGAGGTCGCGTGACCAAAGGAAAACATGTCTGCCCAGACTCCACCTCACATCGACGTGGCTCTCGTCAGGCCGTAATTGGGATTAGCTCGTATGCAGGTGCTCACGCATCGTCGTGTGATGTACTCTATGAACATCTCATGTGGTTCATTATGATTCTTCCTCCTCCGTAGATGATACTAACCTACCGTGTTATTGAGGTTTCCTGTGGACCCTTCTTGTCATTGCCGGGTTGCCGGGTGGAGGATATCTGGTGGCACCATCACCGAAATCGGTTTCGTGCGGAGATCGTGGCATTTCGGCCCCGCGTTTTGCTTCCCCAAGGTTCTGGGGCTTGCTCGGTTTGAATGTTACGCATTTGCGTGTAAGGACCCCGTAGTAGCTGGATTTATGCGGAGAGGTGATTCTTCGGCATGGGGTGTAGCAGACTGGATTTCATTGATATGCATGCATGCATGCATGCAACGCAGCAAGCCCCAGAACATGATGATTAAAACAGCATAAACGAAGTAGAAGAAAGATGAACAGAGAACGAGAGTAAAAGCTCACCTAAGCACTTCGAGTATATCGACATGTCACTGAGTTCTCTACTTGCTTTTCCCGACGAGACAATATAAGAAGTCCAGGAGTTGAGACGAGGCAAGACTTACACCCTGTACAGCTAAAACAGTTGGAGAATAGAAGATTGACCACTGCTATACCTCTGGTTCACTTAATGTTTGAACCAAGGTGGTGATGGGTTTGTTGCTTAACGGCCACCATTTATGGCTTGCGCCTCCTAAGATGCTTTATATCGAATGTGATTAAGACATGTACTTCTATCTACATAGTAATTTGTATCACACTCAACTAGACATTAACTGCTCAGGTCAAGATGCCCCCTTGCCCACCGTCATAGTGAAATCTCAGAGCCGCAGCCATCTGGATTTGAGTCTCATGTTTTAATCTATGTTCGACGTAAACAGTTCTCACTCATTGGCCCGAATACCAGCCTTCCTGGATCTAGATAAGAACAACACATCTGCTTGACAAACTTGTGAAAGCCAAGCAACAGCTCTCGCACGAAACATGCAGAGTGCAAAACGCCTGCCACATGCATCAAGGGGTGAGCTGCATATTCTGAAGCAACACTTATCAAAAGGCATTTGATACTTCAAGGGACTGTGAGCCACTCAGCGCTCTTGGGTGAAGCATGTGAAGGGTGCGTGTCGGCCGTACCTAATCAATGATGGTCGGACGATAATGCGCTGTGCAACAACAATGTGATATGGCATGCTGATCTCCTCGTTTATCGGGCTTAGACGCGCTTGCCGATGAGGCTCCCGCAGAATAATGGTTCGGTCTTGATATCTGTGATTCGTAAGCGGCGTACTGCGCCGTATTGGACTGGGAGCTTCCAGGGTAGTGAGATATGACGTCATCGCACTACTCACCATTCAATCATCAATTGAGCTCTAGATATCTGACATCTATGGCGTCGAGGTAGGTTATTTGCCTTCTATTCCCGAGGTTGGCCAAGAAGTTCGGATGCCGGAACCAATGTTTATATATGTGGCTGTCAGACCATCGGCGACATCATACATCGAATTTACGATAGCGTGAACTTCACTGTCACACTTGTCACTACTGATATCAGCGCTCAACGCCTCATTGACGATCAGCCTTTTAATTAAGAATGATGATCATATATGATGATAGCGGGGTGATTCCTGCGAATGAGGCCTCCCGTAGATGTCGGAATATGTAGCGACGGGCATATCCTGGGTTTACGCGCCGAACTGCAATTCAGAGATGGCCTGCCTACATCGATGACATTGACACAGCCGAGAGCTTGCGAGCTTGTTCCGAAACTGCACATCTTATCTCATTTGCCATGTGTATGTGGGCACAACATGCGTATGAGAGTCGGGCGGTGTTGCACGGCACGGAGGCGGTAACGAGCTGATGGGTTGAACGACGGACGAATGACGGACAACATCGGGAACACGATATGGCTTATCAAAGCTCAAAGCTCAAAGCTTTCTCTTTATCGCGCCTCGGCTGATGTCTGACCCATCCCGTACGAAACGTTGCTTGGGAACGGAAGTGTCCTGGTGCAGCGCCGGCTTGGAGCGGTGAGCAGAAGGGGTGAGCAGGCATTTCCGTGGTCTCGTATAGTTTGTTAGACGTCGATGTCTTTCGCGATATGAGAAGAGGATGCTGGTACAAGGCGACATGGGGCGGCGTAAACAAGGCTACAAGTTGACGGATTTTTTGTGCTAGTGGATGGGGTGCCGACTTCTATGACCATGCAGATTGAAACGCACCCTACAAATGCCTCATACATGCGGTTGGATGATTAGCAATGGATTCCTCGATGCATGCAGGCTGCTGCGCGTATCCAATTTTGGGACACTGCATCTCATAGTCGACTGCATTATCGAAGGAGACTTTTCGGCAATTCTGGAAAAGCTAAGCATAGACGAGATCAAGCAAGTGTTTCGTTTCGCGGAACGAACCTCGCACTGAGTGCTGTACTATAAGTTTCTGCTTCTGAAGAGACTGGTCTAGATCACCTGCGGGTTTTCAGCCATCACAGCAAAAACCCTCACCACGGAGCAGCCCTGACAACAGAATCACGAAACATGACGAATGACTCGTAGCACCAGTAGCTCTATTCAAGCCTTTAGGCAAGTCAAGGTAGCTCTCGAAGAGGCAAGAAAGAGTCGTCAAGGTGGATTTTATGGCCTGCAAGACCACATCCTTCTACCAGTCTCATTATACCCTCTTCTACGGGCTGTTTTGTTTGTAAGTGGACAGACCGCTACTTGCAATTCGCTATTCATAAAAACATAAACACACGCATGTCGGTGAGGTTGTACGTTGGCCCCGGGCCCATCATAGGAGGTGTACGAGGCACGTTTTCTGTTGCTGAGAAGAAGCTGTCTCGGAAGATTCCTACCTTGTAATATGTGCTCGTATGAGTATGTTACCAGAACCATGAATCTGGACGAGGGTGTATGCATAGAGCTCCAATTGAGACCCTACAATACGACAGTGAATCGGTTGCGTGACTGCAAGGGAAAATGCACCGGGCTAATCAATTGGACCTGGAAGACTTGGTTCCTCGATAGCCATAACAACTCTCGATGACAATATGCAGACCAAAAGTGTTTGTCGGTTTCTGCTCTCGTTCGTTTTTGAATATTCTGTAGCATGGCAACAGCAGTACTCATAAGTTGAGGGGTCTCATCCGAGCGAGATGATGCTTTATTAGTCGGACACAATGCTGTCCACATATTGCAGCTTTAAAGACCATCCATAGCACTGGGAATGACAGCACGACTGAAGCATTCGCTATCCTTCTTGGGGGGCAAAATTGGCCACAACCGGACTGGTGGTGATTGGTAATTTTGATTGTATATCCTCGACAACGACGGGAGCTCGTGTCCTCCTCCTTTCCGGGGTGGTCCTGTCTTTACTCGTCTGTCCAGGAACGGCGCTCAGTGGTATATATCGGTGTCATGGTCCAAAGTGCCTTGAGAATAGTGATTCCAGCGGAACATTGGGTCCGTCCACGACTTGTAATTACACTGTGATTCTGCGAGCTCGTAGGAGTTGTTTTTGTTGGCAGATTGAATCAATGAGCCAGTGACACAATTGTTGATAAACAAAGAAAGGGCAAACGTAACGCATTGTTACCACGGAGCCTTCCTTTGTTCGATATAAATAGTATATGATGTAGCTGTTTGCTTAGAATGATAAATGAGGAGCGACATTTCTGTCACCATTGGAGCAAACTGTGTGATCTAGAAAAAGCTGGTCTACTCAAATCCTGGGTGATGATAATATAGTAGGTATTGATATGACAAGTTGGTATACCTATACCTAACCTATATGTATAGATAACGAGCTACGCAAATGCTGGAGTGGAGGGCATCATGAGTCTCAAGGCCTTGTGGTCATACTGTAACGAATGGATTGTTGTAAGCTATGTCGGAGTCACGGGTGCAAAACGTCAGCACAGTGATTGACATGCAGTTCTTCTAGCTCTGTTATGCATCCCATGATGCATTCGCCATTCCAGATCCTTTTGTCTCGTCCCAACTGGGATACTATTTGAGGTGGTACCTCTGGGAGTCTTTCATCGGCGATAAATACAAATAGATGATCCAGCTGCCCTCCCGTGAGCAACCGACGCTCCCCTCCTTCCATCTCATCTCCATTGGACTGACTACCCTTATTGATCTCCATTTGTGATCCAACTACCTACCCTTTGCTCTGGTCCCAACTGCTGTTGCAGAGATGCACTCGCCTGTCACTACGTATACAAATTCATAAGACCATCCATTACTGCTGACAATGACCAACTCGATCCTCATTCAAGAACGGAGTCGCGTCAACTTTCACCTATTTGACTTCTAACATTTGCTGGGAACCCACTCCGTGGTTCCTATTGCCGTGATTCACAAATCCTGCTCGTCACCTGCCACCAATTCAATAGCATCCAAGCATAACCCATTTATACCGGCCTCCCAATAGACACCACCTCGTTGTTCTTGAACAGCTTCCCAGCAATAGTGGGCCAGTGGCCGGAGCACATTCCACTGATCCGATTGCGTGTGAACTGTGACAGGCTAGCTCTTCTGCTCGCCTTCAGTATTTGCTTAGAGAAACGTCTTGTCCAGTGCGGATAGGTGTAAAAGATTTGATCTCCGCCACCCACAATACCAAGACCAGAAGAGGGGAGGCAATAACGAGAAGGAAATCTCAAGAACTGGCCCCTCATCCGGCTCCTCTGCTTTCCAAGAGCGCATGAGCAGATCCCGCAAGCACACTACATCGACAGACTAGTAAAGTCGACTCAAACCTACACAGAATTCCTCCCACTTGACCTCTGCTTGACATAGCTTATCCATCGGAGAAAGCACGCACCCATTGGCAGCCGTCGCTGCTGGCCCACTAGAGCCCACTGGAACCCACGCTAAAGCGACGCATCATTACTTACACAGAGCCCTATTCGCCCTAACCACTTATTTGCTCCAGGGCGTGTGCCGAGTCGCCCATTTCGCGAACTTCTCCGCCTGCGCTGTCTTTGCTGCATCGTCGCGGGCATCTTGGCGAGGGGCCACTGCACATATACCCTTACCCTAGACGGCGGATCTCGGGCGGCGGCCGCTGGATGTGCCCTGGTGAGTTGAGATTGGAGCAGATTCGCACCGATGGAACTGATGGCTAACATGGCTTACACGCAGATACCTTCCATACCTACGGTATCTACAGAACCTTAGGTACCTTACAGACTGTGCACGTCACTAACAGAAACCCGCCCAAAAGGCTAAGTTTTCTCCGTATTGCCTGGAAATTCTTTGGGTGTTGCTATATTACCCATCCCCGCCGACCGACTCAAAGTCTTGAATCTTTCAGGACACAAGTTGTTAGAGCGCTACCATAGGTACATGTACCTACCTATAGCGTGGGCCACTGACCTGTTGCCCATTACCTAGCACCTGGGCCACCTAGCACCACCCACTGGACTCCCTAGCACCACCCACTGGACTCCCTAGCACTCCTCCCTACGGGCCCCTACAAATTCGCCCTGGGTCCCGCCGCCTCTACTCGCACCCTCTCCTCCAGCTCTTGATTTCCCTTCCTGTTTCTTCTTTCTTTCCCTTCGCCTTCTCCTCCTGTGGCTACGGATCATACAGACCCAAGCGCGTCCCTGTTTGGCACTTCGTCCACTTCGTCGCCAACCCTGGGCTTAGCCCACCCCAAAGGCGACGCCAGTGTCGCCGCCCTCGCTTCGTTCTCTGCTGCGTGCTACTGAGCGGTCCAAGACCCCAAATCCCATCAACCCCGCCGTCTCCCCTGTCGCTGGGCGCATCCGTCCTTCATCTGCGCCGAGGCCTGTAGTAGCCGCAATCCAACGCCAACACTGCCACTCGCCATCCGGCTGCACCATTTGTATTGTTGCAGACATGCCGCACTCAGGAGAGAAATCTAATTCCCCTATTGCTTCTCAGCAGTCCTCGATCAAGTCTGTTGAGCTTCCTTCGAGATCGTCCAGTGTCAGGGCGCAAAATGTCCAGACTAGCAACGGCGTCACTTCGCCGGATGGGCACCCGAAGCAAACCGAGAAACCCTCGATCAAGAACCGTCTGACTCGGATGTTCTCCAATAAGGACGACCTTCCCAAGCAACAGGTTCCAGATGTGTCGCAGCCTTCGAAGCGCACAGTTCCCAGCCCAGGTCCTGCTTCCTCTGGTACTAACACGCCTGCCAAATCCATCGCCGCCAGCCGCACACCGGCCAATGACGTAGCTCCGCAAAAAGCCGCGCATCCAGTTACACGTTATGCGGTCAATCCCAATGTCCCGGGCGGCCATGAACATCACCTCAAGGCCAGCAGGAGGCAGGAGAAGCTCTCTGACATGTGGAAGGGTCTGCTAGGTAGGAAGCATGAAGTCCCCGAGGCCGATTTGTCTCTCGTGTCCAGCTGGGTCGACACTCTGAAGCAAGAGAAGGACTCTCTAGCCAACGATAGGAAGGGCGGTCCTAACCACAGCGCTACACTGGTCGAGAAGTATGGCAAGTGTCAGGAGGTGGTCGGACGAGGTGCATTCGGGATTGTGAGAATCTCCCACAAGAAGATGGACAACGGCGAGAAGCTCTTCGCCGTCAAGGAATTCCGACGCCGGCCCGAGGAGAGCGAAAAGAAATACAGCAAGCGCCTTACTGCGGAATTTTGTATTTCTTCATCACTGCGCCATCCAAATGTCATCCACACTTTGGATCTGCTGCAGGACCAGAAAGGAGACTATTGCGAGGTCATGGAATACTGCTCAGGTGGTGACTTATATACCTTGGTCCTGACCGCTGGCAAGCTGGAAGTGCTAGAGGCGGATTGCTACTTCAAGCAGATGATGCGCGGTGTCGAATACATGCATGAGATGGGAGTGGCACATCGGGATCTGAAGCCTGAGAATCTGCTTCTCACCTGCCATGGCGCGTTGAAGATTACCGATTTTGGCAATGGCGAGTGCTTCCGGATGGCGTGGGAAAACAGCGCGCACATGGTCTCTGGCCTTTGCGGTTCCGCACCATATATTGCACCAGAAGAGTATGTCGATAAAGAATTCGACGCTCGCGCCGTAGACATCTGGGCATGCGGCGTAATCTACATGGCGATGCGAACGGGGCGGCACTTATGGCGCCTTGCCAAAAAGGACGAAGATGAGTTCTACGAACGTTATCTTGAGGGTCGTCGTGACGAAGAAGGGTACGGGCCCATTGAGTCTCTGCATCGGGTATGTCAACCTCATTTCATATATATCGCTCTACGATCTTTACCTATTCCAGTTGACGGTTACTAATAGTCTAGATAGGCTCGATGCCGTAACGTCATCTACTCCATTTTGGATCCGAATCCGACACGGCGCATTACTGCGTCCCAAGTTTTGAAATCAGAATGGGGTCGAGAAATCAAACTCTGTAAAGCTGGCGAGGAAGGGCTATAACTCTGCGTGTTAGCAGACTTAATTACTATGATAACAATATACGCAGCCTCGACAGACTATGCTGACAGACTCAAAGGGGGCAATCACCGTCGGTATACAGCACCCCATTCGGATAATGAGGATCTATTGCTACTTTCTGGCACGGAGTTCGGAGATTCATTTCTAACAACATTTGCATTCGTTGCGACTTCTATTCATTACGCCCCTATTCACGAAGACCCACGACTAAAAGAACGAGGCATAACCTGGTGCACAATTCAGCAAGTTGGGAGCTGAGATGCGCCACGCGTCACGCAAGCGGACGTCGACGAGATGGTCCTATTCTTGTATTATAATACCAAAGATATTCTCGTATCAGATCAACGGTAAAACTGTGCGTCTGGCACATCAATTGGATTCAGCGGTGCGGTTAGGACGCATAAGCTGGTCATCTCAATCCCCATCCCAGCTAAGATCTAGATTTGCGTGGTTGAGAAAGGGAAATACTGGGCTTGCCCCCCTAGCATGCTAGTTATATGAGCTAAGCTCGGGCATTGTACTCACGGCTTTGACGAATCACTTGTCAAGTCCTTAGCTTACTCGGTTCGACTCATCTGTGCGAGTCGTGACTGTTTCATGCATGCCTCTGCAAATTCGTAGCTCGGTAGGGCCGTTGGCAAGCTCTCATTACTTGGATGGCATTTGAGTCCTCCACGAGTTAAACCACGAAATGGACACGTTCTCTGAAGTGGGAAACCTAATTGATAAAAATCCAGTGTATAAAAGTATTACCATTTAAGGTGGGTTCGGTGATTTAATCAAGATACACTTCGTCTTCATTAATAGAGTTTGAGACACCGTATCAACAACAAACAACCACATCATCCCTGAAAACAATTTGGGCAGTCCTACTCGCACATCGAAACCTGTTAGCTACAAGCTCCATGTCGCGAGAGGGCGCAGATTACTGACCTTGAGAGGAATCTGAGGTGGTGACTTTCTTACATAAATCCCTGGACTACCAAAACACCCTGAATACTACCTTCAGCTTCAGAGGCATAATTCCTGGCTCGCCTGACTAAGATGCCTACCCGTGACCCAGCGTGGCCTGTCGTCCAATCTTACAAGCTGGCTGTTTAATAGCGACACATGTTTCTATAATCTTCGCGAACCGAGGCGCGAAGTGTATAATGCTCTGGGCACAGAGCGGATAACAATTACTATAACAACATATCACAGCTTGACCTCCTATCGACCCCTAGACGGACCACAGAAGACAATAGTCAGCATGTCATAACACCAAGAAAACCAGTTTCACCCTTCGGCGCCTCCGGATCAAACCCCCCCAATGTCCTTTCAGGACCTCGGCGATCGAAACTCAGCCCTATGCACAGCTCCCGGGGGGCGTCGATCTGCTAACGTCAGACTGCGTACGGAGTAAGCATAACATGGCTGCGGATAAGATGCTCACAGGCATTGTAATCACTAAGAAACTAGATTTTTACTGGAGGAGCTTGTTGTAAACTGATGTTGCCACTGTCTATCTTGTGATATTGTAGCGTTCTGGGCATGACACGTCGAGGCATATGCCATAGTTCGTCTAACTACATCTATTTTATATGTGGCTTCTAGACTAGGTACTCACGGCTTTCACTTTTGAAGACAGCTCTACGTTGGTCTTTCACCAACAGACTCCCAAGAATCGAGTTAAGCGGGGGATCATCCATACCATAACTCAGTACACATGCACAGTGAACCCCTGTACGCAATTCTAGAACACAGTGGAAATCATAGATGAATAGTCGTAAGAATGATGTAAATATGTCCGAAAAATGTCACATTTTTTATACATCAATGGGACAAGTTGTTTCCCGCTGCACGTCTTGGAATCAACTCACCCGCTGGTCACCATATGTCTCTGCCCTTTATTTCCCATGCGGGAGTACGATCAATGGAGTGTAACAGCAAGGGTTAAACCATCTCGACATTAAGCAGCCGACTATCATGACTGTCTCCAGCGGCCGTAATCTCATCGTCATCGTCTTCATCCACAGCATGATATTCCCGTCTTGTTTTGTCGACCTTCTTCGTTTCTGAGCCAATAAATGCCAAAACTCTCTGCCACTGTCATAAAGTGCAACGCGCCAAGAATTCCCCTATTCCCTAATGATTACTAATCATTGGCATTGCCTCCTGACTGGCTGTCGAGGCTCGCCTCACCCAGATCTCCACTGTAGTTTCGGACTCCTCGTATCTGAAAGCTAGAAAATATTATATCCGTAGCACATCATGTATTTATGAAATGACTTGATGTGGCCCCGCGCCGTATTCAGTGAGTGAGGCTAGGCTCAGCTGCCCGCTAAGCTCTGTCGAGCTTGTAGCGTCCCCCACGCGCCGCCGTATGCTAACATTCATTTCGAAATCGTCCGGGTATATGATTCTTGAGGCCGCAAAGAGGAGCCGGTGTTATGGAATGAGGCAATTGTATCGTTAAATGACCAAATTCGCCATCGAAGAATATCAGATCAAGAGTGAAACAGATCCCATGCCCTCTCACAGATGCGGAGAAATTCTTCACGCTTCTGTCGCTGTGTTTCGGGGCTATCTCTACCAGCTCCGAAAGGACCCCGCCGCGCTGTAGCAGGGCCATGCCCAAGCGGTGGGCTCCCGCCCTCTTCATATTCGGCCCGAGTGCGTCGCTTACTCGCACTTCGGCTGCCATCTTGGATATGCTGTGCTGTGCGTGGAGATGGAGGCGTTGGTGGCTGATGACCCGTGTAGTGGACCAACTTGGGCAACAATTCAGGTCGGCCACCGGACAATTCGTGCTGAGCCTCTTCTGCAGACTTGTACTCCCTCGCTCGGCTAGACTGGAGCGGCTGGGCAAAGGCTGGAGGCGGATGACTGGGCGACGTTAAGGGAGCATGGCTTGGGTTGGGATATAGCGAACGGCTGTTGGGCTGTTCACCGTGCGATTGTAAGCCTTGGTTAGCAAACACGTCCGAGATGGGAGGCAATCGATTAGTAGTCTGAGTAGCAGGTACGTGATGAATGTGAGACGTATTTGATAAATTCGATGGCTGATTTGCGACTTGCCGAGTGAAAGGGTGGGCGTTATGCCGCCCAGTGAACGTCTGTCCAAGAGGTGCAGACTGGATTACTCGTTCATTTGCAAATTGTTCGTGAGAGGGCGCGACAATGCTGAGGCCTGGAGGTGCCTTGTTTCGTCTTGACGAGATGCCGGGAGTCTTGACCGCAAACTGGCCGAGTGAGTCTTTCTCTTTGCCGGTATCGGGTCCATCTCCTTTCGCAGACTGTTGCTGCAGTCTCGCTTCTATGATGCGTCGCTGTTGCTCCCTGACATTCAGGCTTTGCTGAAGCTGTTCTTTCATGATGGGATCCTGGGTCACAAAACCTGGTGATAAGCACGCCAATCCCACTTCCTGGATGCCAAGTCCTTCTCGTCCGCCTAAGGCGGGCCGCGCGGTGGCCGCGCCTGAGCCAGTCAGAGTATTCTTGGAGAGATCTAGCTTTCGAGGGCGATGGCGGGTAGTGGTTGGGATCTCGGGTGATCCAGGCTCTTTCTTCACAATGATCTTAGGTCCGGATACATTCCGAAGGCTAAAGATTGCCTACTTGTTAGTACAGCTGTAACAACGATGAAGATAGCAATGCGAGTTGCAAAGGCTAGACTAGGGGGTATGCTCGAGGGAGCAAGACATAGTAGCAGATTGTAGCGACTCACGTGCTGGGTGGAGATGATTTGTGCTGTTGACCTCCAGCCCGCGTTGGGCTCTGGCTCGTAGAGCGCTGGGCTGGTGTGTTGCTGCTAGTCGCGGTATACAAGCGTGTGTTCGGGGTGGCCGAGGAAGCTGCGGTACGTGGAGCTGAGGGCGACGAGGTGGGTAAAGAAGCTCCTTGAATACCACTTGCAGCAGGCACCAACTCGGTATATGTCGGCCTGTCGTGAGGAGCAGGAGAAGGGGCCATTGCAATCGCGGCACTCATGATGAATTAGGATATGCAAAAGTCGTCTGGTCGATCTTTTACAGGTTCTCTTTTCGCAGCCTTCGCAGTCTCCGAATTGAGTCCTTTGCTAAAGGTGGACGAAGGTCCCGGCGGAATGGGCGAATATGCCAATACGAAGTTGCGAGCCGGAACCGTGCAGTTTACGAAACTGGGGTTTCCCTGTCCAAATTCACGACAAAAGAGCGCGATGTTTCCCCGATTTTTGTACACCAACGAAAACCGAACCCGCTTGAGGCAAACGTCAATGCTGGTGATCCGTGACAATACTCGAAAAACGTGCCTTTACTCCCATACACACACGTCTTTTTCTGACGAAAAGTGTAGTCCAGGGACTGCTCTCAGAACAGTGAATCTCGCGGTTCGAATCCCTCCTTGGTCTCGTGAATTATAGACAGATGCAACGGGAGATCCGAGGGCCCAAAGTCAGCAGCAAAGCTTCGACTGTCGCACAGCGTCTCCGTCCGCCCTTCTCTGACCAGGTAATTTCGATGCTGTTCGTGGCGCTGCGCTCAGTGATATATAGCGCGGGATTCCAAAATACCAGTCACGATACCAGGTGTTACGGAGGGGACTGATTTCAGATGGAGTAGTTTTCCGAGAATTGCTTAACTTGGGCAGCGTGTCTTCGAGGCGGGAGAATTGAGCAAAGGGGAGGAACGGCTCCCTTTCCCTGGTTCTGTTCGAGTGGGCTGCAGTGGAATTGCAAATGCGACTGCAGGGTGGTTGGCTGGCCGTTACACAAGTGGGCGAGTCGCCGAGATATGTACAGTTATGTCTCAAGTCGATCGAGAATGCAGAGACTACGATTCGACACGGCAGAGGGGCAGAGCAGGCGAGCGAGACTCGAGAGCAGAGCAAGTAACGGAAACGACTGGTTGATTAATAATGACCACAAAGGATAACCATCTGCAAGGTACCGAACAACAACAAGGCAAGCGAGTGGGCGCAGGCTCGGGTTCTTCCAGGCCCTGAGCTGAGCAAGGGAAGGGCTCGAGGGGAGTTGTCGAGGCGGTGGGTGAAAAGAGAGGAAGGGGAAGAATGGGCAAAGCGCGGCAAAGGCAAGGCGTGTTCAAGATATTACACATATGGCACGGAATATGGGGGATGGGAGGCTAGAGTACAGTACCCGACAGGAGTCGAGTAGGGGGGTTGGATGTGGGAGGCCCGGCTTCGAGCTAGGACTGAGGGCAGACTCGAGAAGACGGGTGGCAGAGGAAGTGGGTGGACAGGAGAGGGTGGGCTGCGGACAGGGTGTGTGTTGGGAACTGGCATGGGGCGCCAGGGGGGAGGGGTGCGTCGGCAGCGCTCCACAGGTACAGGCACCACTTCCGCTCATCAATCGCGACATCAACCCTCACTTACACGTTATTCCGTTATTCCTCACCACTCGTCTACTGGAATGCACATACGGTAGACTCACTGCCCATACGCTGCAACAGCTGCAACCTCGAAGCGGCCTGATAAGTCTGTCGCCACAGCTCGGCACCTCGCTGTGCTGTCTGTTCCTGCAAAGATCGCCAGTCGTATGTGCGGCCAGCTCCCCGACATGCCACAGTCTGCAGCACGGTACTTACACGTCCATGGGCGGAAGCTCGTGAAGGGTCATTCATTTAATGAACGATGCAGCCAAATCGTTTCGAGCCGGTTTCGAGACGGCGGGAGAAGGGCAGGGGGGACACTGGCCATGGATTCCTGTGCGAGACCAACACAAACACATCGACATGTCAATACGTGAGTATTTCCCAATCTACAGCTCTTCACTCCCACCGAGGATCTGCACATGCACGTACGGATGAGGAAGCAAGCCATCGGTCGCTTTCTGGCTCGTCTCTACCGACTCGATGCCCTGGCCGAGCTGCTGGGCGCATAGTAATTGTACACGTACAGGTCTGCAGGATACAAAACTAATTTTGTGGAATTCTCCACTGCTAACTAACTTGAACGACATCTATTAAGCAAATTAGTTCACTTTTTTTTTATTGGCTTAAAAGTCACATTTTAAACTAATGGTTTTCTTTTTCAATTATTATATAACAAAAATAAAACTATTTATACATTTAGTTAACGCTGTATATTTAAAAGCTTTTATTAAAACTTTTAAAGTTTTATTTTAAACTTAATATATAATTTTTAATATTATATATATAAAGCATTAACAAGTTTAATAATATAGTCCTAGTAGGTTTTACAAAGTATTTGCATTTAATACAAACTTAAAAAGGTAAAAATAATATATAGTATTAAGTAAATTCAGCGGGAGCTTATAGTTATATATATCTAGGCTAAAATTAAGTAGTAAAGTACGGATTAGCAGAGCATTGTTCGAAATAGTCGCCAGCGGTGGCGAATTCCACAAAATTAGTTTCATATCCTGCAGACCTGTACGAGACGAGACGGTCCTAAGTACTCCCCTTCAGAACCTTTTCTGATCTCGCCGAGCAGCAACTGTGGGAGACTCGTCAAGGGATCCGTCCCCTCCATACACCCCGGCCCCTTCGCAACCAGCCCTGCCCTACGAGCAACTCGGCAATTTAGGCGATGTCGCAAGCCCTCAACCCCGTTTCGAGGGCCTCCTTGAGACTCAGGCCCTGTTCGCTTCCAAGATGCGGTTGAATGCGGCCAGTTCGATATAGACCTGGAGGCGAGCCAGGAGGTGCCCAAAGCACAGTATATTTAAAACATATTGTAGGTTAGGACATGTAGATGAAGGACCTGTCACCTCCTACCGCATCCCCACTAACCTTGGCGTTAGCGCAATCCCATATCTTGCATCCTGCTTTTTCTTTTCTCCAGGTGTTGCTCGATGCCGTTGTGTGCTCTCAGATTCCCAGTACTATATATCGCTCTCTCAAAATCACGAGGTGCCACCTACATATCGGAGGCACTGAACCATGTGCGAATCACTAGGAAGCACTGACAGATTGTAAGAATCAGAACGTGTAACAACCACCACCGTCGAGAATCGAGACTTGGTGTGGGGTGGGCCTAGATGTGTGGGAATATGTGTACTGTACTTGACAATCATTGTACGGTGGAACTAGGTAGTGCGGCAGAGGGTGCGGGTCTGGCACACCCTGTCGAGCTGTCGAGTGTCAAGCCCGTTGGGAGTTGGAACATCACATATCAGTTATCCTAATCGGTATCCTAATCGGTATCCCAATCGGTATCCCAATCGGTATCCCTCCGCCCCCCTCGGTTCAGGTGATGGCCATTGCGAGCGACAAGCGAGATACCAGATGAATCCACTCGAAACAGATCTGCTTTCATTGGGGAACTCTGTCGACATGATCGCCGTGTGCTTCTGTTTATCAGATGCTTGACGTTAGTGACGTCGAAATGTGTGAGGATCGACATCTACCCGTCGCGTTGGGTACGTGATCAACACATCGCCCGGGTTTTTTCGCGATCCAAGTCGAAACCCCATTCCTAAACATTAACGGCTTCATAATGCTTCCGCAAATCCACTTCAGTTGAAATGGGCTGCTTGACACAGAAGCAATGAAGCCTCGTTCAGGACAGCACGTACTTATCAAAAGGTACATAGATGATAATAATATTTTCATCCTGTCTCTTCTTATCCGGATCCTGGTGCGCATCCCAACTCTTTGCTGTCCGGGACTGTTGCACAGCGGAGTTGAAGAGTTGAACATATTCCGCTTCCTGTACCCCAATGCAGTACGTGGATGTCTCCCAGTGTTGGGTTCCGCTTCGTATAAAAAACTCTTGATAGGCCCTCGATAGATCTTGACGCCGATTGGTGACGAAGTATTGGTTCTCGAGTACACCACCACTTCGCCAATCAGCGCTCTCAAGCTCACCGGCTTCTTAGGGGGCTCGTGTCCCTGTTGGGCACATCACCGGTGTCTCAAGTGATGCACCTGCAACCACATAAACTACAAAAGGCATTCGGGACCAACCTTAGCCCTGCGCTCCACCCGTTCCGACAAGGACAGGGGAAGCATTAGTTCAGGTGAGTTCAGGGGAGGAAGCCGGATGCCGACCAGACAAGCTTCAAACATGCGCGAGCATGCGATTACTACATACAGCTGGGAATATTGAATCGCCATCATGTCCATGCTGGATTGATGACAGTGATACAGGTGCAATATCAGATGAATTGTTCTCGCGCAGGGGCGTTGATTTGTCTCCCAAACCTACTTCCACCACATGGAAAGGCACACATTTCCAGATATTTTAAGAAAGACAAAATATTGGTAGATCTGGTAGAGCTTTCAGATCGCTCTTCTAGAGTTTTCCACTTTCTTCCCTCTTTCTAGCGTACAATTTTCGTCGCTTCAGGAGCTGCTAGTCTGGGCGATCGTAGGGGACAATCTCGCAAAAGGGAAAGAGAGCTATGTAGGTACTTGAGAAAGGATGACACTAGCGGGCGGTGGTCAACCTCCGCCATGCTCATCAGTATCATCCCGAAACACTCAATGTAACACCACCGGTGCAAAATGCAAAGATTGACTCTGCAACCAGGCTTGTGGCGCGTTGGTCGACAGCCTCGTAGCCGAAGGGAAAACTGCGGTCATCAGACGAAGCAACACATCACCCTCGTCACCCAAGCAGCACCTTCATATTTCATGCAGGGATTTCTGCCTACGCTACAGGATGGTAAAATTTCTGCTCAAGTGGTGGCCCGGTGGGGTTTCTTTCGCCATTGTTTGATGTCCCTGTCGATCTCCCCTTATTAGGCACCGACTCCCGCCCATTAAAAGCTTCACAATACAATGGCTCTTTCACCAATTAATATCATGCCCTCCTGCGAGTCACGCCTTTCTACGACTAAGAGTACCTACAATAGGATTGAGTTATGAATTTCCCGATCAAGAAACTGGGATGATAGGGGCATGCTGGACATCAATGTTTCTCCTATTTTAGACTTAGCAAAATCTGGAACCTGGACAGAAGAGTTTTGCATTTCTACAGCCCGTCTCTGGAGTGCTGCACTAGCCTCTCCGACTGCTTAAGATACAGCTGCAGTCATCGGAAATCTGGGACGTGCCATACTATCGAGCCATGTCTTAAGAACCGACAGCGACTAATCAGGGTCCACGTCAGATTGGCGCCCTGAAACAACACCCCTCTTGTTTATGTCCAATCACAGAAATAATTCTTGATCACAGCCAGCTGATCCGATCCATGATGACTCCTCATACGGCGGCACCGATAACACTGTATCTAATTTCGATAACGATGAAGCATTGTCAGGCTCGCTGGCCACGAAAAGACTGAGCAATCCGTCGTTATAATCTCGAGTTGCCGTGAAAGAGTTGTATTTGGCTGCCGGTGTACCGCATTGCAACCCTCGTCGTGGCAATGGGATCGCTTCGAGGTTGTTCGCACTCGCCTCGCCCGCATGCATTGTGCCTTGAAGAAGACAATCTGGACTATCTTAACTTTAAGCGAGCCACTCGGCTTTGGCGGTTTCGAAGATACGTGTACTTCAATGCAGTGTGTGTACAAGTCGCGTGTCTTGTAAGTCGTCTTTGAAGCATGAACAACCCCCAATGACAGCACTTCTGCCGGAAGAATTTCATGTTGCCCCGAGATTTCTCGATGCAGCCACATCACAGTCACGTTAATTTGATCTGCCGTGTGCCCGATATGCAAGGCTCTAATAGATTGTTGCCGCGCGCTAACGAGACTTTCACCATTGATTTCTGCTTCGACAGCTGAACTGCAACGCCTAGCTCTCGTGTTAGTTATTGTGAGCACCTGCAACTAAACTACGTCAGCGTCGTTGGGTCCAACTCTGCGAAATGAATATTGGTCTAATATGTTGGTTGTATTCGCTCAATCTGTGACAAGCATATCCAATCATTTGCTAGAGCTAAGAGGATCAGCAGTGCCCATATTCCAACAATGCCTGCTGTTAAATGTCAAAATTTCATAAAAATGTAATCGCTTGCAAATAACAGCAAATCCTTCGCAAAGCCTGCCACATCAACCATCGCATACTGCAATCTGCTCTGCATGCTTTGTATTGATTTCAATGCGCCTGCCATATTAAGCGTGGATCCAAGATGTCCAGAGAAGGGCGACACACCTTAGGTGTAGAAGACATATCCATGTTTGTGCTGGCTTGGGCTCACACTCCGGCACAAATTGCTATCATTTACAACGGGATCTACTACTAAGTGATATGTGAGAGTCTATATGTGTTCCTTACGTACCTGATTCCATTACAGCAAGGTTTTCTAAATTGTTTAATTCACAATGCGCCATTTGAGCAGATGATCGTTCATTCATTTGGCGGTTGCCTCCTACGGAATACATGTATACTGTAGTAGTTCTGCCATTGAACGCGGCTGCGGGACGACTTGAACCATGACCTCTAACTGGGCAGGGGCCGACAGCTGCCAAAAGCTGCGCGACAGACCCATTAAAAAAACTGCCTGGGCAGCATCTGACGTGCGCCACACCCCACCAAAACTTCAGCATCGTCAATAAGTCGTCTTATATCCAACCACTCTCACACAAGACGTACACTCCTCTGTAATCCGCCTGTGCAATTCGAGATGCCGGGCCTAACCAAAGACCAAGCTACGGAAGACGCCCCCATGGAGGACGCAACTCCCCAGGCATCTGTCGAGGACGCCAACGCCATGGATCAAGATTCGCCGGAGCACAAAAATGAGAGTCCTGAAGCTGAGGAAGAACCTCAGCGCGTCAAGATCGTGAGTTATGCATGAGAGTGAGAATTTTGTTTTTGGTGCTAATGGACATGTAGCTCCCTGGATCTACAAGCACCGCTGCTTCCTTTGAGTTCATGAAAGAGGGGCATACCCTTGGCAATGCGCTTCGATATATTATCATGAAGAAGTAAGTTTTGAGATGTTACTATGGTGTTTGAACGCGCCCTTGGATTGGATCAATGAATGGAGACGTTGTTATTGTTGCTATGACTGTGACTCCAGCTAGGGGTCCATGGCAAACAACCCGTAGCTCTTGCCATTGTCACGGCAGCTACAGCCATAGCTCTCATCATTTGGGGAGCCATAGCATAGGTATCAGACAAGCTATAGCCATCGTTCTTCGAAGAGCCATAGCTGCTCTCGTTCTCCTAGCGACTTGAGCTGTACCTGTCAGTGTTTGAGGGCCGAAGCTGCTGTCACAGACTCGACGGCTCGAGCCATAACTATGACTCTTTCAACAACAACAGCCACGGATCTTCTGACACTTATGGCTCTTTCGATCGCAGCAATATAGCTATGGCTCGAACCGCAGCGAGGATATTTTCGGTTAAGGAAATATCGGGAAAATGACGGCAGCTCCAGCTCCTCAGGGAAGGACAGCTACGGACCAAGCCATGGAGAAAACGACAGCTACGGCTCTTCAAACAATCCCAACGCCTTCGGCTCATTCCCGAGAAACCGTAATACAACATTGGTTTCTCCACTGTGATATCATAGTTGGAGTTCTGGCTATCACGGTTATTGTTATCATGTCTGAGCAGACTGCTGACTATTACCCAAGCCCCGATGTTGAGTTCTGCGCCTACGCTATCCCTCACCCGTCCGAGGAGAAAATGAACATCAGAATTCAGACCTACGGTAAATTTATCAAAAACCTCATTGACTGGTCAAATCGAGCTAAACAGGGTTATTGCAGACACAACCACTGCTACCGCAGCATTGGAGAAGGGACTTCAGGATCTTGAGGATCTGTGCGATGTCGTGTCCGAAGAGTTCTGGACGCAGAGAGAGAAGTTTGTTGCTGCTGGAGTTTAGCAGCCTTCATCATCATGGACGGCCAGTCTGGCTGTCAGAGAACCATAGCATGTCGGTCACGAGAAGCATCGGAAGAATTGCATAAGGTGGCGTTTGGCGTGGGCACAAAAAGGGATGCTTTCTAGAGGATCAAATGAAATCCTGGTTCTTTTTTCCGCTATGTACAATACAAAGAGTTCTTATTGATGATACCAGTTTCTAATTACGACCCTGAGAAATCATCAGTGAGTGTGTCTGTGCTGTTGGATCCCAAATGCGAATTACCTCGAGGAAACCCTCCATGAAATTGTTCGGTAATCTGTCAGCGCCGCGGAAGTTCTCGGTGTTGAAATATGACATGACGTGTGTGGTCTGCTTCCAGAAGTTCATCATCTCCTATCCACCAAATCAAGTCAGTAACCGTATTCTGCCCAGTTATTCCTTCATAGCAAATATTCCTGCCTATTGGGGATCTGGACGGACCTGGTACTCGGCGTTGTTCTGGGCGATGAGCACATCAACGACACCCAGCTTGTTCACGTATCGGTGACGCTCGAATTCTTGTCGCATGCGCGTGCGGATGGTGGCTACGGGTAATGGGAGGGAGTACATAGTCTGGATCTCGGGGGCCTGTTCGGATTAGCCAGTGCCTCGGATACTCCCCGCTTTAACGCATCTATTGAGACATGAGGGTTCGGACAGAAGGGGGAGGCATACGGCACGAATCCATTCTCTATAAGCCGCAAGGACTCGTCGCTTCGCATCGTTCCAATTGGCAGCTACAAAGATCAATCAGCACGGATTTCGGGATCGATAGCCGAAGGAACGGACATGAACGCGTGACGCGGGCGAATTGCGTAGGAGTCACCGCCATCGTGAGGGATGTCTGCTGCTGGCGATGTTAGAGGGCAGATGGTTCGTTCATAGGAGCGACGTCGATGCAGCTCAGGTTGGAGCTAGAGTCGTGCATGTCGAATTGTCCAGAGGTCCAGATGCGTGAGCCACACATCGCTTAGTCATTACGTAGCTGAATGTGGCGGTACTCTCCCACCAGACAGCGGAGCTAATAAGAGGTGCCTAAAGGCTGCAGCCCATCTCAGCCTTGCCCCACCATCTGAAGCCTTGCCCGCTCTCCATGCACTTTGCTTCCAAGGCGTGCCTCTAGCAACGCCACCTCAAGACTTCGCAATCACCATCTTCTCGTCGTTCGACTACGATCTTTCCGATTCAGGACTTCCTCTACAGACCGCAGAATACTCAATTCCACATCATGCCCGCCATCCGGTCCCACGCCGCAAGAGGCAAGAAGCCGCCAGCAGGTTTCGACGACATCCGCGATGACCTCGAAGTTTTCTCCATCAAGATGAAAGACGCCCAGAACACCCCCACGAACAACATCCCCAAGCACCAGGCGCAATGGCCCATATTTCAGATAGCGCATCAGCGGAGTCGCTACGTCTACGAGCTGTACTACGAGAAGGAGGCCATTAGCAAACAGCTGTACGACTGGCTGCTGAAGAATGGATATGCCGACGCGATGCTTATTGCGAAGTGGAAGAAACAGGGTTATGAGAAGGTAGGTTTGCTTGCTCTCCACTTCCAAGTGTTGGAGGAGATCGCTGATTTCTGAGATCTAGTTGTGCTGCTTGAGATGTATACAGACGAAGGAGACGAATTTCCAGTCCACGTGCATCTGTCGCGTGCCCAAGGCGCAGCTCAAGGATGAACAGGATGTGCAGTGTGTTGCTTGTGGGTGCAGAGGTTGTGCCTCCAGCGACTAAAGACCAAGCATGTGTATCGCGATATTGTGTTTACTGCAAAGCATTCAGCATCACGGCGTTGGGGCGTTCAGGCAGAGGTCAACCATGATGAATACGCGCTTGTGCACTCTGTAGATGAGCCTTGCGCTGGTCATACGGATGGGAAGAACGGGAAGTAAATGGTCAGAAGATTACGGTTCTGCATCGTGTATGAGTAATGATCAATTTCTTCGTCTAGGCTTATACCCCAAGATTTTTATTTTCTCCGATTCTCATTTGATCATTCTGTATCGTAGTTTCGTGATTTTCCTTCCGCTTCAGCATATGTGTGCCTGGTCATGCGGGCCGTGTATGTCTCATCGTCTAGCAAAGCCTGCTTTTCCCCTTCCCCGTCCGAACTTCACCGAGTGAGGCACAAACTGCAACGCCGACATGGCTCCAGCCAAGCCCTCCATGTCAACATCAGGAGCTGCGGCTTGTGTCTTGGCTTCGCCCGAAGAAACGCTCTGCTGCGCCCTTTGATCATTTACTCCGCGTCCTTCGGGTTGACCAGTCTTCTCTTTAGGTTGCAGCGCTTTAGAGATACTGGTAGTAGTAGTAGCCGTCGAAGACCTCCTTCGACGATGTCCGCCGTCTAATCTGGTAGCCACAAAGGTGCTCGTTAGTTATTTTTCTCGACTTTCGCCTGAGGGGCCCTGGACTTTAAGACAAAGGACTGGTTTCTGATATATGACCGGTCAGATATCACTTACTATAGAGAAGTCAGTATATCTTACGAATGTAGACAAAAACATAACTCGCATAGGATCTTTCTATACTTGCCAAGAGAGACTGTCTCCCATCGATACCATCCTTGGTAACGGCGAAGAAGTAGTTTGGAGGATACATGTGCTTATCAATGAGGTGACTCCGACGCTTGTAGGGAGTCCTGCATTTTCTGTCACAACCTTGTACGAAGCATGAGTACTAAGTTTGGGTTAGATGTGTGGTGAGTTCGTATAGTGTCTAGTGTGGAGAATGGTGAACTTACTGTGTGGTCGCCCTTCTCTCGCTTTACGGCTGCGAAGGCGTCGTGGATATCCTCGAAGTGGATGTTGAGGAGATCTAGTAGGTGAAAAGGTGCTGCGTTAGTTATTGTTCTCGAATTTCCCGTGCGGGGCCCTGGACTTTAAGACAAAGGACTGTTTTTGATATATGACAGGTCAGATATCACTTACTATAAAGAAGTCAGTATGTCTTAGGAAGGTATTAAAAAAATTACTCGCATGGGATCTTTCTATACTTGCCATTCGGATGGGAAGTTCTTGTTACATTCCACGCATCGATTCTAGTCACGAGGATGTATTAGTTGTCTGGAGCTTCGATTCTGACACGTCTGATTTGTCGAAGCCATAAGAACATTTACGCACTGTTAAGCATTAGACACATTTTGTCCATATGTTAGTGTTCCAACTTACCAGTATGTGCTTTGCTATAGTGCGTCGCATAGTCATCGTACGTCGTGAAGCACAAGACTTCCCGATGCGGTGGCAGTGAGCATCTCATGACGATGTCTGAGCTGGAATCAATGGCCGATGTATCGAGGTCTGTAATCTTGGGTGCGCTGCCTGTTTGTTCCGACCGAGTCTCGTCTGGCCCGTCACCGTTTTCTTCAGGCTCGCGTGAGCGCTTCATCTTTTGTGAAATGAAATAGGGGCACTTTTCGGGATGGGGCCATTTACTTTGGTAGATTCTGTTGCTTGCCTCCTGGTGCGCCTGTAGTACACCGACTAGAGCACTGTGAAACGACGAGAGTTGGAAGAGGTACTACCCGGCCGAAGAGAGCCTTGAGTGAGGATGGTAGAGGGGTAAGTGGAAGTCTAATAAGCGTCGCGCGCTCTACGCCGCGGGAGGATACCAGAAAAAGGTGGATGAGCCCAACTCAAGATTTGTTGTTTCTCTGGAACAAGTTCAAGCACTCGAAATGGGAATGGGCAACCCAAGTGATTCGGTCGGAGGTACGGTCATTGCCATTTGAGCGGTCTACACACATATGAGTTTAGGTCTCGATACCAAGTGAGTTGGCAAATGCCCATTTGGGGTATGCACTACACTAAAGTTGGTCTCACGCATACCTCTTAGTAGCAAGAATGGCATCTATATTAAATGATCTTATTCGTTTGCTCGATCGTCAAGGGGCCTCGGGTTATATACCACAGACAAGGCCGACCCTCTCACAGTTGTCTTTTGCATTTGCTAGAATTCGAAGTTTGTGTTATGGTGCGTCACTGTTCAATAGGACTGATTGGCATCGAATCCTGAGTCATGAGGAGCAGACCGCAAATGATTCGACACAATCTCTTGACTGGACATCAAAAGGTGTCTTCTAAACCGATATAGTACCACTCAGTGGCCGAGCAAAAAGCCAAGTCTATAGTTGGAACTCTGATTGGAATTCAGCGCTACCCCCAAACTCGAGATCAATGCAGAGACTCAACGTGAGCAGTGAGACCAAGTTGAACGTTTCCGTACATCTAGCCGAGTGCCCCAGAGTCGACCATGCCGGTAGCGGACAAATGGATCAGGAAGGGTGTCTATCTTCAAGATCAAGGTCCCTGGAAATCTGGCAGGAATGCATCATCCATTGTTCTTTTTCTTACGAGCCACAAGCACAGGGAGTGGGTTGAACTGTGAGCAGCAAGCAGCGAGCTACGTTTTACCTAAAGGTTACAGGCCGTTGAATGGTCTCCAAGGTACACACCACTTACCCCATTGTTAGGTGCCTACAGGGTTAGGCAGGTAGGCAGGTAGGCAGGGTACAGGTGGGCAAGTGCGCTGGGGTTCGGTGGAAACGACCTGAATCCTTCCTGCCGCTCCCGTCGCCGCCGGCCTCTGCTCGACGATCATCCAATCCACCCGTTCGTCCCAACCAACATTCTTGCAATTCCATACCTTGTTCATTGCTCCTGCCTCTGGCTGTTCCTATCCCACCACGATCACAACACTGCCCCTCCCTCACACCCTCACTCGACCTAGATCCTGATTCCTGTGTCTTGATCTCGAGGTCGTTGTCGCTTCCGTCAAGCAGCCGTCTGCCAATGTTCCCAGCAGTGATTGCTACGACTGCTTCCCACACAGCTTGCGCCGCCCTCCTCACTCCCACCCTTTCGCTGTCTCTCCGACAGAACTATGGATTTCATCAGACTCCTCGATGCCATTACCGATTCGTGCGATAGCCCCACGTTGTGATTCACACCAACTCTACACCACCTGACATCGTCATCTGCCCGCCCCCACTTCGAGGAGCACCCGTCTCGTACTTGCGCCTGTCACCAACAACGCCAGCGCACCCGCATGGCCTCTGTCACAATGGATGGCCCGCCAGACCGTCAGGTCGCTAAAGCCAGTTGGGCGTAAGCTGTGGCCTCAGAACCTCCTTGAAAGCTAACATAGACTAACCGCCGACCAGCCGAGTTCAGACTGTTCGCTCCGACATATTGGCCAAGCTCAATGCCCTCAAGAAAGAGCGCGGCAATGTTAACTACACTGCCCGCTTCGAGGAGATTGAGGCGACGCTAGCTGAGTATGCGCATCCGACCACGTTGCCACTGTCCTGTTGTTGCTTACCTGCTCCTAGATTCCGTCTTGCCTGTGTGCAACTCATTTTCCACGATTTCGAGTACGCCGCCAAAAAGACCGTCGAACACCATCTGTGGTGGGCTCATGTCCACCTCAATGGCGAATACAGAAGGACACTTGGCCGCCTCAACACCCAGGCCCACATTGTTCAGAAGCGTAAGCTGGACAAGCAGTATCGGACATTCCTGAAGACATCCGAGTCTTTCTACGTTGTCTATGTCCAGCGACTCTCTCAGTGCTACCCGATCCCCGAACTGCAACAGATAGCTCTCGGCGGAGAGGCGCGCACAGGAAGTGGTGTCAAGAACATCCCACCCTCGGAGCCCTTGCGCAAATTGGTCACGGCTGCTTACCAGACAACTCTGCTACATTTGGGAGACCTCGTTCGATACAAATGCCAGGCCGTGGACAAGTTCTCGCAGACCACGTTTGCCAAAGCCTCAGACTACTATGCCTTGGCCAACACTCTGGATCCCGACGACGGTTCTGCGCATCATCAGCTGGGTGTGCTGCACCAGTCGCAGGACCAACACATCGATACTATGTATCATTTCTATCGCGCCATTGCAGTTGCCAAACCGCACGAGCTCGCTCTGGGCAACCTAGAGAGAGCGTTCAAGAAAAGCCTTGAGAATACGTCTCAGGCAAAGAGAGGTCCGAATAAAGACCCTTCTGAAGCTATGGTGACCTGGTTTGTGCGACTACATGCCTACTTTTTCCACGGAAAACAGTTTTCCCAGCACTCTGAATTAGAAGAAGAGGTACTCCACCGCGTCGAGATTGCGCTCAAAAGCGAAGGCACTGAAGTCCTGTTGCTCAAAATGATTCTTACCAACATTGCAGCTTACTACGTTGCATCACAGAAAGTCAAGAGTAAGCCTTGGCTACAACTTATCAGATGATTTGGTAGCTAATTCATATCCATAGCTTCATGGACAATGGAAGGATCGCAGTCATGCCAATTCTCCTTGCGGTTCAACGTGCGCATGCTTTTGGCTGTTGTTCGGGCATTCGACAAGATATTGCGCAGCGAAACTGCTGGGATCTCAAAGCTTGATGAAGTCCCGACTGATGGCGAGAGTTGGCTCACTTTTGACGCAAGCTTTATGAGACTTGTCCCTATTTTGCGCCTTTATCTCGCCTGGGTCTATGTTTCGCAAGCGGATCTCGTACAGTACCGCGAGTATCTCGCGCCGCATATCAACGAGCTCTATAAAATGCTCGCTGAAGTTCTCACATGCCTGAATGTCTATATCGACGCGGCTCGTTCGACAATTACATCTCAATACCTCTTGGCTGAGGATGTGGAAGCTCAGGGTCTTCGACCTATTGATGACGAGAGGTTACCCCATTTCATGAATGTGGCAGACCCACGCGACTTAGCCTCGCCTCAGGAATGCAAGCAACGCAAGCGGCAGCGAAGCATTGGCGGTCGCCAGTTCAAACAAGAAACAGAGATGGTGTGGCGCATCCGAGACCTTATTTACTGCGGAATCCTCCTCGCTGGAAGTGCACCAGTTCCTATTGCTCTAACCGTGCAGACTCATGTCGACCGCACTATTGAAACATGGGTTTTCACTGATGAATTGGATGACCCGATTACTTCTGATGAGGCTGGGATGTCTCAGCTAGTTGATAGACTGAATTTTAAGGACTTTCGAGTCGAGACTGACAAGCAAACCGAGCGACAAATGCCTCAGGGGCATGCGCAGGGCATTTCGAGTAATGGCCTCCCCGAGATACTGGAAGGCAGTAAACAGCACGTCTCCAAATCCACTATCGAGACTTGTGTGACGCCAGCCCCTACAAGGCCTATCATCAATCATCAATATTCCAACTTCTTAGAGCAAGACAGCGAGATGGTTAATATGGTAAACAAGCTTCTCGACCCCGTGGACGACGAGCGACCCCGGTCAAGCCAAATCCATGATGAATCGAGCTATGGCATGCATTCGTCTACAGCTAACGAAATTTTTAACAACCTTGATGTCAACCACCCGCAATCATCGCCAGTGGCAAAGGCACTTCCAAGTCTACCGTGGAACTATTTCTATAGACCTACACCGCATCAAGCAAACCAACCGCCAGAAAACGGGTTGGGGTTGGCTGCCAACAACTATCACACATCACGAAGCACTGCTTCTCCATCGCACGAACTGAGCTCATCGCCCTACTTAAACGGCCTCGCTGCGCCCTTTAGTCGCTCTCCACGACCTGGTGTTGGCTATATGGAGAGTTCAATGGCAACAGGTGCCCCAGGTCCGCGTCCTTCGTCCCAAAACCATGAATCGGGAACGCTGGAAGGCTCACGAAGTGCCGTGCTTGATTCCCTAACATCGGCTCTTTTCGCGCAGCACGGATTGGCTCGCAGCAATGCACCATCAGCACCCATGCATGCAAGCATGTCTCCTGCGTGGGATCCGCAGGCTGCTCATGGAACTCCCGACTTGCCCTCTGCTCAACCAGCACGTTCCCATCAAGCGAGGCCGTCTTTGAGCAAAAGCACACTCATTCACCCAGAGCGCCAGCCAATTGGACCGCCCAGTTCGGCTAAGTCGGTTGCGAGCCCGGCTCTCAGGACCGCCTCTAATGGCTTCGCCGCAGCAAGAAGCTCAGTCAATCACAACTTTGATGTTCAGCACCTTTGGCCACCGCAAGGCACTTCAAGTGACCAACAGGCTCCTCGATCGCCTTGGCAGTATAGTGCTTTACCTGTTGGATCCACGTTTGCCTTTTCCAATACCAGTTCTCTTTTAGCTGGTACCCCTAGACCGGCGGATAATCACTCTGTAACTTGTAATGGCAAAGCTTTCAACGCCTCCACTCCTTATGGGCGACTTGGAGGGGGCGTCAACAATCGAGAGGATCCTACACACTTCCGCAACCAACTCAAGGCAGCAACTGGCAGTGACCAAATGATATACGACCAGGCGATCCTGCAAGCTGCTATGATCGATAGCAATGGCAAGCCGCGCCCGAAGTACATGTGATTAGCATCTTCATTGCAAGGACTTCAACGTCGAGAAATTGTGCGCCTTGGTACCTTACTAATGCTTCGCATCGTGTCGGTGGTCAAAGATGGACGGAAGCTCATAGATTCTCTTCCGTCTAATTCTCGCCGTCGGCCTATCTCATTCGGCGCTTGATTGGCGTAAGGCGATCTCGAGGCTATCGGAATCAGAGTCAATTACACCACACACACAATGCCGCCGAGTTTATTGTCGAAGCTGAAGTCCTCTCACCTTGATGCGTTCAAGATCGGGGACTTCCATGCTACGTAAGCTTTGGGCGGACACGGTTCTCAACGCGATTCACAGCGACACAATACAAATAGCCACTCAAAGCGACGGATGAATCATCGATTCCTATCGAGTTATTCATTGGTATTTCCCAGTTGTTGAAACAAAATGAAAAAGATCACACTGAGAAGGACGTCTTTCACCCCTTGCTCCACCGTTGCTCAAGCCAATCAATTCATCCGAGTCTAGAACGCCGGCCTCCTTTGCGTGAAGTTGAGTAACGCCAAAGTACCACCAGACGGTACTAATGCTATTTTATCGTTTCGCCTTTGGTTCCCAGACGAAACATTTTCTCATGCTACATGATTTTCGTCTCTTCGTTCATTACCCTCCTTGTATCTATCTTTCTCTCTTTTCACGAGATGCACAGAAGATTCAAGCAGCGGGATTAGGAGGAGGGTGCGTAGGTCTGCTTAGGGAATGGGTATCTAAACATGTCAGTTGCAGAACGATTTGTGGAAGAAGAGTTCAGACCCTGAAAGAGCTTCAAAAATAGGCGGCGGGGGTAATGAGAGGAAGGATGAGCGAATGTTAGCTCTTATTTTCCGGATGATTACTACCCGCCGATGGCTGGGACCCAGCTCAAGAACAAAGCTTTATTGCGATATTTTTCTTGTCTTTGCAGAATGTGCTTGCGTGACTGAAATCATTTGACAAGCGAACGGGAAAACGCGGGAAAACGGGGAAAGTAAATCATAAGGTAAGACTTACGAAGGACCAAGTTCCTGAATGCTAAGAGCAGCAAGCCATTGTCCCATATCGACGGACTCCTCGATCTTCTTGCCCTGGACAAGACCAGCGACGAAGCCACCAGCGAACGCATCACCGGCACCGTTGGTGTCATTGATCTTCTCGGAAGCGATGGCGTGGACGGGGAACTGCTTGACGCTATCCTCACCCTGGATGGCGACGAGAGTCGGTTCGGTACCCTGGGTGATGACGGCAATGCGGGGGCGCTGGGTGTTCTCCTTGGGAAGGTTGGCGAGGGCCTTGGCAATGGAGGGGATGTCGGAAGCGATGTTCTCGAGACCGTGGGACTTGGCGTAGGACGCAGCTTCGGTCTCGTTGCAGATGATGTAGTCCCAGTACTTGGACGAAGCGTCGAGGGGATCTTTGAAGAACTCTGGGATAAAGGGAGCGGAAAGGTTGACGATGAACACTTTGTTGTTCTTTGATGCCTCGGCGCCGAGCGTCTGGATGGCTTCCGGGCAGACGGTGAAGTGGTAGCCGCCGACGTAGTAGAACTTTGCGCCTTCGGCGAGCTTCCAGATCTCGGGGCTCTTGAGATGCTCGATATCGTAGAGGTTGGCGGCTCCCAGGTCGGTGCAGAGAGAGCGGTTGTGGCCCGTGATAACTACACCGCAGCGACCGGTGGGCGCCTTGGGGTCGATGCGGTACTCGACCCGGAGACCGACTTGCTTTACGGCATCGCGGAGGATGGCGGCGTACTTGTCGTCGCCGACGCCGCCGAGGTAGACGACGCTGTTCTCGGGGAGAATGTACTGAGCGCCACGGGCGGTGTTCTGGGCGGCACCGCCGGCGATGAGCTTAGCGTCGTAGTTGTTCAGGAGTTCCTCGTAGAGCGGGACGTGGCTGGCTTCGGCGAGGATGGCATCGTTCGCCTTGAGGTTGTACTTGGCGAGTAGCTCATCGTTGCCGAAAGCTTGGATGTCTTGGAGGGAGCCAGTGTTAGTCTCATGAGCTTCGTATCCGGGATGGGAGGAAGTGTGCAATTGGCAAGAACGTGTTCAGAGTTCAAGTTCTCCTCAAAATGTTGAAACTATAAACCAAATTCCGGTTTGATTTTATTACTTCAAACATTTCGAGTGAGGCGTTTCTTCTACATCCCAGAGAAGAGCTGCTGCATGCTCTTGCATCACGGGGAGATGTTATAGTGTACCAAAACGGCCGCTTGATCCGGGATTGCGGGGTCACAGTACGAAGGGCAACTCACCAAGGAGAGGGTTCTCCAGGCACAACAGAGGGAACTCAGCCATAATGAGATCTAATATGTCTAGTACCAGGTACGTGAATGAGAGGAAAGGGCAAAGAGCAGACAATTGAGGTGAGGTCGAGGATGAGACGTAAGAAGGGGACCCTGATGAGTGGCATGGAGGGGCAGGTCGGGGATTTTTATGGACATTGCGTCGGAACTGAGCTCGCAACGGTGGGGGGTTGCAGGGGAGCGAGCCCGACATGGCAACGGGTTTTTGCAAATTACAGTAATCTGCATGTCAAGCAGGGATACGGACCATTCACCACCTCTTGCCGATGCTCTTGTCATCACTTGCCTGCCCTCGCCCTGGATGCTCCGAGGTGGTGTGCATGTGCCTTCTGCCGGCCACTTCGCCAGTCTTCGGTGGAGATCGGCCCAGGGTGAGTTGCATCGGCAAACAGAGACATCGAACAAACAGGGTATATCAACAAGTCTTGATAACTTGATACGACGGTCAATAGCGTAGCTACGAGAGAATCAAAGAGAGAGAGAGGGAGAGTTATGTCACCCCCAAGCTTCTATGCGACGAATGCTTGGTCAGAAATAATGGGAGAGTTGGGACGGAATGAGCTTCTCATGTTGTCTTTTTTGCTTTTACACATGGTATAGTCCATTACTGTCCTATCTCTGCCGGCCACAGAATCTACCCCCGGCCGTGACCGAGTCTTGTAGTGTAGCTTCTACGACTCTCGTCGCCACAACACTTTTTGGTTCACGTGTTTGGCATCTCTTCGTATCCATTCACGTGTGGCGTCACTTCGTGATGTAGCGTAGAATGTGAATCTGATGCCGGGGTACTTTCCCATTGAGCCTATCTCATATCGACTCGCCTGAACCTGAAGATGCAAAGAGCAGCAAATGTAACTCCACCCGCCTTGATAAAAAACCATTGACCCGGAGAAACGCTTTAGTCCTTCGTCTTCTGCGTACCACGGAGCAGACCCGTTCTTCTGGCAGCAATAAGACCCGCCTTTTGACCCTGGGCTGCGTACCGCGAAATGGTAGAAGCCTTACCGATATGTTGGTGGTTACCCTATGTGCCTGTGTCAGCTGGATCGTCCCTTTCTGCGTAGTTGTTTCGATCTCGCAGGGGAAACTTACACCACCGTGAGGATGGTCGACGGGGTTCATGGCAACACCACGAGTCTTGGGCCAGGAGTTGCGCTTGACGGCGAACTTGTGCTTGGCGCGCGAGGCCTTGAGTAGGGGCTTGTCGGTACGGCCACCGCCGGCGACGATGCCGATCATGCCACGGGCGCTGCTGCTGACGACCTTCTTGGCACCGGAGGGCAGCTTGATACGGGTCTTGCCCTCATCGGGGTTGTGGCCGATGATAGTGACGTAGTTGCCAGAGGTGCGGCCGAGAGTGCCACGGTCACCAACCTTCTCCTCAACGTTGGAGACGACGGTACCCTCAGGCATGGAGGCGAGAGGAAGGACGTTGCCGACGGTGAGGGCGGCGTTCTTGCCGGCGTAGATGAACTGGCCAGTGTACATGCCCTCGTTGGCGATGAAGGTCTCCTGGACGGTTTTGAACTTGTAGGGGCTGCGGAAGGTGACGCGGGCGAGGGGAGCACCACGGCCGGGCTCGTGGATGATCTCCTTGATCACACCTCGCATGTATCCATGGCGCTCAGCGTAGTCGAGCGATCGGAACTTGGCGGGGGCCTTTCGCAGGCGGGTGTTGGCGGCTATATGTAGGCAAGTGTGAGCAAATCTGTGTCTCGGTTCCCATGTTTCGACATGTCGTATGGTGTGCCCAGCACTTTTCGACTGATGGTGGTGGTGGTGATCGTGGAGGGGCTGTACGTACAGAAGATACCGCCGTTACCCTTTCTCTGGTTACGGATCTGTCGAGATGGCCGTTAGCATTTGATCTTTGATTCGGTGTGGCAATCGAATGTTGCGACAACTTACAACGCGACCCATGGTGACGGTCTACTGTGCGTAATCCGAGGTGATGAGAGAGGCAGAGATGGATGGTTGAATGGAAGTTTTCAAGACTGAGAGGCCCGAAATTCACGAGGCGACAATTTTCCCCCTGCCTGGTTTGGATTGTGTGGGTGGCTGCCGGGTGCTTTCGACCGAGTGCCCCTCTTCGCTTGACCCTAACTGTCTGCCACTGCCAGCTGCCGGGCTCCAGCCACACATAGAAGACGTGCAGCTGGAGTGGATTGCGGGATTACCTAACGTAAGGTGGCAGAGGAAATGTGGCTGGACAAGCGCCTGGACGGGACGGGATGGGCAGAGTGGGGCACGCAAGTATGAAGTATTCCGTACCTACGTAAACTGTACAGTTTAGCTTCTAGCAACATAAGGCAAACGCGCGTTGTACCGTCCCCATCCCCCCTGTCGCCAGTCGCATCATTGCTGCGTCTATGTAGGCCTGAGCCGGAATCCCATCAACTTCGCGCTGTGTTTCTCACCAACAATAACGCCGGACCTTGGCGTCGTCTGTTCCTATCCCTCCACAGCAACGCCGAGTCTTCCACACACTCTCATCCTCTAGATTGTTTGGCCACTGCCCCTTTCTGCCTGCATTCCTACCAGATAGCACTTTCTGCCTACATCTTGATACCATAACAATTCTCATCATGGCTCCCAAGCAGGGCGAACACGCCGTCGAATTCGAGCGCATCATCCATGCTGGTAGGCTATCAAGTGTCTTCCTGTCATCTACCCCCAGAGCTAACGTCGATACTTCTCAGGCCGTGAGCGCAAACGCAACGAGGCCTTGGCTGCCAAGATCTTCGGCCGTGGGGACAAGAATGCTCAGCGACGTGCCAGCGCACCCATAAAGCCTGGTGCTGGTGGTTCCCTCGCCAGCCGAGTCGGCGTCACGAAGGTAATAATATAGCCTATCGACTGTTGAAAAATCTAGGCGCAAGCTTAACCTTCGAACCAGCAGCGAGTATCCTCTGGCGGTCGCGTTGCTGCTGGCAACATCGATGGCGACTGGACCCACGATCTTCATAACCCAAACGAAGGACGGAAGCCCTCGCTCGCTGCCCGCGTCAACGCCGTCTCGGGGCCTCCTGTTCCCAAGTTTCAATCCAGCAGGGCTAATCGCGCAGCTAAGCTTGCCAACGCCTTTCAGCGCACTGCCACATCCAATGCCCAACTGAATATCCGAAGCCAGATGCCAACCATGTCCATCAAGGGCTTGGCAGGCCCATTCGCGGTCCTCGCACAGAACTTCGCCCCCGGCACTACTGCCGCAGACATTGAGAGCGCAATGACACCTGTCGGTGGTATCGTAAGCAGCTGTCGCTTGGTCAAGACACACCCCATCGTTATTGCCGAGGTGGTGTTCGAGAGCAAGGAGGGAGCCGAAAACGTCATCCAGACGTTTGACAAGCAGAACGTAAGAAATTTGACAACACATGGTTATATACCAAGTCAGCTAATAATGCCTTATAGGCCGACGGTCGTACTTTAAGTGTATACATGAAGCCAGGCGGCTTCTCTGCAGCACCCCCCACAGGTCCACGCAGCCAGCAAAGGAACGAGACCAGACTTGGCGATAACAGCATCCTCGTAGATGGCTCACACGGATTTTCGGATCCCATGGACACCGACAACAGCAGCAACACAAAGGGACGCCTCTACAGCGATAAACTGACCAATGGTAATAATTCAAGGGGTTCCCGGCGCGGGCGATAGGACGCCTCCCGGGACCAGAATGAATATGACTCCCATCGCACTCAGAGAGGTCATTACGAGGACAAGGACGACGGATACGACGATGGTCAAGGGGAATACTACGACGAGAGCGGGTATTTCTTAGATACCTCTAGTGGATACCGCGACCCCAATGACCAGGACAGCTGGCATCAGCGCTAGTACCTTTGGTCTCCCTGAGGAACGCGCAGGGGTTGCTGCACACGGCAATACTTGAAAAGTAGATCGCACGCTCACGACACAGATATCCCACTGCTCCCACGATCTTGCTACAGTAAAGGACCCCCCATTACACCACCACACCACCCTCGCCGTGTGTACGATAGGTACTAGGTAGGTAGGTATAGACGCCAAGAGTCTACTCTCATTCACCCAGAAAGGAGCAGGCCAGAGGACGCAAAATCAGGCGTTATTGTTTTCTCGATACCGGTTAGAAGTCGACGCCGATTATGTCCCAACAGTGGCTGTCGAGTGCGCCGATAAGGATGTGTGTACTTTAAACTGGGCGGTTGAGTTGATAATTCTATCTAATATAGAATAATAGAACGAAAGAAATCAAGTAGTTGACATACTACTGCCACCATGAGTGAATAGTTCCACAACTATGACGAGATGCTAGAAGTCTCTTCCTAGAGCAAAAGTTGTGAACATTGTTTCCATAACTTGATTCTTCTGCCAATCGTAAGGATCTTTTCTACCAAGGTCGATTACGAATCTGAAGCACATTGAATAGTTCCAGATCTGTATCAGTATGGTCTCCCACCCGAAATCGCACTAATATCATACGCTCGACATACTATTCCAGAGCTGCATCATCATATACTCTACATGAACCTCTTCAAGACATATTTATCGTCACTGAAACTGTACTTAAAAATGTTGGGCCCAACAGCCAAAAAGCACGTGTTTGGTGTACAGAGTAAATATATACGATAGACCAAAGGAAAGAGCCTCATTAGCCCACAGCAGGCAGTAGAGAACTCACTGCAATCATTCATTGCCTCGTGCCAACACTAAGCACATTTTGATGATCTGTCCCTGGCCTATTTAGTGCATAGCCTACCGCTTCTAATACAAGACGGTGGCTAGTTGGCAGCTAGCGTCATTAACGATAAACCTCGTTGTTCCGATGCTTCTCCCGGATACCGATACAACAAGCCAATCCATCATTCTCCCACCCAGCCCCATTCCCACCTGCCCAGGAACTCGTAGCGCACAAAGCTTTCGCATTCTCTGCGAGGAAGACACAATGTTGTGCCGTCTTGAAGAGCTTCGTAATATCATATTCCCCACTTCCTCATGAAAAAGAATAGAAAACTTGCTGAAGAGATCAAAGCCCCGAGACGCATTTGTCGATGGTCGGTTTGCTGCCGATACGACCCAGGGTTTGACTGCCACCATATGCTGTAGGGTTCTCGGACCTGTATTTCTGGCCACACGGTATGCCAACTTGACTGACGGTGCTCATGGCTGACCTGCACGGGGAGCGCAAAGCGAATCGGAATCCACATTCCGCAAAGTGAAGGCGTTGTTGGGCGGGACAGTGCGCACCATAAAGCCCCTTGTAGATTCCATTTTCAACGGGAGACCTTTGAACCGTCAAGCGTTCGACAAGACAGACTCGCATGCTCAACCTCACAAAAGAGGATATCGAGTATGACGTTTGAATATGACGTTTGAACTCATGGATGCATGAGCATATTCATGCAGACCTATCCAATGATTTCTAGGGTGTAAAGCCGCAACGAATCTCAATGCCATCCAGATTGTCCGCTACCACCCATGAACCCTTCCTCGAGGGTGCGTTCCTCAAGGTTGCGAATAAAGTCGCGGTTCCCACTTCTGCCGCCGCCTCTTTGTGCTCGGCTATCTCGGCGGCCGGCAACACGTCCTGAGCCCGGATCTGTGAGTCCCATACCATCGGCCGGAGGCGGGTAGTAGGCGGGACTTGGCTGTAATCGAATTGGTTGGCTTGGATCAAGGTGACTGGCCACTCTCTGAATCGCTGCCGGAATTCCATTCTGTTGCTGGTCCATGGTAGATGCTCGTTGGCGCCCCGCTCGGACCGTAGCCTGCTGGTACAGGTTCGGTTGTTGGACATTACTATAATTAGCCGGTGGCATTTGTGCTGGTGCCTGATTCATAACCATGGAACCGTACGGGGATTGTTGAGCGCCATATGGAGGCGGAGGGTTAGTGTGACTTCCTCCCGGTGTATACATCCCATTGTTCCCGTACATCGGGGCCTGGCTGTGCGGAGAAGTTGGGTATTGGTTTGGGTTCGGCATTGCGTAACTCCCTTGCGCTGCTTGAGCCTGATTTTGCGCGGCCTGTGCTCTCTGCTTGCTGAGCTCAGCCGCTTGCTGCTGCTGCAGAGTACCTGGCGCTGGTGACCGATTGAGAGAGCTTGTCTTCAAGTTCATTGGGGGGACGAAAGCTCCAGTGAACTTTTGTTGGGTAATAAAAGGGTGCAGCTTAGCTTGCTGAGGCGACCATCTTTCGAGAGGGCTTATCGTCAACAGTCCACGAACAAAATCGATGAAAGCAATACGATTGTTCATCTCTAATGGCATTGCAAGATTAGCAGCTGCTGACCTTCTTTGCATCACAGATTACGTACCTCGGTCAATTTCGCTCTGCTTCATATTCTTGCGCGGCATGGGGTATGACTTGATGATCTCCGGCAGAGTATTCGCTTGAAAGTACTTCTTACTGGGCTGTTCTTTCGATCCGCGTTCTCTTGAGTACTGTTCCATACTCTTGAGAGAATAGATTTTCCGGCCGAATTCATCCTGTCGCTTCTCGAAGAAATCTCCGGATTGTTTTCCGACCTCCACCATCCAGTTGGGTGGGTTGCCGAGCATTTCGGTAATTCGCGACACCTGGTTGTATTCTGATGAACCAGGGAAGAGGGGCAATCCTAAGAACAGCTCGACCACGATACAGCCGAGGGACCACATATCAATCGCTGATGAATACGGAAGACCCAGCAAGACTTCTGGGGATCGATAAAACCGAGATTGTATATAGGTATAGACGGTCTGACGTTCGTCGCAGGCCGAACCAAAATCTATAATTTTGATGATGGGACTCTCGAGGTTTTTCAATAGAATGTTCTCAGGCTTCAAATCGCAGTGTATCAAGCGAGCTTTGTTCAAAAGCGTGAGGCCATTCAAGAGCTGTTGGGCGAATACTCGTACTAGCGTTGTACTCAGCCCTCGGAATTGATTCTGTTTAATCAATTCATAAAGATTGACACTCAGGAGCTCGAATACCAAACAGAGATGCTGTCGATGGATGAAGGTATCCTTGAGTCGCAAAAGATGATGATCATCGTTCTTATCCAACTTGGTGTTCAGCTGCTGCGAGTTAGCCCATTGACCTGGGAAATGGCCAGATTGGAAGACACACCAAGTCCAGTACTGAAACTTCCATCATACTCTGGTTGAAGTATGCCGTCCGGTTTTTGATGACTTTGACCGCTACCACCTCCTGCGTTTTCAAATTCTGACACTTGACGACCTGTCCAAATGTTCCTTGTCCAAGAACATCTAGGATGAGATAACGATTTCTGAAGATGCGTAAGCCCCGGAGTGGCAAAGCCATTACAGACATGATTACTCACTTGTGGCCAGCTTCCTCGGACCCAAGAATGTCATTGACATAGAGGATGTAATCACTGTCCTCGTTGTCGTATCCGTCGTTCTTGGTGCCTTTGCTAGGCTTTGTCAATACCCGGCGAGGATTCCTTGATGACTCATATTTGAAGTTCGGATTGCATATGCGGTAAGTCGCAGGTAAATGGACTGTTAGAGCTTGTAGAGGCTGTTGCGGTTTTCAGTAACGTATTATGCTGGATAGATAGGGAAGCTTGGGAGAGCATACACTTATGAAGCCTCCCTCTGGGTTGGCGCGTCGGAATGGAGGTTGAGCATTCACTCTCGGGCGCAAGTCAGATGGAGTCCCCACCTTCTTGAAATGAGGAACAGGCCTTTTTTCGGCAGGTACGTTGGTAGACGGTTGTAGCGGTCGCCTTGGAGACTTTGGCTCGTTAGAAAAGGCACCATCGAGGGCGGCGACAGCAGACGATGGGTAACCGTCCTGCGTGCTGGTATAGGGCGTGATAGGTGGCAGTTGAGAGCCTTGGCGGCCGTAATAAGGGCTCGTGGGAGGATAATCGGTTCTGACGGGCGAATGGCGCTGGCTGTGCGGTGTGCCCGATGCGTACTGGCCTTGGCTCGGTACGGGCTTGCCACTATAGGGCGAAGTAGGTGAGAGAACCTCCATGGGCGAGTAACGTTGAGCAGCGGCAGAAGGCTCAGAGGGCGAGTGTAGGTTACCCTGACGACTGCCAGAGAGGCGCGACTGGTGGTGGGGGCGCATGGGATACTTCATGCCGCCGTACTGATCGTGGACGTCTTGCATGGGGACGTCGCCGTTGCCATCGCGAGACTGTGGGGTGGTGAGGGGTGTCGTCGCGCTAGACTGCGCAGGGTGGGAGTTGAGGGTCGGCTGAAACTGGTCGTACTTGAAGACTGCAGGAGGCTGGACTTGTGCAGATGTCTGTTGCTGCTGCTGGGAATATTCACGAGAAGGTGGCATCTGACCGGGAGCAGCGCTGGTGCCGTTGTAGCGCCTCGTACTGCCGGCGGCGTCCGGGTAGCCCTGCCATGGATCCATGGCGGCGGGCAGCGAGCAAAGAATGCGTCCAGGGAGGGCCGGGCGGGACTGTGTGTGGTGGTGGGAACCAGATGGCGCTGGTTGCAAGTGTCGTTTGGAGAGGGGCGAGAGGCAGTCGGGCTGATGAATATCGACGGCAACGGTACCCAGTCAGATGCGCATGGAGCCGTCTGATTGTGTGAGTGCTTGTGGTGACCAAGTGGGCGGCTACGTGGACACGACAGGCTGAGCCCTCTTGGGTAAGTTACTCGCAGGTAGCGCGGTAAGTAGCACTGTCAACTGGCTTTTGGCGACGACTTGGGCTTTCTGTCGCCGGGGGCTGGCGGACTAACAGATGACGTTGGGTCGCCGAGGATGAATGCCAGGAGAGAACAAAAGACCGGCCGAGCGCAGTGCAGACAACAGAGACAACAGGAAGCAGGGCGTTATGGGAATGGCTTGGTTGTAATGGGATACAGGTAGGGCAGGTAATTGTTTGGTAGTGTAGAGCACCGCGGCGAGTTTCCTTAGGGAGGATTCATGCTCGAGAGGAATGGAGGATGGAATGGATGTAGGTACCGTATGTAAATGCCCGAGCCAGACGACCGGGCTGCCCAGAGACGGCGGCCCAGAGAGATTCAAGGTCGTTCCAACTTCCTAAGAGGTACTTCGGGTCGAGTGTTGCGACTCGGAACCGGACAAGCAGTTGTTGCAGACGGGGGGTTGAAAGGGATGAGAGGTCAAGATGATATATGTCCACGGTCGGCTATTGTGATCAGTCGCAGATGTGCCTGTCTCGACTTGAGCCTTTGCCTTCAGGGCACGGTCGGGGCACGGGGAGATGGACAGGCTACGGGCAGGTGATGGCGACTGTCTTCGGGGACGGCAGAGCGAGATGACGTTCAAAGTGTGACATGGCACTGGACCTTTCACACGACAAGAGAGAAAGCCGCCTGCACAGAGAAGCTGTGGGAGCGGGAAGGGGCGGGAGTTTACTCGAGGGGATGCAGGTATCTACAGTAGGAGGGGGCGCCTTTGGAGGGGCGGGCAGTTTGGTGCATGGGCTTGGCGCGCAGCGTGAGCGCATTGGACGACGCTCAGGTTGAGTCTTGGAGCTTCCCCCATGTGAGGCAATTCTGAAGGCCTCGACCATTTCCACTCTTGCAACATTCCACCACTGCTCCGTCGCAGACATGGGTTAACTTGTTGTACATATCTACCTAGCTGAGACACCGCTTGATCAGCGAAGGCTCGCGCCAACCGACTCTGTTCTTTGCTCGAATCCGTCACAAGCTCAATTGCCATTCACCCCAGGCTCAGCAGGCGAACAGGGCACGGCTTGCGAATTGAACGCAAAGGCAGCTCCATGCGACTAGCCAACCAGGGCAGCATCGGGTGGGGTGCTATCGACATTTAGGTTCTGTTCTCCTAGTCCACAGGTTAGGCATCATCCCAACCACGAGCATTCGACCATGTCTGAAGACACCACAACATGGAGCTAGGTTGGGAACCCAGTTTTGATACGTTCTGATCTCATCTATCTCGCCCAGCAAGGAGCGGTGTTCCTTCACTCGAGACTGGAGGATTGAGCATCAGAGAACACTTGAGGTACACCGAACGGTGGCTATGGGGGAACTCCCCGTCCAAAGCCGTACCTTTCGATGGGAAGGGACAGGCCTCATGAGCGACGATGGATCCCCAATGAGGTTCAACTTTCAGCTGGACGTGCATAGTATGTTACAGCAGTCAAGGCTCACAGGATCGTCCATCAACTTGACAATACAATGTAATTGCAGTACCACTTTTGTTTCGAACACGCTTTACCCGTCCAACAGACTTTGATGCTTTAATTAAAACACATTCTGAAGCGAACAACTGCACGCATAGCAGGGTGCACTGGTGGTTCCATCAGCTCATCAGCCAGCACATCGAAGTAAAATCTGTCTTGTCTATGCCCGATCATCTCTCCCGAAATCCTCGAAACAAAGAGGCCTGGTGGCTACTGGATCTCTATTCCTTTGTCTCCACCCTGCCTCGACATTTTCGGCGGTGAGCCCAATCTCCCTGGATCAGCCACATTGATACTTAGTCGGCCAAGATGCCCGACGACTGCCATTCGTCATCTCTTCGACTGTGACCTAATACTATGAGGTAGGCTTCTCTGGTAGGCTGTCGAAAATTCGCCCCAACTTTGCGTATCTGGGGTTTCAAGCTCTGGTAAATCAATCTACGGCAGTCCATTCCGTGAGCAATTTGACCTGAAGCTTTCAAGGGCTAATAGATCTACCCTACTCCAAGTCTTGTACTTAGTCTTAGTCTCCAACGGTGCATCATTTATACCACTTACCAATTGACATATCCGGCTCTTGGTGCTAAAATTGTCCTCTCATCACAAACATTCGGTACGTCCTTACTTCTACCTGCAAAAGGGATATAGTAGTGTCGTATCAGTCAGCCGAGTCAGCCCTGTAGAAGCATCATGCTAAACTCAACCTAACGGATCAAAAAAATCCAAAATACAAGAATGCCGACCACCATACCACCATAAACATCCGTAATCAATGTGACTGAGATAAATGTAAGTTTGCAGTACGACGTAGCCAAATAACAGGTTAGCAAGGTTACCACAGAGAGTCGGCACGTAAGTCAAATCCATTTTTGACGGACAAACCTCCAATTTGAATCGCCGTGAGCACAAGCCGTCGGATGTCACCGCAAAGATACAGCGATAACGGGGTGTCCAGTAGATGGAGTATTGTAAATGTTTTGATGCCAATCCATTCTTGCCTGGGCATCCCATATTTGATCTTGATTTTTCATGCATACGCAATTTTACGGCATCAACTTAACCTCCCTGAAGGAGAGGATCATCACCCAAGGGATGTCCTTCCCCTTTGACCCTCAAGTGCGTCACTAGGTTCCTTCCTTGCCAGTCGTTTGCACAGAGTGCAACGGATCGCCATCTGAAGCATCCCAATCGCTCCCAATAATACCTGCAGAGACGTCTATGAAAGATCTCGTCTTATGATACGAAGACTTGAGTAGTCTTCGATGCTTGCATTGAATACACGAATTCGGCCTCTTAGCCTCTCGTCTTGCCTGTTGACTTGAGCCAGACCTTGTGGAGTCAGGTCGTCCGCCCACCGCACCGCCTGCCCTCGTTACCTTGTGAAAGAGAAGAAATGGCAAGAACAGCGGCCGTAACTTCGTCAAGGCTAATGACAGCCCGTAAGGTATCAAACGAGTACTCAAAGAGAAGTCAACAACTTTTAGAATGCAAACGGGAGGCGACAAATATTGGGCTTCGGATGATTCCGGTATCAAATCAAATAATCACAACGGTCAAAAGAAATAGCAAGCAAGAATGGATAAGAAACATCGTCGGGAAAAGAGAAATCATGGTTACATAAACAACCTGGGCCCGGACCTGGACCTGGGAAAAGACCTGACCACTTTCCACCTCTTTACGTCGAAGCACGGTGCCGAGCATGCTGGCTAATCCACCTCTGCAATCGAAAACGGCACTGGCAATGCCTATGAGGTCCGCCCTCAAAACCCCTTTCGTTCTAGAGCGTAATCTCCCTACACTTTGCTGCGCGATAGGCGACTCTCAGGACGCTAGCCTTGATAGCCGGGATAGGCGCTGTTGAAGTTTTGGGTCGGAGGAGGTTGCGTCCACTGCTGGTTGGGCGGCTGTTGGCCACGGCCGTATCCTCCTGCACTCGGAGGTCCAGCATAGCCCATGGGCTGAGCTCCGTAGCCAGCAGGAGATTGGGCTGGAGGGCCACCATACCCCTGCTGCTGCCCACCATATTGGCTTGGGCCTACAAGATAAGCATTAGACTTGCTCTCGCCAGACAAGAGTGATTGATCCTGTTTTGTACTTACTTCCGTACTGCGGGTAATAGGTCGATGGCGTGCCAGGGTAAGCGGAAGGCTGAGCACTCTGGGGACTGAAAGCCTGTTGTTGCGAAGGGTCAAAACCACCTTGGGGGTTGGTTGGGGACTTGTCCTTGCCCCACTATATACGATCAGCACTAAAGATGATACTGTTGAGAGGTATGTCAAACTTACGCTGCACTTGAGAGGTCTGCCATTGACATTGTAGCCATTAAGTTGACAAATTGCCATGGCGGCATTCTCATGGGTGTCCATCTTGATGAAAGCGAATCCTCGGTCAGCCTGGAAGCGGGACTCGGTCACGTATCCGAAATTCTGGAATAAGGGAACGAGGTCATTCTGCGTGGTGTAAGGGGTCAAATTGCCCACGTAGCAGGTTGTCTGCCAACCAGGTGTCTGGTTCACGATCATATCGTAACTCTGAATACCATGAGTGGGGAAATGGTGATGACCGAATGGCGTGGTGGGTGTCATGCCCATCGACGACATAGCTGCTTGCTGGGCAATAGAGGGCTGGCCCTTCTGGTTAGCCCAGTTGCATCGAATTGCGCGTGATCCCAGCCACTCTCCATCCATAGAGCTCAAAGCCTTCTCCGCATCCGCCCGCTCTCTGAAAGCAACGAACCCATATCCGCGGGAGCGGCCTGTCTTCATATCCCACATGACGCGAGCCTCGGAAATGGTGCCAAAGGCAGAGAATGCCTGCATGAGGACCTCATCATTGACTTCGTTGGACAGATCACCAACGAAAATGTGGAAGTGGGATGACGTATCCTCTTTGTTGGTTGTGTTGGACTGGTAAGCCCAGTTCACTCGGATCTCCTGCGCCGTTTCCATCAGCATATGTGCAAGTGAGTAGTGGGGTTGGCACTTACAGCCTGATGCACTCGGCGCCCGTTCAGCGTCTGCATGGCACGTTCGGCAGCTCCGGGGTCGTCATACTCTACGAAGCCATAATTGTACCCCTTAGCCTATCGAAAACAGTTAGAACTCGGCAACCAATCAGGCGAAACACATGCGCGACAATAGTTTCCCCAGCATCACATAGCTGTAATTGGGTGGGGCGAAACCCAGAGGATGGTAACTTACATTCTTGTCCGGAATGATCTTTACATTCTGAACGTGGCCTGTGGTCTCAAAGATCTGTCGCAGCACGTCTTCGGTGACGCGGGGATCGAGACCTCCGACGTAGAGGGCACGCTTGTTAGGCTCGGGTGCAGCACGACGCGGGAAGGGTCCACCACTGGAAGGTGACATGACATTGTTGCCATCAACAGCCGACAGGGGCGAGGTAATGGCGGTAGGGATGGGGTTCGTGTTGGGGGGAATGTGCAATGGGGGAGGAGGCATATGCGCTGGGTTGCCCTGGCCATTCTGGTTGGTGTCGAAGCCAGGCGCACCGGCATTGGGTTGCGGCGGCGGCGGGAGCTGGGCACCAGCAGAAGGGACACCAGAGTCAGCCATGGCAGATGCAAACGGACTTGATCGGTGATGCTGGCGAAGAGTCCTTTCGGAGGTTGGGAGGGAGAGAGGCACACGAAGGGAGTCCTCAGGCGCGGGTAACGGGGAAGCGATGGCGGGGTGTTGCAGTCAGGCTTCTCTTTGACCGGCGCGGAATCTCGTGGACTCTGGATGTACCAGGCTGTGACGAGTTGTTGGCACGTAGACAAGGTGGGGTGTTTGTTCGTGTCCCCTCAGCCTGATAGTTGCGCAGCTCGGTGGGAATGACGATTGGCCGTGGTAGTTGTTTGGGCCCAACAAATCCCACAGAGCAATCGAGTGGTCGAGAGGATAATAAGTAGCGCCAGCTAAAATGCAGATAAACCCAGAGCAACTTGGTAATCGAAGTAAATGCGTACACAGCTCCCAAGTGCGGCGATGACGCGACGACGGCGCAAGTCGAGATGCTACGAGGTAACCGGAGGGGGAGATTGAGGCCGAGTGTCAAGAAGACAAGCGCTGCCGGTGTCGAGCGAATGGCGGAATAGGAGAGGCTGCTGGTCCACACCGAGACGCAAGATGAGTTGCCGTGATAGGTGGTGTCAAGGAGCTGCGGTGATGCGGTGGTGGACGCGAGCAGGTGGGAATAATGGATGGTGATGAAAAGGCAAAGCGAATCAGAGAAGAAACGAGACTTCGCAGCAACAAGGAGGAAGATGCGGGAGATGGAACGAAGAACGAGACGGGGAAAGAGAAAAGGAAACTGCCTGGCAGGAAGTACCCCTGGGATCTCAACACAACACACCGCGACGAGACGTTCAGAGGATTTTCGCACAACGATCTGGAGATGGGAGGAGGGGAGGGAGAGGAGAGCGAAGCAAACAGAAAACGGGGGTCCAAAGCGACAAAGTGGACAGGTGAGGAGTGGTAGCACCGACTTTTGGCGGAGGGTGGAGCACAGATCTGGCGGGTTGGCGGGTTGGTGGGCACTTTTCACGGGCGCTGCTGCTGTAATCCGTACCTAGAGGCCAAAGGCACATACTAAGGTACTACCTCCTACCAGCACCGTAGGTAGGTTGCTTTGGGCCAAGTGGGATTGGAGGACTGCCTTGCCCTGCGTGCGCGCCTGAGGTGACAGAACGAGGCATTGAAGGGTGGGCACCATTCAATTCAATGGGCGTGCATCAAGGGGTACCTAGGTAGATCTACCTACTACCTAGGTAGACGCTCCTGCACAAGAGAAGCAGCTCTGGGCCGACCTAATCTTCCCAGTGACATCCTACCACTCACTCTCTGCTGTGATTCACTGGCGAGACAGGCGAACTGGGCGACGAGTTTGGGAACCTGCAAGCCTGTCGAGCTGCTGATGAGTACTGTACATGAGATGGCAGACGGGGAGTTCAGCCACAGTTTTCACCCCACCTTACCTGATGTAATTCCCTGTCTTCAATCATACCCGTGGACATGTAGGTGTCTCACCATCAATACCACTACATAAGGTCCATACCTACATGTACATACTTGATGTAGGTAAGGTATGTAGGTAGAAGCCAGGTTGTCACGGTACTCGGGCCCTCAGCAACCTTTGAACTCCTCATACCGCAATGGAAGACCCTGTGGCATTGTGTCAACCTCTGCAACCGGAATATACACCACCACCTTGCATGCCCAGCTTCAGCACACAGAACATGGCATGTCTCATCTCCTCTAAAAGGGGACGGACGTTTTCGTCCCAGGCTTGGAACAATCACACCAGGTCTGATCAGCGTCATCTTGATTGTAGGACTGTCACTTCCCATGTGAAACCTGTTGGCAGAAGATACTACCTCGTTGAGTTCCAATTATGAGGTAGGTACCCGCCAAGTCATCGAACAAGCCACACTGGGCAGATTACCTGGGGTGGCATGGGCATGTGTTCTGCCTTTTTTACGGTCACCCCAGTATTCTGCCTATCCGGCTCCACTCTCAAACAACTACAACCCTTCAATTATTGCGCCCTTCAGTGATGTGTGCAGGTCCATTGAGAAACTGGTCGGGGATGATGACACATCCCGTTGCCCATAAATAGTATTCTTGGACCTGAGGATCTGATCTAAGATCAGGCAAGAAACTAGTGTCAAAGAGGTGAACAGAGAAACAGTTTCACAGCCTCTACAGCTGAGTATTCGAGAAAAGACAAACGTCAACCCCTACAACTTGGCCACTACCACCACCCTTACACTTTATGCCGCGGCGCTACTCTGCTACCAGGACATACTGGTGAAGCTTTTGTCTTGATAGCGATGAGGCGCAGATGAGAATTCTTTCATGTAATCCATACCTCCTTTGACACGACATCCAACCCTCGAACAAAAATCTGCACAATGGCCGCTCCTGGAGATGATCCTTTGGAAGTCATCAACCAGACATACAAAGAAATAGTGAGGCATCATCTTCCAGGAATCCTTACCAAACAGTGGACTAACAGAATCAAATATAGCTTGTTCAAACTGGCAAGCATTTCAGAGCACTGGATGGGTCTATTGGTCATACCGGCGCTCGCCCGGCCATCCGCGCCAAAACAGAAGACTCGCTGGCTCGATATCACTTCGCTTTACATGATGTTGAAAATGAGATTGTGCGTCATGTCTACACAGACCTCACAATTTACCAAGAGAGAAACAGATGTTAATCCAGATACAGATCAGAGCAAAATCTGTTTTGCTTCGAGATCTGGAGAAGCTACGTGCTGCCCATGTCCCAGCTCCTCAGCCAGTCGTTGCTCTAGCCCCAGCTCCAGCTCCAGCTCCAACTCCCACTCCGGCTCCTATACAAACTAAAGCTCCGACGGCCCCAATGCTGGAATTGCCGTCTGCCGCTGCCCACACATTGAAAGGCCCCTCCTACGCTGAGAAGGTGGAACCAAAGACTGCTGCACCATTCCCAGATATGGGTATGGGCATGAGCATGAGCATGTCCGCTGATATTGATCTATCGGCGCCTGTCAAGAACAATCCTTCTCCGCGCATTCAGGCTGGATCTGTCAGGCCGGTGGCCTCTCGTGCAACTCCACCGATCAAGACTGAGGCAAAACCATCCCCAAAACCTGCGCCTCTACCAAAACCTACGCCACCCACAAAAGTGACTCCAATCCCACCACCTCAAATTCCCCGTCTATCGGCTACCCAGCAAGCTACGAACACTACCAGCCCAAATCAACAGAAAGCTTTGCCGGCAAGCCAACCTCCCAAAACTGCTCCTCCGGTCCGACCACCTCAGAATGCTCAGATCATCAAGGCGGCTCCTGAGAATCCTCTGGACAGCACACTTGGCCCACCACTGCCAACCCTTGGCGAAGGGGCCGGTACAGGTGATGGCAATGGCAATGGCGAGCTGTCCTTTACAGATATGGAGTTCTCCCTGGCTCCTCCGCCAAACGAGCCACAAGGCGGAGCACCACCTGCACCTATGCCAGAATTCGACCTGGCGAATTTCGTTCCACCGCCAGGGCCCAGTGAAGTCCCAACAGCGAGCTTGGACACCAATAGCAATGATGTTGCCATGAGTAGCACCCAGGTTAGATCGAATCCGAACATTGATGACTTATTCAACCTTGGAAACGGTGCCACTGACAACATGTTTGATCTCGGAGGTGGTGAGGCTGACAATAGCACATTCGATGACATGATGTATTTTGGCAACGACAATTCGGACATGGCACAGTTCGATGATGCTTATTTTGGTCTATAATGGTTCCAGCGCCCAAAGATACCCCTTTTCCCCATCTGTCACCTACGGATACTTAGCATGAGATACACTAGAAAACCTAGAATTTGGCCATTATCGACAGTGTTTCTTCTTTGGCTAGTGCCGATATTCTGATAAGGGGCAGTAGCTACTATCAGAGCCTCATATCAATGACAGACTAGAGAAATGAATCAGACGCCTTTTATGCCTAAGTCTTTCGCATCCATCATCATGATACCGTGCACGTTCTGTGAGTGATTTGTGCCTTGGGGGCAATGTGAGTTCTTAACCCGGAAACAGCAGGAGCGACCCTCCTAATGCCCAGACCCTCAGTTATCTAACGCCCAAGATGAATTAGTCGGCCGCAGCATGTTGTGAGCGGTGCTCAGTAAAAAAGACTATTGGCTTGAACGTTCTTGTGGTTATGTACTTGACAGTCCTGGTGACTATGGCCCTGGCGACTCTGGTCATTGTAGTCTTGACAACTATAACAGGATCAACGATCCTAGTCGTTACGGCCTTGACAATTCCTGCCATTAGGGGCTTGACGAAGCTAGTTATTAGGAGATTGACAATTCTGATCTATTAGGAGCTTGATGATTCTGATGTTTATTGCAATCTCGATCCAAAAGCTAGAAAGGTACCTCTTTGCAGTGTAGGATCGGTATAAAATTCAGTTGCAGTTGCCTGAAAGCGATTGTAGAAACGCGTCGATGCGCGTGTTGAAGATTTACCTCCTACCTAAACCACCTTCCTGTGTCTTGCCGACCACACATTTTCACACCTAGTCTTGCTTGCAAGTAACTGTCGCCGATCTCCCCTCCATCCAAGTCACCCACGTCAAGCCCTCCTTCAGCATATAGCGCGCAGAATGTCGTACACCAAGCTCCCCGACGATGATGTTGGCGACAACTGGCCGCTCAAGGAAGTTGCTAGCCCTCGTGGATTTCGCCTTTACAGCAGTTACGAGGTTCAGAGTGAGCGTGATGATGCCCAGAACATGCACGGAGAAGTCACTTCGACTGAACTCCCAGAGTTCACTATCACGTTCGACAACGCCTTCCCCAAGTACCGAATCCTTTTCAAGATTCTCCAGCATTTGGATCCTGTCAAGTTCGGTCCCCTGGTCTTCTACAAGTCCAGATTTGACGACATTCACGGTTTCCTCCAGCTCGATGATTTCAATGTCGAGAAAGCTGTGGCGTACCACTGTAACGTTCAGATGGTGAACTACTCATGCAACGACTGCGGCAAGATGGGTTACGGACTAAAGGAGTATCGCGACGAACCTAAGCTATCCAGCCTCCCCACCCCCCCTCACAATACGAAAGCCACAATCAAGGCCATTCTTATGCACACAACCAAGGAGAACAAGACCTATGGTCAAGCCGCAATCTTGACAGGCCGTGTCCATTCCGTCAACACTGAGACATCAGGCGAAGTCATGGTATTCAAAGGCACTCTTCACTGTGAAAAGAAGATTCAGGACGAACGAATCACTCTTCGTGGATACCTTTGCCACAGCAGCACCAGTGACGGCAAGGCACTCAGAGTCAAGGGTTATTGTCGTCTTGCCCGTGAGAACAAGAAGACCTGGGGTGCACTCAAGGACAAGCTCTTGTTGCCATTCCGCCGCGACGACGTCAGCAAAGAGGACTGAAGGACGACTCTATGAACACAACGGGAGCAATGGCTTTCAGAGCAGTTTCAGCCCGGATGCTCTTGCCAATGGTTAGTGATTTGCTGAATACAACGAGCTGGGCCAGTATGTGGACAGAAGTATGTCACCTAGGACGAAAGGAACGTTACAGTTCTCAGTGATCAATCAGTTCTGTCTCACCTCAAATGATGCCCATTTTCTCTTGCCTGTGATTATTTCTCAAATACCTTCCACGAAGCCAATATGTTATGCATTCTTTGTGCTAAGATCTCTGAGCCTGTATATCTCAGAATTTCTCTGCTTCTGATGTCAATATTGATCATTGCATCTAAGGCAGTGGGAAACCGCACAAACGTAAGCCCAAAACCGGATAGTGACGGAATATCGACGTATTATTATGCTCAGATATCTACGCGACATGTTTTAACATAGAAACAGGGAGAATCTTATCTTTAGCAGAGTGATCGTGAAAGATTATAAAAGCACTTCAGATGCTCATAAATGGAATGCATTTCATGATATATCATCCAAAATGTCGCTTGAATAGACAGCGAAGAAGGCTCATACATATATACATACCTAAACTCCAGTATTGCGCTCGAACGAGCAGTACAGGATTTCCAAGTGAGGAGTTCGATTCAAGGGACCACTACTTTACACAATGCAACACCGACTACACACCGGGGAGGAATGCTACAGAAATAAAAGGAGCAAAGCAGATTATCAAAGTCGAATGACTACTATATGCAACATCGTCTTTGCCCACATATCCCATCATCTCTGTGCTAAACACAATTCTTCGCGTCAAATCATAATGGTAAGGAAAGTAATGTTTAGGCGGCTCTTTGTGTCGTAGTAGATATGCTGGCCAGCCATCAAAAACATCCGAGTCCCTTCCTGCCCCAGCTTCTTCCAGCCATAATTTGGAATTTTGATAGTTGCGCTTGATACGGTCCGGCGAATAGTTCACCTGCAGTTGAAATATTAGAATTCGAGAGGGAAGAGTAAAACATTGTGAACTTGACGGTGACATATGCCCGCATATCACGAGATCAGCAGAATGAGAACTCTCAAGCGAAATTTATCTCCTAGCATGATTTGTTAAGGAAATGGCATTAGATACAAAATTTGCAAGACATATTGCCTCGCCAGCTCCGAAAGCCATGCCTATCAGTCCGAACATAAAGCATGCATCTTTCACGGACCCTGCGTGGCATTAAACATGTCTCCCAGGATAGTCGGCAACTCGGGATTCCTCAGCCCAGTCCAATCATGATTAAGCACACCGAACCCCTCATCATGATCAATTGTGCCTTCTCTGTGGTAGTACGAGCCCTGCAGCGTCCAGATAGCCCATTCCGAGTCATTGTCCAGCAAGTACTCCTTGAGACAAGTGAAGTACTTCCATTCATCGTCACTCACCCCACTGTTATCTCCTCCTGCCTGGGCAAACCCAAACTCAGAGAGGATCAAAGGCGCGGTATAGTCCTCGTCCTGTCGGAGTACGAATCCGTCGAACAGACCATAGGCGTCCTTCTGCGCTCCGCAGTCAGACTTAGTAGCTGCGAAGGTAACAGTGAACTCATAAGCATGCCATTCCCAGACATGTTTGCCCTCCCATTCGCTCCAGTCGATCATCCCGCCTGTCTCGATCTGCGTGAGGATAGTCGCGGACGCCGTGCCGCCGATGACAACGAGAAGATCAGGATTCGCTGCGTGGACGCGTTTTGCGGCCTCGGTGACATAGATTTCCCAGTCTCCGGATCCTGACCCAGTGTTCTGAAGTACTGGGAACTCGCGGATCTCGTTGCGAAGTGACATGCCGATGACTCCGGCTTGCGAGTTAGACCATGTAGCTATAGCGCTCAAGCCGTCGTACCAATTTTGCGTGTTGAAGTATCTGCTGTTCGCCGCAATGTAGCCATGTGCTTCATCCCACCATCCGTTGCCATCATCGAGACTGCCTGCGAACTATTAACACCTACGGCCGTCATGTAACAATTGGTGGAGTCACGAAGGAAAACACTCACAGCACCAGCTCGCCTTGCTCACGTGGTTATCGAGAATAGTCATTACACCCTTGGACCAGAGAGCAGCGATAACCGCCGAATAAGCATCCTGTAGAGTGCCATCGGCAGCGAAGGAGTGGTGCGTTTTGATATCGTTATATATACCATCCCACGTTGCGGTATCGATGCCCGTAGCCATCGCGGCGTTGGCGATAGCTTCGGAGATTTTCATCGTAGGGTTTAAAGCATAATCAATCGAGTAAGTCAAACGAACACAGTTATAGCCCTGACCTGCGACGAAACTAGCGATGGTATCTATGGACTGCTTATTCAGACCCTCTGGGAGATTGGACTCGAGATGTCCAGACCTATGGGCAGTCAAAAGTTAAGTAACATCTCCAGAGAAAACTGTGAGAGGCTGAGGTCTAGAGACAGCCTGTATAACGTCCTTGGAGTCAGGAAGTCTATTGTAAACGTACCAGTTAATACATGTAAGTTTAACACGGACACCATCCGCGTCGAGGATCCAGCGAGACGAGCTAGATAGCGGTAGATTAACTGCCAACGCTGGCACCGCGGCCGCGGCCGCCGCTGCGAGAAGAGACACAATTTTCATTGTGATTTATAGCAGTACACGGGTTAAGGATATGATTATAGGTAGTGACAGCAAAAGATTTTGTGGAATAACTCATCAGCAGGAGGTGAACATTAAGATAAAGAAATGCCCAGCCGAGCAAAACACCACACTGCGAGTAGTTTATCAAAAAGTGACTAAAAGAGGAGCGTGTGGAGGATCGAATGATATGTGATGACCTCTCAGGTACTTACGAGAGGGTACGGTGACCAGGTCAAGTGTGCCAGCAAATGTCAAGACCTTGACCGTAGGAACATCCAAAGACTCACACCTGGACTCTTAATCCAAGCACGAAAGACTAGATCAACGCCTTATAGGAGAGACAACGTGTTCGAGCTCAGATGAATGGGCTGCTTGAGGCTGGCCAGTCATGACAGAAACGACAAAAACAAGACTTTATGCGGTGCTCATGTGTTATTAGACATTATATAGCCCTTTGATGTCATGTTGCGCACCGGCGAGGGAACGGGGATCCCCAAGGCGAATGGCCACATGCACGTCGAGAATAACAACATCGGCGCACATGTAACCCACCACATATGGTTTTTACCCGCAGGGCAAAGAGCACACCTTCCTGATGCAACGTCAATGCTATGGATGTGCGCGGGGAATCTGGCCTCCGGACGGTCGCCCGAAGAGACGAAAAGCAGAATATCAACACCTATTCGACCGAAACCGAGACCCGTTGTGTCTGGGAAGAGGACCTTCCCGATATCCTTCTTGCGAGCGGACGAAGAAGAACAAAGTCCGAAATTCTTGAAGACATCAAGCAAATTGTGATCTCCTAGTAACGTCGTTAAAGCATAACCCAAGCTACCAAGAGCAACGTACGTCCTGGAAGCTAGTGTTTCGGCGCGGGCAACCAACGCAGGATGTAGCGGCCCATCCTCACCAGACCCTGTTGCGCGAATGCGGTAGGTCGTTGTTCAAGAAATGCGGGGAGAACAATGGCGTTGGCCTTGCTTGCACGGTACCTGGCCAAAAACCGGGATGTTGGCCACACGACGAGCGATTGCAACCCTCGGCTGGTATTCTGCCAGCGAGGCATGACGTTGGCCACGCAGCCGATCAATCATGCGTCTGTATTTGCTCAGAGAGTTGAGAGGTGAAATGCCCAGTTTTCGCGAGTTTCACACATGGCCGCGTCAAACCTCCTTGATTGGCTCTTGGGGACGATTTGGCACTTTTTGTGGAAATGGTTGATCCTGCTTCCACATCTCACTAAAAAGGTCGTAACCTTGCTGGTCCTCGGCGCGATGACTACTACAGTAAAGTTCACAACTCCCCTCGGGGCGCTTCTCGAAAGCTGATAGGACGGTTTGCGATGCGCATCATAAATGCCATAGATTGGCGAGCTGCTGATCCGGGCGTTCTATTCATATTTAGCAATTCAGACACTGCAAACCTTGCGGATAAGCGATTTGATGTTGACACTTAGGATTTGCAACCAACCTGACAAATAAGGCAACGTGCAGCAGTAGCAATGGTGGTAAAAGAAGATAACTAAGGTAGGTAGAGTCTCCATTGGCAGTTATGAAACCATATGATAATCGAACATTGAAGAGCAAGCCACTCACCTGACTATGGGACTTACCTGCGTAGGTTCACTTCCTGATGACCGAACAGCTACAGGCGCCTCAAGCGGCTTGAGACTTTCGACTTGAGACTTTCGTATCTCAAAGTCTAAATGCCTCTAACTACGATCAAGTGCTGTACGTATCATAGGTCTTTGTATGTACTTCGCCCCTGGAGCTTTCACATTCGGGCGGGTCTGTCAAACAATAGTTGAAATATTTCTTTCCGTCTTCATACATGCAGTGCCATTCTCACTAGTTTTCATCACGCCAGCAACAATGGTAGAGACAAAAAATTGGCGCCATGTATTAGAATATGTATCGAATATGGATGAAAGTCTAGCGAGTGGCTCATCTGAGCCCGGGTATCAAATAAAGAAAGCCGGAAGACGCAAAGTGGTCGGCGTCACAATGTGGACATATTTGTCTGCCCTTGCCCCGAGACCGAGACTCGAGCTTCTAATTCCTTCCTCTTGGAGAAGAGACTCTTGAAGGCTCCAAGACATTGGACTAACGACTCCTCGTCCGGTGCGCAGAATCGATAGCTCTTCTCATCGGTGATGATCTGTAGGCAATGTATCTTCGTTTTGCTAATTGGATCGATGTCGACAACATTGACAACCGAGGCAAGTGCAAGTATGAATTGGGCAGCATATTCTGACTCATCCTTATATAGGATAAAATTTCTCGGCCGGAGCACAGCCCAGCAATTTTTCCATTGCCTCATGCCGCGCTTGCCTTTCAGATACCAGAGCCAGCCTTGCCAGATAACTCGATCGGGGTCACGCTCGAGGTTCAACCCGCTCACCTGGCTGATGTTGCGATCCGCAATCATAGGTCGCTTAAGCTTCGCATCATGCTTGGACGTGGATGTTACTCCCTCAATCGATGGGCCATAACCTCTTTGGCCCTCTGTATCCGAGCAATCCGATTGCGATGCGAGCTCATTCCCAGACATGCCCGAGTAATCGTTATGAGATAGCCGTCTTGTATTGGTCGATCGAACTGATTTTGACCTCGGACGGTCGGCCTCTGGTGAACTCGACAATAACGTCTCAGGGCCAGCTGATCGGTTGCGCGTTGCGTCGGAACTTTTCAACATGGCGGCCGGCGCGAAAGATTGACGGCGAACGACGGGGCTTGCGAGAAACATCTCCTCCTCCTCCTCTTCAATTCTGGCATCCTTCCTTATAAGATCGATCCACTCCTGCGCATCTTTATCTGTCGGGGCTTCGAAGTGGTAGTTCTTGGCAGGGGAGAAGAGCCCGAAGAGATGCTGTCGTTTCTGCTTGGGGTCTTTTAAAGGAGCTACGGCGGACAGGTCGGAAAGATAGATTTTGTGTCGTAGCTTGCTTTCTTTGTCCGACTTATACATCGAGATCGTGTTCGGTCTGAGTACTAGATAGACAGATTTCCAGGTCTTCTTGGGTGTTAGCACTTGGGTCGGTGAATTCGGGGAGAATCCATATGCGGAACCTGCCTTCGTCTTCTGGGTCCTTTTATGTACGTAGCCTGACTTAATGACGCGGTCGAACTCGAAGCTCCCATGTTGAGTGACTGGGCTCAACGTCGACAGTCCAATATGAGCTTTGAGCCTGTTTGCAACCGATCTTGGGGGGAGAGATATCGAGGTAGGCGGGATCGCAAGAGCGGTAAGAGTGTTTGGAGTCGCGCCTGCAGGTTGGGCTATACACTGTGTCGTCGTGTCGGCCATCATGCTCGTGTTCAGAATTGCAGAGACGGCGGCATACGAAGGGCGAGAGAGATGTCATCGGGTGACCGGAGTCAACTTCCATACAGAGTATAGAATTGAGGTGTTGCTAAATATGGGTATCCAGGCCGAGGCGTGTGGCAGATGTCTCCTGGAGACGAAGGTTTGGCGCCCGGGGCCTCGTGAACGGGTCGATCCAGAGGGATAGGTGGCCAGCAAGAGTCTAGGCTTGTGGCAGTGGTGATATGCGCGCGCAAAAGTGAAATCCAACACGGAACGAGGTCAATGCGGGTGAGTAGCAAACTGCGAACGGGCAGCAAGTTGCGCAGCAGGAATGCAGAGCGCAGTTGACGGTCAATGGAAAATCAAGTGCCGATCGGAACGATGGTTGGATATGCAGTGGTAGTAAACAGACAGACAGGCAAGGAATGGAAGGACTGGCGAGAACAGAGTAGCAAGCAGAAGAAGTGGCTGAGAATGCGATGGGCAAAAGGGCGCGCGCGGATCAGGGGTGTCGGATGAAGCAAACAGCGAGGTGGAATGCAGGTGGACAGACATGTACAGGAGGGATTAGTTGCCCCTCTTGCTTGATCGGCAGGGAGGGAAAGGCAGCGTGAAATGAGCCGCAGAGGTGGCTATACACAACACAGACGTATCAGCGACGCCGACGACATGTGGCCAAGGGGAGACGAGAAGCGTCGAGAGCAGCCAGCCGCGGGCATTACCTAAGGTACGCTTAGGATTGGAGAGACGAGCAAGGAGACCTTTCAGATCAGACCGTTCCAGTAGGTAATTGCTAAGGTCCGGCTCTGAATCTCTGGAGCTGCGAGCAGCAACATCAGCTTGCAGTCGTCGCAGCTGCGGGATAAGATGAGAGCTGTCCGATTCGGATGGGTGCAGCTCTTGCGGCATTAGGCAAGGTCACACTCGGCAGTCACAAGTCCCACTTCGTCTCCAACCCAGCCCTTTGAAGAGCTGCACAAGACACGAGAAACATCATAGCCATCGCCATCCACTACGGAATAATAGTATGGCCACAATTGCACCCTGCCTACATACTACCTACATGTACCTACCCACCTAATTTGCAATGTTTTATTTTCTATTCGAAAGTCATTAATTCAACAAGCAGGGTATGCCAAAGATGTATTTAAAGAGCGGTCCTGGTTACAGTGTTACCAGGATGCGTCCAGGAGCCTGGATAATCCGCAATTGTAGGTAGCTCATCACTCGAGCATTGGTCAGAGCTTGGTCTCTGACAACATCAGATCTGCAGCCCGCTCAGCTAACGCGTAGGTAGCAGCCTGGATAACCGTTGGCCAAACGCACACCGGTTGCCATTGGGGTAGTCGCCATATCAACGAGAACAGACTCAACAAGAGTGTTGGTAAGAACCGTAACCCCTTGCAGAGAATATGCCGCAATAGATATCTGGCGAGCACCTTGATGCCGGTTCTCATTAAGCTCTCCAGGTCCAATGTTCTGACCGGCTGACCGTCATTCGTGTCGTACTCTGGAAGAGCCTCGATACCCAAAGCTGCCCAAGACTCCTCAACCGCATCTGCAAGTTGAGATCGGCGGCTCGATGTGAAAGCTGCCACTGTGTCCATGCTGGTCAGAGTTTTGGGTCTTATACCTGGCCTCTGTTCTCTCGAAATACGGCAGCTGGTGTTCGTAATCCCAGCATGGTTCGCCAATTAAAGTCGCCCAGTCGTCGTAATCAGCTCGTGCTCGGCGCATTCAGGCACCTACCCAAGCCTCAGTCAGTTCAAACAGTGTATTCACGAGTAGTGTGAAAAGCAATTGAGAAGAAAGCCCTACAGCCGTTCACAACTGAACCTCCACCAAGGGCACATCCAAAGGCAATATCGATCTCTCGATTATTACATGCTTGCTGCGGCACCCTTTTATAGTTCCAGTCAAACTCGCCACCGATGAAATAAAAGGATTGGAAGTAGAGAATATCTTTGCGGTGGCTCACATCAGGTCCGGCTTCTAGGACGAGGACTCGAGCGGAGGAGGCGTGTTGGGCAAGGCGACTGGCAAGCACCGTACTGGCAAGCACCGTACTGGCGATGCCACCGCCTACGATGATGTATCCCTTTGATGATGCCATTCTCAATCGACAGTGGGAGAATGGTCAACGATTGCAACTTCAATCTGGTGTTGTTTGGTAGAAGTTTCCGAGCCTATTGGACTCGATATATGAAGAGTATGTCCCGATAGACATGTTGGACGTAACATCATGTGACGCTGCCTGCAAGGGTACTATCTTCACTACCACCCTTGTTACATCTAAGGTAGGTAGGACAAGAATGACCTCTTACTTAGAGCAATGGCCTTTACTTATGCTGACACAAATCCCTGCGCCTCAGGATGTAATCTGTACCTAGCGACTAATCGAGACAGACAGGACATAGACAGAAAGCGAGGCCATATCTACAAAGCAGGCAGTATTTATATGTAAATCGAAATCAAAAACAACATTCTCCACCACTCTGGAGTAATTTCGACCTGAAGCTCCGGGCGGGATCTGAAATGGTCGCCTTCCATTATGCATGCCAGGACACTCTTTCTCTGTGCTACCAGCTGAAAGTCGTGAACAACATTGCAAAGTTTCACTGGCTCTTCCGGTCTTAGCACCTTCATGTACTAATGACGAGAGCAAGTTGGGTTATCAAAACAGGAGACACTACCGTCTCAACCTTCGATCAGACAAAGTATGTGCTTATGTTGCTAGCATGAAGTATATGACCCATAGAAGGAAACAAGCCTTCACTTTCTGTTCAGGCAACACTATCATAGCCTTTTCGTTTGAACAAGCGGTAGAATATCAAGAATAATAAGTCGTGGCTACGAGGCCAGAACTAAGCCCGACTGATAAACACAGGCAATATCGAGAGGAGTAGGGGTTGGCGCATGCACTACTGCCGTAAACTCTTCTAGACAGCTGCCTTAAGAAAAGAAAAAATATCGAAACAGTGTGCACCGCCTTGAACGCGACTAGCAAAAGCGCAGTAGTAAATAGCACGCGATCATGCTGCTCGATATCGTTATTATCTCTATTGGGTATCAAAACTTATAAATTCTGCAAAACAACTCATCATCGCTTAATAGCAGGACTCATAACGCTCATCCCCCTAACGCTCCCCCAAACACTCTCACTGACCTTATGGGGGAGCTTTCGTCCCCTAAGTCTTTGATCAATGAGCCACATGCCCACAACGAATTCCGCTTTGTTCAAATATCCCTTTCCCTGGCCATCAACGAGGTTCCACACCTCAGCCAGCTCATCCAACGGCAGCCGGCTCCGAGACCACAGATCCCGTACGACGACATTCACAACGAGCTGGCTCTTGTCCAGACCTGACAGCTCGGGGCAAAATTCTAATAAGAGTCCGCGATTACTTGCCCACACGCCTTCGTACCGCTTTCTCTCCCTTGTCGTGATCTCATCACGCCAGCGTCTCCTCGACCCTTCGTGGTGAGAGTGCTTCTTCCGGGAGCTGAGTTTGCCTAGGGGCTTCTGCGATGAGATTAGCTAGTGTTGCAGAAGGTTTCCAGCACTCATGCTTTCACACTTAAAGACCATGGCGCAATACTATGCGGATACTCACTTTCCTATACTGCGGCTTGCCCTCAGGGTCTTCATCGTCGGATTTGGACCGAGGAGCGCGAAGTGTCTTCCGCATGTGTGGGGGCTGTTTCCTGGGGGGAGGTGTCGGCGGAGTTTGGCGGACGGGGCTGGCGCGAGCAGAAGCCAGAGAGCCAGCCATGATGGCATTAGTCAAGGAATCCTGTGATCATGTTAGTACGTTATACAACGGCTTTCGTAGGTTTCTTATTGAGAGGGCCATCGTATCAATCAATGATCGGCCTACTCTGGCTATTTCACAATCTAATATGCCTTTGTGACTTGAAGATGAATGGCTACGTACCAAGGGAATCTGTGACGTATTTTGCCTCGTTGATACAACCGGCCGCGCTGGAGGGGGTCGGAGATTCTGCGCAGGTAGTGGTTTTGGAGGTCGCAACACTTCAGGGGTGTGTGGAAGAGATTTTCTACGAGGCGCAGGCGCAGGCGGCGGAGACGGAGACGAAGGAGATGAAGAGGCAGACACAAAGGTATCATTCGACATCGAACTTGAAGACCGTCTCACAAGACTCGAGTCGCCGTGGCTGGAGATCCCTGGTAGGGCTGACGGGTTTGTTGCCTTCGATGTAGAGCACAGAATTCCGCTTGATAAGGGCACTTGCGACGAGGCATCGTAGTCGAGTGTTTCTGCTATTATTTTCTGAGACGGCGTACGTCTTGGCTGCGGTGAGAGGACTACCGTCGTTGCTCGTCCAATGGCTCTTGGAGGGGGTGTAACAGCTTGTGGCTTTGCCTTTGTACTCGGAATTGAGACCGGTTCCTGCCTAACGGTCTCTGCCTTCCTTCGTGTTGGTGGAGGTGTAGGAGGCTGCGCTTTAACCCTCTGGGAGGCATCTGTCTGATCAATCGATCGAGTTGCCGCCACGTTACGGGCTGAGACGGCTGGCAAGGGTTCCGCTTTCTCGCGAGCTTGTTCAGCAGCCAATCTCGATGGTGACAAGTCGAGGCTATGCGATGGCGACAAGGCTCGTGGAGGTGTCAGCGTTCGATGTGGAGGCGGCGCCTTGACGGGCTTCTTGGAGCCAGACGCAGGTGTGCTCTTCTTGACTGGCTCGGCCTTGTTGGCGTGCTCGAACATGGAGATAAGCGCATTCGTAGGCGGAATCGAGGTCGTATCTGTGGCAAGATCGACGTCTGTGTCAGAACTAGCGGCACTCATGCTGCCGGTACCTCCTTTGGATTGTCTCCTGATCGCCTGTTGGGCATAGGGATGCGTCGAAGCGATGACATGTGAATTTGGACTCGCAGATCTACTGGCAGCCAACGTCGCCGCAATGAAAGAAGGAGACCTTTGGTCAGCACCAGTCGGCCGAGTGGGCGTCAGCAAGTGGCTCTGCTGTGTGGGGTATACATTCTGTCGTGGGCTGGAATGACTCTGGTGGTCGATGCTCAGGATACTGTTGCCGGTAGTCTGGCGGCTTATAGACGCCTGTTGCTGCAGGAAGGAGGGCGAGCGGGAGAGACTATGGTCACGGGAGGCCGAAGCTGCGGCAATGAGAGCGCCATTGCCAGCATTGCGAGTGGACGTCGAGGGAGTCGTTGGGTTTGTTGTCTTCTGGAAGGCAAGAGACGCGCCTCTCAAAGCCGCGTTGGTGGGAGATGTCCGGGATGTTCGGTTGTGGTCTGCGGTTCCCACGCTACTATTCATGAGGCTGACGCTCGGCTGTGTCGCATGTGAGGAGAAGAGGAATAGCTGGTAGATAGAACGGAACCGATCGCTTCTAATACAGCCACATCACCGTCCATTTGAGAAAAGGGGTTATGTTACAATTGAAAGGATGGCATTGGGAGAGCTTGGATTACGAGTACGACCTCGAAACGCCAGCCTGGGGAACACGAGCCGGGCACTCGGGTGCTCAATGCGAATGAACGAATGGGCCGGCCGTCGCAATGCAAAACATGAAACTCAACAGCGCGAAACAAGCAACACTAATCTCCTTTGAACAGTGGCCCAGACAGAGACTGCCGAGAATCAAGGTCAGACAAAGAGCTGAAAATACCTCTAGGTAGAGTCTGTTTCTCGAGTGAAATTGGAAGACTGGAGACTCGATGACCCCAGCACGTCATTGTCCACTATTGCAAAGGAGCACTACTAGTATGATGTCAGCCCCCTGTGAAGAGTCAGCGCATAGCACGCGTCAGAGACATGCAGTCTTCTTCTACTGCAAGTCACATACTGAACTCTACCATGGTGCGGAAGGAAGATCAAGCAATCGTCAATATGCATAATCGTCACGTAGCAGCTAAAATTGACAGTTTGCACACATCCGTGGTTTTTATTAATTCAGCAATCAGCCATTTCTCAGCTTGACACTGATCGCAGCGAAGAACCCAGAAACGCCTATGCACACACACACATACACCATGAACGCCTATGCCGACCGGGTTTGGACTTATCAACACCCGCCACGCCCGAGATCCATCAGCCCTAGCCATCAAACCGTATACCAACAGTGTTCCATAAAGGAGATTTTACAACGACTGTACCCATAGCAGGCCTTGAGCCCCTCAAAAGTGTCTGAGAATCGTGCCCTTATCTATGGCCATTTCGCCTCCAAGCCTGGCGACTAGCGACATAGATGTCGCCTGTGGTTAATCAAGTACAAGAAGAGGGAAAAGACGACACAAGTATTGCACAGAAATCCTGGCCTCGCTCTACTGGAGTGTGAATGAAAAGGCTGCGTATCACGTAGAGATTCGTGAAATCGGTGGTAATCTAGCAGCATAGGGAAGAGACAAAAAGTGCATCATGGCCTTTAGAAGGCATCTTCATCGGTCCACTCACTCCCAGAGATGATACGGTTGCCCTCTGCATCCACCGTCACATGTCCGACTTGTATGCTGTGCGGGATCCCTCGCAGGCGCTTAGCCTGGCTGGCCTGAGGACGTGCGTAGCCGTCTTCGGGTGTGAATCGCTTGCCTCTCGCCGCTCGTACCTTCGCATAGTACGTGTCGGACGCATCTTGCTCGGGCTCCGAGTTGTCGTCATACGTCTCCCAGTTCTCCGACCCTGTGACCACCGACGATGTATTTGATATCTGTCTAGGGGGCGGCGCGTGTGGATAAGCAGATTGCCCCAAACGCTCACTGCGCATGGACGTATGCGCTTCGTGTTGCGCATAAGACCGGGCATTGCTCTGCTGTGAACTGCGCTCATCATACACATCCTCTGGCTCGACTGCCCGCACGTGGGAAGTGGAGGAGCCTATGCCCATGCCTCGATAGGGATTCATGGGCGTTTCCAACTCGGGCGCCGGCACAAGCTCTCTCATTTTAGGAGGCGGCGCTCTTGTCAGAGCATGGCCTGGCCGAAGAGCTGCCTGGGCTCGCGATTCTGGACGGGGCCTCTCAGGAGAGTTATTCCCGTTCTTGAGATTTGACAGCGGCGCTCGGGCCGGGATTCTTGAAGGGCTGGCCTTGGGGTCCTTTGCGGCTTGGCCGGTAGGAGCTGCTCTTCGAATAGTTCCTGTGGGATTGGCTGTCGGTGTTTTTGACCTGGTAATGGTGGCAGCTTTGCTTGCATTGCTGTTGGCGCGGCTCGGCGGCGGTGCCATTTTGCTGCCGGTGCCTCTGATGGTCGAGGCAGGAGGTCCTGCTGGCGTCTTTGACCGTGGTCCTGGTGTTGGCTTAGCCTCATTAGGCTCCAGGAGGTCCAGATATCTTTCGCCATGAACAAGGAATGGGCGCCCATAATCGTCCTCCCATTTGACAAGTAATTTCGTCAGATCTGCGGCGATCTTCGGCAACTCTTTAGCGATGCGTTTCCGCATCTTTTCCTCGCGGAGCAGCTTGCCGGGGTCTCGTCTCTCACCCTTCTGGCCTCGCATCATCAGCCGAGAAGCGTCCTGACTGGATGCAGCTAGTTCGTCACGGTCATGGACAAGAGTTCTATGTTTCTCGACTAACGCCAGCGTTGGGGCCCGTTGCTCTCTCAGAGTTTCCAGGCGTGCTATCTCGCGCTCATGGGCCTCGAGCAATGCATCACTATAGACATCCGAAAAGGCTGGAGTAAACTCGAGCATCTCGTCCTCGGACAAATAGAGTGCATCCCAGAGTTCTTGGAGCTTGAAGCGCGCATCTTCCACAAAGAGATGGAGGTTTTGTCGCTTAAGTTCATTTAATCGGGCGAGCTCATCCTCGAACTCGTTGATCTGCCGTACGCCGCAGCCGCGGTTCGCGTTCAAAAACGCCTTCCGTTCTGACTCGTCAACTCCGAGTCTTTCCCAAAGCGCTTCAACGGACATCTTAAGATCCTTGAGGCGTCTCTCTCTGTTCTTCTTTTCGTCGGACAATTTGTCTCTCTTAGCACGCAGTCTCGACAGATCCTCCTCATGTAAGCCAAGTTGCTCAGGCGCATCACGGTAGTACTTCACAATAGCTGGGTCGGTCTGAGCCTGAGGTGTTCCCAGCTCAGCCCATAGCTGAATAATGTTCTCAGACAACGTCTGCACAGTCGACACGCGTCGCGTATACTCCTCGTAAACTCGAGTGAACTCGTCGTCTAGCTTATCAACGTACGAAGGCGAAAGGTCGAACGTGAGCGGGAGAGATTGTCTCGGACCTGCAGGCGGTAATACGATCTTGACGAATGTGGGCTCCAGATGGGAAGAGTAGGATTCCAAGGCTTGCACAAGCTCTAGCGAGAAGCGAGTTAGCGACCAAGTGCTAGACCATGCAAGTATTAAGTGACACGGGACAACTTACTTTTGACTTGCTCGAACCGCTCGCGATGCAGCTTGCTTATCTGTAAGTGCTTCTCCTTCAGGCCGGCAAGACACCGTGCGAGGGGAAATGTGACTTTGAGGCCATCGTCATCGTGACTGTGCTGAGCTCGAGTATCGTCGAGGGATACTTCCATTTGGTGGATAAGCGTGATGATGCGCTCGGCCTCGTCCACCATGTCCTTCTTCTCTGCAGTCACAACCTTGACCTGGTTGTTCAGTGTTTCGGACAGGGCTGCAAAGAGCTATGTTGACAATACCGTCAGTTGATGCGATGATAATACGAGTGAAAACAGCAACTGACCTCTGCCTCTCTGCTGTCGCGGTCATGGGGGGCGACGCCTATCTCATCAAATAGGCCATGGAGCTGGCCGATGATGGTGTTGACCTGCTGGGAGAGGTAACTCGCGTCCATGTTGAGCGCGTATATATGTGTGTGTACCCGGGGCAGGCAGGCGGAGGGGTGGGTGGTGTGGTAAAGGATCGTCATGCGGCAGCTTGCTCGTGGAAAGCGTCGGACCGCATGTGCGAGTGAGCGTGTGTTGTGATGGTCGGAGCCGTAGCCGAATGCAACAACGGTGGGAGAGGTAGGTATGTACAAGACTAGAGGTTGTAAGCGTGCTGCCGCGAATGAGGCATCGCAAGTGCTGTGAGGCGACTTGGAAAACAACAGTGACGCATGCACGGACAGCTGCAATGAAACCACTTTAAAGAGCAGATGTCTGGGAATAGGAATTGAATGGACCAGGCCGAGCCGATTGATCTAGAGGGATGCAAAATAGAGGGGGAGTTGAGCCGGTTAAGCCAGTCAATCGAAGACCTTGTACGAGATCCAGATCAACAATGAGATGCAGGATGGACCAAACCATTACCCCGAGACACGGTACCTATTTGTTAGCATCTACCAGGTAGGTAGCATGTTTAGCACCCGCGCCGCCCTCTCACAGGCCCCATCCAGCCCCACTTCACCAAACGGTGCAACGGCAGCCTGTGGATCGTGGTCGCCATGGCAACTCCGAGACCCCAAGCTGCCCCACTATCTATCTACCACAGGTATGTACCTGCGTGTACCTAACACGGCGACGGTGCTTTTGTGATCGACCCCGACAACTTGAATATATTCCGTACCTCATCTTGATATTTCTTGAGCTGGTATTTGGCGACTGGTCTCGCCGAAGAAGGCTAAGGAGCAAATTTGGAATCGTCAGCTAGAATGGCATTAGCTCTGGCCACGTACGGTAATCTCAATGCCTGAATTGCCTACATGTAAGTCGCCGGTTGACAATATAAAAGAAACACTCCATGTAGATTGCATGAAATCATTTGCAGACCACTCGTAAATGTATCCTGAATACGTTAACATGTCAACTTTCGTAGGCGGAACCTATATTGAAACTGCCAACATCGAGACTAACACGATATACGTCGTTTCAAAGTAGCTACCTTAGTAGGTACCTACTAGTTATGTGAATTCAACAAAGATGATACGATAATTAGCCGCGTCAAACGTCAGCGGATCATGGATAGGCATCAATTTCATGCAGGTCATCATGGGCGCTCGCATCGCAGATATCAGGCAAGTTGAGAGCTCATGTTGGCGAGTCGGGTAACAGCAGAGTGGAGACATTGTTGGTGCCGATCAAGACTTGACACTCATGGTTTGTCATCTAAGCCTATGTCCGATGCCATACGGATAGCTTCCTCACGACGATACGTGTATACAATGCCTAGCTTCAAACCTGGGGCTTCGTCATGGAGTCGTGTGATGATTACTCATAACAAAGTGCTATTCACCTGCCTTGGCTATTTTGTGAGGTTACCTTAGGTATATAATGCTGTAATCCAGTAGGTACACTTAAGACAGTGGTTTGAGCCACATACCATTCGAGTAGATCCCCATGTCTCCTAGCTACGGTTTGAATAACACTGGAAAATAGGACACCATAATACTCGAACTGCCTTATTCGATTGAGCCTTCAAACATGGCAACCCACCGCATCCTGCTCATCGGCGTAGGCGAGCTCGGTACAGCTATGCTCTCATGTCTGACTGGCCACCCCTCTATCTCAACGTCATCCATAACAGTTCTCCTTCGTCTCAGCACCAACCGGGAAAGGGATGCAACGATCACTACACTACGCTCAAAAGGCGCAGAGATCATCAACGGTGACATCGTCCTCGATTCAGAAGACGACTTGGTCAACATCTTCTTAAATTTCGATACCATCATAGGATGTACGGGGCTTGGCTGTCCACCAGGCACTCAGCTCAGACTCGCGAGGGCTGTGTTGAAAGCCGCGACTGGGAGAGACATGAGATACTTTCCATGGCAGTGGGGCATAGACTACGATGCCGTAGGCCAGGGAAGTGCCCAGGACTTATTCGATGAGCAGCTTGAGGTTCGGAAATTGTTGAGGGCGCAGAGGGAGACGGATTGGGTTATTGTTAGTACGGGGTTATTCATCAGGTAAGATCCATGTCTTCTTTTGCTGTCGAGATATACAACGTGGTTTGGACCAGACTAAGCTGTTCTACCCATAGCTTCCTCTTCGTCCCGGAATTCGGGCCAGTTGATCTCAAGGCGCGGAAACTCCGCGGGCTAGGCAGTTGGGAGACGTGCATCAGTCTCACGTCTCCGAAGGACATAGGTCGGGTGGCTGCGGAAATCATATTCGATCCACGGGGGATCAATAGACAAGTCGTTTACGTAGCTGGTAGTACGGTAAGCTATGGCGATGTTGCGAAGTTGGTGGAGGACAGGTTCAGGGGCGAGTGGGAGAGGGAGCTGTGGGATTTAGACGCGCTAAGAAAGAAGTTGGAAGACAATCCTAATGATGGGATGGCGAAATACCAAAATGTCTTTGGGGCTGGAACGGGCGTTGCTTGGGATATGAGGAGTACAGTTAATGAGCAACGGGGCTTGAGTATGCAAACCGTCGAGGACTATCTAGACCGAGATGGAGATTTGAAGTACAAGCTCTGGATGAGGATACGTAGAATATCCTGCCACTATTTGCCTCATCTTGTTCACTTGTCACGTATTGTGTGATTGTGCCCTCATATGGCACGCTCGAAGCACGACCGTGAACCACTGCTCCGAGAAACCCGAGGAAACCGTTGATTTACACGAGTTCACTGCAAAGCTGGCAGGCCTTTCTTCTCACCCGGTGATTGTTTCCGTTCGCAAGAGGTATACACGGTATCAATTATGAGAAAGACAAGACATAGAAATGTGCGAAACTCGCATTAGCTAGCTCCCTGTCTCTCTGTTTTTTATAATTTGATCTAGACGAGAGAGCAGGAGGAATTTCCTAAAAGCTTCCCGTGAACGCAGAACTTCGAGCGATAAAACCCATATTTGATTCATATCGGTAATTGCGGACGATTGGCTTTTGTCTAGAATTGCATTTCAAATGTTGTCGTTAAGTGAAATGCTGCAATTTACATATATGTACTTGAACGGCGTACATGGCTAGCAATACTGAAGTTAGAACCTCGGTCGTGAATTGTAGACATGAAAAACGCGATCCACCTAATCACACAGGCACAACAACTCGTTCGCAATCACCCAGGTAGTCGTGTTCGGTGATTTTCACATTAATCCAACACACGTCCTGCGACAGCAGAGGTACTCCTGTCTTTAGTCTGCGTTTTCTTCAGTGACCTGCCCATCTGAATTTCACCCAGGAAGCCAGCCGGTCGGCCACCTGCTGGCGCGGCCGGCATATCTCCCGCCATTGGCGGAGGAGGAGGTGGTGGGGGCGCCATGCCAGGGATCGGCGGAGGAGGTGGAGGAGCTGAAGGTGCACCGGAGCCCGGTCCGGGAGGTGGCGGTGGAGGAGGTGGAGGCGGAGCGCCGGATGACTCGGTGAAACCTGGGACAGGTGGCGGTGGAGGACTGAACGGCGCCGACGCAGCAGCTGGTGAAGCGCCTGTAGACTTATCACCCGCAGCTGATAGGGGTCGGGGAGGGCCCATGGAACCGAATAGCAAAGATGCAAGCTGTGCGGCTCCAGCAGCAGGTCGGTCATCATCAGACTCATCCCCAGAGTCTTCATTGTCCGAACCCCACTCATCATCACTCCCTGGGCGCCGCCGTGACACGTTCCCGGTGGGTTGTGGAATGACCGGCGCAGCTGCGGGGCCTGTCTTGTGGTCTTGGGTCATTCGGTGGAAAGGGTTGGTGGATGAAGCTGCCTCAACTTGTGGTTGTGGTGGAGGAGGGGGAGGCGTAGCAGACGGAGCTGGGGCTGCGGGTGACTCCGAAGACTGCGTCATCATGCGGAAGTATGGATTTCGGCTTTCTGTCTCTGTTGACGGGCTAGTCACAGCAGCAGGTGGCGATACCACAGGAGTCGCCGGCGCAGGAAGCGGTGGGCTTGACTTCCTTTCTGGTTCCACGGTACCAAGCTGGCTCCCACCATGCGTTGGAGTAGATGCTTGTGGGGTTATTTGCTCAGGGCCATCCTCATCGTCGGATGAAGAGTCTTCATTGTTCATTGCTTCAAGTTGTCGCTGGAGTTCAAGCTCCTTCTGGCGGGCGGCCTCCATCTCGGCACGCTGGGCAGCCAGTTTGGCTTCTTTGTCTTTGGCCTCAGCTAGGGCAGCTTTCTTCTTCTTCTTCGCTTCCTCTTTTCTAAGTTTACCTTGTCGCACCTGCTCTTCCAACTCCCTGACCCGAGCTGAGGCAGCATCTCGTTCATGCGCAAACTCATCTTCCTGTTGATTATTTTCGTCCCTGTATGGCAGTCAGTCCTGGCAATCCGGAGAATGGCAGACAAACGACTTACTGCATTTGCTGCGCAACTCGCTGTTGCTCCTCGTGCTCCTTTACCAGTCGCTCCGCCTCTGCTTTTTTCGTAGCTTCGTACTCTTCGGCCTTCCTGGTAATATCGTCACCCTTGCCAGTTTTTCGTGATGGTGGCGGTGGCGGTTTCTTGATCTCTGTCTTTGGTGCAGGCGGGGGAACGCCCTGCTCCTCTGCTAATCGTGCCTGATGTGCGGCCTCACGCTGAGCATCTTCCTCTTCTGCTTGGCGCCGCTTAGCATCACGCTCAGCCTTTTCACGCTCCATTCGCTGGGCTGCAGTCTCTCCAGGGTTGGAAGAGGGAGCTTTGATCCCAAGAGCAGCAAGACGGTCGGCCATCTTTTGCTGAGCTTGCTGTTTGATGAATGCTGCCCGCTCTTCAGGAGTCTTGTAGGCAGAGTATGAACCTCCACTTGGGGCCGGAGATCCAGAGACTGGCGGCGTAGCTGTGCGAGCTGCCGATGGGCTTTCGACCCGCGTTGGCGGCGCCTCGGCTCTCACCGGCTCAGCGGTAGCTGCTCTGCCACCGCTACGATCCTGAGACCGAACGCGAGCTGCTCGGCTAGAGCGTTGGAGGTCAAAGATGAAGTCTCGCACCTCATCTTCAACACCAAGTGCATCTTCCCATCGGCGTTTTTCGTGCTGATTAGCTGATGTCTGCCCACCTTCTTTGAGATTGTCGTCGATGCCCTGAGCAAAGTCTCGAACACTGTCTTCAACGTCTCGCACCATACGCTCGTTGTTTTCCTTCTCCGTTCTGGCTTTGATGCTTTCTTCTTCTAAGCGCTTGGGCGCATCGAAATCCTCCCCACCGACATCTACCTTCTTGCCAGTCAACGCAGCAGTCCGCTGTTGCATCATCGCCTTAGCCCGAGCCTTGAGACGGTCAGACTCAGTGATCGAACCACCAGGTCCGGTGCCAATGATGGTAGAGGCACTGCCTGGATGGGCCTTGGCATCTTTGAGGCGGAAAAGCTCCAGCTTTGCATCAGCGATTGCCTTCTCCGTCTTTCTAACTTGTGATGCGAGTTCGGGTATCTTGTCAGTGAGATTCTGCAGTTGTCTTTTGAGAGCCCGTCGCTCGGCGTCCGAATCGCCACTGACAAGGGCTGCATCTGGGTGAGCATCAATATCGTCTTGGATGCGGCGAATACGACGATATAATTCTTCCGCTTCACGCCGATCGCGTCTATCCAAAATATCGTCTTCTTCAGCGGCCGCTTCGTCTTTGAAGTCCATGGCATCAAGAAGAACCTGCTTTTCGCGAATCTTCTTCCTGAGCTGGTCAATGGAGAGATCTTCATTTGAAGCAACAGACGCTGGCGACTCTGGGCGGGGAGATGCATTGCCAACCCTGCGACGCGCCGAAGACTTATATCCCACGTCATCGTCGTTGTTTTTGAAGACTGTCCCGTCCTTTCGCCCAACGCTGGCACCTGTATTCCCTCTGAATGAGTGGTTTTTCATATAGCTTACCCCAGTCTTCTGAGGAAGTAGAGTAGCTCCAGATGCCTTACGAAAATCCGACTCCTGATTGAGCATGGACCTAATTGTACCTAGAGAGTCGTTCAGTCTTCTTGTCGATGGTGGAACAAGCTCTGCGGGTAGGGCGTTAGGAATAGGGTAACCGTTGAGTTTCCGATAAATCAGATGCATGGCAACAGCAAATTCGTCGAGATCTAAACGACCCTTATTTCCGTTATCCGAGAGTGTCCATATGCGCTCGAGGTCATTCTTCTGCAAACCACTTTGCCCCATGATTTCAATTGCTTGGTCCCCTCCAATATAACCCTTTCCTAAGCCATCCCAAGCCCGGAACAGTTGGTCGTACCGAGTTTTCTCGTCCTTGGTAATGGCCCAGGGTATCACGGCATTCCCAGAGAGACCCGCAGTTGTGTAGTTCTGCTGTTCGCGGCCCGATTGAGGCATCATACGGGCTTGCAGTGCATCGATATTGGGAAGGCCCGATGCAGGCGCATTGACGAGACCCCATTGGCCTGGCCGACCAGTTGGCTGAGCATTGAGCGGCGCGGCGCTTCCAGGACTCAGACCGCCGGGAAAACCCGTGGGCATGGGAGGCATTGGCGGGGGGGGACCAGAATAACCAGTAGGCTGAGGGTTCGTCATGCCCATGGGAAAACCAGGTTGCTGGGTTTGCATGCCCGACTGCTGACCGGGGAAGCCAGTCACCTGCGACTGGAGGAGTTGAGAATTTGACTGTTGAGGCTGTGGGTGTTGTATGGTGGGAGGCGTAGCCGTACTTTGCCTAGTGAAGCCAGGGGCGTTGTTTGCACCTCCCGAAGCGGCTTCTTCAGCGACACTGAAATTGATAATGTCAACCATGCTGGAAACCTCATTCTTGATATTCTCCGGAAGACTTCCTGGCAGAGGCTTGCCGACGAGCTTGAGGTTGCAGAGGTACATCGCTAGGGCGAATTCAGGGAAGTGCAGTTCACCTGAGCGAGTCGTGTCGGACAAAGTCCTGCAGCCGAAGGGTCAGTTTTGCAATAGACAGAGTGGGGCATGTCCAGACAGACCAAATGTTTGACAAAGCATCGCCGTCGAGCCGCGACCTCAGTAGTAAATCACGGGCCTTCTCTCCGGACATGGTGGTTTGGGCATCGCCAATGGCGGACTTGAACAGGGTCTCAAACTTGGCCTGGTCCTGGGCGGTTATGAAAGACAGGCGCATATTGGGAATCTTGTTGGTCTTGGGCTTAGGCAACGGGGGAGGCAGCTCGGGGGCACCGCCGGTGCGGAAGGAGGCGGCCATGGCACTGAAGCCAGTGGGCTGGGGCTTCATGGACGGCGCGGACGCAGCAGCGGACGGCAGCGGTTGACTCGGGGCGGAGAGAGAGTTCTGGGCCGATTGCTGCTGGAACTGTTGTTGGAACTGTTGGGGCATCTGCGGGACGGGCGGCGCGGTTTGGAGGTTTTGCTGCTGCGGAAAGCCAGTGTACTGGGCCTGCAAGCCCTGGGGGAACTGTTGCTGAGCATTCTGCTGCTGCAGGTTGTTCTGAGCGGGAAAGCCGGTGTACTGCTGGTTCAGAGGCTGCAGGCCGAAGCCGGTTGGTTGAGGAGCAAAGGGCGAGGGCTGCTGAGGTTGTTGCTGGCCGAAAGGGGCGCCGCCGTATTGCTGTTGTGGATGCTGGGATCCTGGGCGCAGATTGCTGTTCCCCCCGAGGAAGGAATTGGAATTAGAATACATGATAAAGCGGTCGAGTCATGGGATGCAGGCGAAGACAGAGCACGAGCGCAAGACTGTGGGTGGCGAGAGCAGGAGGCTCAGTCGTGGGAATGGAGATGGCTGTTGAGACTACGCCGTGAGAATGGATGTGAGATGGATGTCGGCAAGAAATGCGTCGTGTGGTTGGAGGAATGACGAAGCTGGTAGAATGGGAGCTGGCCTGGCTGGGCCACTTGCGGCTGTGCCTGTCAAGCCAGTCCACGCAGACAGCTCCCCACTGCATTTTCCGAGGCTCCTCCTGTACTAGTTGGTAATTGACCAATGGCTCGAACGTTGGGGCTCAGAACACCTACCGTGTCTTCGTTTTGTTCAAGTTCGATCAATTCTCCTAACACACGCAGGCTTGTCATGTTTAGCCTGACAATTTGCGATAAAGGCGTGCAGTCTTGACTTCTACCAAACCTTGACTGACCCCTGATGCATGTTCCACGCGACAACTCCAATAGACAAATCACTAAGAGAACAGTGTTGCACATGCTTATATGCTTCATGATTCTCCCAATTCCCCTTGATTAGGCGTCTGTAGTACTGGTATAATTTATCAACATGCGTTTTTCTGTCTCGTCTAATGCATCCATTAAATCTATCAATATTGTCACCCTTTCTGTCCACCCTTCCATTTCCTGGCATCAATCGTGAGTTGCAACCACTTTAGCTGCATTCGACTTTGTTCTTCATCTCAGTATTTCATACTTCTGTCTCCGGCGAGTAGATCAGCCAAGCATACCCTAAGCTGCCTGTGCCCGTCAACTCTTCTGTCTTCTTATTCTTCTATCGCTTTAAGCACCTCTCTACTGGGCGGCAGCAGTGGGGAACTGATCTGCGTTCTTCTTGGCCCAGCCTGCGAAGTCGACCTTCTTCTCTGCAGATCGGAGGGTTCCACTCAGGCCATGCTGCGTCGGGATGCCTTCGACACGGTGTGTTGAGTTGATATTCTTGACGAGTACGATCTGCCAGCACGTAGCAGTACCTTGGCGGGAAGCGATGGTGGAGGCGGCCAAAAAGTATTCCCAAATCTGAATGAAGAATGGAGAAATTAGTCACAGGCCAGATATCTCGATAGGGTCTACTTTGGGCGTCACTTACACGGAACCATCGTTTTCCATACTTAGCCTCAACTTTGTCACGGTTGGCCATCCAGTTCCTATACCAGCGCCAGAGAGTGGCCGAGTAGTGGACGCCAATCGTGTCGATATTCTTCACCTCGAAACCGGCGCCCTCCAGCTTGTCGACCACTATGCCTAGCGGAGTCGAAGCATCGGCACCCGGGAAGACGTACTTGTTCATGAACAGACCCCAGATCAGATCCTCGTATTGCCATGTCTTACGAAGTCCAGCAATTTGTAGGAAGAACACACCATCGTCATCGAGCATATCATGTACCTGCTTGAAGAAGGAGCCGAGCTTGCGGATTCCAACATGCTCAGCCATCTCCAAACAAGTGATCTTCTTGTAGCCACCTTCCTGGTCCGGAATGTCTCGGTAGTCCATGCAGAGGATTCTGCTCTGCTCTTCGGGAATGCCGACGTTGCGAAGAGCCTTGTTACCCCAGGCAGTCTGGTTGCGACCAAGCGTGATACCCGTAGCGTGTGCGCCATAGTTGACGCTGGCAAAGCGGGCGAGAGTGCCCCAGCCGCAGCCGATGTCTAGCAGTGTTTCGCCCTCCTGAATACCAATCTTTTCACAAACGACAGCCAGCTTGTTGTCCTGCAATTGTTCAAGCGATTCTTCGGTGTTGATGTCGCCAATGACACCCGAAGTGTAGATCATACGGGGTCCCAGGAACCAGCCGTAGAAGTCATCACCACGGTCGTAGTGGTCACGGACTTGCTCCTCATCTGAATGCATATTAGTCAAGAGACAAGGCTACTGCCGCCGGCGGAAGGGCTTGCCTTGGCTGCGGGAGTGCATGATAACCTCGGGGATCATGCCGGTGACAAAATACCGGCATAGGCCGATGGTAAATCGGAAACTGGCCCAGTCATGTCTGTACTCAAGAACCTCGAGGGCATCACCGTTGAAGTCAACATCACCGTCGAAGTACATCTCGTAGAAGGTTTCCATGGGGATCTTGTTTTTGCCATGGTATTTTTGCTTGTCGGACTGCTTCTTGAAAGTGAGGTAGTGCTCCACAGGGCGGCCGGGGTACTTGGCTTTCTCATTCTTTCGGGGGCTGACGGCGGAGACGGTCAACCAGAAGGAGCCGAGTATGGGGACGAAGAGGACGATGGCGAAGAAGATGGTAGTCTTCAAACCTCCACCCACCTTCCACGATAGCCATAATGGGATTCCACCTAGCAGGGAGAAGAGGAGAAGGTTTGAGAAGCTGTCCGAGCCGGCGGAATCGGCAGGGAGAGGTGCGTTTTTTATCGCTGGATACTGCGAGGATGTGTTAGTAGGGCTCAACAGTATTGGAATTGGCACCTGTCATGGGGGACATGGGCAGAAAGTTGCATACCGAGGTGGTTCGCACACCGCACTCCTCGAATTTCTCAAAAGTGGGCGTAGGAGCTTTGGGAGTCTCGATGAACTCGAACTCGGACTCGCTCCCATTGATGCTTTGAGGCTTGGACATGGTGGCGTGATCGGCTGCGGGCCGACTTGTCACGAAGCTCTCGGGGTGGACGAAAGGGTAGGAAGGGAGGAGGGAGAGAAGACGACGGATGACAATTCTAGTAGCCCAATCTAAATATGCCCGTCGTGGACTCGTGGGCGAGATTTGGGAAACTTCAGACCGCCTTCCCCTCGCTGCCTTGCACTGGTTGGTGGGTGATGTCGGTGGGCTTGATCGGTGGGCTTGGGTCTGTCGACTACCGCACCGCTACCACCAAACAGTCAGGGGAAACCCCTCCCCAACGAACCTCCCCCTGTCGTTTCGAGCTAGAAGCTCGCGCGCGATTGGGCCAATTCAATCTCTGGTCCCTCTCAGCGATACCTGTAAGGGACCTAGTTATGGTGCCAGGCAACAGTTTTGTTGGAGAGATGAGGAATAACAACAGTTCTTCAAAGGCGTCAGACGAGGGTCCAAGCTGCATGTGTTCGAATTCGATGCATGTGAGACCTCTAGTTATTTGTTCAATTCAGACATGATTACAGTATCCATACAGAATCCGTCCAATCATATCAGAGTTGCTGTGCCAGGGTTAAATAAAGCAAACCTGGGCTCTTGGATAAGAAAAGTGGAAAGACGCGAATTGATAAGAGCACGACGACCTCCTAGATAATTATAGTCTGTGAATTTCAATTTTATGGTGGCCACTTGGCACGCAAAGCACCCTGGTTGTGCGACTAGGTAACGACAAATAAAATGATGCGTCTGTTTCTCTATGGATCTGCGGTATTAGGAAAGAGTTCTTGACAGTACCTATATAAATACTCCAACATATTGTTGACATTAGGCTTAAGCTTTCGGTAAGAACTATTGTCACTCTATCACTCTTCTGGGTGCTGCTATATACTTGATTTTGACCTGCCTTGGCTGTTGTCTGCTTTTTCTGGGGGTTGTTAGCTAGAATGCGAGACTCGATAGTCTATGATTATGCAGCACCGACTAGGCCCTAGGCCCTGCCCTTTCACGCCTTCGTCTGTTAAACCCCAGGGCAGGGGGACACTTAATTGAGGTAACTACGATGTATGCTGGACAAATGCGTGAGACCCGTTAAAGGGAGGATAAAACTACAGGAAGATTTGTAATGGTCAGTGAATTGGCTGTAAGATGATCGGCCTCGGACAGTACTTGTTTGTCAAAAGAGAGATCGCGAGGTTGGGCTCTCGGGGTGCTGCTGGTAGCAAACCTCCAAGAGGTAGAAGGCGTCGAGAGCTTTGCGTTTATTAGATAGATATCGTATATTCTGGATCTTAGCGAGAAGCTGCGCATAGTGTTTCGTCGCCCAAATTGGATGCGCTCCGCACAGGCGTGAAAGTATTTCCACCTTAATGTTAGTACGGAGCAGTCATTGGCATAGGACACTAATAACGGAACAGAGCTTGAATCTATAAATCGTGTGCGCCATAGCTCTGTTCGGCTAAGGTGCCCTCAGGTGTTGAGGTTGGGCGGTGAGCGGAAATGTTTCACATTTGGAACCGCAAACGACGAAATCAACCAGATTCCCCGATCCAAAATACCTAGTAGAAGGAACCTTCACGACCGGTGATGCCTCGAGTGATGCCTGTGACTGTCGCTTTCTCGGTAACGGTCTCCATCTCCACGTTGTTCAGATTCGCGTCCCGATTTGTAGGATTTGTCCTTGTACCGCCTTTCGCGATCTTCCTTATCCCTGACTCGGTCTCTCCTGTACTCGTCCAGTCGAGGCCGCCGATCACGATACCCGTGTTTCTTGGCTAACTCTGCATGCTTGATCTCCTCGTCTTCTTTGGAACCGAGACCCATGAGATGTGACCGACGGATGATGCTGTTTGATTTGGAGCCAACTGTATCGCCGTTCCAGCCCATTCCTCGTAGCATAGCAGCTCCGAATTCTCCATCCGGGATATTGTCGTACTCATCAAGCGTAGAAACTTCTCCTGCTTCTTGCATCCTCTGTTGCAAGATGTCTTGGTCTGAAAATCGATGCTGATTGGTCTCGCTCTTCGGGCCGTTGATGATGAACTCCTGCCTTTGCCTGCGCTTCCCCAGCAAAGCGTCCATGGCGTCTCTATCCTCGTCTTCTGGGACATAAGGTCTGCTTCCCGGAGTTGGCAACAGTGTTGTCGGTGTTTCCCGATCTGCTTCTGTTTGCGGATGTTTCATCTCGCCTGCCTTAGATGACTCCTCCGCAGACTTCTTGGCAAAAGTCAGACCCCATTTGACGTCCTTGTCCTGGTCGGCAGGTTCTGTCTCGGGCTGACTTTCGGCGGGGCGCTGGATCCTGTTTGTTCTCTTTGCCTTGAGTTCTCCTTTCCAATCGCGATTGCGCTGACTGCTGATGACATAGCCCTGATTGACCTTTGGCCCCCTGAGCGACTTGTGCTTCTTGGTTTCGTAGCGGGTGTCGGCGCCGAAGGTTGTGACGGCAACGTGCTTACCTAGGCCGTCATCCTCGTCGGCGGAGTCTGAGTCGTCATGGAGAGCATTTGGCCGCTGACGCTTACCTAGGGCCGTCACATGGGACTGCGGAGGCGGCTTTGTCCCATTGTTGGCGGGTCGCGATGTGGTCGTAGACGACGCGCCGAACTTGATCGCAATGCGAGGTCCTCTGGATTCGGATGCGGACTCGGACATGGTGATGGGTAACTCTGAACGAGGATTCTTCAGGCGACCGATGCCCGCCTCGTCTTCAGTCTAACTTGGTGTGCACAGATGCAAAGAACTGCGGCTAGGTCGAGAGTGTTTGGCAAGCACTGGGGCTTTGATGGTTGACCGATGTTGAAGAGTAGCACTGGTCTGCTTGATAGAGGTCTGAGCCATGAACAGCGAAAGCTGGGGTAGGTGGCGCTTCCTAAGGTGGTACCTTCTACAAAGTGATGGTAAGCCCCACTATGGTAGATACCTAGTACCTGGTGCCAGTGGACCGGCCTGGGGAAACCTGAAAGACTTCGCCGCTCAGCTTTTGAAAACTGTGGCTCGCCAGGCCGCTCCCATGCCCGTGGCTTGGGAGATTGGGTCCAGGAAACGGGCAGTCTGATGTTCGACGATTTGGGACTGGGCTTGCGCGGGATTCTTTGTGTCTTTATTACAAGCTACGCGCGTGGATTCTTTAGAAGATGCTGTCTTTCAAAGCGTACGTCTTGGTCATTCATCGAGCCGTCTGCATGAAGATCGTTTGTCGCAACCCAGAAGGTAGGTACTAGTAGGCGAGGTAGGTTCAATACCTTACTATCTCCGATCAGCCCCGAAGAGACCGTCATTCCAGGGTAAAAGCAACTTGGGCGATCCATCCCCTCATGGATGTAGGCAGGTGCTGGCTATATGTAAATAAGGGTACCTACCTACCTACAGGTACCTACCTACCCTCCTAAGTGACTGAGACCCCTAGAGACACCGCGCGAACCTGCTAGCTCTCTGAATTCAGCACCTGTAACCCACCTGGAATTCAGGGAAGTCCGCCGTTCATTCCAGAGCCTTAGGTACGGCATCTCTCGTGAAAAATTCATATCGCCGTCCACCACTACACATACAGACATTCAATCAATCGACACAATCCCAACGCCGGCCTTTTCATCTGTGGTTAAAGTGCCTGCCGCATCGAGCCAACCTGAGCTTCATGCTGCATCCGTTTCGCCCAAAACGGATGTGGTCGCTGCTGATGCCATGATTGAGGTCGTGCCCGCCGACCGTACGAGCCTTCTGCAATCAAAGCGGGCAGAATGCAGGTAAGCTTCCATCGTGACGCCTCTAATACCGGTATCAAACGATGGCGCGCAATTTTCCGACACGAAATCTCTCGTTTTTGGAGTGCTGACGCGTTGCAGTGCAATTGCACGGTCGCGCAAGAGGAAACTGTGCATCCTGTACGAAGTCTCCGCCAACCCTGGTGATGTCCCCAAGCGCAGCTTCACCAACCAAGTCGCCTTCACACCATCCTTGGCCGAAGCACAGTTTCTTGATGGATGTGATATCTTCCAGTATGTGCTCTCTATGTCACAATGCCACCTTGCATCTTTCTTCTGCCCTATGCCCCTGGCTTGCGCGCGCAAAGTCATTCCCTTACTGTCGCGTTGGCTCTCGCATTACACTATCCCGTGCTAACAACCGCGCAGAGGCCGTAGGCTGAATGCAATCAATGTTCCCACGCCAGCAACCCCTCATCCTGGATATGTTGTATCTACGACACCCGCCGTGACAAAACCTGCTCCGCAAGCGGCAGTAATATCGCCTACGACCCAAGCCCGAAGCCATAGCGTATCGAACATCGTCGACGGGTCCGCGAAAGCCCTGTTTACAGCACCTTCGAACGCTGGCAATGTACCATCACAACAAGTCGCTGAAGTCCAGCCACCAGCCGTCCCGAAGACGCGCATTCCTGCCGATATTGTTAAGCCACCCGAGACTATAGCTACGAAATCCAGAGTGCCGCCAACCACTGCAAAACAAGATGTTAATGTCGGTCAATCGCAGGCGGAAACAGTCGTGCAGCAAGTCAAACCAAATGGCGAGAGTGTGCAACGTGGTCAGAGGAAGAGCTCCTCAGCAACTATTGACAATTTACTGGAACTGACCACACCGCAACGCGCCGAGAAACATCACCAGAAGCCTTCCTTGACCCTGGAAACCCCCGACTCCAAGACTGCACATCATGCTGCCCCGTCACCTGCAGCAATCGCACTCGAAAACCCTGACGAATCCATAGCAGACAAGCAACCTACAAGAAAGCCGCCACGCCCAGAGTCGAGTCCGCTTCCAGCAACCTCGTCCTTGGCAGCATCTAGCACCCCGGCACTTACTGTGTCAACTGCGCGCGACGTCTCTAGTGGAGACGGCACTGTGCGTAACACACTGCGGCCATTGACTAATGGACATAACGGCAGTACGAACGAGCCGCAAGTCCTTGATATCCCTACGAAGTCTACGCAGAACAAACCACAGGATATTACTTCAAAGTCTTCACCTGTGACTGTGTCAGATGAGCAATCCACAAGCCAGAGTGTCGGTGCACAGCTAGAGGCTCAATTGATACAAGATTCCGCTGCTGCTGCGACTGCGCCTAAAGATGATTCAGCTTCTACCGTTGATCCCTCGCAGAAGAACGGAATAGTCAAAGCAGCACACACACTACCGTTATCTTCGACAGGTCCCGCTGAGCCGCAACCAGATACGGATAAGCCAGAATCTCCCAGTGACAATGGTGTTTCCAAGCATCCTACCGCCCTCCCAAGCCCTGCTATCCAAAACGTCCCACAGCCCGAATTGCAACACACCGTCCCGATTCCAGCAGATTTTGAGGCTGTAAAATCCGTAGGGCAGGAGAGTGGTCAGGAGCAGAGCAACAACAATCAGTTGTTGACGAAACTCAGTGTCTCTCCTCATGCGGCGCAGGACGCGGTTGAGAAATCATCCACATCCCAAAAGGCTGCGAACCCTGAGGAAGAACGAGTAAATCTTACCAGCGTTACTGACGTGGCGCTTCAGAAGCCAGTATCCGAGATACTGGCTGAGCGGTTGGATTTGCCAACGGAACTATTGCCACAGAACGAGTCACAAACTTCTCAATCCATGCCCATAACACCAGTCTCACAATCCTCGAAGGCTCGATCCCGATGTCTCATTGGCAAGAACCGAGGCAAAGACAAGAGTAAATTGTCTGGTGTGGTTTTCGGCAAGCAAGGGCACCGGGCACCCAATACCTCGCAATCCCTCATCCCCCAGCCGCCCCAATCGAATCAGGTTGTGAACGACGACTATTTCAATGCGTTATTCGTTAATGGCTTCGCGAATAGTTCGAAATGGATGAAACCACTTGACCAGCTTTTGTACCAGGCACACAAGACTGTTTCTACCTCTGATTCGTATACCCAGATACAAGACAACCAAGCCTGTAGAGTTTTGCGCCGTGTGTATGGTCTTCAACACCATGACAAATGGTCACTTCGCCAGCATAAACGATGCCCGGAACCTACTCGTCAAGTCTGTCAGTGGGACACTCTATTGCAAGAGATGAAATGGATGAGGACAGACTTTCGTGAGGAAAGAAAGTGGAAGATAGCAGCGGCCCGCAGTTTAGCCGAGGCATGTGCTGAATGGGTTGGTGCATCCAAAGAAGAAAGGAAACTGCTTCAGATAGATGCTCTCATCCCACCTATTGAAGTCGACGAGGCGGAAGACGCTATGATGATTGACGCAGAGCCAGCACAAGCGCCCGAAAATCATCCGACTCCTGACCTCATCCCCTCTGGTAATTCCGATTCGCCCCTGGACATCGATGAAGACCTTGATGATGAAATCTTCAACACTGTTGCCCCCTCGGCAATATTTGCCCTTCCAGATGATGAATTCGTTTTCTCTCTGCAACCTTCCGCTGCAACACACCGATTACTCGAAGAACTCCCGATGTATGGAGCTCCTTTAGGAACCTTCTTCAAGCCTGGCTTGGGCGCATCGGACTTTGACCCTGACGATTCTTGGAGACGACCAGCTCTTCCGATCAGTAGATTTGCTGAGGGTCGGATGGAGCTCAGCGCGAGTGAGCCACCCACGAAAAGAGGTCGCTTTCAGCATATTCAGGAGGACGAAGAAGACGAGGAGGAGGTTATATTTGGCCAAGACGGCAATGATGCTGGTCAGCTTGCGCCACAAAGCCCTGATGTTGCGCTGTTCCGAAGTGAGAACAAGAGCATCAGAGAGAGACTTCACGCAGGTCATCAGTTCCGTCCTCCTAGCGAGCATAATATGCCCTTTCAAGCATTTTATGAGTCGCGAAGCCCCTCGCAATGGACGCAATCCGAGGATGACGAGCTTAAAAGCCAAGTTCGTGAATACTCTTATAATTGGAGCTTGATATCTAACCTTTTGTCTGCTAAATCGATCTTTGGATCGGCTGCAGAACGCCGTTCGCCATGGGAGTGTTTCGAGCGCTGGGTTATGCTAGAAGGGCTTCCACATGATATGCAAAAGACACAATATTTCAAGTTGTGGCAAGCCAGAATTGAGGCGGCCCAACAACACCTCCGCCAGCAGAATCATGCCGCTATGCAGCAGGCCCAACAGCAGGCTCAGCAGCAGGCTCAGCAGCAGGCTCAGCAGCAGGCTCAGCAGCAGGCTCAGAATCAAGCACAACAACAGCCAGGGCAACCTCCATCGCAAGGAAATGCAAACGCCCCCACCACTCCACTGCCTCGACGTCGGTATACGCTACCTGTTAAGGTAGAACGGCGACGCAACGGGAAGCACCTGACTATGGTAGATGCAATGAGAAAGGTTGCCAAGAAACGAGAAACTACGCTGCAGAAAGCACAACAACAGGCCCAAGTTGCTGCTGCAAGAAAACCGAACGAAGTCCCACAACCTAAAGGCCCTATCAAGACACCAAGAGAGTATAGCATCATGCGCTACGAAAGGGATCAAGCCTTGGCGGAGAAAGTGGCAGAAAAGATGGCACACCAACAACGTCAACACGATGCACAGCGCAGAGTACGGGCTGCCATAAACAATGCGCCACACAATGCTAACGTCCAGTCACAGGCAGCCGCGATCCAGAGAGTTCAACAACAGAGCCAAATTGCTCAACTGGCCGCCGCAGCGCAGAATGGCAATCAGCTTCAGCAGGGGACCCCACAAATGGCCGTATCACATCCCCATGCCGCCGCCATGGTTCGCCCTAATGCCCCGAATCAGATTGCGGTCAACGGGCAGAATCGGGCACGCATGACAATGCCTATGCCGTCAACTCCGACTGGAAGTGAACACTCAAATCACATGAATGGCGCACTTGTTCCACCGGTGCAGATGAGCGGCTCTCCACAAATACAGATGCCGGTGGTTAATGGCCAAGCCCAGATGTCGATGCCCACCTCCGCGGCGAATATGCAGCTATTGCTGCAAGCTCAGCGAGCATCTGAACAGCAACGGCAGATACAGATGCGACAGCGGCAACAACAACAACAACAACAGCAACACCAGCCGCAGCCAACGCAGGCCCAATTACAACAACACCAGCAGCTAGCTCAGCAGCAGATGCAGCAACATATCCATCAGCAGCAGCAGCAACAACAACAACACCAGCATCAGCAGCAACAACTCAACACCAATCACCAGGTTAACAATGCCCTGCAAAACTCGCCTCCAGCCATGCGAGCCCAGGCAATCAACGGTATGAATCAGAGAAACTTCCTGGCCAATGCCCAGGCGCAGGTTGCTATGGCAGCCTACAATGGGGTTAGCGGGTCGGGTTTATCGACACCTCCCGCTTCCGGCTTCAGCATGACGCCTGGGCAATCCGGGTCGCCTCGCCCCAACGGCATGATTTCATCACATCCTCAGACCTATGTATCCCAGCTGCAAGCGATTGAGAATTCTATCAGACAATCATATCCAGACCAGCCTCAGGACAAGGTTAGAGAGATGGCGAAACACTTGCTGCAACAGAGACACGACGCAATGCAGCGATCGGCCATGAACGCTGCCGCCGGAAGTCCCGGTCACGCACAGGCTACTAGCAGCCCCCACCACTATGCCCAGATGCTACGGGCTCAACAACAGCAACAGGCAGCAGCCGCAGCTAAAACGCAGGCACAGGCTCAAGTCCAGACTCAAGGGCAGACGCCAACAATGCAGCAAGCACAAGTGCAGGGACAAGGCCAAGGACAAGTACAGGTGCAGACACCGATACACGCACCGGTGCCGCAAGCTCGTGTGAGCCAGCCAAATGCGCAACACCAGCGTAACTCGAGTGGGAGTGCGACACCGACACCAGCAGCGAGTGTTTCAAAGTAACGGTCGCGAATCTTGAATGCGTTCGACTGCTACAAAAGATATCTCGCCAACTTCGATAATGGTGGCAAATAATAATAATTGTTTTGATGTCTCTTGCCCGTCAGCCACGACAGTGGGGCTGGATGGTGCCAGTGGCCCAGCTCGGAAGATTTGATTATGGTCCACGACAACCCTCAGAGAAAGCAGGCATTGGGAAGAAATCAATATGAGGGCATGCTGCGGCTTGTGGTACAGTAGGACGGCTTAGTCAATTACGGGCAGGTGTATATGGCGCAACAGAAGTACATGGGTCGATCATGTCGACGACGGAGTCAACTTTAGGGCACAGTGTCGTGCCAAATGCATTTGAGTGGATGATACCCTATCTTATAGACACTAATGAGAATAAAACTGAAGAAAAGTATCGGTCCATGTCTCCGGCATGCTCTACCAGAATCAATGGTGTGCCACACTGTTAAAGCGATGCAATATATCAAATTTGGGCAGGACAATAAGGGCCCGATGCCCACAGCATCATTCGACCACCTGGTATCTTAAGCACGTGCCGTAGCGTTGGAAGTTTAGGTGAGCCCCGCTCTTGCATATCCATCGATAGAGCTAGTTCCACTTTAATTTTTTCCGTCTCGCTCGCTTTGGCACTCGACCTCGTCACCCAGTTAATTCCAATCGTCCCACTTCCATGTTGTCAAGCTGCCAACGAGCCAACACTCAAAACGCCCCTATTACTCGCCTTAGCGACTGCAACGTTCTGCGCACTCGGCAATGGGGAAGCGGAAGAGACACGACGCTCCCAGCGGCACCTCCGCCCGCGAACAGGTTCCATCCAAGAAATCAAAACCCGCGGAAGACATCGACGAGACCCAATCCGTAACCTTGCAGATTATCACCGGCTCGTACGACCGCGTTTTGCACGGCTTGACTGCTACTGTGTCCTCCGGCGACAAGGTCGACTTCGCCGACACCTTTCTCTTCAATGCCCACAGCTCCGCTATACGCTGCCTCGCCGTCTCGCCCCTCTCTGCTCCCGAGCCTGGCAAGGGTCAGAAGGTCATGTTGGCCTCTGGCAGTAGCGACGAGAGGATCAATGTATACAGCATCTCGGCCCACCCACCCAAGCGTAGAGAGAAAGATGCTTTGTCTTCTATCGCGCCCCGCAAAATCCTCGAGAACCCCAAAAACAGGGAGCTCGGCACACTCTTGCACCACGAATCTTCCGTCACGCAGCTCTCTTTCCCTTCCAGATCAAAGCTCATCTCCGCCGCCGAAGACTCTACCATTGCCGTCACTCGCACCCGAGACTGGTCCTTGTTGTCGAGTATCAAAGTGCCAATACCGAAGCCTCAGGGCAGGCCGAGCGGTGACACAGCTTCTCTCGGCGGAACACCCGCCGGCATCAACAGTTTCGCCGTTCACCCGAGTGACAAGGTCATGATCAGCGTCAGCAAGAGCGAGAGGTGCATGCGTCTTTGGAACCTGATGACGGCCAAGAAAGCCGGCGTCCTCAACTTTAGTCGCGACATGTTACAAAATGCTGGTGAGAGCAAACACTCGTCAGGTGAGGCTAGAAAAGTAGTTTGGGGCGAGACAGACGGAGTCGATGAGTTCTGTGTTGGCTTTGACCGCGATCTCATCGTCTTCGGCATGGACAGCACACCGCGGTGCACCGTTATGCCTGAACCAAAGAGAAAAATACACCAATTCTGCTATGTAGCTACAGATTCAGCATCGGAGTCCAAACTGCTTGCGGTGTCAACTGAGGACGGGAGAATAATATTCTTCTCAACGAGCGCTGAGGATTTACAGACTACTGTGTCTTCGGGCAAAAGCGACAAAGTCGAGAGACTTCCCGTGGCCAAACTTGTGGCCGAGATTGGAGGCAAGGAGGCCGGTGTCACTGGCCGTATTAAGGATTTCACGATATGCAGAGCCAAAAGCAAGGGCAAAGAGGAACTGTTCATCCCTGCTGGTAGTAGCGACGGCAAGGTACGACTTTTCAAAGTGGGTGTCGACGAATTGGCCGAAGCACAAAAGGCTGAAACGTCACAAAAGATGGGTGCCCTCCTCGGTACGTACGATACACAGAACCGAGTGACGTGTATGAGCGCCTTCAAGATGATACCCCGACCAGAAGGAGTGGAAGATAGCGATGAGGAGTTTGTTGGTGAAATGTCGGATGACGACAGCGAAGATGAGGAAGATGTTGAGGAAGAGGATGAATGAACGACATGCTTTTGACTTACCACGTCTTCTCGAAGGCATAATAGGGCGTAGAGACAGTACAATTAAAAGCGGTATGAGTCTACGTCACTACCAAGTCGACACAACATCCAGTGTTTGAGATACAAATCCGACGGGATGTCTAGTGATATGCTCCTTTGTTTCCGAGAACTGCAGATGAAGGCTGCAGAATCCCGCCCTTACCCGCGTCTATAAGCCTGCCAGCCCAAATGATCGTAGCCGCACTGGGGAATTGAACATGTGATGATGTTGCTTGGCGTTTCTCAGCACAGCAATGTCGTCGCTACGTGAGGAACGGCGTGCAAATTGCGTGCTGCTGTGCCCCTCCTCCCACGATGAATTTGAAAGCAGGGGGCAGAAGGCCGTCGAGCCGAGTGGAGGAATTAGGTAGGTGGCAGACGGGCCGTGGCACGACGACGATCGACACTGGTCCGAACTTGTGTGTGGGGTAACGACGAATCAACGAGGAGGGACCTGGGGGCCTCTGTTCTGACGCCACACCCCACTGTACGTCTCGTACGCTGTTAGAGCCTTGTTTTGGGTCACAGGCGCATGTGAATCGATCTCATGGAAATGATGTGATGCCCGCGGGACGGTGCGTCCAGCTACTCGCAGCTTGATGTGCTTCGTACGGCGCCACGATGCGTACGGCCAGATCGCGCCCCGGTGTGATACGATTCGCGAGAGACAGTCAGACATACCTTACGGTACTTGTGGCACGCATTCCATGGAGGTTGTTGGTGTGTTCGGTGCTGAGCCGCTGGGCAAGCCTGGCCGGAGCTACCTCTAGGACCTAGCGGCCTAGATCAACGTCATTTGACTCGGAGACGTTTTAAGGTTTCCATGTTCGACGGGCTACTCGTTTGCTTGCCCCTGGTTAGCTCGGTTGGGTATGGACATGTAGTGGTCAGAGCAAGCCATCATCCAATGAGTGCATTCCCGTTTCTGTTGCATGCGGGCATGAGAGCGAAGCTGGTATGCATGGATCATACTCGAAGCGACAGCTCACGAGCGGGCGACACCTACCTGTATGGGGTATCTTGCTGGGGTTGTTGGAGAACAGCCGAAGTTAGGGCCATGCGCGGGACATGGTGGGTATGGACATGCAGGCCAAGAGGTTAATTCCATGGGCTTCATGTTGTGGCTTGCAAGTTGTCGAGCCATGAGAACAGACGACGCGAGTCTCGACAACTCCCGCCCCCCACCGGCGATGGCTGCAAGCAGGCGGCGGTGCTTTGCTGGAGGATTAGCTCGTGTAAGGTAGCATCTCAAAACGCTGCCGCCTGTGTCGCTTCACAACGAGCCAAGACATTGCACAATCGTCGAGTGGTCGACTGCTGGGGTCTCGGCTCTCTTGGCTGAAGAGGATATCGAATATCGGCGTACGGCGCGCGTCCGTCATGCGCCCTGGCATGCATCGCTGGGCTTGGGTGGCTCTGTGCGTTTGCGTGTGCGGAGAATCGGGCGATGCTCTTCGACCATTGGAAACACTTTGATTTGAATATTTCCCTCCGGCTTAATGGCAATACACCCGCCCTCTCGTGTAGATCGCTCGATTTGATATTCGTTGGCTCCCCCGCGTAATGTCTAACCTCCGTCACTTGACTGAAGTGCCCGCTTTCACTGGCTTCCGGCAACCAAGCCTTACGGTATCTCGTCCATGCCGCCTGTAACCTTGTCCTCTCTAGACTTTACACGATTTCTCCTTACATCGCATCATTCCCATCCACATTCCTCCATCATCCTGCTGCCATCCTGCCTCCGAATACATATCTGCTCGTCAGCTTCGCTTTCTCAGCTGACTCTGCATTCCATCTCAACACTTCCATCTTCATCCTCCGCCCTGGGAATTGCGGTTGCAAGGACCAGCCATCGGCTGAAGTGTCAGGTACGAGTGAGGACAAAGTTCTGCCCTAACCTGCGAAGCCCCGTGCTCATCGGCAGAAGCATACTCACCACTGTCACCGACCCAATTGCCCAGCAGCTACCATCATCCCCAACATCACTACCCAGTAGCCACCATGGCCGATTCTCCCGACGGACCACCGCTCTTTCGGCCAGTGCCCTTGCGGCCATTCGCCCTCAACTTCCGAGAACCAACACCACCCGATGAGGATTCGCTACCACATACTCCTCAGAACGAACCTTTCCTTAACCTCGACCACATAAACTCCAAGCTGCTGGCCACGAGAAACAGACAGTCAGACTCGGCCAGTATCAGTCGTGCACAGTCTGTCATGAACCTCACATCGTCCACACTCATGGGTATCTATTCGCCTACAACATACGGCAGGTACGGGTCTGGAGACGACCTAAGTACGCCTTGGGGCACTGGCGCAGAGACGCCCGCAAAGGACTTGAGTACAGAGGAGCCAAACTACGAGATCCGAAAAGAACGGGCACCGCCCACACGGAGGCATTCCGGCAATTCCTTACCACGGTCGCAACCTCTCTCCCCCGCTGTCTCTGCCATGTATCTCGGTCTTGGTGCTCTTCTGCTGTCCGGCCTCGGCATGTTGTATGGCATCTTGGTGGCCACTGTGAAAGATAGTCGCTCGTCGAGAACCCTGCGCGTAGAGCATTTGGTGAGGGCTTCCAACTACAGCTTGGGGTACATACTATTCTGGGGTGCTGCAGGTCTTACTCTTGGGAGCTTACTTCCATGGTTCGATGGTCTGTGGGACAGTGCTTTACAGCGAGAAAGCAGCGAAACCGAAGAAGATGAGCAGAAATCAGTCTCTGGTGATGCGGGCATGGGGACTCTTGCCGACACAGATTGGATGCTTCCGGTCAGAGGCATCGGCATATTCATTGGGATCGCCTTCGCAATCGTGAGTCTATCCTGCTTACTCTAAACCCAGCCTATAGTCTGAGCGTGCTGCCCGGAAAAGTCAATCTGCACAAAAGTTGAATACATATGCTAACTATGAATTCTACAGCGCAAATTACAGTGGGATTCGACACTACAAGTCTCATTGACACTTGCACTTGCAAACGCGCTTTTATGGTTTCTCATCGACCGCTCCTTGCCCGGGTTGGCTGTATCGTCGGCTGTGGCAATCGCAGGATCGGCAGTCCTAACCAACTTACAGCCGGCTATGGTTCCCGTCCCGGGCATGCCCTCATCGTGGGGGCTCTATAATTCTTCAGCCTATGCCGACTTACCCTCGACTATGTTCTTAGGTGGTCTTGCGAGCCAGGAAGCCATTGCTACTAGCATTTGGACTCTCAATGTGCTGTTTTGTTGCTGCGTGTGCTTTGGCAACATTGGCCGTTGGCTCGCGCTCAGCCGCAAAATTAATGTTAAGACGAATTAAAGGAGCTAAAGTGCGGGTATTGGCATTGCACTAAGAACACTGGATGATTCAACGAGTAATGAAGCTTCAACAAAGGTTATAAAATCATCAATTGGTAAGGGACGTTGGGATCAAAAGAGACCGGCGCATAGGTATTGGCATATGGGTGATTCATCGGGAGCGACGGAAAGGAGAGGATGCCATGACACGAAGCATTGGTTTGTTAATGCTCATCTTGTCCTGTATATATCCCTCTATGTATTTCACCAATTCTGTATTGCTCAGCAAGGGCGCTCAACGTCCCTGATTCATCAGAAGTCTCCCTACTATGGGCACTGCATTCGATCGCCGAAAGCGTGAAAATCCGTTCTTGTTGCAGGGATACTTCTTCTACGATCGGGTGGCGGGCAAGTTCAAAAGTCATCGAAGGCACTGGATAGTTCAGTAGATGACTCTTCGGAATTTCATCAGACGTATCCACGCAATCGACGTCTTCTGCTCGCAGCAAGACGAGGCGGCGGCACGAGGCAAGGTGCCAATATGGAAGACAGCGACAGCTTGCATGGGTGAATGGCGCGCTAAGCCGGATTTTGCGACCGAATACTCCGTTCTGGGGCTGCGACACGATGGGCAGCCTGAACCTCAGCCGCAGCGGGCGCAACGGCATCCATGGCCCTTTCTCCTTGTCGTCGCCCTCTGGGATTCATGGATTCCGTAGTCTAGCTCGGGTCGCTGAAAGCCATCGGCAACGGTGTTTGTCGTCTTGGTCATGTCGACTAGCTTCCAGGCCAAGGCATACATAGGTACATACATACCTACATGATTACATCCGTCGACAATTACAAGCGTGCGGCGGCCTCTGCATACGCCCTTTTCTCTGGCAGCTCACCGTTTTCTGGCGTGAGTGAACCTATAGCGTCTTCTTCGCATGGTTATTTCGGGGGTTGAACCGCTATTGTGTTCCCCAGGTTCACTAGATTTGGGGAGCAGTCATGGGGGACTTCAACCTCCCTTTTGTCACCATTAGTTCGGGTTCGAGGAATCCTATCGACGAAAGCGGCTTTAGTAGTGGAGATTCTGCCGTATGTCCTTGATATTTACGAGTCATTTCTCCCCAACGACAGTGTGCTTCATAGCTGATAACGGCATGTCTTGTTCCTTAGTATGGTTCTAGTCTTGGTGACAAGACAACACCGCCAGCGACTCACGATATCAGGTATGAGTGGCTGCTTTTTTTGGTTTCTCGTCGTTCCTGTGCCATGCTGATTGTTTAGCCGTGTCAACTACCATGTAAAGCATTTATCGGAATTTGCGAGGGCTTTGGAAGATGTATGTTTGCGCGCTTTCGTTCGAACTAGATATCGCATTATCTGTTTCTAGTCACCATCGATTCCATGTCTACAATTCTCCCAAGCTGACAACTAGCGATGGTCCAGTCGGCATCGCGAGCATTTCCCAACCGCGGCGGCTCGCAGCGCTACAAGGCAGTCCACGCTCTACTGCTACTTTGGGACTCCGATGATCTATTCGTGCTGCCGGAGCTCCAAGATCTAGAAACATGTTTGCAGCAAGACTTCAATTTCGAGACGGAGCGGTTCAAGATCCCGTCGGACAATGCACATCTCGATTTGATGCTGAAGATTGGTGCTATGATCAAAGAGCATGAATCGACTGACACCTTGTTGATTGTGTACTATGGTGGTCACGCCAGGATCGACGATGCTCGGCAAAGCACTTGGTGCGCGTAAGTCGGATTATCACGACTCGAACGTGACTAGCCTGATGGCCCTTTGGGTCCTTTGAAAAGATGTGATCTGATATTTGAGTAGAACTAGGAACCCAAACTCGCCTTGGTTACAGGCAAGTATAACACCATCGTGTTCCATTTTTTAGACCCGCACTGTCTAGTACCGTCTTTGCTAATGTTCGTTATAGTAAGTACCGTTTGTGTCGATTGGAAGACTGCCAAAGACAGGGGGCCTCTAGAACATGATAATTCGATTCTAGACTACAGCGACTGCAGAAAGCGACTGACATGTTTTAATGTAACAGGTAAGTCTTTCTGTAGAGGAGCTAGTGCTTGTTCCTGATGCAAGTAGATGGTCGGCTATACAAACATTACTGGAGAGAAGTCTAAGCGACACATTGATATTGCTTGATTGTTGCTCTGGTGCCGCCAGTGCTGCGTTTCCGAATGGAAATAGTATTACGGAAACCATATCCGCGTCGAGCTGGGATGCCATTGCTCCAGAGCCTGGCAGATTCTCATTCACCTCGACGCTTATCGAAGTTCTACAGGAATGGACCAGGAAAACATTCTCAGCAGCTATGCTGCACGCTGAGATTCTCGCTCGTCTGAAGCATCCGAGACCCGAGAGGCGCAATGGTAGTCATATTGAAGCGAGAGTGAGTTGATTGTCACCAATCCCACTTTAACTCCGTGTTGCTTACAATAAGGTAGACGACACCAGTTCATTTCATGATGACAGCCAACCATAGGGCCCCTTCGATCGAGCTATGCAAAATAAGCCCTGCGTACACATCACCCTCCCTCCCGTTTTTTCCTACCGACACCGGACAACCAGTGACTACCTCAGAAGGACGCTCTAGTTCGCAGGAGATTGTCGGCTCCGAGCCAACCCAAGACACTCCCCACGTCATGATTTCTCTTGCACTGGAAGGAGATCAAAACTTGAATATTGATGAATGGGAGCGCTGGCTTGCAAATACACCTGGTATAGCCAAGTATGTCCAAGTTCAAGGAATTTTTAAGAGTCATTCGACTCTTTTACTGCTCTCTCTGCCTGTGATGGTTTGGGATATGCTCCCGGATGACATGGCCTGTAGTTTTATAGCGTTTATCCGATCAAACAACCTCGCGTCGGAAGCAAATTGGAAGCTGCCACTAGCTTCTGTTGATACTTCGTTAGGTACCACGGATTTAGAGTCAGATCGAGAGTCATTGTATACCGAATACTCAGGGACCACCGCTTTCACTGAACATCTCGAACCGGTGTCTGTTGCGAATTGGTCTACTATGGACCCAATCCAAGAATATACACAAAAACCAACAGCCAAACATTGCCCGCCCATACCAGCAGACCACTCGGAGCCAAAGCGACCCCTGGACGATAGAAACATGGACAAATGGGTTGGCTCACCATCTCTCTTGTCTGACACGACAGAGTTTGCTTCGAAACCTGGGGTTACGAGGAGAACGTCGAATTTAGATCTATTTTTGCGGCCACCAGATCTTGCAGCTCGTACTCGATCTTCACGACCGCTATCCATCGGGTCAAGCAACAGAACCACCAAGCGACGGTCTCTTCCACTTCATGTCCAGAAACGCCTAGAGGAACTGTTCCTCGAGAACCCATTTCCCACTGTATCCGTCACGGAATTTCTCGCATCAACCTTCAGCATCGAGACAGCAGATGTCGATGTAGGTACACCTTAGACGTGTTGCATAAAGTACAGCCCGGTTGCTGACGAACTTCAATCAGAATTGGTTCCGGCAACGTCGTGAACAGCAGGAGGTGTCCAATGGCAAGTATAGAAAGATCCCATGCGAGTCTTTTTTTAATTACATTCCTAAGACATTGTACTAACTTCTTCATAGTAAGTGATATTTTATCCGTGAAATATCAGAAACCAGTCCTTTGTCTCAAAGTCCAGGGCCCCAAATGGAAACGTGGAAAAAACAACTAACATATGACCTTTGTGGCTACCAGAAGCTGCAAAGCCTACGAATGGATGACCAGAGCCGTACAGCTCCCGCAAATGACGGTGCTCGTATGATTTTAGCCGGCCACCTCAACAAGCTACTGGAGATGTTTCCCACAGGCCAAATCGTCATCATTGACTTACGCTCGCGAGCCGACTACCAACGGTCACATATCCACGGCGCAATTAACTTTCGGGCGCCAGCATCCTTCGTCTCGCGCGCGTCGCTAGAAATGATTGAGAAGGCATTACTTGACGATGCTAGCCGCAGCTCTTTTAATAAGTGGTACACGAGCAAGTGCGTTGTCTTCTACGACAAGTGTGTTGAATATCCCTGGGAAGCTCCCGTGGCCGAGGCATTCTTCCAGAAATTTAAGAGCAAAGATTGGACGGCCCAGTGCTTTGTATTGAAAGGGCACTATCGCGAATTTTCGCAGTCTTTCGACAAGTACATCGTTGGCACCGCTACTACAGATAAAGCCACGGAGTACCTAGCTAGTCTGCGGGACGTGTCATGGGAGAAAAGTGTAGGTGCTTTCTTATACCCTGCCCATCAAGAGATTGCAAATTTGCATTTCTTGAAACTCTGGTAATACATACTCACCATCGTCAACTTTGTAGAAAGACGACCATCAACGATATGATTCATGGCTCGCTCTGCTCGACGGCGAAGACAGAGTCCACACAACGGAACTAGCACCGGCAGTGAAGACCGAGCGCATGCAAGCGACAGTCGCCCAGCAGCAATCACTCGAGGCCGAGTTCGAGCGCTCATTTCCATACCTTGCTAGAGAAGCCAAGATTCGCAAGCCGGACAACAACTGGTCTGTCAAAGCACCCATGATTGCGCACCTCGAACGCGGATTGGCAAAGATGCAGCATGAAATAGTACAGTCACGCTCAGGGGCCGGGAATTGTGATATACAGAGTGAGAGCAGGAAGAGTTACGATAACTGGAACCCAGTTGACTACAATCAATACCCCTATTCCGAGGCAGAGAATGACATGAGATTCGCGCCAACTTCACCGGAAGAGTCTCGCTTTCTCCAACATCGGCACATGAGCGCTCCCCTACAGCATACTGTCCATAAATCTCCTTCGAGCTCGACATTAAAGCCATCAGATGAGTTATCCACAAGCTCGGCGCCCCACGATCGAAGAGGGAGATCCTCATCCAGTGGTGGTAAAAACTTGTTCACGCGCATCATACGAAGTGGGCGAGCTGATGCGCCAGGATAGTTTGTATGACGTATAGTCCTATTTCCTCTTGGAATGCAAAGCACAAGGAACAGAGAGTGCACATATTCTCTAGCACTGGAGCTTATGATGGAATGCCTTGCGAAAGATCATGCACGATCTACTTTGTGAGTAGGAAAGAATATGAAAAAGACTTCTCTTGTAAGAACGAAGCAGGGTCGTCTTGGGTAATGAAAAGGCAACGGATCACTGGCACCAAAACACTTCCCGTTTTTGAATAGGCGTATAGAAATGATACAATTAGTTTTTTTGAGCGATGGTATATACGATGTTTCGACCTTCTTTCTATCCCAATGTTGCTCCCCTCCGCTCGCCCAGGCTAACTTCGGGGAAAAAATTAGAATACTCGCTGTAGAACAAAGTCCACTAGATACTATACAGTATAGCATATTAATTATACTCGCGAATTAACATATTGTGTCACAGCAAACGCTGTATTCACATTCATTCCGTGGGCGGCCCGAATTTCAGAACCCTATGTTACTACGTTCCAGATATCGACGTTTATCCAAAGCGAGTCGTCTTGAATCAAGCACTGTGCAAAGTATATTCGACTCTGGCCACGAAGTTCTAGTGGCCTTGCCAGAATCTACCATAGATGCGCAATCAAGCACAGCATGTTGCATCACAAGTTGATAACCGCAGTTTAACGGTGACAAGTTTCCTTCCATGACACCTAGCCCTCCTCAAGCGCCTATTCCACATTGAATGCCGCCGGTGTGTTGATTGTTAGTCGAGACTCAAGGGCATGAGACTGACGAACCAGTCGCAACAAAGCCTAGCTTCTGGGGTTCTACCGAACGAGGCGATATCATCGGATGGGATACTTGTCAGAGTTATAGTCCGAACCAACATACAAAGCGATGCGAGGCGAGATACCGATGAGGCAGTGCAGATGGTATCAACGCACCATCGCGTGGGGTGCTTCACGTAGTTTCCGGTTGGTTTCATGAAGCCCGACAGGACGTCCAATATTTAGATGAAGCTCATTATCGAAACAGAGAGGGCGATGTAGCCGTGTCCCATCATTTGCCGTATGTGACTGAGAGATCTATCATTGAGATGCTATCCCTTTGGCAGGCTGTGTCGGTTTGATCATCGCGAAGATCGCCCTTTGGACTCACGTTCTTAAAAGTCTTCTAGCAACAAGACCGCAATGACAGTCTTGGTGGTCTACGACTGACTCAAATGATTCGAGTTTGAATTAGGTCCCCCGCAAATTGAGAGCGATATATAGGACTGGAACATCTTTGAAACCACAACACTTCGGGACTGGGCTTTTAACAGGCCGCGCATATACGGATGACGTTTAAATTTCAATAGAGCCTGGGTTAAAAGACACCGAAAAGGTAGAAACACATAACACCAGGTTTCGCTGGTCGTGTGTGTTGTCCACGAATGTGGAAGTGTTGAATGATATAGCAAGTAGATAGTTCTGGACCTAAGTATCTAATGGGGTGCCATTCAACAGGAGGGCTTTCACAAAGCTCTGACTTCTATAAAACTTCCTGTTTAATGATATATAATTACAATCTAGTATCTGAATGATAGTACCATATCTGTTTTGATGGCGAGGTTCTCGATGCTTGTCGAGGATTAGTTAGCGACTATGTTGACCTCCCTTGGGTGGCTATCTGCGCCGTGAATTGGGTTTGAAGCAGCTATTGTCCCCGAACCCGGCTCAGATGAAGCTACTAAAATGTCCGCAGCTTCTCTGCTTCGTAATTCACGAGACTTGAATGCAGACGGTATGGTAACATAATCTCCTCTTTCATTTGGCAATTTGCTGCTCTGATGTGTCCGCAGGTAGCAATCGGAGCGACAAGCCGAGTAAAATTGGCAGCTTGGGCAGCAGTCAAGTTTCCCATATTGTCGTTGTTCCCATTTCCCTTGCCAGCAACTAATGCACTGATGTCAGCTTTGACGCAAGTGACATGTACCGTATGTCAGGCAGCACAATTCCTTGCAAATATATCGAAGCATATATGCTTCTAGCATCAAGGAAGACCCGAACTAGAAACTTGCGCATGCATGCCCAATCGTCGCCAACTGAATAACTCCAATACGTGCGCCCAGAGATCCTCTACATGTCAGGAACACCATACAGGCAGTTCAGATCGGGCTTTCCGGAGTGGCTCGAATGCGCCAGACCGGTTTGTTCACCGTCATCGGCTCTAATCGAGATGGTGTTGCATGGCAGGCTTCCCACGCATCGAGTATGCAGGAAAGCAAGCGAATCCAAGAAATGACCCCGGAAGCGCTTCGGGACAAACCCCGGTCTGAGGAAAGAGTCAAAGATACACGATTTATTCGAAGCTGAGTGACTTGTCGTTCACATCTGCGGTACCGAGCCGCATGGCGATCCACGACCCGTTCTTTTGCCTCCTGATTTCCTTTCGTTTACAATCCACGACCCACGAGTATATCGCGCTTAGGTGGATTGATAATGTTAGCAAAGGAAACGAGGGTTAATTTACACAATGATGAGTAAACTGTCCGATCTAGAGACCGCCTTGATCTGGGCGCCATCGGGGCAACCCATGTACGTCTCATCTAGTCTAGACTCCCTGCTGCGTCCCCTGGTCCCCGTAACATTTGCTCGGGGAGGGGTCTGTAAGAGTTTGACATGAGATAGAATCACACCTGGATCCCATATCAGTAATAAAGTTGCAAGATCCGCGAGATGCGATTCGGTCGTCGTCCTAGCGTGACGGTAGGGACCCCCAGTCGCCGTTGGCAATGTACTTCTGGAGGAAGGGGTCGACGTCGTAGGGCACTGGCCAGTTCCAGCCTTGCGCGTGCCGTGATGACCAACGTCGTCGACCGTCTCCAAGATACCCTGGTCGTACCTGTTGGTCAAAGGCATGCATAAGCAACAGTATTGTACAAGTGATGTAGCGGCGGCCCTAGTCAAGGGTTGCCGACACAAAATGGCGCCCCCTTTCATCCAACTTGGCGAATTGGTATCCGTTTCAAGCTTCACTGGAAGTGGGGGAGCCAGATTGCAATGTCGAGAGCTTGACGTACTACCACGCCAGCATGTTTACTTCGCGTTCTTATGTTGATGACACCGGGCGGCTCCAACCCTACGCATGCTGTTGTCGCAGGTCATTTCCCAACATGGGACGGAGCGTTTCGCTGATACTAAAGGCTTGCATGTCAGCTGGAGCATCGACACGACTCTCTTTCAAGATTGAGAATTGGCTTCGGACCGTATCGATACCTAGGTACGTGGGATACAGACTAATCTTGTTTTGCCTCTCGTCGCCTAGTCTTGCTTTTGGCCTTTCCCTGGGCTAATTAGTTGGCTCGGGCCTATGGTGCCAGGATGCATCTTGTCATTTGGCCTAGCTACCTAGTCAACCTCGTTCCGAGCTCGTTCCAAGGTACGCGGCGGCGGATCCGACACGATATTGACAGGGTCGACTTGAATATGATTACCTGTACCGTCCCTAGGCTTGTCGAGTTGTGTACTAGTAAAACCATGGAACCGTCTTCATTGCAAGGACCGCTGTGCAACGCATGTGCTCCCAAAGCCGGCTGAACGGTAGTTATTAGCCCGTCCCCCGCTATGTCATTGGGCTTCCTTCATTAGATCTTGGCGATCGTGCGGATTTCTGGATGGATGGCGTCGGTATTATGCTTCATATGGAGAATCTGGCTCGACGCTAATCTCAAATGGAGTCGGACTCCGACAACTACTATGCGAACTTCAAGGTTGTCAAGTTGTCAGTCAACCTGGAACCATGTCTATCATAGGTATGGCCCATAGCTTGCCAGAACATCTACATATACCAATCTACCCAACCCGGAGTTCATTCTTGGCAATGCCTTCGGCCCATATGATGGCCCGAGGAGATGTGACAGTCGTAGTCCAAGGCTTGACCATGTAATTCCTATTATGTCGGAACTTCTGTACACAAGAGATGACAACCCCGTCAAGGTATAAAGAGTAATTTAATCGAAAACTACGCCACTGTTCAGTGTGTCGGCACCTTGTCTTTAACAGCACGGGTAGACAACTCGAGCGAGAATACATAAGGTCTTGGCTTTCAGGGTAATGAGCACAGTTCCCATGTTACACAGGCGCGTTGCGTGAAGTGTGGACCTCCAACAGTCGGAAGGCCGCCGGGCTCTGGAGGTGTCAGTGCGGTGTATGCATATACCTATACACCTACTTACATACACGTCGGTAGCATCCTACATATAATAATCAGCTAGCTTATAGGTATGTAGACATGAGCTGGACATTCATATGGGCTTGTTGTTGGATTCAATAATCTCCCGAGATCGCAATTCTCTTGACCTTTCAAGTTGGCAGTAGACTTAGGGTAGCCGGTATACATGGAACGACCTGAGCCCTGGCCATTTCTGTTCCTCCCAATCACGCCACGCGGGACATCGTGGCAACGTGCATAAGAGACGTAAGCCACACTGCTGGGTTGCGTTCTGATGATGTCTCTTGTGTCTTGATGCCGAAGTTGATGAGCTCGGGAGATTTGAACGACTCTAGGCGGGGACCACCGCCAACGGCTCGGAGACGTTCGACCGCATCACTTCACTTGGGTTGTCGGTGCGCAGTCATCTGATACGCCGTTTTGTCAACAGAGAGACTGGGGATGTAGCTAAGTTTTACAGAACGTTTGTTTGACATCCCTTGATCATAGAATGTACGCAACCTAAACGGGAGAAATGGTTCTTTGTTCTGCAGCACGGAATCAAGACATGCATATGCGTTATTCCGATACGATGGCATGAGATCCCAAACTCATGCTGTTGATCGAAAAGTGACAGGTCCCATTACATGCACATGAAGGCCGGCATACCGGTGCTGGAACTCGTCTTGCAGCCTTCATGTTCGGACTTGACCACCTTGCTATCGATAATTATTCGCGCAGTGTCGGCTATCGCGAGTTAAAGCAATAAGAACGAAAGTAGATGGGAAGATTCTAACAATATCGGATGTAATACAATTAGAGTCAGACCAGACCATCAAGAACACCTCAACATCACAATAAGCACTCGTTTCTAAAGCAAGTTCGCTATCAAATCAGTTTGACACGTCATGGTAGCAGAGCAATCTCGAGCTGTAACTTTACCATGACTGCGTAGAAGCCGCTGTGAAACTTGTTCCTCCGTCATTATCTCCAAATTCTTTGTTACCCTCTGCAGGCGCTTGGCACCATCCCGAATCCAAGTCCATGGGCATCGGGGAGCGGCGATTGTTCAAGCTGTGGATGATGACCGCTACACGATGCAAAATGCCGTCTGCTTTGTACCGCGTGGAAAGGCGGTGGAGAGGATTTCAACAAGAAATTGACGGCGTGGGATCGTGGCTACGCTGGGCCGGCCTCGGCGGCCAAATATCTGCAGTTGTATGCCGATCGACCGTTGCACATAGGGATGGAATGCAAACCCCGAGCAACACAGTGGAGCGATATTGTTGGCGTAGGGCGTCTTTCCGGCTGGCGGCAGCTCTATCCCTGGGCCTGTGGGTGCGGAAGATGCTCATGTCCGTCTGCAAGATTAGCGATCTTGTGTCAAAGGAAGAGAAAGGAATGCTGTTACTTATACAGACCTCATCGTCTAGTGCCAACTGTTTCACCGTGCACGCGGCGTCTCGCAGTCTGATCAGACAACGTAACCAGGGACTACCTGACACTAAATACATGGTGGACACTACAGACGACAGACGGCAGTACGAATGTTATTCCGGTATAGACGTGACTCCTGATAGCCTGTTGTTGGACAGAAACGATGTTTCGATGTTGTGAGAAGTGGCGCAGTGGTACAAGATGAGCGTTCGCTATTGCTGGCTTCCTGCCAAAATGGGGAGGGAGGTCGTCGGATCGCCGACCATGATCTGATCTTTGTACATGGTGAGTTGACGAGCCTGTGCCGCAGCCCAGGTAGTCAATTGACAACTCGAGCCGAGGTGCCTGGCAAGCTGGCTCGTGGGATCGAGAGAATATTCGAGCGAGTCGATGTCTTTGCGATTGTTACATGAGGCGAGCTACCAGACCACCCTGGCGAGGACTTGTGCCCGTAGCACCACAACACGGGAACAAGCCATGAAATATAGCACTCGTTATATATGTAGCCATCGGTACGAGACACAGGAGTATGGAGGAGCATATGGAATGGGTCGTGTGCGGCTTGCAATGGAATGGAAGCACAATGTTGTCACAAGGCGACAAGCACAATGTGGTATGAGCCCGGTCTAATTCGGAATGAGTATCCCGAGGCGGAAGCCGTTGCGGCTTTACCTATTCGGGGAATTGTCGCGAACGGGTCATGGCACCTGGCTCGCCTGGTACCTGGGACATGTACCGTAGCACTCGTGCTTGGACACGCGCGTGTGAGAGATCCAGAGCCAGGGGTCATCCGATGGCAGCGGGTCGGAAGTCGCTTTGACAGGGGCATGCATGATGAGTTAACTCAAGGGGTTCGACCGACAGCACCACACGCGGGACGGCCTGCCAATGGCGGTCATGGCTTTTTGCGTCTGACGTTCGAGTAGGTGATCTGTACTGATTATGTATGTACAGTGGCTAATGTAGTGACAGGGTAATCTTCTTTGTGTGTTTTTTGCTGATGCGAATTGATCAAGATGATAAAGTTGTCAGTGTATCCGACTGTCAAATGCGTTCGCTACCCGGTATTGGAGAACAACTGTTTCTGTGACATTCCTCATATTCATTGAGGTTAGCTAAATGTGACAAGGGAGAATTAATTAGAAAACCACATGCAGCCGGGATGGAGCAGCACGTTGAGTACCTTAGTTAGATCCTGCCTCCCGCAAACAAACCTTGGGAATGCCACTTGGCTCTTAGCTCTACCAATCTACTCATTGGGTTTGCGGCTGTGTACACAGCTAGACGTTATTGTATCAGGGTGGTTCGAATTACATTATACGCTGCAACTACCTGCCCAGAGAATTCGATTGTGGTTGTTTGTCATGTGGTTGAGGGACGTGGCGCTTTTGCAAAGCATCGAGCCATCTCCTTGTCACCCACTCCAAATGCCTGGCGATTCGCTTGAATACCAGTACAAGCCAAGCATTCACCTTGCTTGATGTGTACATGTAGCCGTGATGCCACGCGATACACATTTATTTGGTGTTCTGTAGGCAGACGGGGGCGCATTTCGCTACCCTAATAAGGAACCCCATACTTTGGAGATGCGGCGTTGATCCGCACGCACTAGCGTCCAAGACGACTTGTCACCCTGGGTGGCCCCTCGACCCGGGACTGGAGAACTTGACGGGGAACGCCGAAGCTGTACAGCAGACAGCATTCCATCAGGTTGTCTCGGATAAGCTGTACAGCTGGGAGATTAGCAGCATCTATTTCTCAATGTTCATGGGAACACTGAAGATTGGCCGCTGTTGTCACCTCCAACGACGAGGTTGACGCCGCTGACTACCTGGGATCTAGCAGGTGGAGGTTGCTCCAGCTTGACGCCTCACTTTGGATTGAGGCTGCCAGGGCTGTGATTAGTGAACATAAATTCATCCTGACGATGAAGAAGGTGTGGCGCGTGAGTGGACTTCATAGGTCATGCACACCCGACGCTAGCGACCAATAACTTCTGCATTACTCCACGGCTGTGGGAAGTAGGTAATAATGAAGGACGTGTCTATCCCGTCTGAAACTGCCGAGACTGAGTTCCATCGCGGCTAGATGACTATGGGATTTATAATAGCAGGCTAGAGGTCGCCAGGCTAACCCGGCGACGTACATACTGTGCGGTTGGGCATCTTCACAACGACTGCATACACAGGTTCTGAATAAGGTAGATATTGGTCACTGTCACAGCTGGGCCTCGCTATACCCATGATCCATCCATGCCTCGATGGCTAAGGTAGGCATCCGGTCGCACGTGCAGAGAACAAGCATGTCAGACCATAGTAAAGCACAGAGTCGTAGAACTTTCAGGATGTGTGTCCTGTACACGGACAGACGCGAGTCTATGCTGTTGAGTCTTTGGCCGCATTTGCTCGACGGTTGTCATCGTCAACACTTCTGCCGCCGCCTAGGTCCCCGAGCCGAGCCTGAGCCTGAGGCCGAGTTACGGGATGTGGGGGTCAGAAACATGGCTCCAAATTTGCTGTGCAGTAGCTGGCGTGCTTTGACAGGTGCTAGTTCCTTGGCCTCTGTCTAGCCATCTCGAGCCATACTATGTTGATCGTCTGTAGGGCCGTAGGATATGTGCCACTCCTCTGGAATTGGCCGATTTGGCCGACTGCACGAGAAAGCACGACGACGGCTGTGCTCCTGAGGCACAATCATGAAACATGATGAAGACGGTGCCGCCGACCACAGCACCTTTAGGATTCTGGACCGTCGAGTCCTCAGACCGCTCAGCATTCCAGTCAGCCTTCTCACCGTTGCCAGTCGGTTGGCCATGTGTTGATTGGTCGAAGGCCCGAGCCTCCGGTCCCCGACTCCTCGGTATGATGTCGTACTGGGTGAACAGCGTTAAAGCATCGCCCCTAATTCGACGTAGACGCTGCTCCGGTCCCGAGTCTCGGTGGCCAGGGACTTGCAAGAATCAACGTGTACTCGTACGAGCGCCCACACGCCCTGTCATGCCTGGCGGGCCTGTCATTCTCTCTGTGTAGCCCTGGCTGTGGGGACCGGGCTCGCCTGGGACCATTATACGCAACAAGAACCGAACTAGCCAAGAGTTGGTGATCTCTGCTAATCAGGGCCAGACGCATCACTGTTCCGCGACAGACAAAAGTTCCGCTGCTTACGAGCCCATCCAGGCGGAGAAGATGCGGGCCTAGGAAGCTGCTAGTGGGCAAAGTACCTCCCTATTACATAGTACAGTAACCTCGGGGGGGTTCGCCGGCACGTGAGAAGCGGGTTAAAAGCGAGTCGATGGGTAAAACACCCGACAATGGGCTTCTGGATGGGGAGAAGGGGGAAATCTACGGCGGACCGATATCGATGGGCGACGCAGGGCCGACTCGACTGACTCGGAGCGCAACAACAGTGCCCACCTCAGATCAGATGGTCCAAGAAGACCGGCGTTCGGTTTCGTGCACGCCGGCTTCACAAGTCAGATGCCATCCATCGTGGATCCGCGAATGAGTCGTCCTGGGAGCACAGCAATCCGACGCTCCGTTTTTACAATCGTGTCTATCCACGCCGTTGGTATGTGCATTGTGGGATGCCTAGCAGAGCCTAGGTGCCGAGGACACTGCATGCTAAATTGGCGCCAGGGGGTTCGTGCGTTTCCTCGGACCAGTAGGTTAGATGGCAGCTCTGCGCAGCATTCCGGCAAATCCCATCCGTGCGCTTATTAGTAGTTGCTGGCGGCGGTTCCAAAAATACGGAAAAGATTGACATGGAGAGCACGATGAATTTTTGCAGCGGAATGTTGCTCATCCGCTAGTTGTGTTATTTCCTCGTGTTCCCGCCTCCTGTGCCGTAATCCTCATCAGGTACGCCCGACATAGGTACAAACAACCAGTCGTGCCACACAGCCACAGCCACACCTTCATGTAATCAACAGAGTGCTTGCGGACTTGTAAGGTATGGACTGCACGATATGCAGCCGGCTTGGTTCGACTTTGACTCAAGGTTTGGTAGTGTGATAAGGCAAGCTGTCAGGCCTCAGACCAAGGACGGGTCTCGTCATAGAGAGTCCCGGTGCAGTGCTGCAAAACACCCAACGACATCGGTCCATTGAAAGGCACCCTTTTACTAAAAGTATGCCGAAGGAATACCAGGTAGAACACCAAGTGCGCTCGCTCAGGCCTTGGTTTTCCTACCACTCGTCCGTGGCTATCCAACTGGGTCAACCCATCCGTGGTCATGAATCATCAGAAGGCTGCCGCGGCGTTTGTTACAAGCTCGGAGTAGACTTCCCGCATACTTCTGCCGCCCCTTTGGACTAGAACCTTGACACTACTACATTCCAGGTCTGTGCATTTCTTAGCATCATCATCATTCGACTTGGTCCTTATATTACATCTAAATGCTAAGGGCGATCCTAACAGCGTTGATGCCATGCCTGTACTCTTTGGTTACCGCCCAACGTAGCCAAAGAGTATCTGTTTGCTAGAGAAGTGATTGTACCATGACTGGCGTTGCCGTGTTGCGGTATTCTAAGGTCCTCTTATACGACTAGTCGAATGGTTCCTGTTGCGCCCAGTGCTGCAGCATTAATGCACGGAAACCTTCTTCTGGGTCGGCAGTCTGCATTTGCCGCTTTCACTATCGCATCTCTGGCGATATTGACGTTGCACTGGGGGTTTCCATTGAGACGGCCAAGTCCCGCAGGGGGCTCGGTGTAACAATCCTCGGTCCCAAATTCCAAAGTCTGAATAAGGCCTGCTATGGGTCTGCATGTCTTTTTCCCGCACTGACTACGTGCATCATGGTCGGCTAGCTTCTCTGTGAGATATCGATTCGACACCTCTGGAGCTACCCCGGGAGCGGTGTCTATCTTGTTGGCACGTATCAAGCTTCTGAGAAAGGCGAGATGCTCGTCTTCACAAACATCTTTCCTAGTAATCATTAGGCTGCTGTACATTTACGATCTCGACCGCTGTGCGTTTCTGGGATTGCCCTCTCGGCATAACAATTTTATTATTACCTTTTCAAGGTGCGTGTGGATGCCCTGCGTGTGGGTGCGTTTTCAGCTGAACATGTACTAGCAGGACCGCCGGCTTCCAAGTCACGATTCTGCCTTCATTGTATGGAATAGCAGACGTAGAGCTACATGTATGTACAGGTCCTCAGTTGTCATACAGACACTCGTACGAGCCTACGACGAGTTTGTACCCTTATGTGTGCCGCATGCATACATGCGTAAGGTTGCCCCCAGTCAGCCCCATGGCGGCCCTCTTCCTGGTATCGGGCAATTTCATCTGACACCAACGCAGACAGAGATACAACCGCCGTCCGGGCTAGCATACTACCCCTGCTGACAGGGTGATGCTCGGTGCCGCTCGCCCTCACGTACTTGGATCCGATGTACTCAGACCCTCACGCGTACATCCTCTTACTTACCTGATCGCTGGTCAAGCAGCGTCAATCAATGTCAATGTGTACATTGCAAAGCTCGCCCCCATCATGCTACTCCCCACTCACCTTCCTGGAAAGCATTTCGCAGAGTGCCAGTGATACACACAGCTTACAGACATATTCGCAAGCAACTCTCGTCAGAACCCTTAAACCATGTGGCCCGTTTCTGAGCCTGGGGCCACAGGGGCCTTGACAGCACCTGGCAGTTAAGAATCAAGATACAAGCATACATACGTCTGAGAGTCATGGGCCATCAGTCTAGAAGCAACGCCACACGCACCGGTCAGTCTCGTCTGCGGGTACGTATAGTAGGCTCCATCGCTATGTATATCGTACACTGTCGACACAGTACGTATGGCGAACGTGCGACTGACTTCGTCGTTTCTTCTAACGTTGTCGATGTTATCCTTGCTCCCGGCTCGCGGCTTAGTCTCTATATGGTTTAGTTCGCGTCCATCGAAACCGTCTCTCCACACCTTGAAAGGCAGTCTTAATAACCTCAACATTGAAAAGCGGTCCCTAGCCATCTCTGACTATACTAGTAACTTAGGTGTCACTCTATCTCGAGAACGTTGTGCCCTCTTTTTGTTCTTGTAAAATCTTCAGGGGAAAAAATACGACTCCTTCTACCAGCGGTTGCTGGGTCCGAACGGATCGGAAAACCAACTCCAACTTTCTCGAGCATATACTCTCGTCTGAAAGTGCAATCGCTTCACTGTCACATTGCCCTGCCACATACCTATTGGGATCCGGTTTAGCACAACCACCTGTGCCTTTATTACTTCACTTCTGCTCGGGTAATTCCTTGCCTTCTGTAATTTATATCGGCCTGCCTAGTCTCGGGAGACTATTCTCATCGTCAAATTTACCTTCACAAAAAGATTACGGAAACAGCAACCAGTCGTGCTGTTAAACGCTTCAGGATTTGACAAAATCGAAAGAGAAGGATTCCTGTGTTGCATTCAAAAGTCATTGTTGGAATCGTGAGGTTCACTATTCAAGGAAGACCCAGGGACCGACCTCTACTCTCGCTGAACCCCTTTTGTCTTCCGGAAACAGTCCGTTGGCGCTTCCAAATCTATCAAATCAGCCACCTTCGGGTTCCTCCTCTTACGAAACAGTGTAAGAGACTTGCCTTACGCATAAGGGTATCTTTGTCGGTACACTCAACCGCTTGTTGATACGCTCCAGGGGTAAACATTCAATTCTTCCAACCTACATCCGCAGGGCGGACGTCAAAGAATTACATCTTGACATGCTATGAAAATCAATCTCTTTGCAACCCGCGGCAGAGACATTTCGGAATAACAATTGTGAAGGAACTACCAAGATGTCTATCCTAACCATGTCTCCTTACCATCACCACCAACGCCACCCCGATTTTCGTCAAGAGCTTCCATGGCTGGATAACCGCCCCGAGCCGGTGCTCCGACTTCGAAACGAGCCAGAAAGGATTGCTCTCCCTTCCATTCGCCAAGTAAGTGGATTTGACATCTCTTCAGGGTCGTATCTAAGACATCATTAGGCTTTCCCAGAGCTTCAGCTCGATATTCAGCGAGATGTTGCAGCAAGAACACCACCCTCAGCGATGTCACCAGCCAGGGGCCAGTTCCACGGTGCCCTAACATCTCCAGATTATGTCCATTCTCCTAGCTTGAGGAAGCGCCGCCGCTCATCTTTAGATTGGGAGGGAGAACCGAATAGAACAAATCAAATACCGCGGCTTTGCGCAAGCCCACAACGAAGTGCTATGTCTCGACCGCAATCTCCAGCTGCGCCAACCTCGTCCGCGTTCACGTCTTGGTCTAGCTCGAAGCACACAAGCCCCTATCTGGGACATGGCACACTTCCGTCTATGAACTCTTCCGTGAACCCCGAGACGCATGACCGAGTAGAAGCCCGACCCAGACTCCCTAGCCTCCTGCTGAGTTTAGAGCACCATCCTAGCGACTCACGTGGTATCCATGCCCACGCGGGGGAGGAATATTTACCTGAGTCAGCTAGGCGAGCGGGGCGAGGTCCCAATGGCCATACTGGACCTGATGCTGCGACGCCAGGGCATCGAGCAGTAAACTTCGTTTATGGCTATCACCATCCCAACCGCGTTCAGTCTCCCTCGGTTGGATCCGTCCATCCGCTTGATCGGACACCGTTTTCGTCTAATCCGTATGGATCTCAAGCCCATGACACCTTTATGCGCGTCGGCGAATTCGGGATGGGGATTAATGCAGATGGAAAGCAACGAAAGCGACGCGGCAATCTGCCCAAAGAGACTACGGACAAACTTCGTACCTGGTTTGTGGCTCACCTACACCATCCATACCCAACGGAGGATGAGAAGCAGGACCTTATGAGACAAACAGGCTTGCAGATGAGTAAGTCATCTAACCTGTCTAAGTTCGCTTCGTCCAGCCTACCATGCTAACGTTGCACCTCCACTCAGACCAAATTTCGAATTGGTTCATCAATGCTAGGAGACGGCAGTTGCCTACCATGATCAACAATGCGCGTGCTGAATCGAATGCGATGAGTGGGCGGACAGGGGAGAAGCTTCTTTCACCAGATGAAATTGACTTCGAACACGAGAGAAAACAACGCAGCGATAGTGAAGGGAGCAGCTACGACGATGTGGAAACCCAATCGAATAAGTTACGCCGGACAAACAACCTCAAACGTGGCAGCATATAAACACTCGCTTCCGGCTATGGTTTTACGATTTTGCAATTTTCAGCGTATTCGATGAGAAATTTTACGACATGATATTTGGGCTACGTTCGGTCCACAACGAAAGCCAAAGACTCGCACGAACATCACTTCGGTACCAAAGTTGGTGATGTCGAGCATTTTTTCGGTAGCTGTCTGCGTGAAAAGCTTGCGCTCAAATCTCGGGTGAGGAATTGGTGTTCTGCACCTCCTGTGCCAGGCATATCAAATCCCGAGCGGAGCCTCTTGGAAAGTGAAATTTCACTACTAGCAGAATTATTCTTGTATCTTACTGCCATAGGTACCCAGAATACACAGCTGCGAAGCTGCACAATGGGCCCATGATTCCTTGGCCTCAAAATGGGTGCCACAACACTGTCTGTCCCAGGTCTCCTGGTATAGGACTCTGGCTCGGTTTGGCTGTAGCTAACTGGACATAACTCACGTTCTACTTTGGGAATGAATTATGTGCGGAAAATTGGTGTCATGACGTAAAGAGGTTATTTTGGCTGCATGTAATCCCTCGCCATGTACGCCTGTTTCCGATCGATATCTAGATCCGTTGCATATGTATGTCTCCGAGGCGTGGTTACAACATGCGAGACTCGACCAGCGCTTATACACTACTTCATGTCACGCGTACAATCTGCGTGATCCGGCCGCCTCGCATACAGTAGTTACTAGTTGACCATCCGAGGTCGGAAAGAAAATCCGTACTTACATCGATCCGACAATGCGTGCCTCTCGGGCGAATCGCAGCATTACACCGCCAGTCTCCTCACTAATCATTTACTCAAGAATATGTACCCAGCTTACCATGGGCATCGTTACATGCAGTAGATAAACGAGGAGGGGATTTTGTCATTTTATTCCCCTGTTCTTGTCGTCCGGCATGGAGCAGAAGGCATTTTAGAGTAAGGATCATCTACATATGAAATCCGTAGCTATTGACTCACGAGAAAACGAGGGTATGGGCTATGGCTTCCGTTTGCTGGGTCGAAGAGGCGGCGATGGAATAAAGGCCATTGGTTGCGGCTTAGTTTCACGACCGGAGCATGTTCACGCGAATGGCTTCATTCTAGTGGCAAGGACAGCCATCAATCAATCACTGACCCGTCGGAACCATGTGTCTTGTTCTGGCCGTGCATAAATGGCCCGGACCTTTCCTAGAAGACGAGCTACGGAAACGACAGGAAGGTACACAACGTGAAGTTTAATGTGCCAGCGCACCCCATTGGCACCGCCGGCGACAGAAGCACTCTACAGATACCTTTTCGGCTGCAGCACCCCGCTTGTTCGCCGCTCGCCACGACTATAAGGTTGGACCTACAGCGTTAAGCTTGAGAGGACGGAAGGATTGAGATTGCGATTGAGATTGAGATCTCGGTCCCGCGTGGGACAGATCTCGGGCGCCAGCCGTGGCTTACATTTGGTAACGCCGACGAACAAATTCCTTCTTCTGCGTCGGCCATGATACACACGTTCGTGCCTCAGTTACTGCTGGACTCAACAACATGCTGATCAGGCAATGGACTATATCCATGGGATTCGTCCCTCCATGCCTGAACCCCCTTGCAATACGCAGCTCTTGTGTGATAGCGCTAGTCTTACCGGGGGGTGTCAAGAAACCCATATACTCAGTGATTCCCAGGTCCTCGAATGACAGACAACCTTGGATTGGGGATACAAGACGTCTCCAGGCACTTACACCGAGGGATGCCACGCGCGTCTGCATGGCGTATTGGCCTCGTTATGCACGTGTTTCCGCCTGCATCGTATGGTTTTATCAGTTCCCCTTTTTGCGCATCGTCCGCGGCCTACCAAACTTTGTTCACATGTGGTATTGACGTCTGTATGGAAGTCGGCTGTCAAAAGAACTACCTGAAACAGAGTCTCACTTCTCACTTCGTCGCTGCTTACACGCGATTTCTTGCAAACGGCCGTCATCGCATTCCTGGGTGGCAATAGTAACTTCGTTGCTAATGGCCGTTGCCAACGACAAAAACTTTGTCAGATTACGAGAAAGGAAGGTAGCGGGCCTTGAGGCGTTGTGATCTTCTCCTCGGGCAAGATCTCGCCTCGGTTGGTGCCACCACTTGGGGAGGCTGCGCGGCATCCACGAAGAGCACGGCGAGAGACAGTGCTTTTTTTTACCGACAATCCTCCACTGCCGACTGCCTATAGTCCAATCTACATTGACCTCTAACAGCACACTTTCGAGACGTACTAATATGCAAGTTTACCGTCTCGACCGTTGTCAATCTCGCCAAATGTACCCGTACCGCTTGCTGTTACTGACATGGGAACGAGAAGGATCAACACGGGCGACCAGGGCTTACCATTTGTCTGCACTAATTAACCCCAATAGATCTACATTGAAAGCATCTACTGTACATACGTGTCATCCAACATCAATTACCGTCCGACATGACAATCAACAAGAGCATCTGCATTTCGTAGGGTGCCGGAAATACGTCAATAGCGGTGCAGAATTTTACCTGGTTCACGAGTCAGGGCAAGGCGAAGATGCATGCGGCTGGCTTCGCGAATCAACTACCTACAATGCGCATCGTCGGGGGCTCAGTCGTGACTTGTCGCTACCTGCAAGTCGATCTGCAAAGCAAAGTTTCGCTGTCATGATCTGACAGATGCTAGGTGTCGAGTATACGTATTACGTACTGCTATGTGTGTGCAGGACAGGGTGGGGTTGACGCCGCCGACAACGACGACAAACCTAGCATGGGCCGAGTGATTGGCGGGTTGTTCCATGAGCAAGGGACAAACACCGAGCTGCCCCCTTCAATGAGCGGCCATGCAGTCTGGGTGTTTCAAAGCCCATCTCGATCCTTCGATGCGGAGCCGGAATGCTGCTGGGGTGGTTAGCATTAGATTGTCCCTACAGCTAAATGCTTTAAAGTATGTATGTACTCAGTTTCCAAGCTGACATGTCCACTTCTATGTAATATTCTGTATGAACGCATTGTCCTTGCTGCCAATCACGCTTGCCGCACTGATGGATTTAAACATGTCCTTACATTTTACGCTGTCATGGGATCTCGCTTTAATCACCAGTTCCTGGATACTAATATCAAGCTTGTACTTATAGACGGGCGTTATTACTGGTTTGGAATCTGGCTTGTCTGGGTTATTGCATTCTGTGATAGCTGGCTGGATAAGTTCCCAGCCGGCCTGGGTAAATCATTCGATGATGTTTGAGGTATCTCGATATCGAATATCGGCCTTGGACCAAGGGATAGGTTCGGTCCTTGAGTAGTTCTAGGGCAGAAGTTCTCTTATTGGGTGTCCTCTAAAGCTGTTCAATGGCAAAGAGATGGGGGCTGTTGAAGTCTTCTCGGAAACGCTATGCCAACGTGTTTCCCCGGCCGTTTCGATGTCTCGCGGCGCTGGTGGTGGTTGAAGCAATGGAAGTGGCTAATGTAGGTGCAAGCCTCATCAGATGGGGCTGGCTGGCCCTTCCCGTACCTAAGGTAGCGGTCCTGTCCCATCTCGTCACCTTATTGGATGGATAGCCCAAGGATGGGTGGAGCCCTTGACCTACGCGTGTAAACAGGGTAGGTTCCCTTGGGGTAGATACAGTACCTAAACGACAACGCTTTGAGTCGAAACTGAGCAGTGAGACGTACCAGTCGCAACCTTATGTCAAATCCAAGCCGTTACGCAACTAGGCTCAATGTACTTTTCCAAGCGCTCTGCAACGCTGATATAGCCCTGCGAGCTCTACATGGTCGCTCATGATGCCTGGAGATGAGGCCGCCGTAGAGGATGGCTCTGCCACTTCGAGCGCTCATCCCGGGACTGGGGAATCCTTAGTATATCATCGCACTCTGCACGCGACTTGCATAACTACAAGACTTCTGACATCTCGTGTAGTCTTGTGTAGCCTGCAGAAACCGAAAGCTTCGATGTGATCGGATGAAGCCCACCTGCGCGCGGTGTGCCATGGCAGATGGCGACTGTATCTACCCCGAGTCACGAAGGAAACCGGCCTTCAAACGACGCAATGTCAAAGAACTTGAAGAGCGCTTAGGTGATACACAGAAACCCGAGCATGTGTGCAAGAATATAGACTGAACAAGAACAGCTCAAGTCGAGGTTCTCCTCCAGCGAGCAGGCGAGGGCATGCCAACACCTCATAGCGATGTCGCTGTTGAACCTGAGAACAACGTGAAGAAAACTATCGACTTTGACATACCAGTCTCGGAGACTGTCTTCTTCCAAGAAATGGATTATAGCAAAAATGCACTCGAAAATGACACATTTCCTTTTATCCCAGATCTTACAGGAGAATTTCCGGGATTGTCTACTGGCCACCCTGGAACTGACCCATCAATGAGTACTGCGTTTGGTAGAGAATTGATGGACCTCGGCGGAATTACAGAATCTCTTCCACCCTTTGAAGTCATGGAGGACCTGTGAGTCGTTCAGTGTCATCGCGTGTCATTTACCACTGACCAATCGCAGCAATCGTCTCTTTTTCCAACGACAGCAGCAGTTTGCACCTATTATCCACCCAGCTAGATATCTTCAATCTTTCTATTCAGCTCCTCATATGAAACCCCCCATGTGTGGTATGTTGCGCTTGTTTCCGGAGCTAGCTATCGCGTATGAAACTCACTTCTTATGATAGTATGGAATCCCTAGACAGTTTTGGATACCAAGAGCTCTGGAGCTAGATGCTGATGCTAAATAACCGCACAATTAGTTACAAGTATGTGCAAATCTCTTGTACTGACTGAAAGTGTCCTTCTGGTAAATCCACCGTGTTACAAACTAAATGATGCTTAGTATGCAATATGGGCATTAAGCTCAAATGGTGAACCAAAGTACCAACCATACCACGATGTCTTCTATCAAAGAGCTCGGCAATATGCTGAATCAGATGAAATGAAGGTATGAACAGAAAGCACAACACATACAGCAAGTGAGATCGATGTTTTCTGGCAAGCGCTGATTGAACAGGGCTACGGAGAGCGGTAAGCTTTATCGCTTATTCACATTTATAGTTGCGGTAGATGAAAAGCTGACCCCTCGTGTAGTATGTGAACTATATTAGCATTTCAAGTTACCACCACCAGAAAAAGGACCTAATGCAAGCGTTGTTCTCTGCTAGACTTCATCACGGTAGCCCACGCACAGGCATGGTTTTGTATCGCTACCGATGAGGCTAGGTCAAGTATGTATCTGTTCCTGATTCCCATCTCTTGGTTCGTGTCTTATAGGTTGACACAATTGCGCCTTGCACCTGGATCGTTCGGTCTTCTCGGAACCTTTGTGTAGCACAGAACCACTCGATGTGAATGAATAAGGGCTAACTTGAAAATGCCTTTGCAGTGCTCTTTACGCGAGCTGCAATGAGCAGCGCTCGAGCGGGTGAGCTTTCGAGGTCTCTTTCCCCTCGGGTCGAGTCTCAGGAGTTGGTTTCTTTGATACTCTCCTATGACAATTCAAAGTTTCATATCAACTCCTATGTTATTCCAAACAGACTATTAACTGACTCTGTTCAATAGTAAGGCTTGTAGAAATGATGGGCCTTCACCAACTCGACAGTCCCCGGAACGAGTCTAGTCCAACGTTAGCACCGCCAAGGGATGTAAGCAATATCTAGATCTATCTTGTATCTGTCAGGAAATGCTCGAAAGTTGATCTCTTACCGTTTCAAATATGTGCTCTTTAAAGCACGCCCGAAGACTCCCCAGACACTGGCAAACATGTCACCAAGGATTACGGTTAACTGAAGCTATTGTAGTGGGTCGAACTCGAAGAGCGTCGAAGAATCTTTTGGGGTATATTCTGCATCGACAGTCATTGCTCCATTTCGACAGGGTGGCCGCACTTGATTGATACGGCCAATGTAAGCCAAATTCAATTATGTCGAGGGATCCATAGCTGGTGAAATTCTCGCTCAACACCGTTTAGCGCACTGGTTCTCGAACGCTTTGCTTGAGATATCGAGTCTTCGAAAAGGAAATAACAGTGCTATGTTTGGCGTACGGATTGCTAACTTTGGTGACAGGTCACAACACATCTTCCCTCCGTCAGTATTAGCTCTATACCAGCCACAAAGTCTACAGAGTGTCGAAAGCGCCAGGCAAAGTTTCCGAAACGCAAACTTGCTGACGCGCCATTAATAGAGCGAATCCGCATTCCACGGCGGAGAACCAATGGAGACATGCACCATACAGTATGACAAACCACTCCTTTCTCTGGGGTCATTCATCTCACAAGACCTTGTTTTGTCCACTCCAAAACTTCACCGTACCTCTTCTAGAGATTGGGTTCTACATAGCAGCTTCTGAATCTGACCTTGTGCTAAGTGACGTATTTAACGGACATTCCTATTCTTCCTTCGCAGGAGCTGCTATAATTTGTCACCTGTGAGCATGGATTGGGCCTTGCAGGGCTAAAAGACAAGTGATTTAGTATTTAACGCAACTATCCTAGGTTTAATCGAATTTTAAAGCATGTTCACCGACCGAAGCCAGGCGATAATCCCGAAAATTACGAGTACGGTGAGTACTGGAAACGCCACCGCGATCTCGATAACACATTGTCCAGCGCATTCATGTTTCTTCCTGAGTCGTTCCAAGGTGTGTATAAAACAATTCCATTCTTTTCCCTTATTCGTTATAATCCAGAAGGATCTATGCTAATTTGTGTTATAGTGAGTACTTCTTTGTTTTGATTCAGACCACTGGCAAAGGCCGGGAAATACGAACTGATCGAACCTATTCCAGACTATTATGAATAAGAAAACGGACTAACATGTTTTGATACACTAGATCCCCGAGTGCTATCGAGATCCGACAGCTGTCCATACTAACATGAATCTTCACGCATCTGTGATTTGTCTGGTGAGTGTCCATTCTTATCTGTTGCGTACTACGCCGAGGTGAATCTAATGTGGTTTTACGAGTCCTAATACTAATAGTGTCTTTTCGTTCAGTACGTTGTTATTCACCTACCATCCGACCCAAGAATCTGATGCTTCAATAACTAAGTCCAGTTTTATGGATCAATAGCCATCAGGTGAGCCAAATGCTTGAGTTTCAGACCCGCAGGATCGTATTAATGCTCATTACCTTTTAGTAAGTACATATGCAGTTGGCAGCCTGGTGAAGAACCATCTCAGCGAAAGTACATTCATTAAGACATCGTTACCTGACAATGTGTGCCCATTGTCATAGTGCGGCGCTCGAAAAGATTGAAACCTACAACTTGTCCGACTCCGCCAAAAAGAGTAGTCAGGATCGATTAGTCTCGGCTGCTCAGGTTTGTTTTTCGTTTTCATTCCGCTCAGCCTGCTTGATATAATTTACATGCGCGTTCTCGTTCATAAGAAGGCACTGACTAACAATAACTATATTAATAGGAAATCATCAATATCATGAAGCTGACGAGTCACGTTGGTGCTCACCCAAAAACTCCGCTCGCTGCATTATCTCTGTATTGCGCTGCATCAGTCTATATCTACTTCTGGTATGAGACTAATCCTATCACGCAATTCAATGCGTCATCACCTAGAGATACCTATGCTCACACAGGCCATAGTGAGACATCATTTTCACCTGGAGTGACTGGTTCGACACGGCTGGGCAAATCTCAAGTACCGGGTTTCGATGAACTGACTAATACTTTCATACATCAGGTAAAGAAAGTCAGGCACCAAGCTATGTGGACAACCTCAGGCAAGTATAGAAAGATCCTATGCGTGTTACTTTTTAACTACATTCGTAAGGCATACTGACTTCTTTATAGTAAGTGATATCTGACTTGTCATATATCAGAAAGCAGTCCTTTGTCTTCAAGTCCAGGGCCCCGCAGGGGAAGGTCGTACAAAATAACTAACGCAGCACCTTCGCAACTACCAGATTTCATCCTGTCTGCTATGGCGGCCATGTAAACAATTTTTAGCTCCATATCTACCCATCCCCAGACTGTTCAAGAGCAAGTGCTATAGGTATGTATTAAGACCCTAAAACGTTGACAAACTGGATGTTATAGTGGTCGAACGCACAACCTCACTCGCTCATTCCTGCGGCAAGCGCTCCTCGATGTTGAATTTAATGACCTCCGAAGCACAATCTCGATTAGTCAATGGTATGAACTCTCCTCCATCTGCAATATTCATCTCGAATCCCGGCCCCTAAGACGGCGATGAGCATCGACGCTGACTTTGCACAGTATGAGACACCTTGCTTCTAAATTGAACATGTAACATCGGATGAGAAGGCATACGAAGCGGATTACTAAAGACCACCCCCGATTAGATGATAAAACGTTAAGAGATCTAGGAACAGGTCTTTCTCATAGTATGTTCATCGCGCTCCTGAAATATTCCATGTCATCCGGCCATTTGATGTTGAGCCGCGATACTGACGCACTTCTCCTCTATTATAGCTATTCCCCTCTTGGCAAGAAGCCGAATCACAAGGCATTCTGGGGCTCAGCCACCATTACCTGGACGCTGTGAGTAACTTCTGGTGTTATTTCCTACCTATTCTGGAAGTTCTCGGGGTCAGTTTCTTTGTTTTCGGGAGCAAGTGCTCTAGAAACATGAGCAATCCCGTTATCAAGAGTAATTACTGACTCGAAGAGTTGCAGTGCCACTAGGGAATCCAATAGGCAATATCATTCCAGACGAACCACCAAACCCACCAGCTCACTGGCAAGTATAGAAAGATCCCATGCGAGTTATTTTTTGACTACATTCCTAAGACATCGTACTGACTAATTTTGTAGTAAGTGATATCTGACCTGTCATATATCAGAAATCACTCCTTTGTCTGGAGGTCCAAGGCCCCGCAGGGGAAACTCGAGAAAAATAACTAACCCAACACCTTTGTGGCTACCAGGGAGCTTCGTTCCAACACATAACCCGAAGCCCTCACTTGGGACCGGTAGTAGTTCACACGTGAGCAACAAGCGTAGACGTGCCGACGCCGAAACGCCCGGAAGTTACGCTCGACACGACGCTTCGTTATGGGATTCCTCGGCAACTCATTCCTTTGAATCGAATCTCTCAACCCGGGCTATCAGTAGTACGATTGAACCTAATCTTGTGAGAACCTATGTCTCTTTCGACAACTCTATTTATCCTCTATCAAGTCTTTAAGTGGCGAAGTTATCGCGAAGGAACCTAAGGTGATGATGACTAACGCACTAATGACATAGCTTGGTAACGGCGGCCCAAAGTCTTTCCTAGCAGTCGCTGGAGGCCCAGTCCCACACTCGCTCCCAAAGGAAATAATAGGGAGCTGGAATCTGGCTGGAGTAGGCATCAATGCGCTTGCGCAAGACCAGAGCCATCATGAGTCTTTCGGAGAGTTCGGCTTTGCTGATCCAGATGATCCCAACATCGACTGGTCTTCCTTCGAGCCTCCTGGAAACGCAGACAGCGGAGGCTGAATGGGACTTTGGGCAGCGGAAGTGAAAGCGGTATCATCGAACCATGTATATAAAATTGACGGTGGATCGCGAAGCCCGAAATCTCAAGCGTTGTATCTAGTCTACGATTTAGGCTTCAATTACGCGTACAGCCCAACTCCGTCCGAGCTACATAGCACCATGGTGAAAGAGGTTGAAATGAAACGTAAGCTTTAAGTCAGAAGCTTATTGCACTCTTCGTTGCGGCCGCGGTTCAAAACTTGGCTCAACTTGTCCCACAAATGCGATAGGGGGTAGCGACACATGCTCGCTCCGCCCAGCTATTTTGTAAAAGGAACGAAAATAAACAGACCGTATAGCTTTCACCCTGCGGCCAAGGGCTGACCAGAAGCAGTAATGTGTATGACATTTAAGACCGTGATCTCGAATCCTACGAAGCCCTATGAAGCCATGCCAGGCCATAGCATAACAGGCGGATCCATCACCGCAGTAGTCCAGTTGAAGTTGAAGTCGTCCACTGCAAATTCAGAGGTCAGCCCTGATGTACTAAATCAAGAGAGAAATTATGATACCCGTTTAGCCAAACTGAAACCAAGGTTATAATTAAGTACGAATAGTTACTTACTGAAGCTCCAGTCCATGGCAGAAACGTCTGGCACTGCCGACGCTAACATAGGATCTACACAGTCTCCGGATTTATTTGCAGGTGAGCTCAGTGGCGCTTGCTGTTGCTGCTGTTTCTGCTGTTGCTCGTATAAGCTGCGTAAAGCTCCGTCTTTCTTCCACCCAATAAAGCAGTCGAAAGTGACACTTGCGGCAAGTCTATGAGGGAAACTCGTAGCAACTGGCTGGTCTTCATGCCAGGGAGGGTTCGCATTAGGACGAGTGAACTCGAACAGGGCCCCCTAATGAGGTTTTATGAGTTACTTTCCGTACTATGTGGCCATCGGAAACAGCAAACTGCGGAAACATAGAGCTGTGGCAGACGGGATTTTCTTACCAAGAGGGTAGAAAGACGCGCAGGAAGATCCCCTTCAGTGACGATAGCGCGCTGGCACACAGTGATTGCATCAGTCGCAGCAGTTTCCCCGATTAATTTTCGGTCTAGAAACTCCATATTTGAGAGACGAAGCGTCTTGAATATTACACAGCTTGCTGTCGCTATTGAGCGAACCTGCGGATGTGTGACATGGGATAAAAATCCCATCTTTTTGTCTAGCTCCAATGCGTCTCGGAAGACTGCAGAAGCAGTGTGATAGGTGCGTAGGACATGTTGTTTCAAGACCTGGGGATCATGCCCCGCGGGAGGCATCAAGTAGAACATCTGGATTTCGAGTTGGACTAGTAGAGCATTGAATTTATCTAGATCAGCTGCTCGCTCGGAACAGATAATTCCCTGTATCTGGTAGCCAGCAAAGTCCTGCGTTAGTTTTTTTCTCTCCTTTTTTTCTCCTCACGACTTTACCATGCAGGCCCGTACACCTGGACATTAAGATCGGTTCTTTGATATTCGAGAGGAATAGAACTTACTGCAAAAAAGTCAGTTGTATGTCTAGGGAGTACAGTCATAAATGAGCTCGCGTGGGATACTTGCTACATACCAACAGTCCATTCGTCTTCGAGTACCTGTATGAGATGTGTTGAAACACCGGTTGACTCTTCCAAACTAGCTCCTACCAACTTGTGGACACGATTGCAGAATTTCTGGCACTCTAGTAACACACGAAAGGAAGACGGAACATGAAAGGACATCCGCCCGTCAATGGTGTTTTGGATGGTTTGATTGAACACTAGGTTCAATTAGCTTCACATTGTGCTGTCATGTATGTTGGTACGAGTTTTTCTTCCCACAGGCTTGAGAGCGTCAAAGAAGGGAGAACTAGTTCTAGAAAAACAAGAAGGCCTCAGAATATCATAAAAGGGACTGACAACATGATAGGGGTGGTATCCCCAGATACGAAGCAACTCTGATGATCGGTCAGCAAAAAATCAGTCTGGGAACGACGAAACTCACCGTTGTGACACGATATTGATACCAGCCCAAGTGTAGGTAGCCTCCTCATCAGTATAAGAGTTGGTGTAAATACCATGACTGTATTCGGGGTGTGCGCCTCTTCCGGTGTGAATGCCCAGCAATAGTGCAGCAGTCCCCATGATGCTGGAGAAGAGTACTGAATAGTCCTTGACGAAGCGTACTGCGGGAAAAATCCAGGTGCACAACAGTATCAGAGCGTTGATCGTGCTCAGCGACAAGGGCATTTCAACGATTGACGACAACGCCCATTTCTGTATCTCTTCGGCGAGGAATGGGAGTAGAGAAGAGCTCTTCGCATATCTACGAGATGCGATGTAAATGATCGTCCAAAACAAGAAAGGACATGATTCAAAACATTTGTTAGGATCTCTTTGGCGGACAACCGGCATGTATGAATGATAACAATCGAAGAATTTCTGGAAGTAATAATCAATGTCCTCGCCAGAAAACGGATACGAGCCCAAAACCCTTGGGAAACTTTGTTCGACGGTTGTGTCTTGAGCGAGTGAAGTCGCAGGCGTACTGGCTGCGGCATTTGCCTCTATCATCCCCGTGCTGGCGCTTGGTGAAGGGATGCCTAGATGTCTCCTGGACGAGGCGAGATTGGGAGCATTGCGCTGCGCAGGTCCGAGTACAGCGTTAATATTGATGGACGGCGATGATGTTGATGACCCAACAGATTGTTTGATAGACTGTATTTCCTGCGCGAGCTCTTCTAACTTACTATAGTTTATTCGATGGTCAGGAATTTGCAGAATAGCGGGAGAACCCAACATGCAGTCCGAAGTGGTATGCAGGGGAGGGAGTTGTGTGAAATCGATAAAAAAGATACAGTGAGGTAGGTCATGGTGTATCTTGATCCAAGTTGAATATAGCGACACGGAGGCTGAGAAGATTTCGAGCGATCCATGGTGATGAAAACATACCTCCGTCTTGAGACCCTCTTGTGCGTCTTGTCGACTACACAAGACAGATTTAGCTTGGAGCATCGCTGGCAAGGCTGATCAACATGGGAGCTGGGATTACACCGGACCTATAATGCATGGTTCTAGTCTCGCTGGTCTAAAGGCGTGCAACGGCATAGAAAGCATACCTTGGCATCACGGCAGGCCGTACAAGCGGTATTGCGTTTGATCCGGCTAGGTTGGAGCGCCGGTTCGCCGGCAGAATCGGCCATGGGGAAATTGACTCGCGCCGGCTCATATGCCGGAAGCCGTAATTACTGCTGTATGTCCAGCCGCGAAGTCTGCAGATTGAACGAATGTGCGTGGGCAGACGCTCGATAGTCGACGATATCCGCTTCGGCTTGCGTCTGCGGGAGGAAAGGAAGAGGACAAGCCGAGGACAAGTATTGAGGGCATGCGACGTTTCCGGTGTCGGGTCCGATCCCTGCTCGTCTTACAAACTGGGGCAGGAACTAGCCCGTGGACTTATAAAACTTGAAAGTTCTCGAGGGACCAATTCTCTTCAAAACTTACTCTCTTCATCGTAACGTCATGCGATGCAGTAAATGCCCGTAATTACACTTATATCCGTGACTCTACGCGCTGCGGAGAGAACCGAGTACTTGAGCTGCTCCCGTCGTTCCTGGGCCGGTCCAATGCGAAGGTAGAAAGCAAAATAAACTAGGGGACACCCATTGCGTTTCATTTCCGTTCTTTCGATCTAGAAAAGCGTCTCTCCTTTCCCTCCCGGAGCTCAAGGGCCTTCATTCTTCAGAAGTAGTGCGTTCGACAAGCGCACCAGGCTGTCGAGTTGGAATGATAGCACGGGTTCAATGTTCGGCCTAGATTCAGACAGTCCCAGTTAACTCGGAATCCGATCTTGCTCGCAGTTGATCTTTCAGAACTGCTTTTATAAATGTCTCATTGGCGATCTACACATATATCTATCTTGTCTATCTATAACCATATAAGTCAATTGCTGATGCGTCTCTGGAGCTGAGACTTACCTACGTCCGATTTGGACACAGCAATTGCACAAGACCTCATCGGAGCCGACACGGCAAGCCGCACTAGGTAGTTGGTTGCACTGGTGTCGTTGAGCCCCTTCCAGTTAGCAAATCAGGGGCATATTCTCTCATAGGCGAGGCGACATCCATGATCAACACGCAATTCGGTCTCTAGAATAAGTTGATCGTTGTGTCAAGGATCCACAAAACGATGGGCAACTGGTTGTGGCCACAGCCAGTCGAAGAGGTGGCGATTGTATCAATCCCCCCATCACCCACGTCTGCACACAATCCATATCACCCTCTCGGCGTCCACGTCCCCTCATACGCCGCAAATGAAGCACCTGTCCCCGTGCTTCTCGCGGTGCTCGGCGGGACCCTCGGCTTCACCGTTCTGGGAGCCGCACTCTTGGCCCGGAACCACAACCCAGGGCTGCGGGCCTCGGGCCTTGCTGTATTCTGCTGGTTCGTGATGAGTGAGTTCAACCCCTCGTCATGTCTCCTCTAAAGTGATGGATCCTCATGAGGTTTCCATGTCCGTTATGGAATATTGAGTATAATCAGATGCATGCCTACACTGCGTGTTCGAAGGTGAGTTGGTTTCATTCATGGTGTTGCAGAAGGCAAGTAACTGAAGAGCGTCCACAGGCTATTTCGTTCTCAATCACGCAACTGTCGCCTCGTCACAGTCACTCCTCGCTCAACTATGGAAAGAGTACGCGCTTTCCGACTCGCGGTACCTCACTTCTGATCTCTTTATGCTGAGCGTGGAAAGCATTACCGTGGTACGCCCCTTTCCCCTTCATATCCCTTGCCTTTCTAACCCAGCTCCAACGATCCCAATGAGGAAATGCCTCTTCATCCAGAATCCAAATGGCGATATTAAAAGCTTACCCTGATAGTTCATCTGGGGACCCCTCTGCCTAGCAAATGCCATAGCCATCGCAAAAGGGAGTCCCTCGCGCCACGCGCTTCGTATTCTAGCTTGCATGGCTCATCTCTACGGCGTAGCCCTGTACTATGCCACTAGCCAGTGTGAGTTCTACTTCACGGGCCGTTCGCACAGCCGTCCAGAATTCGTCTATTTCTGGGTTTATTATGTCGGATTCAATTTACCCTGGGTGGTTGTCCCTGCTAGTGAGTCTCATACCACCTCATATAAGCCTTCGGGTTGCAGAAACCCATAGACGAAACCTCCCCCTTTTGGAGGAAACAGCTACAAGGTCCTTACTCTGAGTTGGTCCGACTAAAGACTAACACTACCATTCTTTTGCTAGTTCTCTTGTTTGACAGCGTGACCACCGTGACGCGGGCGATGCGAGCACTTGACAAGGCAGAGGCAACTCTACAGAGGCATCGCGTCAGCGAGGGGACTATGGCCGAGCCGAAGAAAACGAAGTGAGGCAATAACATTGGAAAAATGATCCCATAGGAGTGTACTCTCGGCTGAGGAATATAACGTAATGAGGTCGTGATTCGGTAATAGTTCCATTCACCTATAAATATGGTCTACTCTACAGATCTGCGTTGATAACAAAGCTAGATACTTGATCGAATCCAGCTAAATTTATTGTCTATGAAATGTGTGTCCGCCTCATACCGTACCGAGCGGGTCTCAGCTCCAGTTGACTTTGGCGCGGGGTGCGGAGTGAGAGATGGACTACTGCCGGCTGCGCTTTTCCGCAAGCATCAAATTCATTACGTTTTAAGGAGAACATGTGTTGCATTTAAACCATCACAACAAAAGGATCATTTTCTGATTTTTTGGTTCGTGATCAATACTGGCTTATGAGAATCCCCTATCCCGAAAATGGCGGACAAGAGTACGAGCCCGGACAAAACGCTTATGAGCGTAGCTTTTATCAAGCGCAAGCCAGAACTCACCGTGGAGGAGTTCTACGACCACTGGGCTAACGTCCATGGGCCACTGGTCAAACCGTGGGCGGAAAGGTTCGGCCTAATAGGCTATACACAGGTATGGGTTCCCAATGCCCGGTCATAGTAGCTGACTAACTGGGGGTTTAGATCCATTTGAGGCCCGAGTTGAACAGAGCCGCGCCTATTGGACCAGAGTCAAAAGAGAAATCGGCTTTGGGGGATTATGACGGATGTGCTATAATGGAGATCACTAGCTTCGACCAGCTGGTAGAGGCCTTCAACGACGCCTATTATGTCAATCATATCGCAGCTGACGAGGCCAGGTTTATCGACAAAAAGATTGGTGTTGTGAGAGCTCGCGGGGAGGTAAACAGAGTCATCTAAGTCACTAGTCATGCGAGGCCCCGGAGTCCCTAAGCAGTTGTTGCCGACACAATAAGGGACCCCCCTCCCCCTTTCTCGAACGTACTTTGAGGTAGCAGTATTAAGCCTCATCTGACATACTTGCTCATAAAGCGCTTGTGGAAGTCTGATCTCAGGAGGTCCTAGACATGGGTTAGCCATGTCCGAAAACATTGTATACCGAAAGTAATGATCGTAACTGACGTTGATGAACTCCTTCTTCTTGCCCTTCTCCTCTGTACCCCTGGCCTGGTTCTTGAAGACAACGTCATCGTCCCATCTTCGCTTCATGTCGAAGTTCTGTCTGGGGTTCAGCAGTGGGTTGCCGAGGGCGATATCACGTTCACGTTCTTCCTCCTCTGCAGCGGCCTTCTCGCGTTCCTCTCTCTCCCTCTTCTCAGCGCGCTCCCGCCTGATCTTCTCCAGTTCCCTTTCTAGCTCCACCTTGTCATCGTCCTCTGAGTCGTCGTCACTACTGCCATCATCGCTGTCATCGTCGGAATCGTCTTCCGAGTCTGCGTCTATCTCCCGAGACTCCTCTAATATCCGCCGGCGTTTTGCGTCTGTGGTTTCCTCTCCGTCGGTGGAGGAAGTCAGTTGGTGAGGTCGCTTTGCCTGATTCACGACAGGGCTGGGGTCGGTGTCCTGGGCGTCGGGCAGCGAGCCAGGGTTCTGCTTGGCGAAATGGGCGGCCTCGGCAGCGAGCAGCTCGGCGCGTAGATCGCGAACCTGATCGGCGTCTCCTCCCTGGCCGGGTTTCCTGAACTTGAGCTGAGTGTGAGCGGGCTGCAGTCTCTGATGGTAGGCCGGACCACGCAGGGCTTCCTTGCCACGTGCGGGATCGAAGGTAGGTCTGTGTGCGGTAGTCATGGTGTGAGGCGGTACGTGATAGCTGTCGGCCTGAAAAGGACACACAGGTAGACGCTGGGAGGCAGTGGTGATGGAGAATGTTAATGTTGGCGGTTACAGCGTGGACCAGGCCAGGGCGTTGGATAGGCGACTGAAGACAAGCATCGGCGTGTTTGAAGCAGAAGACACCGATCGTTGCAGGGTAGGTGGTCTCGCTCTGATAGTCTGGAGCACCTCGCAGTGGTTTTTGCGCCGGGCCAGCGCATCCCCATTGTAAGGCTGTCGTCACCAGCTTTTCGGGCTAGAGTTCAGAGGCCACACAGCTCCAGCAGTCCCACCACCACATCCCACTTGCCAATTGCCCGTCTCTAGCTCGCCGCTTCCCAAAAATCACATCAAACAGTCGGACGAAGCCAGCGGACATGCAGATTGCGGCCCCATCTCGCTTCCCTCCCGACGATTGACCATGCCGCGCGAGGCCGAACCTTCCATCAATGAGCGCAGCTTTGTGAAAACCGCTCTGCAGGAGGGTCACCGCATCGACGGCCGTGCTCTTGACCAGTTCCGCAAGCTCGATCTCCAGTTTGGTGACCAGTATGGAGTCGCAGACGTCACCTTGGGCAAGACGAGGTATGGCCTATCCTACACCATCTTCACCGTATGGTTTCTCAACTCATGATGCACTCAGAGTCCTTGCCAACGTCTCGGCCGAAGTGACCACCCCCTACACCGACCGCCCCTTCGATGGCATCTTCACCATTACCACCGAGCTCAGCCCCATGGCCTCGCCCGCCTTCGAAGTCAACCGGCCAACCGAGACCGAGGTCCTTTTGTCCAGACTACTCGAGAAGACCGTCCGCCGCTCCAATGCCCTCGAGCTCGAATCCCTCTGTCTCATCGCGGGCCAGAAGTGCTGGTCTGTCCGCGTAGACCTCCACGTCCTCTCGCACGATGGCAACCTGATCGACGCCTCATGCATAGCCGTCGTCGCCGCGCTGCGCCACTTTAGAAAACTAGATGTCAGCACCGAGGGAGACAACGTCACAGTCTACACACCCGCAGAGCGAGAGCCCGTGCCGCTTAGTTGGCTGCACTCGCCCTACTGCGTCACCTTCAGCTTCTACGGCGACAACGGGGAGATCATGCTGGCAGACGCCAGTCTCCTCGAAGAGCAGCTGCGCCTGAGCAGCTGTACCGTCAGCCTCAACAAGCACGGCGAGATCTGCCAAGTCGCCAAACTGGGCGGTTCGGCTGTCGACGCCGTGCTGTTGGTCCAATGCGCAAGCGCCGCTGTGACGAAAGTGAAGGAGTTTTCGACGTTGGTGGACCAGAAACTGGCCGACGATGCCAAAAGAAGAGACAAGGGGGGACTGCTGGCAGAGCTCTCTGCTGAAAATGACAGATAGTACATAACTGTCGTCGTAAGATGACGAAACCAAGAAAAAAACAAGATACCCATGAAAATATCTATGACCCAAATACCCGCAAAGCCGGCCGCCCTGTAACCGTAAATGTAGCCTCTGTAACGCCTCGGCCCAAGGCTGCATCACATCTTCCTCGGGTATCAATTCCAGCTCTAGCCTCCCCTTCCCGACTGCCATCTACCTCATGACCGGCGGTCTACTCTCTTTACTCCATTTCACCCTACTCCTAACCCAATCAACCGCCTCCCGCACGCCATGCCCTGTCAAGGCACTCACCGGTAGCACCCTAGAGTCCCGTATACTGCTCGCTTTCTCACCCTCAAACACCTTCTTCACAAGCCCCTCTTTTATCCTCACAACCTCGACACAATCCTCTCTGTCCTGCTTGTTCGCCAGAATAAGCAGCGGCACGCCCTCCGTCTCCGAATGCTGCAGGACATCTTCTAGCACAAGCCGGCACTCTTCCAACCTGCCAGAGGAGTCGTGCTCGAGGTTTCCGTCCCCGATATCCGTGCTGTCGATGATGAAGATGATGGCGTGGCACGACGCGTAGTAACTCTGCCAAAGCCGCCGGAGCGAGAGCTGTCCGCCTACATCCCAGATCTTCAGGTACATGTCGGGAAGCGTGAGGGTCGAGACATTCTGCCCGACAGTGGGCACTGTCTTGAGTTTCGGGTCGGGATGTTCGGGTAGGAAGAGAGACTTGGTTTGTTCGTGGAAGGTCGTTTTACCTGCGTTATCGAGGCCGAGGAGGATCACTGAATATTCTGGCTACCAAGTTAGGATATGGAAACAGGAGCACGCGATATGGTTCACGAGACTTGGGGCTGTAGACTGACCTTCTTTACTCGTCGCGAGGCGATATAGGCCTTTGGCTAGATGGTACATTTTCTTGATTTCCGGGAAGCAACTCGGTAGATGAGGCGATGGCGAATCCCATCTGTCCGGTAAACATCGGAGGATAAGGCGGTTTCGGGGGAGCTGAATTGAGCAACGACCCGCCGGGGTTAAGTGTCCCTTGCGCATTACCCCCGATGCCAGTCCAGTACAGCACTTCGAATGGAGAGCAGACCACTGCCAAACCAGGTCATGTAGGATAGACAACATCGTGACCAGTCACAGTCACACTCGGGCCATTCAGATATGAAAACTGAAACCTGATCAAATGTCTCTAGACTTACATGCCTCTGCCCCATCATCGTCAGCTTTGCTGAGAGTAGATGGTCTACTGTAGTAGAAGCTCCAAATGCACCCCAATCCACCATGAAACCCTGAAATCTTCCACAACCACGGGAGGCATGCAAACGTAGAACAACTAGGGCCCGATACTTAGGTATACTCAGACATCCAAGCTTGTAGTAATCCTACGATTCAGAAACCATAGATCGGCGGCAGAATAGGCATCAGTATTCTAATCCATGATATGTGCAAGGCGCACATAGGATTCGATCACGTACTTTTGGCTACGTATTTTCAGCACCGCCTTTCTTGATCATGTGAAGTCAGACCATGCTCGCAGAGCTGGAGTAAGCAGCAACATACCTAAGGCGCTCGCCTACGCCTGCTCCCAGTCGACAGCTGGTATGCATGGAATTTCCCATGCCTATAATCAACCAGGGTTCACAGAGAAAGACATGTCAAAGGTAGATCTTTTGTCTCATTTCTTCTAATTGATTAACATTATGGCTGACCAAGGTGCAAGCGGGCCAAGCCAGCAACCGTGGCCGTATTAACAGCAGCGTACATGTAGCCAGTCATGCCGAAACGCATTACCACATTGCCTGTGCGTACAATCCCATCTCGTAGCCGGCCGGACGAGTCCAGTTCGTCCGCGACGGTCACACAGATGGCTCTGCTTGTCCACAGGTTCGTCTTCCCCTTGGCATGCTCTCATACTCGAGAGCTGGTCTTTGTCATTAGATATTCAACTCATGCCGTCTTGGCTCTGAGCCCCAACAGTTGCCTATGCACGCAACGCAATACCATATGCGTTGCATATTCTATGTCTCTCATGTGAACCAGACTGGAATTCCCACAGTCGGTTGACCCCATGCCGTCCGTTAGTTGATTGAAACCCCGCGTGAAAATAAAACCAAAGTCCATTATCTTTATGCATTAGAAACCAACACACGCCATGCTATGCTTTACGCGTAAACGAGATTGCCGGCCCACAATGCCGCCAGAAACACCAGGAATCCGAGTTCGGAGAGTGTGGCAGTGAATGCTCGCGTTGCACAATGCGTAAGTGCTGCCATGCCGATGAACAATACGGTGATGAGGGCCGCCTCCAGCAGGAAGATGGGGAACGACGCATTTTCGAACCCGCCGAGCGTCAGCCGAGCCGTTGCGTCACCTCCGAGCCAGATGTGGTACTGCAAAATGTACGTCTCAAGGGAGATGCGTCCTAATGCCGCGGGTACAGCTAGGAACACCTTCTGTGCCGGTATATACAAGTTGCGCAGGGTGATGACAGTGAGCACCGGAATCCAAGAGATATAGGGATGCGAGGCATTATACGAGTGCTTGTCGGACAAGCCCGTCTGTGTGACGTAGATGAACAAGACCAAACTTGCCGTGCAAACGACCCAAAAGCGGGCACGACCAGAGTCGAATATACGTGGTGATCCCTTGGCGGTGAAAATCTCTCGTGCATCAGTGATGGTAGCTGTGTACACAAGGCTGGCGACCATAACTCCGACGAAAACGATGTACCGGTCCAGCGAGAGTCGGAAGCGCAGCTCTTGGGCATCGATAGACATGCGGAAAATCATGTGCAGGATTTCGGCAGCCCTTTCGAGATATCCTGGCGTAGTGATAAACACGCTGATGAAACTTCCAGTTACCAGCACCTTCATTGCGAGTGGCCAGGGATCCGAGTTGCTTGCCCTGAAAGTCCTTAGCATTGTATAGATTACCAGATACCAGAAGGTGACCGAGGGGGCAAAATAGTATGAACTGTAGTTCGTGCCCATGATATACGGTAGGAGGGCACTTAACGCATTGGTCCGGAATAAAACAGCCGCAACGCGCTTGAGCGAGTAATCCCCAGTCCTCAGTAGGTAGAGAGTGTGGCCATAGGCGGAAAGGAAGAAGTACATCGAGATAAGTACGCGCACTATCTTGTAGACCCACAAGGTCTGCGAGGCATAGTTGTAATGGTAAAGTAGAATGAGTCCTTGCATCAGCCCCTTGATCTCATCGGTCTGTTGTCGAGAGAGAAACATATGCTCCTCGGTATTTACATGGTCTTTCTTCGAGTCCTTGATGGCAGACCAAGAGGTTTCGCTTGCCTGCCGACCAATGCTGTGTAACACTGAGAAGCCACCGACCAGCCAGAAAAGGCAGATGGCGACGAAAGCTCCCTGTCGATAATGGCGCTCTTCTTTGCTGAACTGAAGTGTCCCATCGCAGATCCAGCACCATGCTAGCGTAACGAATATGTCTCTGGCGGCTGTTAAAAGTTCGGGCGCCGCAGAGAAACGTCGCATGAATTTGGGCATCGCCTGTGCTCTTGGTACATATAACATGGCAGCGCATAGGCCCAGCAGTGCTAGATTGAAAAGGTAGTTTCCCGATTGTTCAACACAACAAGTGCCCTTGAAAGAGCGATTCTGCAGTGTAGCCGGGTTGTTGCAGTGAGAATTGAGTACGATGTCGATCTTACGGTCGGCAATATTGTCCCCTACATGGAGCCCATCGTCTCCGAAAGAAGCGTCCGAATCGTCCGTCATCCGGTTGAACGCCCAAACCACATGCGATGTCTGATTCGAAGGGAGGTGTATCAGGTAATCATTCATCTCATCAATGCGTTCGGGGGTAATAGTTTCGGTCCGCCGATTCGAGAGTTCGCTATAGGCCGGTACTTGAACGGGTGTTAGTAGGATCTGATTAGGCGCCGAGTCGTAGCTTTGGCTCGCGTCTGCTGCTGAGATTAGAGTATCTGAGCCCAGATTCGACGATAAATAGGTCGATATAGTCTTGATTCCACTTTTGAAAAGGGCCATATACTCTTCGCCGCCATAACGGGCAGCCCACAAGCCCGGAGAGCCCAGGATGATGAGAGCTGCCGATTCCTCCTCTTTCTTGCTTAGGATTCCTGCACGTGTAGAACTCGGGATTTCATGGAAAGCGTCCAAAGTACTCTGTAGCGACGTAGTATTTAACCAGGGGTCCCAGATGAACTGCAAAATGACACCCTCGGCCTCGAACGAAAGGTCACCATGTTTCTCGTCAGCGGCGACGATTTCTCTTAACTCGGCTGCTGCAAGGACTGGATCAAGCTTTCGGGCGGCAGCCCAGAAGATCTGGCGTATTGTGGAATCTCCGGCTAGGACAAGCTTGCGGCCGGCGAGGCAGTCGTGTATGGCGTCGCTCGAGTACTCGACCATGCGGCATCCGTTCGGTTCCCACTTCTGTGCATCGTGCTGGCTGGAGGTTGCGGGCGCCCACGTGCCTTCGTTTAGTAATGCGCGACACCGCGTCGGATCGTCACGGCCTACAATGCAGTGAGCACAAGATGACGAGTCGGATGAAGACAGAGCTTACCGGTTATGAATTTCTGGCAGGTAGTCCAGAGCAGGAGGAGGAAAAGGGTTGAGTAGGTAGCGCTGCTAAGGGGATGCCACGAGGCAGCGAGTCTCCGGAGTTGTGTCATGAAGGAGGAAATAGAGAGGACAGGGCGGCGTGAGCAACTTCATCTGAGTGGGCGGCAGAGCGACGAGAGGGACACAATTGAGGCTTCAGCGGCGTGCAGAGATGTGACCGTCGACAGCAACTTTCGAGGCGGCCTCGACAAGAATCCGGACTGATTGGACGCTGGAAAGGGAAAGGGGAAAAATTGAAGAGTGAGGTAGCAGAGAGATAAGCGTCCGGCCGGGGGGGCGTGTCGTTCAGGGTCTTGCTCGGGTCCTGCTCCTGGCCCCCTGTCGCGTCAGTCGTCGGTGGTTGGCTGGCCGCGCTGGAAGCTGCAGGCAGGAGTGGCAGGCGAGGCAGGCAAGTAGTACCTTACAGATTTAGCGCAAGTATCGTACTTTACCTTCAAAGTGGAAATGTGAGGACGGGAACTTGGGAGTGTGCGAGCGGCATCTGTGCCCGTGAGCCTGCTCTGTCCGCCCTGATCCGAGGCCTGCTGAATTGCGATTGACGTTCGCTCGCTGCCTATTAGACGCGAGAGTGGCCTGTCCTCCTTCTCTCCACATAGGGAGCTCCATTCGGTACCGACCTCGCCTCGACGCCCGTCAAATACATGCATCTGCACTTACGGATTACTCCTGCTCTAGGTACAATACAGCCAACCGATGCCAAAACCGCGGAAGCTGCAGCACTACAACGATGCCTACAACTTACATACAATCATGGAAGTTGTTCCTATGCTTCCTGCATCAGAGTAAGCTGCGCGGGTGGCGCCAAGCAGAGCGCAACCAAAGAATCGTCATAGCAAATCTGCAATATGGGTGCCTGTCGCTGCTATTCACACCCCCTCCCTGATCTGTGCCACGCACGCAGGAAGAGCCGGAAGGCTTCTTGGTTGGAGCCATTGTGCAGAAAAGGGTGGGAGGCGGGCACAGTTGCGTTGGCGGCTTGACCCCCTGAATAACACCGTCCTCCTTGGCGTCATGGATGCCGCGGCGCGGAGCCTTCGGAGGATTGGTTCATCTAATGAAATCTTGAAAATCCATGGAGCACAGGTATGTATTCAGTCACACTGGACCAAGATGAAAATATTTTACCACTTGCCTTTCGAAAGACTACCTATGTATCGACTGTTGAAAATAACCAAGAGCTCACGCGAGAAGGGCACGGACTTTGGGCTCAAGAAATAGCCGAGAATGGTGAAATCCTAACAGGACATTCATTCCTCGGCACGTGAGGTGGAATGTGACCTGGTCAGAACACGTTGTTGTCAAGTGACTCTTGACATTGAGGATCCTCACTGAAGGGAGTTTGTCTATACAAGGTACCTGCATGGAGGTCACATTGGCCATCTCATTTCATTTGACTCGTTCTAGCTTCAACTGGACTAACAGAGCGGGTATCTCAATGACCACCAATTGGCCAACTTCTTTAGAGGGGAGAGCGAAGGGCTAAAACTACTGGAGTATTAGTATGGGCACCGCGAGAAACTCGAAGATGCCGAGCATTTGTTACACAAAAGCATCTTGAAATCATCAATTCGCCAAAAATCTAGCGGTTGACATAGGCAGAGTCAGTCCGGGCGCAAAGACGGCAATCCCAGTATCTGTAAACAAGGTACCTACCTACCCGTGCTGAAGTCCTCATCTTGTGACAAGCTCGAAACAGAAACACAGTACCTCCCTCCATCTCCGATATAGGGTTCAACCCATCTACTGCATGGAAATGTGGTTAATTACCACATGCATCACAAAACTTATACATAGTTCCTACACGTGATGGATTGGACACTGAGCCTCGTTTCTGGCTACCTAGCCTTGAAGTTGTGTATATCGTTCTCATACATACCCAATGTACCTATAGTAACGGAATGCCGGGATAATTTGGCAGGTCTGCAGGAAAATTCAGCAACGGTATGACAAATCGCGCGGCATCTGAGATAGAAATGGCAGACAATCATCAATAGCTATGACAACGGCCAATAAAGTAAACGCATACTAGAAGAGGCGTACAAGTCATGAGCGTCCAGCAAGCAAAAATCACCAACGAATAGATTTCTCGCCTTTTCCACCTACTGTAAGGTACCTAGTCATCCAATCCAGGATAGCCTCGCTGAATCAGAATGGCACCATGTCGGAGGAGCTAGACAGTATTTGATTTCGGTTTGCAGACGATGAACAATTCATAATAATACGTGCAAACTGTATCATCTTCGTTGTTATCATGAGCAGCTTCGCCTAGATCAATCCTTTGGCTCCTGTCTGGATGCCTGTTGGCTGCCTCCCGAACCCAATGGGTACAGGACGGGATGCGACCAGCTTCGACTTTGAAGTGGCACCGAAACTTGCTATTACTGATCTATTTGATTAGCTTCGATATGCGGAATCGGATACCGGCAAGCTGGCTCGCGAGGACGGCTTACATGTACCTCGCAGAATCCAGAATTACAGGAATTGAGGCGGGAGCTTCATACGGGGAATTAGATAATCTTACGCGTATGGAACATCGGTTGACTTCTAAGTCAACATCGGTATGGTAGGTGGTACCTGACCTTACCAATGTGCACGGAATACGGAATACGGAATACGAGAAGTGCGAAGTGCGAAGTGCGAGATTCAACGAGCAGCCCGTGGCTGACTTGCATCAGCCCATCTAGGTAGGTAGGCAGCCGCTTTTGACTGTGGCTCAAACGCCAAGCGCCACAGCACAAAAGCGAAATCTTTTTCGTAGTCATGACCCGGTCTTCGCTTCAAGAACTGCCTCTAACTTGAGTACCTCATCATGAGCTTGTTGCTGCCCATTCCACTCAACAGCACCATATGACCCTACACCGTAGCTCTCCTCATAACATTGAGATCAGGCGCCGAGCTGTCTGCCATAGACTTGACGAGACCAGGTAGGTTGCATGCCACGTAAAGCGTAATACCCGACTGGATAGTCTTTTACCATTGCTCGATCAGCCTCGATCTACTACGGCTGATCTTGAGCCGGATGCTCTCTTATCAACATAAGTGTGCTCAAGACAAGAACAATCGCAGCGATCTTTGAGTACGGGACCTAGTCGGCTCAAAGCACCGAGGCTCTCGTAATTTATCGCATGCCACATTTCGTCACTCTTTCCCCTGGTACTTTTTCTGTCCCTCAGGGGGGCCTGAAGCTGAAGTGCTTTAAATTCGCAGAGATAGATGGTACTTGAATGATGAATAGATCCCAAGTGAAGTTTTTTTAGTGCTTACAATACGAATGAGCAGTATGTTGACACTTGACTTTAGATAAAATCACCGACTGACTCTTATCAGGGGACCGTTGGCTGTGTGGACAAACATTACACAGTCCATGATTTAGCATCACAGCCAAGTAGCATCGATCATCCAGTGGCTAAACATGATGTATTCATACGGATTCATGGATACTCTACGCCATTCTACACTATTCGACAACAACAGACATATGTATCGTAATTCCCATCCGATACACTTTACCACCATTCGCCACCAATCCACCGATTGAAGAAATCCAATGAGCCTTCAGGCTGGTTGAAAGGAACCATATGACCGGCCTGGTATATGCGCATGAACGTGAAGTTGCCGCTGCTCTTAACTTCACCGTAAGCGTCTTTGTCAATAGTAAGATCCTCCATCTTGACATCATTGAAACCAGCCTTGCCAGACCACTCAAGAGCCTCGGCCCAGGCTTTGTTGCCAAGCCAATTGCAAATGTAGTCGGCATCACCAGCGTAGATTAGTACGGGGATTTGCTTGAGGATATCGGGAACCAGACGATGGAATGGCTTTCCCCAGTCACCCTGGAAGACAAAGTTCCTATTGATATCGGAGTTGCAGCTCTCGTAGTCATTAACCTCAACACCGAGAGCCTTCATTACTTTATCCTGGTTCAGGTACTCGGCAATCCATGCTGTCTCCGTGTAGCAGAGGTTGGCTTGGTCTTTGCACTTCTCTCGGATGTCGTAAACGTTGTAACCAGTTCGCTGGTACGGGCCAATCATGGCATTGTTACAGTATATGGTTGACGGCACACAACTCCAGGCGCTCTCCGTGTCGTAACAATTCTGGAGCAAGGACTGGCAGCGCGGAAGCGAGTTGTCCATTGATGCGCACTCACTCGGCTCCAAAACTGCGTCATACCCGCCGTCGCCACAAGCCATGGGCCGATATTGGGTGTATTGCGTAAGCGGATCAGTCAAACCGTTACCAATGGCAATGCTCTGGAGGTTGATGTTGCGGTTCTCGTGTGACAGAATTTCAGAGGCAAAGACCGGGATGTAATGGCCAGCGTAAGACTCTCCAGCAATATGGAAGGGCTGCTCGGTATACTCGGGAAATTGGTCGAAGAATAGAGTTAGGAGTGCGTAGATGTCCTTGCTAGCTGCCAGCGTGTTGTAAACCGAGTTACTGCTGTAAGAGTAGCCGACGTTGACGGGCTGATCGATGAAGATGACTGAGGCATTGCTATTCCAGGAGTAGTCATTGAATTTGAGCGAGCCATCTTTGTTCACACTAGATGGGCCAAGCTCCATGAGCAGACCCATCATGGAAGAGCAACCTGGTCCGCCATTCAACCAAAGAACAACAGGGTCGTTCTTCGGGTCGTTTCTCGATTCGAAGAACCCTGGAAGATGGTTAGAGAATAACACTGGCGCAAAACATCAACGTTTCCCTAGGGCTTACAATAGAAGAGATGTTTGTCGTTAGCCTCGTCATCAAGATAACCACTGTATTGCTTGACCTTGTCTAAGCCGAGGGATGCAGGATCAACCTTCTTAACGCGAAGATTGTAAGCTTCCAGGGAACCGTCGACCTTGCGGTGGTCAATACCCTCTGTATTGACCCACTCGCTTTGTAGTTCCGCACCCTTGACAATATGGTCCCATTCGGTGTCAGGTCTGCGTGTGTGGGGTTTGGGTCGTGTAATCATGGTGTTGGCTTTCTCGACGAAACCAGGAACCAACAGGCTCATTTCGTCCCAGAGACCTTTGGCAGCGGCGGGCATCTCGCCCAAGGCTTCGGTGAGATGCTCACCCAGGTACTCGATGGTGTTCTTTGCGGAATCGCCGACATGTTCGATGGGTTGCTGAACAGTGTGGCCGAAGTCGCCTAGTACTTTCTGGTCTTGCGCCCAGGCAGCGGTAGTGGCGCCCAGGAGCAGCGTCGAGGCTGCAGCTCCTCGCATGGTGATCAAGGGGCTTCCAAAGTGATGACGGTTTTCAAATGAAGACAAAATATGATGAAAGAAGAAGGATAGTGGCGATGAGAAGCAAAAGAAGTAGATGATAAGAAGGAGGATGGGAACGGAAGTCAACGGGAGCTGGACAGATGATGTAGGTGAAAGTGAATGATTGGTTGGGTCCAGGCTAGGAAGTGGCTAGCTGCCCAGCCAACCAATCGCAAAGGTACCTTCCTGGATAGCGGATCAGCCATAACTGGTCCGGACTGGATCCTTCGCAAGCAGGAGATAACGCTGAAAATAGGTACAAAGCTTCAATCAAAACAAACACAGGCGAAAAAGGCCTTTTAATCTAAGTCTAAGTACTTATTTGAATGAAGTTTCCAATGGATTTTCAGCTTATAATGTTCAATCGAACGTATTGCTCGATATGCTACCTGAACTGTCAAGGGGAGCTCTAATAGTTATCGTTTATTCCGTCCGTGACCTGACCATATAATGGTGAGAACAGCTGGGCATAAGATAGAAAGGGTGATGCCGACTCGGGATGGGATATCTGCCTCTTACCCGCAATTGTATCAACCTCTCTGAGCAATCCTGCCCGTTACAGTCGTACTTGATGATGATATGTAACCAACCCTACTTTATGCCCTACTCGTAGGCACCTAGAGGTGTACCATGCTTGGACCCGATGAGCCCCCTGTCAGTCGCAGTCGGCAATAGCACCAACGCCTGGTTGCAGGATCCTTGAGATGTTTGCACGTAGGTAGCAGTGCCACGTAAGTGGACTACTTGCGCCAGTCTGGCTCAGTCAGATGAATCACGAGTAGAAAACACATGTAAATAAGGTCACAGCCCATGTGGGGAATGGGTTCGGATGCAAAGCTCAGCCAGAGAGCTCTGAGCTCAGCTCCAAGCTGTCTCATGTCTCAGTTGTTCCCAACTTCCAAGACCTCCAGTCGTCAAGGTCGCGTGCCTGATAAGAGTGGGGCATGTGCCCGATAAACGTCATCCCCAACTGAGAGGACAGAGTCACCTGGGCACGGTCGGAAATGGAAGCACTCGAAGCCAAGTCGTTTGAGATACGTACCAGGTACCTGACCCCCTCCTGCCCCTCCCCAGGTCTCTCCGTGTTGCGATCCAGTACCGACGCCATGGACTGATTTTCGAAAAGAGCAAAAAGTAGATGAATAGAGTACCGTACGTAGCGTCAGTAAAATACATTCCAATTCATCGTAAGATCGTTTGAGCTTAACTGCGGTCATTATGAGTCATCTCTGGCCAGAAGTCCTTTCAGGGCAGCATTGCGTTGATCGATTTTTACAACAACCACCTCCCACACATGACTGGTCCATAGCTTCCCATTACCTTACCACTAAGCACCTCCTCACGTTCATGCGACTTCTATCTCATAGCGCATCGCATCGCCAACATGTCTCGACAAATCAACCAGCCGTCGAACCAGATTCGGCTGACCAACGTCTCGCTCGTTCGATTGAAGAAGGGCAAGAAGCGCTTCGAGATCGCGTGCTACAAGAATAAGGTGTTGGAGTGGCGCTCGGGAATTGAAACAGACCTCGACGAGGTTCTACAGATTCCCAATGTCTTCCTCAACGTATCCAAAGGCCAGACCGCCCCGACTGCCGTACTCAAGGAAGCATTCGGCAAGAATACCCCAGTCAACGATATTATCCTCGAGATTCTCAACAAGGGCGAGTTACAAGTGGGAGAGAAGGAGCGCGCAGCTCAAATGGACCGAGTGCACAATGAAGTCGTCAGCATTGTGGCCAGTAAGCTGGTCGATCCGCGGACGAAGCGCGTATACACCACAGGCATGATACAGAAGGCTCTCGACATGTTGAGCTCTCAGGCACATCAGGGAGACAAGAGCGCATCCGAGAGTGGCGGTGCGACGCCTACGACAAGCGAGGATACTGGCGCAAAGCCGAGGCCCAAAGAACACATCTGGACGGGCATAGTGACCACCAAAAGTGCCAAAAGTCAAGCTCTCGAGGCTATGAAGGCCCTGATCGAGCACCAACCCATCCCTGTCGCTCGGGGACGGATGAGACTGCGCATTACTTGCACGACTAGTGTCCTGAAACAAGCCATCAAAGGCTCTACCACTGCCAAGACCGATGATGGCAAGGACGAACAGAAGATCCCAGGCACAGTCAAAGACAAGATTCTGAGTTATGTAGAACAAGTCGAACAGCAGGACGTTATGGGATCAGAGTGGGAGGCCATGGTTTTTGTAGAACCAGGTGCTTTCAAAGGGCTCATGGACTTTGTCGGTAATGAAACAAAGGGCCAAGGCAAGGTTGAGGTATTAGACACCATGGTAACACATGAAGATTGAATCAGAGCATTCGGAGTCCTATTGTATAGATCGCAATCGTCATGTCCATCCAGAGCGTTGGTCGTGGTGTGAATGCTTGAGAACCAACCACTGAGGTAAATTCTAACATTTGACCTGATGCTCCGCTGAGACCTAGAATGAGCATGGCTCTTACACATTTATTCAAATCTTCGCGCTATATCTGCAATTAAACAACTACCTAAATCTAATCGATACATGTCACGAGGCAGTCTTCAGGGCGATTCGAAGAGACATATAGAAAAGGGTCATGGGAGAGATACCTGGCACTATTTTTTTTATCCGTGTGGCCAATTTCCCAGTACAGATCACGACGACATCTCGCGGAGTTCTTTCGACTTTGTCGCTTAGTTTCTAATGTTCAAGATGCAATAGAACGGACTTCAGATGAATTGGATTTTCTCCCTTGACAAGTTCGCTGCTCGCAAGCCAACACTTGGGAAATGGAACTGGTCCGTGCTCCACCGCCCAAGAAAATCTCGTCGCTCCACCACAAAACCCGCTTGCCATCGATCATTTCTTTTTTTACAACAACCTACGAGTCTCCTACCCACCACGAGCCCTCCTCCATGCCAAAACTCCTACGCCTACCAACCTGGCCATTTCGTCGAGAAAATGAAAAGGTTTGAATCTGGACCTGGCTGCAGGGAGTAGCGCGAGGAAGTTGTCATATTGCATCTGGCCTTCGTGGTTTCCAGCTGGCAGAAGAGTATCAAGAGCTCTACAGAGTAATTGTTGGTATGTTGTTCTCGCCCCATTGCCTTCACCAAAGAGTCTTCGACTACGGACCTGGGCACTAGAACAGAAACCAGCCGGATTGCTGCCCAAGCCGCAAGAACATGCCTGGCAGTGAGCAAAGAGAAGCATCACGATGTGGGCACCACCTGTCTTTTCTCTTCCACACATTGATAGTGGTTTTCATTGCATGGCCAGTGATGATGCACTCGTTTATGAGGATATTCTCGATGAGTTATTCACAAACACACACACTGAAAATTCTGAGGCCTTTCTTGAAATTCTTAATGTTGGGATTATTGTCATCTTTTAACATTAATTGTCATTGGACCCTATCAACGTCTTGTTGTTCGCTTTGCCAAATATGCCTTGTTCCGACCCTATGCTGTTTCAACCCAGGAAAGCAAGCCAAACACCTTTGCAACCGCGAGGTCGATATGCTGATATGTGTGATGAGCACCAAATCTGATGTGTAATATTTCCACCCCCATACGCCTTTCTCCAAGCCGAAATTAACCCAGTTGTTTTCTGGCGAGCCACGTGGCTAAATCGGAAAATTTCTCCATGGTCACCTCGCATACGCTTCGCTCCCAATGTAAATCAAAAAAAAAAAAAAAACGACTCCCGAGACGCTCGTGGTCTGATGATGTGTCGACTGCCGGGCCGTTGGCGTTTGACGGTTACACGTCATTGTGACCATAATCACGCCCGTCTCCGAAGTCTATGCTGGCGCTACGAGACGCACAGGGAGAAACACTGCTAATCCAACTGCAGGTACTCGAACGTCGCTGTCGTCCGAAGTTCCACTCGAAGGCATTGAGCATTTTCTGGTGTTCGAGGTTTTGTTCGGTGAAGGGTTTGTGTAATCTCGCAAAGGCTGGGTCATCGGAACCGATGGCCTTTTTCCGCTGGTTTGATTTGAACCAAGTCCGGCGTGGTGCTGATGAAGTAGATGAAGTGGATGAAGACGGTTTGCTGCTGTTGCTGTTGCTGTAGCTGCTGCTGAGCTCAGTCGAACTCTCTGTTGGAGATGTCGTCCGCGTTGACGATTCGCTGTCATTTGAGCTTCCGGTTGAAGACACCCGGCTGCTGCCGAATCTCCATTTGCCAAAGCCCATTGCGTTTGTACGTTTACAAGTCAGGCCCAAAAGAGATGTTTGCTTATTGGGCGCGCCAAAGGTCAATAGAGACAGTGGCTTTTTCAGTTTGGGATAGATGTCGGTAGCAGTGGAGGGCAGCGAGTCGGTTTTCTGGCTGGGTTGCAGGTAGAGACTGAGCACACGGTGAGAAGTACAATGTTAGTTAATGAGCCGAAACCCTAGGAGGCTGAGACAATGGTGCTTCTTTAAACCCGAGTGTTCAAAATGATCGGCAGTCAGCAAACTAGTCGATGTAAATTCTAGACCGGCGAGCCGGCCATTGCCTAGCGCTCTCGCACTCTATTGTGTACCTAGTATTTGTTCGAGCCGGCAGCCAACGGCGTGTAGTGGTTTGCCCCAAGTCGACCTGGAGGTGGCTCGGGTGGGTGACGGCGGGGTGGTCGGATTCCAAAAGTCTCGGTGGCGAGGGGTGGGCTGTTGTGGAATGTTGCGCAACCATTCAGAGCAAACGGGCATACTTGGAAGTGGGCACGGATCTAGGCTCTAGCAACGCCCCCCAACTCTCTGCATCGTCTCTTCTCTAGCCGACAAAGGGCTTGATGTACAAATTCTATCTTATTCTCCCTCCAACACACCCGAAACGCCGGGAACGCCGTGGCACAGAACCTACCACACCTCAAACGAACCGCAAGTCTTAGAGCGTAGAGTGAACACCTCCGGCAGTTTTTGTAGGCACTGGACCGCAAGGGGACCTGAGTCGAATTCTGATAGCTAGGCGGCGGCAACCGCCTGCTCTGTCTCTGTCACCTGATGTTGTAGGTCGCCTAGCACGCGACATCATCAGAGGTAGCGCTTCTGCTCGGACGCCAGTTTGCAGTTTGCAGTTTGTTGGTGCGTTCGCGCTATCTTCGGCATTCCAGTAGGTAAGCGAGTGGTGTCGAGACGAGGCACAACAACGTCATTTGTGGCTACAAGGTAGGGAGTGAGTGATATACCTACATGTACCTTTGACCTTTTGTCAACATCGCCCACTTCGTCTGCGGTGTCAAGCAGCTAGCAACCTCCAGATCTATTATAAGTCGTTGCAGGGCTATGTGACGTATTTATGTCTGGTCTAAAGCCATTACAGACTGGCAGACTTGGGTAGTTAGGGTCTGAATTATCGAACTCTACATGTAGGCTGCAACGACCAGGGCTCTACCGTTGCCTACATCTGTCCAGCTGTGGCAGATGGTTGTAGGGGTCCAGGTGCTTAAGTGGTGCGTGTCCTCCACCCCCGATACTTTGGGTATTAGTACTGTATCCAACTGTATCTTGGTGCGAGTTGACCAACGTTCGACTCAGGTCTGGGTCAGATGCCCATCCATGTCAATCGACCTGCATATCACTCGTTCTATTGAAGAGCCTGCCGAGCCGTCTGCGCCGAGGCCTTGACACCTCTGCATGCATGTGTGACCTGCGGGTCAAACTACTGGCCAGCCTTTTGCTTGCTTTTGCCGGTTTTTGCTGGCTAGAAGCCGGAGAGATATTCTAGAACAAAAGATCGGCCAGATCTTCGGTAAACATCGGGTTCGCTTTCTTCATCCCTGCCTGCAACCTGTCTGGGACCATGCTCAGAATCCCGCGAGTAGCACGTTGATGCTGCGATTAAAACGTGTGAAGTTGATGACCATTCTTGTGTTTTTTATCTTCACCCACTAGGTATGCTGGTGGGAAGAGCAATGTTAGTTCCTACATAGGGCTTATACTCAATCAACTGACTCATCACACTGGAGTTCAAACGGAAGTGTTCAGACTCAACTGGGCCATTTAGAATCTTGCTTGAGATATAGTGTTACCAGACTTCTTGATACCGAATTCCGAGTTTTGTTCTACCCTCTTTGCCTTTCTGCGACTCTAAGGTCCTAATTGAGAACTTCCATACTTAAAGCGAACCACGTTCTACCAGATGGAATAAATCACGGTTCAAAGCGGACACATTACACGTGCTAGGCTTGTCAACCACTTGGGAACATCAAATATAGGAGCAGGGTGACATGCGCAATCAAACTGTCTTTAAATACCCATTTCAACGTCACCCTCAGCACTCCCACATTCATTTGAACATACCTAGCCTACTTGTATTATTTCATTTGGGCGGCTGTTGTTGATTGATATGCATCCTTGTTCTTACGTTTTTGTTTTTCTTATCTAACCTCATGCTACTCGCCTTCGTTTATGTGCACCCTGATTGCTGTGACTATACCCTGAGGTATTTGCTATCAAAGCGCCTTGAGTCTGAGGCTATCTCTGATCAATACAGCACAGTTCTCACACCCCGGTGCTCAATGCGCCACGTCTCCTTGAAATGACTGCGCAACGCTCTACCGATGTTGTCCCCGCTGACATTTTGTGGTTAACCGTGACCACGCCCATTCTGTCAGCAATTACCATGTCTCTGCAAAAAAAAAGATTTCAGCGGGAGTAGAACGAGCCTGAGGGAAGGAGATATTCGTGCAGCGTCCGGGTGAGGCTGTGGACCTCGTCATCTGTACGCCTTTGAGCCTTCCCTTTGTCAATGTGAAGAGCCTGGACGTCGCTGCCAGCTTGGAGTCGGAGCTTGGAGAGCTCGTCCCAACCCAGAGACTCTGTTAGTCCCGCATGTCCACGTTTGCTGAAAAAGCGGCGGATGTCATCCTCGCGAGAGGTGAGGTGATTAGAAGTCGCCTTTGACACGACGATGCGCAGATTCTTCAGTTGCTGCATTTCCGCAAGCTGGAGGATGCCCACTGCAACGGTTTCAGTCAGTGGTTGCTTTGGATGGCGTGTTTGCCAAGGTTTGGGTGGTCTTGAGCACTTGCTCTCTAGAATAAAGAAAAGAACTCAGGGATTGCTTACAGTCAGCACGTAAACCACACCAGTGAAACTGGACCGAGACAAGTGATTCTTTAAGCAGAGCATTGCTGGTCAGGTGCGCTGCCATGGAGCATGCGCAGGAGAAATGAAACAACTGCACACATCCCAGACGTCAGTGAACAACGCCTTTGAAAGCATTACAATGTGAGTCCTACTCGTTTCTTGTCTAATAGTGAGGAGGATCTCACATTAGTTATCTTGCCGATTGAGCAACCCATGTCATCACAAAGACATGGTACTTACTGCAAAGAATTAGTAGCTGTCTTAGCAATACAACTATAGCATCAAGACTTGGGTACCTTTCATACATACCAGAAGTAGCCGAGGACCTCATCTCTGCTTTTACTGCAAGTGAAGGCAAGATCCAGATGAACTGTGTTGTCCGTAGTCTTAAGATGCAGTGTCTTGGATGTAGGGGCAGGCGGCATGTGAGGGCAGCAATCGCAATCGCTCTTCTTCTGTTTGGGGACGATGAGAGCACCGCGGGTGTTCATCTTCAGGTAGAAGTCGTAGATACGATGACGGATCTCTGGCGGGAGGTTACTGAAAGCAAAGAACTCCAATTCCGATGGAGCCTTGTCTGCAATCGATAGCATTTCGCCACAGGTAGTAATGAATCTAGTTTCCGAGAATATGTCAGTCTTTGTTTGGAGTTGCTATAGTCTGTGACTGAATAGCCATGTCTAAAGTTTCCTGGTCCTTGCTGGGCCCTCGATGTGAATTGAATAGCACCTACTATAACACATGTTAGCACACCCCCTTCCGAGAAACGACAACCCACAGAAGGAGAGGGATGGATTCAACTTGCCATGCAACAATGATTGCGCTCTTTGGGATTGGTTCGCATGATATTGGCACTAGTCTGCGATCAGCATCCATCCATAAACAGGGTGGCATAGCTTGTAGCCATACCATTTAGTCATCGTGTCAAGCAGGGCAGCCCGGTTCTCCGGTGAGAATCTCACTAGGCGGCCGAGACTGTACTCATCCATGCTAGCCTTCTTGAAATCATCATACGCCTCGAACAAAGGTGTTACATTGTCAGATAGCTCATATTTGTCAAAGAGTCTCAGCATCTTTTGCTCAAGGAAAGTAGCCATCCTGACAGTCGATGGGCGCTGCGAGCGATGAATTGGGTTGAGCTGCCTACTCCAGGTCTCAAGGTTAGCATTCTACTATGCGAAGCAGGAAGTCAACAGTTTATGCTTTATAAGGCAAGCAACACCCACCAGTACTATCTCCGAAGGTGAGGCACTTTACAAACCCTTCTGGTCGGCGAGAAGCCGTGTGAATATGATGAGGACGGAAACACACGAAAGAAAGTGGCACTAGCAGAAGGGGCCGCTATGCACAAGGTGGCGCGTGTAGTCGGGGTGTTGCGAGGGCACTGAGAACGCTGCGATCTGAGCAAAACGTGCTGCGGCTGGTGTGTTGCTTCGCAAGTGAGCCACAGGTAGTAGTAGACTCTGCTTGCGGCGTGCTCCGCAGAGGATGATGAAGTCCTCTGTTCACTGGATCTCAAGCACAAGGGCTCTTTACGCAGATGAGAAAAGTAAGCTTTAGCGGTGAATCAACTGAATTTAGGGTGGCAAGAGGCGGAATGCATGAAGTAGACTAGGGTTGGCGGTGTTGTTGTAGGTGAACAGAGTGATAAGGAAGTCACGAGAAACGCGTTGGTGTTCCTCTGAGACGCGCTCTACCTCGTGGTTTCTAGGAGACGGGAGGGGGCGGGGTGACGAACTGGAACACCGGACGAAAGGTTGGGATGGAATGTAAGGTACAGGTATTGAATGATCCTGGCGATGAGTTTCTGATGGGTGTTGGTCACTTTGTGCCTGAAAGGGGGGAGCATGAAGGGACGAGGTGTTGCTGTCAGGCTCCCTCGGATCCCCATGGTCAATACAGTACTAGAATATTGAGCTATGAATGTACGTAACGAAGATCAAGCAAATTGAAAATAACCATTTCGTAGCTGTTGTCATATCTAACACAGCTGATGTAGCTACCTTAATAGTTCATATACCTACATGTACCTGGCTGGATGTGAGGAAGCGACGCTAGAGTTACCATCGTCACTTCCATCATTTGAATTTCACACGTTGTCGCCTCATCTAAACAAGGTGAGCTAACTGAACCTGTACGTGGACATGCACGAGAATTGAATGCTTTCGATTTATGTCTTAGGCTTGCAAACTGTCACCTGTAATGATTACTTGCTGGGTTACATGATGGAATGACGGAGTCAGACACGCGCACATGTGACCATCGCCCCTTCCATTTTTCACAACTTAAATAGAAGACACTCGATCACTTTAAACAAGTGATTGGACGACCTGCTCAACTAGGTGCATCGTAATGTGAAGCCTAGCTTCACGTTCACCTAAATCATCATCATTTTTATCGCGTGCATTGCACTTACCATATCATGATGAGATAGCCCCAGCCCTTCAAAATGAGTCCACCACTAGCAAATATGACATGCTTCAAACGCTGAATGATGTGATGGCTTTGGATACGGCTCCGGATTGGGGATCTCTAGAGTCATGAGGCATGATAAAAAGTGATACTGGTACCTGGAGGAGGCGTTTAAGGAGCACGAAACGTTTGTCTTGGAAGTAAAATACACAGGTTACAAGGATGTTGACAAGGACAGTCCCAATCTGTTGCCAAGAAGTGCGTGATTTCGTTGTTAGGACGTGATAAAGTATCCAATTATGCCTTACTCTCGATTAACAAATTATTATAACTATGTGCATCAATGGGAGGACCAGCACGAAACTCATAAGATCATGGCTTGTCAGCTGACATATGCCAATATCACATTGGCATTTCCGGTCTCCAATACGACTCCTTGAAGATGAATCAGGAGCTATATGAGCCAAGTCACTCGCAGCACGACAATTGAAAGGCGAAGACTAACAACTACGAATTATGACCAAGTCTCTTAAAAGTTGTGAAGCTATCGTGAAGCTACTCCTGACCGACCACGCCACCCACCTTGCTAGATCCATTTTGTGAAGGCCACATACGAAAAAAGACCGGGCATGCCAGTATACAATAACTGAAATGTTCCATAAAGCTCCATGTATCTAAGCTAAATATTCAGGGGGGGGCAAGAAAAATCAGCTGTGCTGCTGAAACTACAGAAGCGCACGGCGGTATAAGCACTGTACGTTACACCATCCTTTCAAGCCATCAACCCCAAGTTCTGATCCAAGACCGCTTTCTTTGTGACAAGCAAAAGCTGCATAAGCTTGAAGCTCAGCATGCGTGTTGACCCAAATGTTCCCAGCCTGGAGCCTGTTCGCAATACGTTCAGCTTGGACAAGGTCTCTTGACCACACCGACGCCCCAAGGCCAAATTCGGTATCATTGGCTCGACGAATCACATCTGCTTCCCTTGACCATTTCATAACAGGGAGAATTGGCCCAAACGGCTCTTCCGTTACCACCCTGGCGTCGTCTGGGGGGTTGTCCACTACAACCGGATCAATAAAGAAGCCGGTACGCTGTGTTTTGGTAGCACCCAGAGGCATCGAAACACTGAGACCTGTATTTCGCATGTCCCCAAGCAGCTCTTGAACTCTCTCAAACTGAGGGCGATTGGAGATTGGCCCGATGGTAACGTTCTCGTCGAATCCGTCCCCAACCTTTAAGCCTGCGACATACTTGGTAATCCCTTCCAGAACGGCCTCATAGATAGATTCATGAACATATACTCGTTTGATTGCCATGCAAAGCTGTCCTGATCGCAACATCGCAATCTGTGCAATTCTGGGTGCTACAGTCTTGGGATCCACGTCCGCACATACGATGGCAGGATCATTACCTCCAAGCTCGAGGGACACTCGTTTCAGGTGCTTGCTGCAAGTTTCTGCCACCAATTTACCTGTGACGCACTGCAACACTCCGAGTCAGTAAACACTCTTTATAACGTGTTGGCTCATGGCGTGGGAGTTTGTAAAACCATGCTTCTAAAACACTTCCTACCAACAACAAAGAAAACGACCCCCAAAAAAAACTTCTAGAATAAGTAGAAAAGAACCACAAGTTACTCACGGAACCCGTGAAGCTGACTTTCGAGATACCCGGATGTGCCGTCAACCAAGGGCCGAGCTCGTCATCGCCGCTCAAAGCTTGCAAAACGCCAGGCGGAAAGAATTGCCGGCCAAGCTCCGCCATTTTGAGAATGCTGTAGGGCGCGAAGGGAGACGGCTTCAATCTAGTTACAAGAAAGTTCAGCATAGTTCATTTTCACCGTCTTGCTCATTCAGAGCCCTAGATGAATGGAGCAAAGATTCCATGATGTGCTATCTAGTGGCTGAGATACTCACATCAGAGTGTTGCCCGTAAGTAAGGCCGGTGCGATTTTACCACATGCTAGGATTACTGGACCATTCCATGGTACAATCCCGAGGCAAGCTCCGAGCGGTGTCTGTTATACCATACACAGAATCAGCGCTCTGAAGCTTCGAAGTGTAATGTGTAAACGCATAGTTCTTCTTGATTAAGCCACGTGGGTACATACTGCACAAAAGTTAGCTTTGGCAACTGGGAAGTTGGCTCTGGTACAGAGCAATATGGAAACGTTTCAATGGGAGTTTATTACACACCATATCTCTCGATGACGTGACGTTCACACGTCACGTCAAGGATTCTATCGGGGAGGGACAGCTTGCAAAAGTCATGAAGCCACTCAACCCCCCAATGCACATCATGAATGGCTGCAGCCAACGATAAGCCCATCTCTCTGACGGCTATGTGGCCGAATTCGGTTGCATGCGCATCGAGAGCATCGGCGAATGCTTCGACTGCCTTTCTACGCTCGTCCCATGACACCTGTGACCTGATTGTCAAGAATACATTAGATTGTACCACTTATACTGAGATCTCAAAAGAAAATCTGAGATGAGAGGATGAGGTATGTGGAGTAACCAGTGTTTCTTCTGGATTATAGAAGTCGGACTCACCATGTCTCAAAAGCAATCTGAGCGGCCACAACCGCTTTATCAACGTCGTGTTTCGTCGAGACAGGAACTTCGGGATTGGTCTCCAGAGTAGAAGGGTTGATGGTGGATCGTTTTGTCTTCGAATCCGATAGCTCTCCGTCAATTACATTGGTGAAGGAATTGAAGGTTAACGGAACAAACTGAGGTAGGTTCTTCACTGGGGATTCAACGAAATTGAATTGAGGTGTACTGGGTAGATCATAGATCGTCGGAATATGCAGAGGAAGATCAACATTGACAGCCATAATGAATCGTATTGAGTAATGCCTTCTAGTGTCTGAATGGATTGAACTGGATAGTAGAAAGATCGGGGAATGTCCTCGCCTTATATATCAGTCGCCAGCAAAGCCTAACATCAGTTAGATGCCACTTCATTCGAACATTATCTAGGTGCAACCGAGAGCTACTCACAATTGGTTCCTCGACCATACATGGTGTGCAAGGTACGCTTGAATCTATTCGTTTTTTCCAACAGTACCGATGGGCTCGGACATCAGGGGTGTCGTCCTTTACGACGGTGACAGTGGCTGCAGGAGTCTCGTTCAAGTATCCAACTGTTTCTGTTCCTGAGAAGTCACGGGGTTGCCGACGTGACTCGGAGTTCGTAGGGTTGACCAGGGATTCGAGGCTGATCAAGCTTCATGGGTGTTGCTCATTTCCTTGCATCGCACGGTGTTTACACGAGTGCTGCCAAGCGATCTAGAATCAAGTGTATTGAACCATGCATGATGATAGCAAACATGGCTGTCAGATGTGGTCTAGATGTTGAGTTCTCCAAATTGCCTCAGCTCCCTTTTTTCCACTCTCTCATTGCTCCAGCCGCAATCAGGAGGCAGTTTGACAAAAGACCTGTCTTCGACTCGTTGCGAGAGTAGAGTGATTAAGCTTCTGTAAAGATATCGTAAGCGCACAAGTTCTTTGCCTTCTACTGTTCAAACTGTAGGTGGTATGCTAGTGGCGACATGACGCAGGGTCAGGAATCAGGTATCTTCAACAAACAGAGGTCATACCTATTGTTAGCCCGATATAGATCTGAGGGGTGTTAGAAACTAGGTGAGTTGGGCCGAACCATGCAAGGTTCTTCGAATTATCCATTGTGTCGGGTTTATGGGCCCAGCAACCTTCATAGGAATATCTTGAAGGCTCCCATGGTGTGTGCTTGTATCCCTCGAGCTGGTCCAAAGAGGTGACTGTGTACGCAATATTGAAGATAGCGTGTGATCCACCGTCATTCTTGCAACATTAACCTACTGGTCCTAAGTGATTAGCAGACTAATGTGATCGTACCCATCACATTCCATCTGAGCCTTCCGGATTATGACTTTCTCGTACATGTACCCGAAGATTGACGAATATTCTGACTATACTCAAACTCTACTACCTACATAGAGGCCGGGTACATGGACGGAGATGCGGCTGACTTGAAAAGCAGTCCTTGCCGTCGTACCCACACCTTGGAGACATTTTGTTGACCCTGCCGGAGTTACACGGCTCACCTTGCTTGGGAACCCGTTCGCCAAGAGGCTTATCTATGGTATTCATGATCCCGATCGTAGAAACAAGGATACAGATGTATTCCCCAGGACGGCAACTTCTGCTGTGTAGACACTGTCCGGCTTTTTTTGATGTAAGGGAATGAATGACGAGGAGATAGGCTATGGACCCGGTTCTTCCTCCTTGCAGAACCTCTAGATTGGGTGCATGTTTACTACAACACTCCAGCGGAATATAATCAATTGCGTCGTAGGTGCCACGTGCGTCTCTTATTGGATGACCTAAATGAAGTAACAGGGCCGAAACTGCGTGACTATAACCCTGGTATCGCAGTGAGAAAGAAAACCGACCGAGCCGTCTACAAACATTACGGGCATCCCGAAGAGGTAACGATGCGAGGCCATAGACAGGGTGATTGTGATAATTTGGCGAAAAAATGCGCTCTAAATTCTCAGTAAATAAGATCTTATATCTGTCCAAGGCATGGACGGGCCAGTCCATGCACATGCTCCAACGTAGAAAGACAGCTGAAGCTGAGCTTCGCCCAAATACAATGCTTCATTTTTAGATAACGTGGCCCGGCATCACAAATATTCGAACGCAAGACCGTTTTTTCATAGAGAATTATCTGAAGTTTCGTGAATTATCTACGATATTCGGGAGCACAAAGCTGATTCTTTAGGCATTGCTAAATCTATGTCGGGGTCCAGGGACAAGGCGTCATGGGATTGGGAAGCGGTCTGGTTGCCTAAATTTACTGTCAGTATGCGCGCCATCGACGTCGACGATCTCGCTAAGCGTGGGTATGGACCATTGACAATCATCGCACAAACATCAGCTGTGTTCGTTTCTGACAAGAGATACCTACAATCATACAATATCGTGAACCGAGCGCAGGGATGTGTAGCGCTTTGCAATGGATCCTTGGAAATCTAGACTGAAGGTACGCTTTGAACATGCTTTTCGGAGATTTATCGCTGTACTTAGAATGGAAATCCTACGGAGTCCAGAGGAGATGTTTCGCTCACGGCCATCTGATCGGGGGGGACCATGCGCGATCTTGCTCTCATGGCAATGAGATCTAGTTAGTCATTGTAGAAGCCAACAAGAGATGGGGCAGCTGAACGACCTTCGAGCTCCGTGTGATGTAAGGATGACATGAACCTCAAAATCTGATTATGAGTCACAAATTCGCTATACATGATGATTCTATCCCTAAGAGGAAGCACAATGTGACCACCTGGGACTCCTTCTCTATTACTCTAGCAATAATAGAGTTAGAATACGACGAGCTGTGGTTGAAGAAGATGAAACAGAAGAGCGAGCTGCTTCATCATCGACCGATATGCCTACAGGTCTCGCTACCTTGTATCGAAGCAAAGAGACTCTTGTAGGAGGATAGAAGTGAGTAGAACGAACTTTGTGAGTTATCAAATGGCTAAGGAAGACTTCTCTTAGATGTTGGGCGCTGGTATCTTAGCGAGGTATTACTCCATATGAGACGACCCCCGCTAGTAGGATAATGGGAAAACACTGTTTTGATGGTGAAGCATTGTGTGACAGAACCGCTTACTCCCTCCAACTTAACCGCTTCGCGATCTCGAGGAGTACAAGAGCGTCAATCAAGTCACATGACGTTGAAGCAAATAATTGCCACCTGAATAGTGGTTCGGTAGGTATCGACTTGCCTGCCTAGAGAAAACAATAGGGATGGCATACACACCTCACCCGTGTGCTTTGACTGAACGAAACAAAATCTGCAAGGGAAAGCAGATGGCTATGGGCTTCGGCGGCACCAAAATCATCCCCTTCGCAAAGTTCGACGAATCGGAATTGGAAAAACTTCCATAGTCCTCTTTTAGGACTCTGATGCGTTAACCACGGGACCCTAAGCCAAACTCTTTCGGTGCACACAACCACTGGTAACGACAGTCTCGTCGACATTTTCAGAGCACAATACCCCTGTCGTACTTTCTCCGGAAAGCTCTCAGAAATTAATGCAGACACTTTGAAAACCATGTGCTCTGGTGCCTCCTTATCCTACTGCTCGTGGCTTAGCGTTTGGAAGGGCGACGCACCGACGGTCGGGTCAACAAACACAACCGAATATCAATATCACAATAGGAGAGACCAGAGAAGGAGAACACTAAAGGCTTCTTAATTTTGGGTTTCTTACTTCCAAAGCTCAGCTAATATGACAAGCTGTCAAGACAAAACGACGTTCGAAAGGGACTTGGAAACAGTGATGGGAGACATCTGAAGGCACAAGATAAGCCCTTGATCATCGTCATGACACCTACATCCAATTAGTCGACGCAACCCAATGAAGCACAGAGTTCTATATCAAATCCATTTTCTCTCCCTGAGGTAGGCTGACCATGGTTATCATCCAATATCCACGATGGTCATGGTAGTGATGCATCGAAGAGAAGTTGACCCCAGTCTCAATAGCTTCTCGAACCAGCGCAGCCACCTAGGAGCAATTGCCAAGATGGTTTGAAGCACACCGCGCTTTTCGAGCGAAAATAGGACGAAGAGGATTGATATGGCATTGCTCTGGAATCAAGAAGATTCCTCGGGCCACCATGACCCGAACGCCCAGGGGCTTCTTGAACCCGTCCCCTCTGGCGATGGGAGTAAGATGAATAGCGGAATATGGTAGGATGATAGTGGTTCATACAGGACCGCCTTGCCCTGCGCATCATAAGCAAAACTCATCTTTCACATTGTGGATGATGTGGGTTTCGTCGTTTCTCATTACTCTGTAACTATTTGTTCACACACGTAAGGCTGTGTTTTACAGACTTCGCAACTGTCCAAGCAAGGCTTCAGAAACCCCAAGAACTATCGCAATGCATCTCCAAAAAGCATGCCAAGTTCTCGTGTGCTTTCTACTCTCTTCGCGTTTGGTATGCATTTCACCTACATCAGCAAGCCAGAACGAAGACTGAGATGTCGCCCAGGCCATTCGTCACACAACTCCAGAAGCTCATTGCCGACCAATCTTGACTTGGCGAATTCATGCTGAGAAGCGCGAGCCTTCAACAACGATCCAGCAAATCATATAAGGACCGAACGTCATAAGATTGAAAGATAATCGGTATGTATAAAGAACTCTTGCGGGTTATTACAAGTCGCATTTTACAGCAGTGTACTAACCATTATTATATAGTAAGCTTTTTTACTTGCCAACAGGATATATAGTGTCATCTTGAAACCTTCGGGCCTGTATGGCGAGATCGTGAATGTCAACTAACGAGGCATCTTTCTCTGGTTAACAGAAGCAGAGGTCGATGCTCTCACCTAGCTCGTAGAGTAAGAATTCGCTGCACTGAGTAGGAGGAGCCTAAGCTGCGTTAGTTACGCAACTAGGTACCATCAAGAACAACATCTGGATAAACCACTTCTGTGTCTCGCTTTTCGCAGCCAGTAAGTCTCACAGTTGGTGACCCAAGCAAGCGCCGTCCATCAGCCCGTATTCGCTGGCCCTGCTGCTATCGTGCTGTCCAACCAGGCAAATTTATTTATTGAGAGCATGGATGCGTTCACGTAGGATTGCCTTTTCTCCCAGAGCAATGGCAATGCCTTCTTAATATTGTGGCATAGCTTTTCACATCATTCGCGATTGGAACCACAGATAACGAAACAGATGATGGTGTAATAGGTTACATGCAGTCAGTATTAACATTCTGTCGATACCCAGTTTCGATTACGTTATGATCTGGAACAATTCATGATTTGAGGCGGCGTTGAGCGCTTCTAAGCGGGACAGCATTGATTCCGCAGTAGAACTGCGCAAGATAGGTAGTCGGATAAATTGTGTGATCCTACAGATTAGGAATTACTGTAATGAATACACCCATCAACTTTCTCGGCCACAGACACATACGGATATTCTTCCCCACGATGCTCCGCTTCGCTTCGATGTGTCTGTGCAGACTGAACGTAGGTTCTTGAGGTCCGTTCGCTTCGCTAACCGACATGTCTTGCTCTACATGAGTGAAGCATGTTTTGCAGCAACACTGCGTAGTGAAGCACACATGACTGATCACTATGCAATTTGAAAAAACTCGTTCCATGCGGTTCGTTGTCAAATAGCCGATTAGCGCCGCTTTGCACTTCGAACCCGCATTTGTGGAAATACCAACGGCAGGGCTAATATCGCTATCTGAGATTTGGCTCCCTTCTCGGCCTTTGTGGTGATTTTCCCGCCGATCTCCCGGAAGTAATTGCTAAACTGTTTCTCATCCAGCCCAAGGTCGTGTCGAATCGGTCTCGTATCAAATTGGTAATTGGACAAAATTGCTGCCAGTACACAGCAATGTGTGTAGAGAAAATCGCGGTGGAAAGAGTCGAGAAACTGGTCGGACGAGAATTTGCGCCTTATGCTTTGGACTACCGGATCGGGAGCTGGTTGCAGAAGCTCTCTGAGCTTATCTGCGGGGGGGATCTTTCGCGGCTTCCCAGGCCTAACCATCGCTTTGGCAAATTTGATCAAGCAGTCCAGATAACGAAGGGCTCTTAACCTCGCTGACGAGTTTGGCCCTTCACCCACAGGCTGTAGCCGGGAAGCAACGAAGGCACTTGTCAGGTGCGTAGCCGCGTTCTTCTTTATTATATCCTGCCAGTCCTTGATAGGAATGGCGTTCAGAGTCTCGCCTCCGATAAGGCCTTCCAGAGTGTATACGTCTTGTATCTCTTCGGCCTCGAAGTTGCCCGGCGGTCTGGGCTTTGATGCATCAACCGCGGCTTGCAGTTCCTCTCTGGACGCCATTGTGCTAGTGACTTCGTTGATGGAGGCAAGAATTGCTTTGGACGACGCGTCTAGCTTTTGTGATTTGCTATCGGGATTGGAGATAGCATTCTCGGTTACGGCGGCAAGAGCTTTCTTAGCTTTCTTCGTGCCGAAGGCATGGCCAAGATCGGTCCGCTGTTCTAACATAGACTGGGAAAGGTCAGGAAGGAGCATCATGGTCACATGAGGGGTCTCTTTACCTTAGAGTTGCTTTGCATATCTTCTTCAGGGGGCTGTTGCGAGCGCACAAGGCCCCTAATGGTCATCTTCTTGGCCTCAACTACAGACAACTGGCCATTGGCAGGGTCGAAGACACCGATATAATGTTTGAGGTGGGATTCCCGACCACCGGGGCCTTCTTCCTTAGCGGTGTAGTCTATTTTACTATGCGAAGAGGAGTGAAGATGCAGCTCTGCAGCGTTGGATGTGGCATGCTTGGATCCTTGCTGTTTCGGGTTGGGTTTGGCGTAGGCTTGGAACTTAACATCCTGCGGAATGCAAAGACCTGGATGCGTGGCTAAAGAGCATGCGTGGTGAGTAGATGGTATCCAGGCAGGCGATTTGTGGTTGGCATGGGCATACCTAGTACGGGGGGGCAACTGTTGCCGATCTGAACTGAAGCGACTCGAATCGTAGTTGGGAGAGGTGGTTGTGCAGCTTGCGAGGTCTGGGAAGGCTTTGACGGTCGCGCCGGTAGTGAGGCTGGTTGGGTGGCTACCTTCTTCGTAGGCTGTGAGGTAGCCTCTTCCTGTCTCTTTCTCTTCTCCTTGCTCCCCATGATATGATAGGCTGAACGTTGCGATAATGGAGAGGCAGATATGCTTGATATTGTAACGATTGACTGGACGGCAGAGTCTGCGGCAGACGAGAAGCGGTATGCGTCAGCTTAAAAGGTGCAGACAAGTACAAGGTGCGGCAGATGGGGTCCGTAAATGCACAGAGTGCTCAGGATGCTGCTCAGTTGCGACTGAACTTCGACGTACAGACATACATGCAATTTGCTATTGCCCTCAGTGACTCGACAGAAAACTTTTGGAAAATGCCGGCAAAATCCGACATCGAACAGTCGCGCAGGGAAGGCGGTCACCCTACCCCACCGACCCCAAGCGTGCCACCAGGGCTGGATGCTGAAGCTCTGAACGCGCTAATGATAAAGAAGCGGCCTCAACATCTTGACCCCCAATACCCTACCTAGCTTAGGTATTCCCAGAGGTCGATCGACTCGTACCTTTGAATTTATGAAGATACATGGGCCGTGGTTGTCATGAGTACCTCCATGTACCTCCATGTAGTCACTTGGGCAAAAGTCGTTCGTGACAGCGAATGATACGATACCTACAGGCCCACTAGGAGCTACATGTAGATTTGTCTGCATCACTCGAAAATCTTCGGGCTCGGTTCGAGCTGTCGTAATGCTAGATACAATTACCAATCCTCGAGCCTGTTACTCAAGTCATAGTCTGATTCGGTCTTCTAACGCGGCCAGAATTCTATCTGTATCGAGGCTGACCTTGGCGTCGACCTCACGCATTGAGAACACATCGTCTCCCACATGAGATCAAAAGTTTCCAAAAGAACATGTAAATCGCATGTGATCTTCAGGTGGGATGCATTGAGTCAAGTTATTTGGTAACAACATTTGCCATTTAGCTATCTAGCAAACTGCAACCAACTTTTTACTTCATCGTGCTGTAGTTCTCAATGAGGCGGTCCGAAGGCAAGACTGCCATCATGCATTGCCGCGTAAACAGCACTCGGGTCTACTCGATGGGCATTGACCAGTGACCTTCCGACCAGGTTCCCGTCATTGTTGACAAATCCATACTCTTCCTTCATCTGCTCTCGGTGGCTTGTCCCACGGTACCGTGTTGTGAATTCGGTTCTGGTTGGCTATGTGCCGTGGGAGCTCCTCTTGGTATCGCGTGCTGAAGGTGGTGGCGGATTTGGTTGCGAGGTTGTCATGATTGAGGTGTACTCTTGTCGAGGCACTGAGATCGAGTGAGGCGAGACGTTTACTTGCTGTAGATGCATCTGCGTCAGTGACCACAACGGGTAATCGGGGGGGCTCGTAACCACAAACCTGCGAGCTCTCATCTTTCTTCTCTTACGCTTGAGGCGTCGGACTCTCTTCTTTCTCCACTTAGCTCTCATCGTCGCGACTGTGAATGTTCAAGTCAGCCGTGGCATCAGGATATGCGGTTAAAGTGGAATCTGCGGGTTCGGTATGTAAGGTGTGTATGTGAGTGTGTTGAGGCACACAAAAGCATGGTGGGATGATGTCAGAACCCAAATGACGTGGTGCGCAGTCAGAGCAGCGTAGCCACTGTAGCGAGCGAGGTAGCAGGGACGGGGGGGAACTGATTGAACGGCGACGTGTGATGGGCATGTGTTACAGGTAAATGCGCAATGTGCGCGGGCGGACTCACATGTTGGTGTCGATGAGGATCTGCTTGATGGTGATGCTGGAAAGAGGGAAACCAAATTCGGCGGAGAGCGGGACGAATTGAAGTAGGCGGGCAGCTTTAGGGTTGTGACCATCGGGTATTGTTCGGCGCTGTGTCGACCTGGCACGGCTGTCAAAGCGGGGTTCGCGCCTGGCCCCAGCCCTGCTGCAGAATGCTCCAGTTGATTGGCCATTGGCGAGAGCTGACGATGCCCCACCGATGACGTCTGCTTCAAGTGTGTAATTCCCCAGGCGAGCAGGTGCTACCCTGCGCGAATCATTACACGAGCTTTTGGCAGCCTCCGGTCTAATTGATCCCTCGCTCCATCGTGAGTGATGCTCAATTACACAAATGGGAGTATCCATGGACGTGGCCTTGAATGGATGGTTTGCTCTACCCATGTTGCTCGGCTAGTCGGCTGTCACAACAGAACCCAACATGTCAGTGAGCAATCGCAACTGCCTCACATCTTCGCTCCACACAGCATTTCTGAGCCTCACCAGGTAGGTGTAAGCAGGAACGTTGAATGCAACTACCTGTCGACTTGGCGTGCCGAACAAGAGCGAGGTCCAAAGTAGGCCGAGATACAGTAGGTACGGGTCGAGAAAGAGCTTCACATTTGCCCGTAATAGTCATTTCAAGTTGCTCTTCATAAGGTACATGTACTCAACCTGCAGCGAAACTTCAAGGTTAGACCCATTGTACATTTCGAGACGTAACATCCTGCATCTGCCCCGTTGCTTTGATCGGAATACGCGTGTAGTACATATGCAGATGTTCTATCACGACCTCTCAACCGTTTATTTCTCTTCCGTATCGTTACCTCATCTCGTCCTTCGTACCAACGCCTAAATCTAGCCCGCGAGGTCCAGAGCGTCTACCAATTTCCACCTGATATTGAGAAGACTTAAATCGTATTACCTACCAACGCTGTCCAAATCCGATCTTAGGGGATCTTATTATCGAAACAGATTGATGGCCTGCGTTGAGTATCTCTGGTGAATGGTCTGTGGGAATCTTGCCCGGACCAAATGTCGGAAGGCTTTCATTTCGCTATGGCCGAGTCTCAGCTAGTTGCAACTATATATTGTCGAAAAACATCACGAAACCATGGTTCAGTGCTTCTTGAACCTGGTATGGTGATTTTAACAGCTCACCAAGCTGTTGCGAGACTCGAGCATTGCTAACCCCTGTTGCAGGCCCTGGATTCAAAACTTCACAAGTGCGTAGGCAGAGGCGCGCTTACACTCACGTATCCGAATCAGTAGACTACAAACTTTATGCCGGCAAAGTTTGCCAGATCGGAAGGCGGCTCTCCAATAAGTACGTTCAAGCTCTTCATTCTTGTCACCGCATACTCATCGCTATCAAGTGACATTATAATCAGTCATCCTTACATTTCGAAGAAGCATTTCATAATCTACTCTGTCGTCTACGAAGACGACGCTGAAGGGCAGACTTTACCGCCGCTAGTTTATGTTCGGGATTGTAAATCAACATGGGCCACATACGTCAAAAATCCTGTCACAGGACTGCACAAAGTCCCATCTTCTCGTGGCTACCTCCTTTGTCAGGATGAAGTTATCAAAATTGACCCCTATTGGGAGTTTCATGTTCACTTGCCAGTGGCATGTCAACCGGAAAATTCCCCAAATCAGTTACAACTGAGGGACCACGAGGTTTGCCACCAAACCTCTGTTTCGGGGATTCGGACACTAACAGTCGAGCATAAAGTACTTTCGCAACAGATATGTCATAACGGACAGAGAGCTTGGAGTTGGTGGCCTTGCTTCTGTTCATCTTGCCGTCGATATCGTTAAGAGGAAACAAATCGCATGCAAGATACACTATTTCGAGTTACAACGCAGAGACCCTTCTGTTGTTCGGCGAATACTTCAAGAAACTAATCTCTTAAGTCGGCTCAGCCATGTATGTGACCTTAGTCTCGATAACCCCTGGATTCTGTGTGCGAATTACGCTTACTCGTTCGAAGCCCAATCTTCTCAGATTCGAAGTTGCGTTCAAGTCTTCAAATGCTCTGTATACTTTCACAGAACTGGCTACTGGAGGTGACATCTTCTCCCTGCGTCAATCTCACGAGGAGGGACTGCCCGAAATAGATGTCCAGATCATCATTCGACAGGTATTGTCGGCGGTGAGCTATCTACACCAGAAAGGCGTTGCTCATCGCGATCTCAAACCTGAAAAGTAGGTCCTCCTCAGATGTCATGTTCTAGTTGGCTATTGGTACCTCGTTCATATAAGCCCCTGCGTCGCGAACATGCCCCGAGGCAGCAGCGGTAGTTGCCACTATACAGCAGCTGACAATACAATCTAGTATCTTCTTCGCCGTGGGTCCCATCCTCCCAGCTCGAGTTATTGTAGGTGACCTTGGCTTTGCAACAACGGCGCACTCCGGTCGCATGCACAGTGTTATTGGAACTCTCGATTATATGGCTCCGTGAGTATCACCAGATCTGAAGCGTCACATTCTTGCAAAATTGACACTGGACATGTAGTGAGGTCTATCGTGGCCAGTCTTATGGCATTGAAGTTGACATGTGGTCGATTGGGATGCTATCACTTTTCCTAGTTGCAGACGATTTCAGCAGTCTGAATCACAGCAAGTGCTTCGATCAAGATACAGTGGATCGAATAATCGATCAGCTGTCCGAGGACTGTTATTCAGGCGGTTCAGCATTGTCTTCGCCCGCAGTACGTGATCTCATGCCAAGGTTCCGCAGGCGACACTTGAAATCCATAAAGGATGCTAATAGTTGAATTAACCCAATCAGAAAGATTTCATTCGGTCATGTCTCGTTGTCGATACTAAAAACAGGATGACTGCTGGCGTGGCCAAAAATCACTCCTGGTTTGGCTCCGGCATGACCAAGACGATTAACTCGTTCAGGAGAGGCTGGAAACCAAGTCGTATCAGTGAAGCCGTTATAGAAGACCTTGATTTACTGGCGTCTTGCTTTCCACAGCGTCTCACTAGGACTGAAAGCAATGGATCAGACACGGAAAAGGGCAGCACTGTCCCAGACTCACAAACATCTCGTTACTTTCCAGTTCAATCACCAGCGTTGCAGACCCGACCAGAGAGCAGAATTGTGCAGCCAAGCGAGGGGAGCAGTCACATTGGTAAGTAGGTAGTCGCTCGATTGATGGATCCATAACTGGACATGTGTGGGTGCGTTCGCAAGCACATGGGATGTCGTAAAGAAATGTACCGTTAGTTAGTCTACCTCTGTCTGCTACAGTTCATACTCTTTAGCGAAACAAAGAAACCCCTGTTGTCAGTTCTGAGCACCTGTTCCTTGTGAAAGAGGAACCATCGTAAGAGACAAAGATCTCAGCTCCCTTGTTCTCGAATGCTGACAACCGGTCGATAAAGAAATGAGAATATATAGCGAGCAGCAGACATAGCTCTGGCAGGGCAGACCAACTAGTTTTATATTGAATACATAACCCCACATCTTTTGGTACATTTTTCTGTTGCCACGGGAGAACATGATGGAACCGATAGAGGTCGAACTGACTCGCCCTGTCTCAGAATCGTCAACTGAGCACAAAGCTGCGACCACCTCAAGTAAACTATCACGGCGAACGAGGCCATCAATTGATGTTAACATAGCGCAGAACTACCGCAACCGTGAAGACCTACCGCTCGTTGAACAGTGTGACGTGCAGAGTCTTTTGCTTGCGAACAGGGACAGCGATGCCGCGGTCTCCACCGGCACATCCGCAGAGCGTGAAGCTGCACAGGAGCAAGGTGAAGCTGCAGCAAAGAGCGCTAAGGAACAAGGAGAAGCCATCAGGTGCTCGGTAACCGGGAGGGAACTAGCCAAGCACCAAAGAGCATGCATTCGATGCGTGGAGAAAGGTCTCAGGTGTACACTCAACTTTGCGGGGCAAGAACAGCAACCGAAGTGCGGCGCTTGTCGACGGTCAAAAGCTCAGTTTTGTGTTCGATATGAAGAGCTGAATATCCCACACTTCGGTCCCATATGGAAAGATCCCAACTTCGTTTTTGGTTGTGGCGAGAAAGGAGTACAACCCTCCGTAGAAGAAGCCCAAGATATTCTCCGTGAGCACTTCGAGGGCCGTCAATACGTTATGGGGAATTATATTGCTGCAATTGATGTGGAGAATATGGTACTCCCGTCTTTCAGATCGAATGTTCCACACGACAAGCGCCCAAATGAATGGGAGAATGTGTCGTGGCAAGATGTATTACCTGTATGGCAGAATATGAGTATCAACGTCCAGGAGGCAACGAAACACGACCGGTCGACAACGAAAGAACGTGAGCCATCTGTTAGTCACAAAGCACAGCAGTTGACTACGATGGACTTTGGGGAAGCTGTCACCGCCGGTGGAGACAGTGGAAAGGTGACGGAAGAGAGCCTGCTACGTATTTCAAGACGTTACAGTCCGAGAGAACAACATCTGTGTGATGAATGGGACCCACTTGAGGAGTTATTACGCATCAGTGCAATTTGATCAGTTGAAGACAAGCAATTGGGATAATCCCGTTCGAGGTATGGAACATATGTGTCGTAACAACTCAAGCATGTAGGCTGATCTAACGAGTTGTTTAATGTACTCGGACGGCGATACAACAATATGTATAGCAATTTCAATTTTCTGGGCCCGTCAGCCTTTTATGAAGCCTCGACGACAACAAGTCAATAGTCCTGATGCTGGCGCATTATACTATACCATAGAATTTGGCTGTCTAGCAATCATCCTCTATTCACCACTGCTGGTCGTTCTCTCGAGTATATGTACACTCTACAACTCATTTTCAAAATTACCAGAGTCCCGTTGATTCAAGAAAAAGTCAAGATCGGATGTCGGTGCTTTGATAGGTATCATCATGCTCCGTCTCTTAGAGTGCTGCTCATATGCATAGCCATATCGAACAAGTTGGTGGTCTGAGAACCTGTCGGCAATAAAACTTATCCCCAACGGAATACCTGGCCCCGACTCCATTAAGACATGCCCTTCATCCCAAATGATTTCGGCACCTTGATCGATTGCGCCCACTTTCTTATGTGTAAGTAGATTATCGACAATAAACACAGGCAGGATAACACGCGTAAGTGAAGACACTTACTTGGAACAGTTACACTAGGGGACAAAGCCATGTTAATGGATTCTCAATCTCTCTCTTCAACGCTCTTCCACCGTACATCCACCCCCGTGTGATGATCGACAATCGTTGAGGCACTTACTATGCAACTCTTAGCGTTTAATGCCTTTTTTAACTTCGGGCCGGAAGTTAAGAACGATGGGTTTCGACACTTACCATCGGAAGACCAGGGGCGGCAGCAATAGCCATAGCGATCTGAGAGTGTGCAAGACACCGCATTAGTTATATCTGTCATTTGCTGTTGAATAGATTATATGAAAGACAAACAACTCTGTCATCTGGCAGGTGAATTACGCACTAATATAAAGATGTCAACACAAGTACTACAAGACGATACCAATAATTCACTTGTGCAACATGTCTTCTTACACACCTTCTGGAAGCATTACAAGAGCATCGAGACCATGTTTCCCCATGGGGCTTACGACCATATGTCTAGTTACTGTCGACACATTCTTGTAGGCTTCCCAAGCCTTCAACCCACCGGCGGTGCCGTTGTGAAGGCTCAATTCTTCCAAAAAGTCGATATTGAACTTAGAGGCAAGTTCTTGTGGTTCATGTTTCATGCATTCGACCAAACCAGATATGTTTCGGATAGATTCTTGATCAGGACCGAGAATTTGTTCAAGGTAACGCTCTAAGCCGTCTTTCATGTCAGCTGTTAAATAGTACTTGACGATACTGTATACAGATTTGGTTATTTCTGAGGGGGTGAGACCATTGAGATCTAAATCAACGTTAATAAGCTCTGCTCCTGTAGCTTTCAGATTGACGATAGCTCGATCGAAGGCTGGTTTGATGTACTCCAAATTGACAAAGTTACTTGTGTGAAAAAATGATTCGTTCATCCACACGACACCGATGCGAGCCTCTCGTAGGGCCGATGGTTTCAACCCTTCAGCAAAACTCGGAGGAGCTTCCCACGGTTGTGCGGAGGTATAATTATCATTCGGGTCTTTGCCAACGATGGCATCCAATATGAGGGCGGCATCCTCAACGCTCTGAGTGATGGGGCCCGCCGTGTCTTGACGAGCTGAGATCTAGGAGCAGTTATGTCAATAATCTGAACCTTATGGAAATACTTCACAGAGCGTCGCTCAGACTTATGCAGCAGCATCGGAATGTTCAAAAGCGGCGAGGTAGAAATCTAGGTACCGACTACGACGAAGGTCAGCCTCTGAAAGATGCAGATCAGGCAACGGGGTTGACACCCACCCGGCACGATCCCATACCGCGAGGTCAGGCCAACCGTTGGCTTGACACCGACCACGTTGCTGTACATGGCAGGACACGTAATCTGGTAGGTGAAAAGGTGCTGCCTTAGTTATTTTTCTCGAGTTTCCCCTGCGGGGCCGTGGACTTTAAAACAAAGGACTAGTTTCTAATATATGACAGGTCAGATATCACTTACTATAAAGAAGTCAGTATGTCTTACGAAGGTAGTTAAAAGATAACTCGCATGGGATCTTTCTATACTTGCCACTACCGGACGTATCCGTGCCAAGTGTTCCAGCTGCCAGGCCCAAGGCAGCAGCGACAGCTGAACCACTCGATGAGCCGCAGGCGGTTTGATTCTGGACGTACGCCCCAAATGTCTGGCCACCGCGAGGGCTCCAGCCCTGCGTCGTATTCGAACCGCGGGCGCCGGAGAACTCGGCTAAATTTGTCTTCCCCAAGATGATAGCACCGGCTTCTCTCAGCTTTGCAACAACGGTAGCCTCCACTGTAGGGAGTCCCGCCTTCATGAGACAGACACTTCCAGCGCCTGTCGACATGGAATCAACGGTCTAGTAGTCAAGACCATGCCCCATTAGCTGTTCCAATCTTGTCTCTAATGCTTGTGTAGGTGTGCTTCTTGTATGATAAACGGTATTCAACATACTGTGGCAAAATTAGCCTCTGGCTGCGACGCGTTTCAACCACTCAATGGGAGTGATGGTATCGAGTAATGTTGAGTGTCGACTTACCAGCATAATTGTCTTTGACCAAGATGGGTATGCCATGGAGACGACCCCGAACAAGTCCAGTCGCGCGCTCCGCGTCTAGCGCTTCGGCTATGCGCTGTGCATCGGAATTGATCTCAATCACTGCATTGAGCTCTTCATTGACTTCTCCGATTCGTTTCGTGTAGAGCGCTACTAGGTCTTGACTGGTGAAATCACCTGCTTCGAGCGAGGCAGTTAGAGCGGCGATTGAGATGTTAAGGAGTGAGGGCGATTGAGCTGCTGCTAGCAAGACAGTGCAAAATAACAAAGTCGACCTCGTAGTGAGCCACATTGTATTGAAAAGCAGAGTTCGAGCGGATAAGGCCTTGCAATGTAGACCTTGAAGTCGGGAGGTTCGAAGGTGAGGGCGGAAGGACTTCGCCAAGCTTTGTGGGAGCGTTGATTACAACGCCGATCTGAGGTCCCCGGTCCGCTCCTCCTCAAGCGGAATGCAATCGAGAACTGATTCAAGTATAATTTCTCGTTTACCACTGTAAAAAGGCCCTACAGTGCTATGGACCTGATGGAAGTGACCGTAATTTCGGGTTCAGCAATGTTGAGATTTCAACCCCTTGTCGGGAGATGGACGAGTTCGTCATGTGATTCTCAAAAACAAGCGTATCGACTCTTCCATGGCACTATTTTATCTACGAATGCCACAGAGCAATAACTGACTCTCTTGCGCTATACAACATACCGCTCATCGGCTGCTACGTGCTCTAGTATGAACGAATATCGAAAGTACACGTTTGACGTGTAGTGGGTATATTAACAGAACTATATGCTAATCTATTGGTATGGTATAGTGCATCCTATCCTACTAACAGCCGTTCTTCGACACATTTTGAACGCGTTGACTCCACGGCCATTTGAATTAGAATAGCGAACGAACAATGCGTACTGGCCAACTGGGCTTCTTATCCTCCGGGGCATCGAACTCGGAAGGATCCAAGGGTCGGCTGCCTGAGACGAGGTCGATATCCGCAAGCTTGATGTACATTTTCCAGTTGCGGGAATACACTTTCCAGAATAGATACAGCAGAATCACAATGACAGCAGCCAGGTAAACCTTGAAAAACGACTCGGCGTTAGGCTGAGCATCGGGAGAAGGCTAGTGGACAGCGTTAGTAATACATCATAGGAACTCAAGTTCAGCCGACTTACGTAAAGGGCATTGTAGAATGTGGCGAGCAGGCAGATCCATACGAGGAAGAATCCAAACCAACTACCCCAGACACCAAGAGGTGCTTTATAGGGGATTTCCCGGAAGTCTCTTCCCTGCAATTTCCATGCATGTCTGAAGCGAATGTGCGCAAGGCAAACCGAGCCATAGACGAAGAAGTAAGAAAGACCGGACAAGGCGAGAAGCCAATCAAAGGCGTCACCACCATTCGGGGCATCTACAACGTATCCCAAAAGGCCGAAAAGCAGCTGGATCACAACAGCCCAGATTGGTCTACCATGTTTATCAACATGAGCAAGGAACTTGGGCGCCATTCCACGCTCAGCGAGAGCCTGCATGGTTCGGGTTGATCCAAAAGTACAAGAATTGGCGACACTGATGACAGAGATGGTGATGACGGCGTTGAAGATAGATGGAAGAACCGCGACACCAGCATCGGCAATGGCGAGAGTGAAGGGTGAGTATCTCGATTGGGAAGAGGACCCCAAGGTCAGACGCTCATCGTTGTAAGGAAGGATGAGACCCAGAATGAAGAGATTCACAACGTAAAAGAAGAAGATTCGGAAGAAGACCTGTTTTGCAGCAAGGGGGATGGCCTTTCGTGGATTTGCCGATTCCGCAGCAGCCAACCCTACCAGCTCAGTACCACCGAAGGCAAAGGAAGCAACGACGAAGACACTGGCAAACCCGTTGAAACCATTGTGGAAAGCACCGGGATCGTGCCAGTATTTCGCGCCGAGGTAGCCCTTGTCGCCGACGCCGCCGACGTTGACGACAATACCGAAGATGATGAAGCCGATGCAGGCTGCAATCTTGATGATACTGAGGATGAATTCGACTTCACCGTAACCGCGTACACCGAAGACCTGGATGATGGCAAGAACAACCAAGAAAATGGTGACGAAGATGGCCGAATCCAGTGTCGTATTCCAGTACTTGATAGTATTACTGGCAGCGATTACTTCGAAGGGGAGGATAGTGAGCCAGCCGATCGCATATTCCCAACCGACAGCAAAGCCCCTGAGGCCATATTAGTCTATGATTGATGATATTGGTGAGCTGATAGGAGGGAGATATACCATGAGGGGTCGATGAAGCGGACGACGTATGTATAGAAGGCACCATTGATCGGATACATGACGGCTAATTCTCCAAGCGCTTGCATAGTCATGAGCAACATGGCGCCAACAACAATGTAACCGATGAGCTGGGAACAGTAAAGTCAGCATGTGAGTCGCTCGGCAAGAACAGGACAACGTACCAGAGGAGCTGGACCACCGCTAGCGAGGGCATTTCCAGAACCGATGAACAGACCTGCACCGATTGCACCGCCAATGGAGATCATCTGCATGTGACGACCCCTGAGATCGGTCTTGAGGGCGGCGCCTTTGTGAACGACGCCGACCTCTTCTTCCACCGGAGACTCGGCTCCATAGTGATGGGGAGAGACGGAAACATTCTTCTCCACGTCTTTCTCACTCCTGTCTAGGTGGGACATGATGGCGATGAGATCAAGGGCGCCACGGCTGTCGAAGGCGATAGTCAAAAAGACACACAAGCGAGACCGGCTAAGGGCGACAGATACTGGAAGGGGGGCAGTCTCTGAGATGTTATATACGCGGCGGCAATCTGTATTTCCTGGGCGGGTGTTTCCATATGCCATATGCCATGTGCCACCCGAGCCACCCTCGCTCCATGTCGCCCTTACAATACAGCATTACCTACTTACTATATTTGTATACCGATGTAGTTAGAGCGACATGACTGACCACCAGGAACAGGGGGCTCTTATCTCTTGGGACTTGAGCTGAAGTCGACAGCACCTAGAACGTATGATCCTACGGTGCATCTTGGTCGAAACGGGACCAGGATCCGATGGAGGGGACCGAGGAGGTGGATTGGTTTGTACATACGGATTGCAGGCGGCACCGTGGCAGCAACCAATGAAGGGGGCAGGCTGCGAGGGGCTGATAGTCGCAGGACCGCGACGAGGTATCTACGAGGACAATATGTACGGTGTGCACGGCGTGCACTGCTGCTTCATTTCCAGGCTCGTCTGAGGTACATACATAGGAGCCGGGCTCGCCTGGCTGTGAGGATCACACCCTGGGCGGAATGAGAAATGGAGATGGATGCGTCTGTGAAGAAGTCCATGCGGTTTCGAGACGTGTTATGGCGACTCGTCGAGTCTGTGTCCCCCATCTTGACTCTGATACTCAGCGTTTTGGTCGAGGCAAGATGGCATCCGTTCCGCACTCACGGGTTCAACAGTGAAAGGTCACATTGACGGCCTACGAGTGAATTAGTCTTATGTCGATGCTACTTGCACATCTCCATTCATTGCTGGTACCTTAGGTAGGTTTGTGAGCCTTTGGGGGGGCACATATGGCGGCGATAGATACCGTTTCTAGCTTAGCAAGATGGCCTCGTTGTGTGTGGAAGCGCGGGCATCTTTTCTCAGGCGACAAGTGGGCAGGCAGGCGTGTAATCTAATCCGCACTACGAACATGTCAAAGACATGGGCACAAGCATGGCCAGGGCGCCATCATGAAGAGGACGAGGGTGAGTTTCCGCTTACAGAACGGTCCAGGTTCTAGAACATGGTGCAGATGCATATGGCCAAGACGGTGTCAAATTGCACTCTGGATTGCCACGACGGGCCTCGCACCCAATCACAGCCCGAGGCATCGTTAACAGCCGTTGGCTTCTCCAAGCCCGGCTTCGACACCCGTTCTCAATAGTTGCAGGTAGGTAGTTCAGTCCGTGTAAAGCTTAACCCTCACAATCGACGCCATAGGCAATCAATCTAATGCAGTATCTACCACCTCGATGGCAGGGCAGGGGTGCTGCGTGCTTCTGACTAGCCGACCCGTGGCGAGTGTTGTATCGGCTCCTTCGCCAAGATTCCCAAGATCTGGCCAACAGACCTGACTGGCTGTTCCCTTATCTCCCAATTCCAAGCCCTGCGAGCTCGATACCTCCAAATACACCCTTGTTCGATTGGGAAGGTGGGCGTTGCATTGGGGAAGCCATCGTGGCAACGGAGCATGACAGCGTGGTACGGCACGAGGCTGCGACAGTCGCGTATGTGATTCCTTCATGGCATGTCTAGGTAGCCGTCGTTCATGTTGAAGAGGAATGATACTGAAAGTGTTTTGCTGCTGCCCATTACCTCGTCCGCATGTGTTGCATACGACAATTACACTACCTAAGACAGCCTTACCACTAAGAGGTTCGCACGCGAGATCCTACATGTAGTACGCATCTCAACTCGCATCAGAACCTCATTCTATCATCTATGTACAGTAGAACACCGCCCGCCAAGTCTGCCCGTCTCATTTGTCCGCGCCAACTGCTTCGGCCAGTTCGCGGGTTTATTTTGTCATGCTCGCTCTCGTCATCCTTAAGCGACAGCCAACCGAATGTCTTACAAGAATAAAGCAAATGGAATTGGGCCGCTCAATTGGCTCCAATGCGACTCATCGTCACTTTGCTGTAACCTATTGAGGCCTAGCAAGACAACAACATACCGTTCCAAGGCTTCTAGAAGCTGTGTCGAAGCCATTCTGAACCGCTACAGCCAATAACGCTACGTTATTACCAGCAAGTCATCTTTCAACAATATCCTCTGTTCGTAGAGCCCGGTGAGTTCATTCCACTGTAGCCACGTTCCCTTTAGACCGTCGGTTATTGCGCCATAGTGCCATGCCCGACATTCTAGCCCATGTCTCTGTGTCTAGGCATATCTTCGTCGTCACGCGGCCGCTACTTTTGCTCTGGTAAGCCGCCCTCACGCTGGCGTGCCTCTTATATTCCACCTATGGCGTGGTGCGTTGCTGGAACGGCGCAAAAGTACCCAAAACTTGCAAAAAGGAGCTGAGCCAACCCGTACTTCCTGGCTCTGCTCCATTCCCTTACCTATTACTTTGGCGTTGTCAACAAAGCCACAAACAATGATAATTTAGCATACCTGCCACAATATCTGACGCTTTTTGTCTTTGCTTAGTTCGAATAAGGACCCTGTAATATGTGCCGGTGATGAGAAGGCTACGCGGTGTTTTACGCTTGTCAAACCTGGATCACCCCGTGCGAGACAGGGGCAGTGGCCCAGATGATGCTCCCCCTTTCCGTAGTTTCCAGTCGTATCAGGGAGAGGCTGTACTGGTAAAATGTAACGCCAGCTATAGCTCATTTTCTTGCGCCACAGCACGAGCGGTCGGTAGCTGCACATACCCGTCTGGCCCTCTGTCACCTGTATTGAAACCATGCGTGGATTACCCATGCCATTATCACTGACGGTTCGTTCGGATACATCTATGACCATTTGTTTGTCACCGATATCGAAATATTTCTGAAAGATGGTGTTTGTTCTCTGCTCGTTCTGGAACAAGATGGGCATATCGGCTAAATGATTCGCGTCTCGAAACCCGCCGTTATCCTGGCCTCCGTAATCGTTAATGTCTGTTCCTGGGAAAAGTCGACCCCCCCGAAGCGGGTCAGTGACATTTATTGTTTGAGTGGTTGACTGTGGGGTGATAATAGTCTCCAAGCTGTGCTACTGCGAGCGAGAAATTTTGAAGCACGTTTGCCATTGAGCAAGTGTTGAAAAGGAGAAGCACAAGGCTATAGTAGTATAGAGAAATCATGATGGGAAGATCTGAGAAGGTGAAATGAGGGCTGATCAGAGTAAGAAAGGGTTATGTCCATGGATTTCGAGATGAATCAGCCCGTAGGATAACTCTTATGGGTGTAAGACTGCATGATTATGTCATGTGTGTTTTTCACCAGTCCTTTCGAGCCATCTGTCATTTCATACCAATCTAGATCAAGATGCGAGGGTATACAGAATGGTAAGTTGAACATCTCGGCCATACCTCGCCGTGCGCATACCAATGGCTCTTCACATCCGCCGAGAAAGATACCATCGCCTGACTTTGTACTATTGACAACACATTGTGTTGCATCCCACACTCTACATGGCTATCAACACCTTTGCCGCCGAGGCCAAACAAAACAATAACAACATTCTCTGAGAAAGTTGCCTTATGAAGTACTCTTTAGAAATTTTCAACAGACCATATGCTTAAACAGTTATAGTTCGAACGACCTTACGAAAGGGTTTGAAATAGCTAATGCATGACATATTTGAAGCCTTAAATCGATATATTCGAACGGCTGCAGGGCTATCAACATTGAGAAGCGTCGCCTTTGTTAGTATTTCTCTTTCGGTGTTCGTAGGCTGCTGCCGTACTCATAGCCCACCGGTAAAATAAAATTTCTCACCTACAAATACCCAGCGACAACCCCGGCGGGCGATACCCGATTTGCCTCGGGAGGGTCGTTGGTAGGCCCTCGCACCTTATCAAAACGCTCGGGGAAACCGAGCGACAAGGCTGTTGGAACCTGAACCCTTACCCCTTGTGTACTTCAAATCTTTGAGATATATTGCCATCGAAATGACACTTGCATATCTCAACACGCTTCTGCTATCGCCGGACTGGAGGACAACTGGATCTCATGGTGGTGTCTGATCTTCAAGTGCTGTGGATCATCTTTCGTACATTATTTAGCCCCATGCAGAAGATCCATAGCCAATACCCTTCGCCTTGCTGCAGTGCGTCTGCAGGACGAACTGAATAGTGACGAGGCGAGAGCATCTTCAGCTGCTCACGTGCCTTTGCGTTGAGACCTAAGCGCCAACGCCTCGGTGTCTAACAAGGATGTAAATTGTGGGTTGGTTCTCGCCCAACCCCCATACCAAAGACTCTAGTACATCTATTAGTCCTAGTTGTAACCAAAGCCCGATGCTCTAAAGGATTAGCTCACCGAGCTTTTAGATTTCAATAGCACTTGACCGTCGCGTCACTAGTCCGCCCTCGTCGAACTACTCCGTACTGGGATGGTCAACAGTAATGAAAACAGTTCATCATGGGTAATCAATTTCATAACATTAAGCTTTGGGAATTCAACCCATGGACATGTTGACTTGGACTCTATCCTAGCTCCATCCTCGCTAACTAACTGTTTATGCATTAGTGTCGTAAGACCATCTCAGAGCTGGGATTATTAGCTTTTGGCGAACAGAACGCCCCGCGGCTGCGAGGGTTAACAATGATCATTATCTGACTCTCATAATTTTGTAATAAGCATTTGAGACTGCTTCGGGTTTTGTGGGTTTATCGCATTGTGCCAATGTTCTGTTGTTATTCGCTGTGCATAGGCGAAGCTTAGTAGCTTTTTTTTGCCATATTGCAGATACAAGGGTTGCCTCTCGATTTGTCAGAGCGATGCTATCGCTAGCTGGGCACTTATCTTTGTCGAGATTTGAAAAAGATTGTCGTTTGTACCAGGTTGTCATTAGAACACTATTTGTTTCTATATAGACAATCGGGCCACGCCCATCGGTGGATATGGCTCATAATACATGCGAGACTCGTTATGGCACAGGCTCGAGTTTCAGGATACATTTCTTTCCTTTAGGCTGGGATGATATCAACTGGTCCGACATTTCCATATCGTCATCCGTCATCGAACTGTCTGGGTGCGTCATGAACCGTGTATACACATCCCGGAGCAGAATCTTCATTTCTGCGAGTGCAAGGCTGTTTCTATTAGCTATACGAAACAGGAAATTGTTCAAAAGCAACGAGTGGGTTATACGTACTGTTTCCCGATGCATCCGCGACCACCGCTAGCAAAGGCGAAAAAGAATCGCTTACGTTCAATCTCACCCTTTTCTTCTAGCCATCGTCCAGGATTGAATGAATCTGGGTCTGGGAAGACTGTCTGGTCTACACGATGCGCCGAGTATGCTTGGCTACTGACGATAGTGCCTTCGGGAACTTAAGGAACATCAGTTTTAGTAAGAGAACATTTGATCACCGTTATGACTTACCAAAATAACCATCGATAATTCGACCGTTCTTCGGCACATAGCGTGGTAGTGACATAGGGATCGCCGGAAAACACCTCAATCCCTCATGGACCACCGCATCGAGGTACGGAAGCTTGTCAAAAGGAACGTCAGGAAAAAGTCGCAATTCTTCGCGGAGCCGATGTTGAACATGAATTGAACGGGGCTGCGATATTTCCCACATCAGAAAGCACTGCAGCGTGAATCAATATTCAGTGTCTCAGTACCGAGGCAGAAGACTCCTCATCTTGACTTTGAACGTGTTTCTGTTTGTCCAAACAGGGCCATGACTACACTCACCAGAGCATCTCCTGTTGTATCGATACCCGCAGCCATATGATCAAGGCATTCTGCTGCCATATCCAAGTAATCCATCTCATGTGCCGTCTGTTGCATTCGGTTGAGCAACGTAAACTGGGCAGAGTCTGTTCTTTTCGTAGCTGACAAGACCCTGGTAACTAGCAATTAGTACACACTCTTCATTACAAATATAGACGTGTTCCGTGAGTATCAAAACATGTTTGAAGCACATTGGTATCGGAGAACAAAAGAAGTGTGGATCCAGGCCTCCTGGTCAGCTACCAAACAACTCTCGAACCAGCTTACATTTCGTCTGCCAGAGGGGTTTCCCGACTTCGCAAGCCAAGCCTAGTGTATGAAAGCTTGTCAGTGTGGACCGTCCGAACGATTACCGTGCTTCGAAGCAGACAATCACTTACTATGACTCCTATCAGCCTAGACTTCTCAAAAAAAAGAAAAAAACAAAAAAAACAAAAAAAAATCAAATCAAGAAACAACACAGCATGATCAGATACACACCATAGAGAGACCTTGGCCGACAATTTTGTGAAGCAATGGGTTATAGTATTGCACGAGGCGATCTGAGTGGTTTAGTGAACGAAGACGAAGTTAAGGAAAGGGGTCTTACTCTGTACGCTATCGTCGAAGGCTACCTGCTTCATAATTTCTTCGTCTTTGGAGTTGCGGAGCGAATCCGAGCCATACGGTTCAAACAGGTGACTGTAGATGCAGCGTCAGCATCCGTACTCATCTAGGCCCATCACAAGGCGCCCATGTATTCAGTAAAGGATCTTCGAACGAAACGAGTTGACAGGTACAGAGAGCAAACATACTTACTGGGTGACACCGTCCATCGCGAAGTTGTGTAAAGCTCATTCATGTCAATGATGTTGTGCCTGAGTTGGATCGGAGACGACCTCACCAATCTAAGATGGCATTGTTAGTGTATCTGTGACATCTGTGACATTCGTTCTTTTTGAAGGCAACGTACGAAAAAATCCATGCTGTTACCAGACGCCTGTGAGCATGTCTCCACGAGTCTCTGCGAGCGGGCAAGTATTCCTTTAACCGAGTCAGGCTTCATGATATTCGAATTTGCATATCGATCTGCGAGGATTCTTTTCCGTTTTGCATGCTCCTCAGGTTAGACTGACGTATGTAACAGAACCGAGAGGATTTCGTACATCTTCTTTGTTCAAAGTTGTAAACATCGTCCTGGATAAGTGCGTCATGATAAGTGCTAAGAGCTGGAGTAGATTAAGAGCCAACGCAACTAGGAGCTATACAGACGTACCTTCTACCATACACTCTGAAGAGATCATAAAATTCCGTCTTGTCGTATCCGCTGCCTCCCGAGCCGTAGATCTCCTTTATACCTTGCAACGAGGCGAATGAAACCTCATTTGGTCCCACTCGCACGACTGGCCCGTATCGAAGGTGAAGGTTGTGTATATCTGCATATTTGATCATTCAGCTTATTAAGTTTTTCTTGTCGCGCCTGAAACTCCTAATACGCTTCTCACAAACATCGACGAGCATCTATTCGCTTCGAGTGTTTCCCATACTCACATGCTGTACGGCGCGCATGGAATTCATGGTACTTGAGTATCCATGAGGTGAACAAAGTGATTCTCGGCCCTGGTATCGCACGAAGCTCGGACGAGTTGCACTGCCAAAAGTACCAACCAAACAAGAACAGGCTAGCTGTCGCTAGGAACAGGGGATCCGTTAGAATCATCTTTCAAATTCGGAGTCTTCTAGCACGTTGAAAGTGGTTTTCTGAATGTGTAAGAGCGTAGTATCCATCACAATGGTTACCTACATGTACCTACACTAGTAGGTCCTAGGTACTGGAGCAACTCGTCATGTCACGTGATCGGTGCGTTTTATTCCCTGGCGAGACTGGGTGCCCAAAGAACTGTGCTCCACATCTCACCATAGATCAGATACTGGCGCGTGGAGACTCATCAAGTCACCTGTTTGACTTCAATCGCCAACATGCTCGCGTATCGGTATTGCAGGTTTTCGATCACTAAACGGTAGGTAGGGGATGCGATGGTGTACGTAGGTTCCCACCTCGGAATCAGTCCTCAAATACACATGATCGACCTCGCTAACGTGTGTTCTAGAAAAGAATGTAAATAACCTGAAGATTTTCCCCCCCTAGTTACTTAAGGATTCCTCTATTTTTTACGCCCGACCTAACGCTACGTAAAAATATTACGGCCTAAGCGGTACTTAATTAAAATAGCATAAATATAAAAGCATACGTATAAAAACTAATTATAAAAAATATTATATAAATAATATATTTATGTTATAAAAATATTTAAAAAATAAAAATAGTTATATTTAAACGTGTTTTATAAATATAAAAATATTTAATACGCGTAAATATAAAAAACGCGTTTATAGCGGTTATTGTTTATGTATTAAAAAATTTTCACATTTTTTTATTTTTTTTATTTAACGTTATAACAAATTTTTTTTTTCGTTTATTATTATATTTTTTTAATTACGTTATGTCGTTTTTTTAATTGTAATCTTTATTTTTTTACGCGCGTAATTATTATTATTTTTAAATTTTATTTAAATTGTTTTTAAAACGTTTTTTTTAATATTATTATTATATTTTTTATATATTATAAAACTATTAAATATATATAATATAATATTATAAATATAAATAAAAAACGTTTATTAAATATTATTATTTATAATATTAATAATATAAATAATAATTTAAAAACGTTTTTAAAATTAATTTGTTTATTTTTTTATAATAAAAACGTATTATTTTTATTGTTAAAAAATATTTTATTAATATTTTTTAAATAATAATATTATATTTTATTTCGATATAAATAATTTTTTTTAAATATTTTTTATATATTATTAATTATATTTAATAACGTTATTAATTAAGCCGTAATATTTTAATTAAATATATTATAAAAACTTATTATAAAATTATTGTTTTATTTTTTATTAACGTTTTAAAATCGGTTAAAAATTAAATTATTAAACGTAAATTGTTTAAAAATCGATTTAAAAAACGTTTTTTAATTATTAATAATATATATAAACTTTTATAATAAGCTTTATAAACGTTTTACTAGCAGTAATATTGTTTTTATTACGTTTTATAAAACGTATATTATTATTAAAAATAAAACTTTTATTTCGTTATTTTATATTATAAATAGCTAAAAAATAAACCGTATATATATTTTATTATAAAATTATTTTTAAAACGTTTTATTAATAATATTTAATTAAATATTTTTAAAATAAAAACTAATATTAATTTAATTAATAATAAATACTATTTTATTTATATAATTTAAAATATTTATAAACGTAATAAGTTTTATTTAATTTTAATATAATTTTTTTATATATAATAATTTAATAATAATATTTAATCTGTTTTTTTAACCGGTTTTAATAAAATTTATATAATATAATTAAATTATTATTATTTTAAAACGTTTATTAAAAAAAATTTATTTAATACGTATTATTACGTTATAAAAATTATTTTTAAAACGTTTTACCGGTAATTAACGTATATATTATATAAAGTTTAATAAACGTTTTATTTTAATATTTTATCGGTTTTATTTAAATGTTTTTCGTGTTTTTTTTTTAAAAAAAATAAACTAAATTATATATACGTTTGTTTTTAAAAATATATATATTTGTTTTTAATTAATTCAGTTAAAAGTCAAAAATTATTTTAAGCATTTTTTTTAAAATATAAAAAACTGCTTTTTTTTTAAATATTATTAATAAATAATTTATTTTATTGTTTTTTTAATAATTAATAAAATTAGTTTTTATAAATAATTTAAAACGTTTTTAAATAGTTTTTTAATTAAATTTATATTTTTTTATTTAATTATTATTATTAAAATTAAAATTTATATTTAAATTTTTTACGTTTTAATTATAATTAATGTTTTAATAATTTTTTTTTTATTATTTTATTTAAAACTTTTTTTTTTATTAAACGTTTTTTATTTTTTTAAGCCGTATTTATTATTTTTTATAAATTATTTCATTATATTAAATATTAATTTAGTTTTAAATAATTTAGCGATATAACGTTTATATTTATTAGATAAACGTTTATTTTTAAAAGTTTTAATTTTACGATTATATAAATATATTAAATAATAAAATATTTTTTTATAATTAAAATATAAAATTTTTATTAATATTTTAATTATTAAAACGATTTATATATAAAACGTTATTTATAATATTATTAATAAATAATATATAAAATTGTTTTAATATTTAAAATATTAAAATAATAATTTATTAATATTTAATATATAATATTTTTTTAATTAATAGTTATATTTTTTTAAAAATACGTTTTTTATTTTAAAATAATATTAATATTTTACGTTTTAAATAATAAAAACTTTTATATATTATATATTTAAAACTAAATTTTATATTGTTTTTATATTAATATATTTTTATAAAACGTATTAATTTAATATATATATAACGAATTATTTTTTATAAAAGAATTTTAGTTTTCTTTTTTAATAATATTAATTATTTATTAAATTAAAAAATATAAACTAAATTAATAATATAATAAAACTGTTAGTGCGTACATACGTACGTCGATATACTGGCTTTAGTATATAAGGTTATTACTTATATTAATAAGAGCCGTTAGCTATAAAGCAGCTATTAGTTACGTAAAGTACTATTTTATTAGATCTTAGTTTATAGCTATTTATAAAAACCGCTTTTTACGTTTTTTATTATTAATTAAAAATTATTTTTCATAATTTGTATATATTTATAGCTATATTATATCTGTATAAAAAATAGTCTTAATATTAATTAGTATTTATTATTTTATTTATAAACACAAATTAGCTAGAAAAAAAATTTGTTATAAGTTATTTTATTACACTTAACGTAATAAACTTCCTTAAATAAACTATTATTAGTAAAAACTAACCGCGCGTTTTAAGTTTTTTGCTTTATCGGACGAACTTAAATAACGCGCGATTATAGTTATCTTTTTATAAACTAATTATAATTTATTACTATAGTTATAATATTTCGTTGCCGTTAGACTTGAACGTTATATTACGTATTTTAAAGCATTTTATTAGCGCTTTTTATTTATTATAAACGAATTGTTTAAATTGCCCGACTTATTAATTAAAACTTAAAGTTATATATTTTTAAACTAATTTACTAATTATAATTTTTTATTTTTATTACCGTTATATTTTCTAAGCTTTTTACTAACTATATTTTTATTATTAAATACTATATAGCTTATTTAAATAATTTTAAAAAATTTTTAAATTATAAATAGTTTGCTTTAAATTTAATATACTTTATTTTAAAACGTATAATTAAAAAATTTTTAATTTCTTACTTTTAGGTAGTTTTTACCGATAACGAGATTTGTAATTTATATTATTTACTTTATAACAATTTAATTAATTTTTAAATACTTTTTAAAAATAGTACTTGTTAATTAAAATTAATTTTTAAAAGTAATAAAACCTAATTTTTAACAAAATTTTAAAATTAAGTATTCGATTTTACGCCTTTATGTAATATATATATAACGTTTTTAACACGTATTTTTCACTATAATTAACGATTATACGATATATAATATCGTTACTATAGCGTTATATAATAATTTTAGTAAAAACCTTTTAAAAAATATAAATAATTTATTACAATCGGATAATTAATAAAGACAAACGTTTTTAATTAACTTTTAAATTTTTTTATATTTTTAACGATTTAGCGATTTTACGTATTTATATAAATTTTATCGACTTTAGTTTTATCGGTTTTATTATTATTAATATTAATAATATTTAAAAATATTTATATATAGCTATAATTATTTTAATATATTAATACGGCATTAATAATTTCGTTAATAACGGATTTGTAAATAAGTTTTGCTTTAATTTTTATAACTAAAATTTTAAAATGTTTTTTTAATTAAAAAAACTTATTAAAATTTTTAAGAATTTTTTTCGACGTAATAGCGTTTATTTTAATTTTAATAAATAAAATATTATTACTATATTTTTTAACGTTATTATTAAATTTTAAACTAACTTATAAACGAAAACAAATATTAAAAAAAAAGCCGTTATTAAACTTATAATTTTTAGATTTATATTTAATATTATTATATATAGATATCGTTAAATAAAAAAATATAACGATTAATTCGACGTTAAAAAAATAGCAAAAAAAAAAGCTAAAAAAAATAAAATATTTAAAACTTTTACGATAAAAACGTCGATTTTTTATATTTTAAAGGCTTAAAAGCTTATTTTATAATAAAAAATATAATTCGATTAAACGTAAACAAGTTATTATTTAATTTATTAATAAACAAATAGTAAAAAAAAAACAACGTATTACGAAATAAAAAAACGATTTTTATTATAAATATAAATTTTTTTATAAAACTTTTTGTTATAAACTTTGGAGCTTATAACATTTTTATTTTAAAAACTAGTAAAACGTACGTTACCGGTAATAAAGTAACGCGATTTATATAAAACGTATAAAACGGATTCGGTAGCGTATAAAACGTTATTTAAAATGCGCAAAACGTAATTTATATAAATTAAAACGCGTATAACGTGCTATATTTAAACTTTATTATATATAAAACTAATATAGCCGGTAATAATATATAGTTCGGCAAACTTTAATACCGTTTTTAAAACTTTATAGCAAATATACCTAAAGAATTACGGATATTGCCGTCGGCTTATATACTTATATATATAATTTTTAAAACAATTTATATATTTAAATAATATTAAAAAATAACTAATAATTAAAATTAATTTATAGTTAGTATATATTAACAATTTTTATTTTTAAAAATAACTTTAATAAAAATAAACGGCGATCTTTTAAATAAGTTTATAAAATAATAGTAAAAGTTTTTATTATATATAAACAATATGTATAATATTTTAAAAAATAAAGTTAAAATAATATTAAATATTACGTATTTATTAAATATATTTTATAAACAATTTTACGGTATTTTTCCGAATATTCTAATAAATAAAGCTTAAATATATTTTATTTATAATATTAAACCTTATAACAATTTTAAATCGATATATATAATAATTAATAAATATTTTAATATAGAAATTAATAAAAATTATTACTTTAATAATTAAATTTTAGTTTTCTTTAATAAAATTTAACGTAATAACTTTGAAAAAAAGCTTATAAAAACATTTCAATTACTATTTAATAAGTTATAAATATGTTAATATATATTTAATACGTAATATATAAACAAAGTTATATTTAAAGATATAATTATAAAAATATGCTAAAATAGATTTAAATTTGCTTTTATATTTTAAACATTTTTTATAGCTATAAAAAAGCTTTTTTTACGTTTAAGATTATCGTTATAAAACGCGATTAATTTACGAAATATTTAATATAATCTAACTATATATTATAGCGAAAATTTTAAAAATAACTACGCCGATATTTATTACGTAAACTATAAATATACGCTAAATACTAAAAGCCGTAAACGAAATAATTTTAATAATTATAAAAACTATAATAATTACGGTAATAACTTTAATAATTATTATAATTAATATATTAATTTATTATGAAATATTTTCGTATTATGCGGTAATTACTTATTATATAGTAATAACTGTTAAAACGGCTTATTTAACCGTTATAATAACCGTATATGTTTTTGTTTTATATGCTGTAAGCTTAATTATTACGTATATAAACATTTTTTAAAAAAGTAAAAACGTATTTTTAATAAATAATAAATATTTATTAAAACAAATAAATTTATAACTTAATATTACGTATATTTCAATAAAATTAAACCTAATAATAATAACGCGTTTATTAATAAATATTATAAACGTATTTTAATAATTAAAGCATTATTAAAAAATAACGATTACGTTATTAAAATATGTATAATTACGTATATAATATTATAAATTTATAAATATTGCTTAATTTGTAAAAATTTTTATAATAATAAATTAATTTATATATTTTAATTTTATTTTATATTAATACGTTATAATATAAAGTAATATTAAGGCATTATATTTAATACTAGCGTTATTAAAGTTTTTACCGTTAGTAAGGCCTAAGTACAAACTTTATTTAATATTAACCTTAAAATAAAACTAGATCGTTTAATAAAAAAAAATATTAAAATAAAGTTCGGTAATAATAAAACTATCGTATTTACTAGTATTTTAAAAATATTTACTGTTTTTAAAGATATTAATTTTTACGTTATATTTTTAGAAACCTTATTTTTTTTATTTTTAAAAAATATAAACCGTTTTAGTATATATTTCGATAATATACGCGATTTTTTATAATATAAAGACAGCAATTTTACTGCCGAAGTCGTCCGAAAATAAGGCTATTTATAGTTTTATTTAAACAAAGCTAAAAAATTATTTATTAATATAACCGAAAACAAATTACGTAGTTTATATTATTATTTTAAATATTTTTATACTATAAAACTATATCGTATATTAATTACGGCAAAATATAATAACGTTGATTTTAAAATTTTAAAGTAAATAAATAAAATATATACCGTTTATTAGCTTTATAACGTAACGCCTAAACGATTTAAATTTTTTTTAAAAAACGATATAGACTTTAATTATAAAACTTTCGTTAATATAATATATTTAGACGGCAAAGCCGTTTTTTATTTTATCGACGCTATAATTTTATTTTAAAACGTAATATTTTTACTATTTATAACTATAAAAAATACGTAAAAAATTTTCTGTAAAGTTTAAATCGATATTTATATAAGCTTTTTTAATATTATTATATATAACGCCGGAACTAATTTTACGTTATAAAAATTCCGTAATAAAGTTTATATTATAAGCATTATAGTTAAAAAAATATTAATAAAAGTTTATTAAAATATTAAAAAGTTTAAACAGGTTTATAAACTTTTTAAAAAAGCCTAAAAAATTATTAATACTAAATTATGTATAGTTTATAGCTTTAAAACTATATTATAAATAGTTATAAAAACAATTAATAATATTATAAATTTTAACGGCTTAGTTTTAATTTTTTTAGTTTTCGGAATATATTTACGTATAAACTACGATTTATTGCTTATTTTTATTATATTATAATGTATAAAAATTTTTAATTTAGTTATAAAAATATTAAAAACTATTAAAATAATAAAATAAATTTATAACGTTTTAAATATATATAACGGTTTAGATATTATAAATATTTTTGCGTTTTTTATCGGTTATAAAATACGTATATATAAAAAAAGCAAAAAATAAACAAAACTTTATAAACTATTAAATATTAACGGCTATAATTTAATTATTAATATTAATAGTTTTATAAAATTTTAATTTACATATATAAAACTTTTTTACTATAAAAACTAAAAAAAAAAATCATTAAATATTTTTAATAATAAATATATTACGTATAATTATAACCCGTATAACGATAATTTTTTATATTTAATTAAATTAACTGAGTAAATAAACCTGTTTTAGCCGCGTAATCCGTATTATATAGCTTTAAAACGCGGATGAAAATATTTTAAAAATAATAAAAACAAAACTAAAATCCCGAATTTTATAAACTATTAAAAGTTTATAAATTTAAAAGCTTTTATAGTTTAAAAACGTTTTAGTAATAATATTAAAACTATAATTATTATTAAAAAAAAGCAGCAATCGAGCTATTACGTCGTTACTATAACGAAAAAACTATTATAACCGTTAATAACTTTTTTAAAGCTAGCGATATTTTTAAGCTCGAAAAATTATTTAAAAATAATATTTTAAAAATTATACTATACGACTTAAAAATTTACGTAAGTTTTCGTATTTTTAAATTACGCGTTATATACAAAATTAAAATAAATAAAAATAATAAGCCTTATAAAAAAAGCCGCTTTATTATATAAAAATATAACGACGTTAAAAAATAAAAAATTTTAATATAATTTCCGACTATTTAACGTATATTTTAACGCTTATTAAACGCGTTTGCTTTTATTTTAATAAAAATATTAAAAACGTAAATAATATTGTAAAATATTATATAGGTTTATATATAGTTAAAAAATACGTTTATTAAACGTATTTATACGCGTTTTTTAAAAAAACTAAAATTTCGATATTTTAAAAATTTGATTATAAAAATTATAAAGCTTTTATATAGTATTGCTAAAGCAAGATTATTTTAATAAACAATTTATTATAGCTATTATATTAAAATTTTAAAAATAACGACTTTTAAATATAATTTATGTTTTTTTATTACCGATTTTAACTATATTAACGATAAAAACTTTACGATTATTAGCTTTTAAACTAATAATATTTATTAATTAATAATATTTTTTTATTTAAAAAAACAAGATATTTTATGCTTTAATTTAAAACCGAATATTATTTTTACGACTTTTTAAGCATTTAATTTTAATAAATACTACGTAATATTTTATAATAATAATATTATTTATATATAATAAAAAAATTAAAACAAAAAATTAGCTTTTATTATTATTAATAATAACGATTATTATAAAAAATACGTTAAATAGCGCGTTTAAAAAGCGTATTTAGTAAATATATACTAACTTAAAATAAGTTTTAATCTTTTTTGCGTTATATAAACTACGGTTTTTAAAAAAAACGATTATAAAGCTTTAAACGCTTGATTATAATAATAAATAAAAAATATAACACGCGGTTTAATTTACGTTAATTTTAATTTAAATATTTTAAAAATTTTTATTTATATAAACGTTTTATTTATAAATAATAAAGATTTAAATTTTTAAATAAGCTATATTATTATTTTAATAAATAAACGTTTTATTATATATTATATATAATATTTTATTACCGAAATTATTAGCAATATCATATATTAGTTTTTAACTAAATATAAACAAATAACGAAATTAGTTTTCGTTTTTAAAATATATAATATAGTTTATAGCTTTAATATAAGCTATTATATCGCCGTTATAATTAATTAAATAATAAAAGCAATAAACTACGTACGTAAAAATATTAACATAACAAACGTTTTTATTGTTATATATACCGATTTGTATTTTTTATATAAAGTTATTATTAAATTCGGTACTACTATTAAAAAACGCTTTATAATAAATATTATAACTTTACGAAAATTATATAAATAAAGCGAAATTATTAAAGTGCGATAAATTAACGGCGATAATAATCCCGTTAACGTTATAATAAAAACGACGTTTAATAAAACTTTTAAAAAGTTCGTCGATAATAATAAAATAGTTATTAAAATTAAAAAATCGGTTAAACGTAAAAAATTAACTAAATAAATAATATTTAAAATTAAATATAATATTTCCAACGTTAGCTCGATTTTAAAAATAATAATAAAAATAATATTATTAAAAATCTTATGTTTAAAATATTATAATATACCGTAAAATATAAATATAAAAACAAGAAAAACTAGCAAAAACATATTAATATTATATTATATATATATACGGGATATAAAACAATATATTAACATAAAGCTATATACTATAATATTAAGTAATCGGCGATAGCTCTATATGCTAAAAATAAAAAAGCTGCCAGTATTAATACGTATATACATACGTTAATATATTAGCTTTAATATATAAAGTTATTACTTATATTAATAAAAGCTATTAGTTATAAAATAGTTATTAGCTATATAAAATATTACTTTATTAGATTTTAGTTTATAACTATTTACGAAAACCGCTTTTGCGCTTTTTATTATTAATTAAAAATTATTTCTTATAATTTATATATACCCGTAGCTATATTACGTCCGTATAAAAAGTGGTCCTAATAAAAACGTATATAATTTTAACGGTATTAATATTTTTTAAAATAAAATTTAATTTTCTGGCGCAATTTTTAATTTGTTATAATAAAACTTTAATATAATATATAGTCGTTTTTTTAAATTTTGTTTATTTATTATAATTAAAATAGTTTACTATATATTAAATTAATTTATGTAAATATTTTAAAAACGTTTTTTAATCGTTTTTAAACCGTTATTATAATAATATATTAATAATAATATTATATATTTTATTATAGTTTTTTGGTTTTATTACGTATATTAAAAATATAAATATATTATATATTAATTTTATATTTTTTTTATAGTTTTTGCTTAATATTTTTTTAACGCTTTATTTAAAATAAACTTAATAAAGTTTAATTATTAACGTTAAATAATATTTAAATGTTTTAATAAAATCGAATTTCTTTTATAAATATCGGCTAAAACTATTAATAATAATAATATTTTAATTTAAAATAATATTAAATAATTTTAAGCCGTATATATATTTTTATTTAATATTAACGGCGTATTTATTTTTAAAAATATGAAAAACTTATTAAAATATATAATAATATATTTCGGTCGTTTTAAAGTTTATAAAACATTGTATAAAAAATATCGCTAAAATAAATTAAAAACGATTTTAATATATTTTATAATATATAATATATTTTATTATATATTTTTTAAAAATTATGCTTAAATAATTTTATAATAATATAAACTTTTAATATATTTATAATTAACGTTAATTATAAATGTTTTAAAATCGTTTAAGTTTTATAATTTTATTTATTTATAATAAAAATAAATAATAATATAATTTATATACGTTATATATATATATTAAATATATTATAATTAATTAGTTAATAAAAAAATATTATAAAATATATTATTAATTTTATTTATATATTTTTTGCTGTTTTATTTATTAAACTATAATAAAAAAAAATATAATTTTAAAGCTGTTTTTAAAAAAAAGCAAAATTTACTATTTATAGATAATATGCCGAAAATAGTCTATATTTATTAAGCTAGTATAAATATTTATAATAAAACGCTTTTTATATTTTTGTAAAAACTTTTTTAATTTATTTAAAATTAAAAAACTATTTAAAAAAATTAGTTTAAATTTTAGAATTGTTTTAAAAAAAATATACTTAAAATTATGTTTAGTTTATTAATTTATTAAACAATTTATATAATTAATATAATAATTAATTATAAGGTTTTTTTAAATAAAAATAAAAAATATTTATATTTATTATACGTAATTATTAAAATAAAAAACGTTATTTTATATTATATAAAAATAAGAAATTTTAATATAGTATTATATTTAATTTATATAATTTTTAAAACATTATTAAAATAAAGCTTGGTTATTATTTTTTATTAATAGTATTTATAATAATAAATATTAAATTTTACTATATATTTTTTATTGTTTATTATTTTTAATTTAATTAAAATATTTTTATTTTTAAATATTATTTAAATAATAGTTTTTATTTTTAATTTAATTAAAATATTTTTATTTTTAAATATTATTTAAATAATAGTTTTTATTTTTAATAAATTTTTTAAATATATTTATATATAAATAAAAACGTAATAATATTATATTATAAAAATATATTTGTTGGTGCGTACATGCGTACGTCGATATACTGGCTTTGGCACATGAGGTCATTGCCCACATTGGTGGGAGCCGTCAGCTGCGAAGCAGCTGTTGGCCACGTGAGGTACCACCCCACCAGATCTTAGTCCATAGCTACCTGCGGAGACCGCTTCTGCGCTCTCCATCATCAATCAAGAATCATCCCTCATAATCTGTATACACCCGTAGCTACACTACGTCCGTACGGAAAGTGGTCCCAACAATATTTTTTATTTAAAACATATTTTTAATATAAAGTAATAAAAGTTTTATTATTATATATTATTAATAAACTAAAAATAAATTAGTATTTTTAAAACTTATAACTAGAAAATATTATATTATTTACGTTATAATTATTTTTAATTAAAAAAAGTTAGCAATTTTTTTATTAAGTCTTATATGTTTTTTTGTTTTAAAATTACGCGTATATAGTTTTAAAAAAGTTATAATATATTACGTATTAATTAAAATCGTTTTAAAAATATAAAACGTATTTTAAAGCCTTTTTTTATATATTTTTTTTATTAATCGTATTTATAAATTAATTATTTTTTACTCGAAATTATACGTAATTTTTATATCAATATATAATTTAATAAATATATAAAAATAATTTTTATTTTTAATATATTAAATTATATAACGTATTATAAATATATTTTTAAATAATATAGTTATAGTTTAAAAAACTGGCTATAATATTTTTATATAATATTAAATTTATAAAAATAAATTAACTAAGTTTAATTTATTTATTTAATAAACTTATTATATTTTATAGTTTATTAATTTTTAATTTTTTTAAATATTTTAATAAAAATAATAAAAACGTATTTATTAATTAACGTAAATAAGTATTTAAAAATATTAACAAAATAGTAAATCTATTTAATTTTAAGTTTTTTATTTTTTATATTTTATTGACTATATTTTTAAAATATATTATAAATAAAAATTTGTTATAATTTATATATATTTTTATTTATATCGAAATATTATTAAAAATAATTATATTAATATAAATAATTATTTATTTAGTTAATTTTAAGTCATTAAACGATAGTTTATTATATTTTTTTAAACAAATATTATTTAAAAATAATATTATTTTTAATACGTTTAATTAAATTATTTAAAATATTATTAATATTTTAATTTTTTTTTATATTTAAAAAAATATTTCGGTTTTAAATTTTATTAGCATAAATGTTTATTATTGTTATAATTAAAATTTTTTAAATAAATAACGCAATATAATAATTATATAAAAAACATAAAACAATATTTAAATCGTTTTAAAATTATTTTTATTTTATATTACTTTATTATTTATTTATTTGGTTATATTGTTTATTTATTATATATTATTTTTTATTTATTAAATATTAATACGTTTATTTTTTTTAATAATTTAAATACGTATATTACTTTATAATTAATAATATATTATAAATATAATGCTATATATATTTATTTTTATAATTAAGTGGCGCTTAAGCCGTAGTATTTTTACGTAGCGCTGGGTCGGGCGTAGAAAGTAGAGGAATCTTCAGGTAACTGGGGGGGGAAAATCTTCAGGTCATCATATCCGTCGTTCTAGAAGTGCCATAACCATTACTACCTCTTAAGGTGCCCCTAGATACACATCATTTTTCTCCTTTGAAGATTCATCTCTTGATTTATCACCGCAGGACACAAGTGTCAAGCCGACCAATCAATCAACTCTGAATGCATTGCTTCCTGAGTCTGATAGCTATGGATGGCAAAGCTGAACTACTATTATACCTCTTGCGAACTGTATATTTATACGACAACGTTGTCTTTGGGATTGTTCTATTCAATACATCTATGACTTTAACTTGAAACCTTTCCGGAGGCCGTTCAACACCCTCTAAAGCCTAAGGTCACCCGCGCACTGGGTTTACGTCTCTTGGTCGTAGTGATGGCAGGCACAGCGCGCAGATCGCTCTTTCAGTTGATGTTTCGTAGAAATTGTTCCACTGCAGTGCACAGGAATTTCTCGGCAGCGGCTTCTTCAACACGATCTGTCGATTCGTATCAGCTTTTCGAATCCTGGTCTTACTTCCCTATGATGCTAAGAGGATATACGTACTTCAAGCGTAAAGTCAGCCTCCAAACGACAAAAAGTGTGGTGTATTCCAAATGCTTACCGTCCAGCTCCAGGAATTGTCCCTGATAGTTCACTTGCGATGCCTGGAATACAGCTTGCCTTCCAGCGCTCAACGAGGCCGTCTTTATCAACGGTCTTTGGTACGAATTCATCACTGCCCGAGTGCAGTATGAGCAGAGGTTTGTCGACTCTCTTCCAGTATTGACTAGCCACCTCATCTGGCAGAGTCGGAGAGAAATAGTTGTCTTCACCGCTGAAGTGAGCTGTGTCAGTGATTGTCATCAATTGAAATCTAGTTGATCAATGACCTACTCAGGCGCACAGAGCGCATACCAACGTTGAGCAGTAATGGGTGTATCTTGAAAGAACACTGGCAATAGCTCCCGTGGCATACATTCTAAGCCTTTGCCATTGGACATATACTGTTCCGCAAATTTGATGCTTGCTTGCAGCGCGGAGTGGTCCGTCGACATGGCGATTGCGTCTGCATCACAAACAGGCCCCTGAAGAATATAGCCTTCGACGGGTGGCGCATTATGTGCCGTGTACTCCATGCAATCCTAAACAAGTCAACATCTAGTAGCATTACCGAGCACAAGACGTAATCGTCCATACCTGGCAGCCTGTAGAATGACCCATTAGGACGACACGTTGCTTCCCGATCTAATTGAGGCGGGCGTGTATCGTCAGCCTTGAAGTTAGGTAGTCTTCCACACGGGTCCCCAGAGCCATCTATCGAGAGCAAAAAGGGCCAACGTACTGTTATGCAGCATTGTCAGCTTCTGAGAGGCAGGCCATAGCAGATACCCACCAGTCCGAAGGTATTTCACCAGTGCTGAGATATCAGCGACATCGTCGGCTAGCCGCGAGTAGCCGAATCCACCGAATGAGCTCTTTAATCTCAATTCGAAAACGGAATAACTAAGCTGTCGGTCGGCCTCCAAGCGCTTGGCTATCGCGCGAGCGTAGGGAACGGTGTGAGGGCCATCCCCCAGTCCGCCGATCTGGTTGCAAGAAACGCTCTGCGTTGGTTATCTTTCAATCGGCCCAGTGTTTTTTTTTTTTTGGCCCCTTCTAGAGAACATCTTATTGTTGCAGTTTGAAGAGTCTAATACTTACTGTAGAAAAACTCAGTACGATGTGTAAGGAATGCTGTCTAAGAATAACTGAGGGGGTGTCTGGGATATTTTCTACATACCAAATACAAGAGCGTTAGCTGCATTTAGAAGTCCAACTTCGTAGGCACAAGCGTGTGCTGTTGGCGAGGGGAACGGGTGCACTGTTGTCTGAAATGTGTTGGGGGTCGCCATACTGGAACATATAGTTTGGAATATAGAAATCGAGAAGGTCGCTGGTGATGGAAGTGTACGCAAGGTCGAGGTTTATGTCTTACCTCACGTGCGCATATATACAGTGGATCGCTACTCGGTAATCTTACCCTGTAAACGAACCATGCCCACAAATGTACCTATAGGTATGTTCACAGTTAGGATACCCATCCTACAGTATACTCGACATTCAAATCGTCGAGAAGTCTGGCAATATTACCGAGTTGCGTGTCTAAGGTACCTATAGAGGTAGGTTGATGCAGAAATTTTTCACAACTGATCAGAGATCCTCACGACTTGCTAGCGAATAAACAATGGTTGCTACATGTATATAGAAGCTCTATTGAAACTGCTCGTGCTTCGTCTAGGGCATACTATGTAGGTGGCAGCATACATATATGACTCGGAGGGTCGTTTCGCCAAAGTCAACATCGATGTACCTAAAGACTTTGTGTATATGAGAAACGAATTGATGATATGCGACAGGAAGAATGCTGATGACGGCATGTGACCCTCGAAGGCTGTCACTTCGCCGTCACGGCCTGTTCAGTGGGTGGTCTTGCAGGCATAGTGGAGGCCGTGCGCCACTCAATTGGTTCTAATTTCCTGAGCTCTGCCTTGAGGTCTCGTTCAGATGCCAAGCCGACTTTTACATTCGGTAGCTGCTCAATCACATCGATTAGCGGCAAGCTGCCGTCTTCCCCTACGCATCTTTGTATTTGAACCTAAGGGCCATATGACGGTCTGCCGAGATGGCCGTTGATCCGTCGGTCGCGAGGAGCCAGTTCTTCAAAGAGGTATGCCCGTCGCTATCTGCCATCGAATGTGAGTCTGCTAATGCTGCATCTTGTCATGTTATAGCTGAAGCCACGGTGTGTTGCTATCAACAACCTGGCGGTGCGTTCATCGGACAAACGAGCAAGCGCAAAGGAGCTCACCAACGTGACGGAAGACCTGTCATCCCTTCTTCAGCGTCAAGTGTCCCTCGATGCTTCTGTCCTAGATGAAAAGCTTGCCGATTATATCTATTTCCCGCTTTCCAATATATTACGAAATCAGCAACATTATCCCTCCCGCTTAACCGAGCTCACCATCAAGTGCTTCACCCTCCTCGTTGACCATGGCTGGAAGAGCAATCTGCCCACAGAGCTAGCACAGCAACTCATTTTGCTCCTCACCCTGATTATCAGCGGCACACCTGGCCAGGCAAGGGAGAACACCATCCCCGAGGAGACCGAGCTCGAGTCGTTCAGAGCCCTGACATCAGTCGTCAAAGCTCAAGGGTCCTCACCCAGCGGAGCCGCAGCGTTGGTCGACGCAAAGACTATTCCGGCCCTCGGCCATGCTATCACTGTTGTGCTGGATGGCGTCACCACTGGAAGAACCTTCTCTATTCAGCTCCAAGCATTGCAGTCTCTCGAAGCCCTTGTGGCAGCAATCAAGGACCAGACGGCTTTAGCGTCTTTCTTGCCCGGCATCGTGTCCTCTCTTAGTAGACTATTAGCACCTCCCTCAGCGCTCAATGTCCAAGGCAATGTACTGGTACATGGGATCGGCGCACTGAAAAATATTCTTACTAAGGTACTAGGAGATATCAGGATACGAGGTGTGCTGAACACATCAGTTGACGAGGCAACGGCCCAAGGGACTCAGAACAAGATTCTCTCGCCGTCGTGGCTAAAGGCAACCACAGACAAAGTGAAAATCGCTCTTGCAGGTGTTCTTAAGCTGCGCAGTCATAGATCTGACTACGTACGGTCAGCATTGGAGAGGCTGTGCATCTCACTGTTAGACGAATGTCATCAGTCTTTAGCACAATCCGCCCCCATACTCGTTGAGACAGCTGTGATACTTGCGGACTATGGTGAGAATGAGAGCCAGATTTCCGCCGAGACAAGTCTTGCCGACCTTGCTACGTTGTACCCAGAGCTTGGAGATGTCATAAAGAGTACAGTGTACAATTGGATTACAAGCCTTCCGCGCGTAGTTCAGGGTAGCGAAGAGAAGGCCAAGCAACAAGCAATGCGTAATCTCATTCAAGGACAGCATTTTATCACGACCCTTCAGATTGATTCATCTGTACTTGAAGACTCATTAGCCAGCTCTTTCCGAGACACTGCTGCGGCACTTGTCCTCGCGTCTAAGCCAGGGTCAGCGGTGACAGAAATTTCTACTGATATGGTTGACCTCAACAACACTGGCTTAATCAAGCAAGGCGACGCTATCTCTTTCCGACCTGTGCTAGTAAACCAGGAAACCGAGCGTTCCACGCGTGAGGCATTTCTTGAATTGGTCACTAGCATGGGCACAGCAACTCAACAAATCAAAACAGCCAGCAATATGCTTGCCTATGTGCGTGAGTCTATTGGGGATCAACAAGTTGCTTCGTACTGGTTAGCCTTTGAGTTGATCAGATCGGCACTCACTCGATCCTCGGACATGGATGAATTTCTCGACTTTACATTTGCTGCTCCTGCATTGGATGGGAGTGAGTCTGCTTTGCATGAACTGTATTCGCTATCAGTCGTCATGCTAGATTCACAGGCCGAAGCTGAGGACATTGATCCACGCATGCAGGCACTTGCGTTAGAGGTCGCAACATTTGTAGCATCGAGGATGCAAGAAGCGTTCCGATCTGAGCTTATCGATGTGCTATATCCTATTGCAACCTTTCTGGGTTCAAATGCCCCGCAATTACGAGAGCATGCTATCGTCAGCTTGAATTGCATAGCAGCTTCGTGCGCCTACTCCTCCGTTGCAGAACTCATCATTGACAACGTTGACTATATGGTGAACTCCGTTTCATTACGACTTAATACCTTCGACATATCTCCGGCTTCCACGCAAGTTCTCAGAATGATGATCCAGCTTACGGGGCCAAGACTACTGCCTTACTTGGACGACGTTGTGGCTTCAATATTCGCGGCTCTGGATAACTACCATGGATATACGGTTTTTGTGGAGTCTCTATTTGCAGTTCTCTCTGATATTGTTCAACAGGGCACGCAATCAAGCAGACTCCTTCGAGAAGACCTCCAAATCTTCACAGGGCACGAAAAGTGCGCTGCAGAAACCATAACAGCACAGCAGCTATCTAGGATCATCGACGATCGAAGGGAACGCTCCAGGAGACAGGAACGCGAAGAGCAGAAGTATGACGAGCTTAAAGAAAACTCTCCGAATCCCTTCATAGATGGACGAAACCAAACTGTGGGTGATGCCACAGATGAGGACCAGTCTGCTGGCGAGATCGAGAAGTCACCACTACCCCAAACCCCAACCTTCCAGCTACTCTCTCGCATCACAAGCTTAACACAACATTATCTCACTTCACCGACGCCGACACTTCGTAGATCACTTCTGAAACTGTTGGCCAACGTCTTCCCCGCACTTGCGACAGATGTAGATGCATTCCTGCCGCTTGTTAACGATGTCTGGCCTGTTCTTGTGGAGCGACTGTACGACCGAGAGACGTTCGTGGCGACTGCAGCCTGCGAAGCTCTATCCGCGCTTTGCAGTGCTGCTGGTGACTTTTTGAGCACGCGCATTAAAACCGAGTGGTGGGACAATGGGCTTGGGAAATGGTGTCGTCAGATCAAGGCTGAAGCCCTACGACAGCAAGGGCACAGCAAAGGTAGCAAAAGCTCGAGCTCAAAGGTTGGTGCTCCTGTCTATCCTAATAAAGCAAACGAAGAAAAGATTTTCATACCCATAAGAGGTGTGGATGGTCAACTAGAGCACAAGCAACCGCGAAGTGAAATCTTCGCCCCCGCTGATAGTGGACTGGGTCGTTTTGCCCAAGTTGCCCAAGTGTGGGTGGCTGTGCAGAGCTTGCTCGTTGCCATCATCAGTCGTGTCCAGATTGACGATGATATTCTGGACCAAATCTCATGCCTTCTAGTCGACGGATTTGATTCGATGCCAACAGCCAAGGCGGCACTAGAAGCAATTGATCCTGACGCTGTCTGGTTGCTCCTCTACGAACGGGGGATGCTAAGTGCTCAGCTGGAGACGTCGCCCACTATGGCGGGCATAAATTTCCTCAAGATATGAAGCCCCATCGAATCTAAATTGTACAACTCAGATCGTTCATGACTTGCTCGGAATTCCCCTGAACAGTGTGACTCGGGATCATGTTTTCTCATGGTACGATCAGCTCTATGAGGCTTTCTGGTCGTGACATGGACTACCTAGGTACGTTGTGGAGTTTTGATCCTCCACCTTTGACCCTGACACCCAACGGTGGGAATTGTCGCATACAAGATGGCGAAAGCCACAATATTGTATGGAGAGACGCCAGTCCAGTCTCCCGTTGACCCACATTCACGACATTATGACGATCTGGCGAGGGAGTCATGACATCTCGTTCACTTTGTAACCGGTGTATGTGGAACCGTGCCTGTGCTGTGTTTCTGGCGGAGATTTCGAAAGGTTGGTAGTGGCGTACTGTGTGACACAGCAGGCGACTAAAGACTCCGGTACTCTGTCACAGGAGAGGTAATTCAAGCAAAAACCTTGTTGCCACCTACCTACGCAAGATGCCCTGCCCCGACGTTGGGCATATGAGTCTCCCGTTCTTTTCGCGGTCTATATATACACGAATATGTACAGGTAGTCCAGGAACATACCAATCTCTACTTCGCCGGTGCTAAAGCTCAAAGGCCACAAACATCGTAGGCTGTGCCACGATTCTGATACAAAATCACAGGGGGTTATGATTATCTTCCTACTCATTGTAAAAGACGTCAAAATATTAGTATCAACACGAACAACAGCCACTTTAATTTGGACGAATCGACGGATACAGCTGGTATAGAGATTTCTGAGTAGGCAAATTAGGTGGGCGAACTATTGCTTCAGCCTCTAATATTCCGCCAGGCATGGTTGTGTCACGAGACAGGCTGCTGAAGCCGGTACTAGCTGGGGAGGTGAGACATGGAGAATACCGATCTCTTTGTTCACCTGGAACCGCGGCAATCTAGGTCAAGCCCGATCTGCGAGTGAGATCGTGCGTCTGCGAGAGCCATAATCTTACCTAGCTTCCAAGGGAGTAAATAGAACGTGACATTGCATCTAATGCACGATGTCTAGTAGTCCAACTGTGTCGTCTCGCGGCATCCAGCCGTCGGTCCGGAAGTCTCGATGGGACACAGGGCAAAAATGAAACGTTAACACCAGCTGATGTCTCTTTCTACTTGACCGATCGATGATCCCGTGGGACGTAGGTGGCAACGCAAGGACTAGGAGCAGAAATACCATGCAGTTTCCGTCCGCGGGTTAGCGAACCTACATCCGGAGGTTCCTCTTCCGATGGCTTGGTGAAAGGCCAATTTGCTGATTTGATAATTACCAATTGTTGAGAAGGGATAAGGCTGTGTCACGGAAGGCGTGAGAGCTTGTCAGTATCGGGTGGCCTTGGAACGCATTCAGGGGGCAAAATTAGTTTAGCAGCGAAGGACCAAGTTCAATTGAAGATCAGAGACTTTCTGGGACCAATGTTTGCAATTGTAACCACCTACTTTATTTGTTCTATAATTAACAAGAATGTCGGCGATGACGGGCAGCATATTGACAATCAAAATTATACCAAATGGACTTTGACAACACCAAGTATCTCGATGGATTAGCCTCGAAGTGTGACAAAGGAAAAGATGCCCGAGCCCCTTGAAAAAATGAACGCCCTCCACTCCCAAGTATATTTATCTATTTCTCTGTTGCATTGTAATGAGTATGTGCGGGGCAGGATTTACATGAGATGCTTGTCACATGCACGTACGCATTAGAGACCATTTTTGTAGTTTCTGACACCAGAAGCAGACTATGATCAGGAAGCCGGCAACACACTCTTCGTTCCATTGCGTATGTATCAAGTATAGCTCAAAATTTTCAAACTGACTTATGTTCATTGTTTCTCGGAGACCCTTTGTGTAAATCAATCCAGTTTTATCCACCATTCAAAGCTATAAGAGCAACAATCCCAATCAACACATATTCATTCTGTTGCCACTCATGTAGGAATAGTTAACCAATTTTGACAAGACAAAAGCCTCAACACCAATAGTCGACTCAAGAGAGAAGAGAGGACCGAACAGACCAGAAAATTTGCAAATGAGTGAAAAGTGAAATGAATGAACAGAATGTGAAAAAGCTGCATGCAAAGCAGAAGAGCACACCCCACGCAGTGTGGCGCTTGGCCCACACCTTGGCCACGAACTTTTGATCTTTTATTTTTGTCAACAATGTTTGCTGCCGCCCAGTGAGTGTAACTTGATATCGCTATGTTGAACGACACTCCACGACTCCAGAGATCACGAATGATGAACGAAAAAGCAGACTACCCGCCTCCGAAGCGGTATGAAGCGGTATGAAACTAAGATAGTCGAAGTGCTGGTGACTTGTGTCTAGGCACGAGATGTACTCGCAAGAAGAAACGGAAGAGTAAGAAAGGTAGAGAACGCGGCTCCTTCATGTTGTTTGGTCACGAAAGTCGAAAGTCCACACTCGGATGTAAGATCGACAGCGCGGTGCTCCATCCCTGGGTAGATCAGGAGCCGTTCCCCTCCGGCGCGTAGTTGTGATACGGGGGCTGGGTGGGCAAAGTCTCATGCTTAATGGCCGGAGAAGTGTAACTGGGTCCATGGGCCGCATTATTACTCTCTTGTCGCGGAAGCCCTTCATAGGCATGTCCGAGGTATGCAGTAGTGTTTGGCATCTCGAAGCTATTCTGCGCATTCGGATCGTGGGTAGGGAATGCATACATCGATTGCGCGTCGGGAGCATTGGAACCTGGCCATGAAGTTGGGTACTCGTTGTCCGAGCTAAAAAGAGACGGACGTCTGCTTTCTCCTGGGGCAATCGAGTGCACGTCGGAGATGTCCATGTGCTCCTGTACATAGTTTGACCCCTGACCCAGTAGATTGACTCCGTGTACATAATTCGGCCTCGGGGAAGAGAAGTCAGAGCTGAACGTCGCGTGTTCATAAGGATCGTCACGCATCGTCACGCTGGTGGCATAACTCTTGGGCGTAGAATGGCCTGACTCAGTGTGATTATGGCCATAGACATGGGGCATCAGCACCTGATCATTCTGCCTTAGAGGTGGCACTCTTGTGGAAGTCGGCATGTTGTCCAACTCTTCGTTGTCTGATTCATCGCCATCTGGAGGAACGCCATTTTCATTCATGACATATACCTCGGTAATCCCATCTATATACCCAGTCATTAATGACATCTTGGGACTCATACTGGCAACGGAATGGAGAAAAGAGAAGGGAGAATTCAAACGTACCAATTTCGCCATTCTTATACTCTTCTTCTTTATACGCAACCTTGAAAATCTCCACAACGAATCGGCGTTTCTGCTCATTAGCCGGATGATCCACGTCGGCAAACCACCCAGACAGGGCGTCGAATGTGATCACTTTCAGTTTGTCGATGTTCAGCCTGACTCTGAGGACAGCTGGATGTTGCCTTTCCTGAGGCTCAACTACCATGCGGAGGATATGGACGAGTAGACGAACTCGAGCTACGTACTTGTTAATGAGAGTAGTGGCGAGGGTTTGATGCTGTACTCACCAGCTTTGGGTATGTGATCCGGCTCTTTATGAATCACCCTCTGTGTAGGTTGGGGCCCCCAAGGCATGGGCCACCAGTCCGGTTTCCCTTCTTCTCCCCTAGTGTAAGGGTGCGTGGTCTGTTTTTTTGGCTCGACAGCTTTGATCCACGCTTTGGCAATCAATTTGCATGCTGTTTGTTGGCATTCTCGAAAGCGACGTTCGTAAAAGGCCCAAACAGCTTCGTCATCGCTGATTGCAATCTTTCGTAAGCCAGTACCTGGAGATCTTCTGGGTCTCTCCAATGTAGAAACATCTCCACGACGCGTCTCGCGTGCTCTCTGTCTTCTCCTGACCCCCTTACTCGAATCGCCCGTGAGACCTGGCGCCGAATTGATGGTGGTGCTGCGAGTCAATTCGTGACTGGTTGCTGGTTGACCGGCCCCGGAATCGAAGCCACTCATCTCTGTACTCAGAGACATCAGTGGGTTGCCGTGAGAAGCATTGCCACCTGTGAGTACAAAGTCAGATAACTGAGACAATCGGAGTCCTAATTCGATAGATCGGGATAGATATACCATTCTGTGCCCGGTTGACCTCTAAGTGAAATGCAGTTTCGTCGAAGAACCTTCTTGGATTCATCGATGTCAAACCGGAGGGGGCATAGAAATATATCAGCTCTCCGTTGTCTTGAGTGGCGGCAACAAAAAAGGAGTGGCCTGGTATGTGGCAGACGCGTCTAAGTCCCTCGTCGATAGGCTATTTATGGGTCAGCAACATGCAACACTGACTATATAGAGTCCAGGTTACCAAGGGTGGCCTCCTGGCATCAGGGTGGCGATGGTCTGAAGCCTGACCTCTTCCTTCTCGGTCGATATACGACTCTATTAGTGCACCTGTGGGATATTGATCCCGAGCGTGACCAAAGTTGACCATGACTACGAACGAAACTTGAGATGTGGCGCTGAAGGAAACAATTGGAGTTGTGAGTTATGTTGATTGGATCGCTCTATGAGGTGTAGTTAACGAGCTCAAGGATGACTGATAGTTGTTAATATTGAACAAGAGGTGGAACAAGGCTTCTTATGGATGTAATACTTCTGACCTGTCGTTGTAAGCGGCTGATTATATTGTTGCTGTTGTTGTTGTTTTTAGATTGTTTTCTCTTGAGGGCTATAGAATGAGAACTCGGTACGATGAACCTGACTAAATAAAGCAGGACAAAATGTTCATGGAACCCACCCTATCGAACGGTAGAGTTAAAGCCAGCGGTAACTATAAGAAGAAATGAATGGTGGTCAGGGCGGAAAGCGAGTTGGTATCCGGTGCAAGGCTTATATGACAACACAATATATGTACGTATATAACTAGGTAGATGTATGCGCCGCCAACTTGTCCAGATCATAGTTTGATGGTAAGGGGCTGGCAACTTGGAGATAATGACAGAAAAGGCGAAACGTACAACAACGGAGATACCTTAGACGAAACAGACTTTCTTTGTCCACGAACGACAGGGGCGTGTTCCCTGGAGCGGCTGGGCGGGCCAGACGGGGTCAAGGGTTTATGTAGCAGAGTCTAATGGAGATTATCAGTACAATTACTGTGCGCATGAAAAGAGCTGAAAATGGCCCCTCACTCCAGGACAAAGGAAGTTCAGTTGGCGATTGCTCGGCTTTCTTATACGCTGATGAAACTGCAGCGAAAGCCTTGGCTAAGTCGGCGAGATGGAGGACTAGAGCGGTATGGAGGGACAATGAAAGTCACCCTTCCACCTTCTCACGGTTATGAGACACAGGCGACTTGTATCTGAGATCCAGATCAATCTCGTCGGACCGCTTTTGACACTCTTGGAAATTAATCAATGATGGATGCAGAACTCCGTATCGTTACTAATAAGTAGTTTGCTCTGCAGGATTGATATTTGAGGCAGCAATGCGGTATGCGGACACGCACTCAAATGTACCCAAGTAGGGCAGCAGTACTGTGGTTCCTTTTTTTTCTTCTCTCCCGCAAATCCAAACAGTCGGCTTCAAGCTTCAGGTCGAATAAGCAAGCTTGGTAGGAAGTAGCCAAACGAAGAAGAGGTAGGTAGAGAATAGACTCAAAGCAACTGGGAGCACAGCATGGTATATGGAGCACAGACAAACTGCAGTTGTATCAACCTCTTGATCCGGTTTAATCAAGAAAAAATGGCAGTCCCCGACCTTGGCAGTTTACGAAGGCTTAGTTGTGGACGTAGGGGAAAAAAGAAATGATGGGCTTGAAGTCGAAGCAAAGTCACTGCAGAGACACTGTGTGGCCAGGTCGTAAGGCTGTCAACACAAGGAACAGGGATGGGTAGGTGTGTAAGACCTGGAATCCCAGCCGGCCGTTTTTTGAGGGCAAATTAATATAGGTTAGGTACGTAGTGTAATGAGATGTGTAAGAGTGTTAGTATTGGGAGGCAAGGTATGCGGAAGTTAGGCTCTGGTTGGGAGCAAAGCGCGAAAGCGAGGCCTGCCATGCGTGGGCAATCGACCCTCGGAATACCCGTGTCGGAGTCTGTCCTGGAAGCAGACAATTCCGTCGATAGGATCTAGTGCTTCATCACTCTGGGAGCCCAAGTATCTGCTCTCTTTCCTCGACTGCTCCGGATATGAAAGGTAGCATCCCCCAGACGCACGTAACGGAAAGGTGCATGATGGCTAATTCAATGACGCGCGAGTATGCTGGCGAACTGCCATATCGACCCAACTGTTATCTGATTCGAGCCTGACCGTTGGAGTAGATGCTCGAGTGTCTCCTGTCATCCAGGACTGGCTGCACGTCGTAAGGGATAGCAGGAAAAGCAAGTTGTAGAAAAGAAAAGCTGTGATGCGCGCAGCGTAGCTAATGATAGCGGAACTCGCCCGCCTAGTTGGCGCTGCATGTAGTGACAAGGGCGGCTTGAGCAACGGTTCCTAGCGGCGGTAGTTTGGCGGATTCTGTGGTAGCACCCGCTGATTTAGCTGCATGGCGTTCGCCCCCTTACCTCGTTGGGTTAGTGTGTTCGTGTCTCGGAATGACAGTGTCCCAATAGGTAGCATACGATATGTCGTGGACAGTCATGTTCTTGAGTCTTCCAGTGCAGATATGCCACTACCCAAACGTAAGTGCCTACCTCTTTATCATCCCTCTCATGCTTATCCGACCCCCGCGACACGTATACGTAGGTCACTAAGTCAGTAGTGTGCTCTTTGGCATACGGGCAATGAAGTGTAATCTGACGGGACTACCTACCTCGACTGGCACATATCCATAGGACTAGGCATTTCCGTCTTCCTTCCCGCGGGAGAGTTGTCTAACGCGTTGCACTCGACAGCTTGGCTGGATTGTTCAATACATGCGCGTAGATCATGACTCCGATCGGAGTCTCCCCAAAACACAACCATGCCCTAGGCCTGCCTGACGAGGCGAACTTATTAGCCAAGATGTCCAGGATCTAAGATAACATGAAGCTTGCGAGCTGGACTGGATATCCTTTCTTTCTCTCTCCCTTTTACAGCGCAGGTATGTGTATATACATTTGCTGTGAGGCACTCAGCCAAATCGCCAATCAACAATCAATCCATTGCACGGGCCGAGACCCGTCCTATAGCATATCCGTGGACAACAGAAGACCAAACATGCACTAATAAAGCAAGCCTTACCGCTGAGATGTTAAAAGTCTGGAGCATCGAGACCCCCACGCTGGACAATCCAAGTCGGTGGGGGTGTGTTTGGTCTGTTAGCGATGATCTCTCGTAAACACACGACACTTAGCTACTGTGTAGATTCCATGACATGAAATAGAGGGTGTAACGTGTGACCTCACAGATACGGAGACATGCGCTCGAGGATGTGGATGTAAAGAAGCTACTAATAATGACGCCTACCAGAGACACATACGTAGTAAAACTCAGAGACCAACCTACTAAACTTGAAGTAGGTAGTAAATATGAAGGGTGCCTAGCCACAGCATATTGGCGAGATCTCAGGACAAATGACTAGACACTTGGTAGCAATGGTGATAATAATGAAGCTCGAAATCATCCTCCGAAGGTTCGGTTCCGTCGATATTTCAGCCTGCAAGGAGTTGATATCAGCCTACTACCGGTCGTCATCGTGCGATGGCCGGAGTCGAGATACGCGATGCAGACCGAACTTGGAAATCGTGTTTGTCTCATGTCGAGTGTTGTACCGATCCCACAGCGTCTTGCGTCCAGAAAGCAGCTATCCGTCCGAGGTTGGGGAAGCCGAAGACAGCCGCAGTCATCTTACGGCTGAGCAGACGTCAAGTGTCAAATTGAAGGGGACCGCTGCTTACGATGCTGTGCTACCACTCTGCCCCAGTCTGCCACTGCCCATGCTCCCTCTTCGACCATGCATGGACATCCAAATTCGTTTCTATTCGTGTTTGGCCACCGTTATCCCGTGGCCCAACCGAAGACGGCAAGATGCAGCCAAGGTGAAGCTTTGCCTCCGACCCCGTGTCAGTTGCGACGCTGTACGACGGATACGCCAACTGCCTTGGCCGGGTGTCAGAGTTCCGCGTATGGAATTACCAAGGTACCTAGGCTAGGTAGGCTCGGCAGGTACTTTGCAAGGAATCCGATCCACCTGCGCCTTGCTTCCATGAAGTGTACAGGGTCTCTGATTTGAGTATTAACGGCGCCGCCCCAGGCCACTATTGGCAACCACGGACACAGTCCCCACACAGTCGACCCGAACGCCCGGGATTTGGGATCCGGATCCCAGATAGGAGCTACGATACCAAACCGGGGACTTCGTGTCTTTTGCGCCAGCAGCAACCAGGTCCAGGTCCAGGTCCAGGTCCAGCTCCGCGTGGCTTCGTGCTGCCGGGGGCCTCATTGCTGTCGCTGATGCCTTGCTTCCCCCAGGCGAGCCGCTGAGCAACTTGCCGCTACGCCTGAGACGGCTTCCATGTGACCCTTCGATGCCTGCTCGCGGGTATCAGCACCAATGAGAATGACGGTCGCGGGAATCAAGACACAGAGATTCCCTCCATATCTACTCGGTACGTCCTATCACAAAGCACGCTTTCTCTCGGCTTGCGGAGCTGCCTGCAATCTACCCATCTTGTGAACAATCTCGTACGTGAATGCCACCATGGAAGCTTGTTTCCGCTGAGATCACCTCTCACTGTGCATCCAATGTCGTCGCTGCCCTCTTTTCTATCGCTGCACGGCATGGAGACTACAGCCAAGACGCCTGCTATTCGGCCCTCGAGATTCCACATCTATTCCGTTTTTGCTTCCACGTGCATGCCATATGTCTGAGATTGTGCCTTTACTCAGCGTCGCGAGTTCGTCAAGGGGCGGCTAGTCCGGGCAGTATGCATGGCGTTCCCCCGATCTTCCCCAGCATGCCTGAAGTGCATGGAGCACAGGGGGGAGCTCGTGTTGAGGAATTTCGTGTGACAGCTGAGCTGAGAAACGTTCAACATCAGTACGAGCGGCCGCTCATTGAAGGATTGGATCTTTGTGATTATTAATCTGTCTCTTGCTCCACAATGCACAGCTTACATGCACCAGAAATACATGTGCGAGCTGTTGTCCTATCCTGGTGGTCTGGTTTGCATACTGACTGGGTTGGTCGTAAGGATTAGGGCTTGCCTTGTTCTTTGATAATGTTTTCCCCCTAGACACGTAGCCTAGTACTTTCGCAGTTCTTCGCTCTTGTTGAGTATCGACAACACGTGCTAGTCTCCGGTCACCGCCTCTCGTGTGCCACATTATGCAGTAGCTTAAACAACGGTTTTTTGATGCTGTTGCATAAATGACGACCGTTGTCGAAAGAGATGCGTCCGCAACCCCGATACTTCGCCTCGATGCCGCATGGCGTCCGATCGAGCCGTCCGTGGACACACTGCGGTTGCTGGCAAGATCTAAGTGAAGACAAGTTGATACATCACGATCGATCAAGCTGTCCCGCTGGGCCCTGCATATGTAGAAGCATATCTCCTATATTTACAAAATCTACAAGTATTAGAAGAGAAACTTCTTTTCCTTGGCCGTATCGCTCTGCCTGCCTGCTGCATCACGAAGTGCGAACGAACGACAGCAGTAACAACGCACGTCGACGAATCCGGACAATTATCGCCAGCCCCCAAGCATCTGTTCAACTGTTTGCCGAGGTGATAAATTGCGATCGGGGCGGTGCCAGTTCGCACTTCGCATTCCTCCACAAAGAGATTCACGACGTGCCAGTCTCGGAGGGCTGCGCGGATCATTCGTCGTACATGGACCTCCACGCACACCGCATGTAACCCAACTTGCAGCATTGGAACGCTTAATCCTTCTCTTTTTGTTGGCCTTCCCATCCTCGTCCCCCCTCAACTCAACGGCATGTCAATCCTGCGACCTTCGCATGCAGCCGGCGGACGTGGATCTGTCCTTTGGCAACATGATTGACCGAAACTACCTCCTCTTCATGCAACGTATACCTTACTAATGCATTGCGATCCAAGACATGGTCTCTATCAAGCACTTGCATGTGGCGTTGACTGCGGAGACGATTGGCATCGCCGGCTTTTGGTGCGAAGACTGATCGATGCATTCTCGGCTCACTACCTGTATACTTTGCAGGTCGACATGCCTAGTAAATTAGTAACATGGTTGCGCAAGAATGCAATAAAATTTTATGCGAAGCGTAAACGTTTCATTGTTTTCGTTAATGATGCAATTTGTACAGACCATTGAGGTCGCCTGTTCTAAAATATAGACGCCGCAACCCACGGTTTCGTCGATCAACATGTCGATAATCCCCGTCATGCATTAACCGTGTCCAAGCCGGATTCTTTCACTAGGCTGTAGAATATACCTTGCTGCTTAATCAGCGCCTGCGGGGTATCAAATTCCACAATTTCACCCTTATCAAGAACTACTACCCTATCGCTATCGAGAATAGTGTTGATGCGATGAGCCACAGTGATAATGGTGCGGTGGGAGAACAAGTCGGATCGCAAGGTAGCTTGAAGTAAAGCGTCCGTTTCAACATCAACGGCCGCTGTTGCTTCATCAAGTACAAGTATGTTGGATGGAGTCAGCATGGCGCGAGCCAGCGAGATCAGTTGTCGTTGGCCTGCAGAAAGGTTCGAGCCTGTGGATTGTGAAGGATCAGCAAGACTAGAACGTGAATGAAGATAGCTCTAAGGGAATTCAAATGCGACAGAAATGAGCCGGGTGAAAGCGTTTTGGGTAGAACCAGAGGGATATAGATATTGGAGGGAGAAAGACCGCATTGAGCTCGAGCACGGAATCGGTCATGCTGTGTGCCTGCACCGTGTGCACCATGCCAGGAAAGCAGCTAATTCGGTGACAAGAAACAGAATAAAGTGCAAGTCACTTACCTCCTTCGTGTATCTTAGCTTCAAGACCGCCATCCATGCTGGAGACGTGCTCCTTCAGCCGCGCGTGGTCTTTGAAATAGGAACCCAGTTAGCCTCACTGATACACCCCCCTATGAAGTGGTTTAGACCAATGTTCGTGTGGTGACTCACCTAATACGCTCCAAAGCTCCGTGTCATCGTGGACGTGAGCGGGATCTAGATTATCCCGAACAGTGCCCTCGAAGAGCGCCGCGTCTTGAGGAATAATGGCAAGACGTCGGCGTAAATCTAGTAGACCAATTGTGGAGGTGTCGAGATTGTCTATGCTGATGTTTCCCGTATCTGCCTCAATCAGGCGAAACAACGACAACGTCAACGATGATTTGCCAGCACCAGTTCGTCCGACCACACCGATCTTCTCATGTGATTTGATGTCAAGGTTAATTTTCTTCAACACCAGATCCAGACCTTCGCGATACCGAGCGCTGAAATTATGAAATTGGACAGCACCATGTGCGGGCCAAGCAACAGGTGGTCTGCGCCGGGGGATAATTTCAGGAGCTTCGCTTGGCAAGCGCGCATATTCAAGAATGCGTTCAACGGATACGATGTTGGTCTCCACCTCCACAGTCTGGCGTACTATCCAATTCAGGGACGTAGTAATTAGAAGAGCATACGACATTGCCAGACCAACCATGCCAGAGCTCAAGCCTGTGTGGTTTGTCACCGAAATGATGGCGAATCCAGCAGCCGCGAGAATAATAATGGCACCTAGGAACTCTAGGCGCACAGCCAACCATCTATTCGCACTGATAGAAGGGAAGAAAGCTCGCAAATTGGAGTCGACCCGCCATTCATTTTCATGTTCAAATCGATCTTGCTGGCGATAGGCGCGAATCGTACTGATGCCACCAAGAGATTCTTGGAAATGTGCGTATATGGGGCTACGGCTCACACTGTCTAGTCTTTTCAGCTCACGCGATGTCCGAAGATAATACCGTTGAACCCAGTAATACACTCCGCTAAGAGGTAACACGAGGGCGATGAAAGCTGGAGTACCGACTGAAATGAGCCCCAGTGTGAAGCCTGATTTGGCTAGATTGACAAAGAGCATGTTGAAGGTTCGGGCCAAGACCTCATCTAGACGATACACGTCGCTGGAGAATCGATTCAGAATTCTTCCCGCTGGCGTTGTGTCAAAGAATGACATGGGTGATCTGAATATGGCCATGGCCATGCGCTCGTGCAATTTTCTCGATGCTTCGATCGAGCAGAATATCCACAAGATCAGAGTTTGGACAACGGATAGAGCCGCAGACCCCACACCAAAAGCAAGATAGATCGAGAGATATTTAGCAACGTCTGGGTTGGCACCTGCTGTACTGTTTGCCTCGGCCCAGTTCTTGAGCCAGATACTACCGCCTATCTGGGCCGTCTGGGCAGCAATTAAAGTGAACAAATAGACGGTGACAGCAGCGAGGTTGCTGGTTTTGGCGTACTCAAGATAGACATCCCATTTCACTTTGCCCTGCTCCAGGTGTTCCTTTGTTTGTCTAGATTTGGGGCTTGGATCTTCCTCATCGCCAAGTTTGCCTCGAGCTCCTCTCATGCTTGCAGCACTGGCGCGCCGTAGTGTTGCCATGCTGTTCCGCCGATCTTGCGCACTCGTGGACGCACCAGTTCTAATGGGGGCTAGTTCAGCGAGTCCTTCTTGCGCCTCTTCCATTTCTTGCTTGTCCGGACTGGGCACATCGATGTATGTGGAGGTCTCACTTCCCGAGCCATCAGGTCCCGAGCCAGAAGCGCTGCTATCCGATGAAGACAAGCCGGAGTCCTGTCCACCAGACTGTATTATTCCGGCTATGCCTCCCTTCATGGCAATGAGCTGGCGGTATGTGCCGTGTTCAACAATCTCTCCCTCTTTGAGTTGATATATGTAGTCGGCATCATTTAAAACGGCAATAGCGTTTGTGGCGAGGATACGGCATTTCGATTTGAGAAGGCCTTCTGAGCCCAATACATTCTCGATAATGTGCCGTCCAACGTGTGAATCTACAGCAGATAGGCAATCGTCGAGTAGGTAGATGTCGGCTCGGGCATACACGGCGCGCGCAAGGGCCAGCCGTGCCTTTTGACCACCACTCAGGGAAATGCCTCGCTCACCAACATATGTCTCATCTCCATCAGGCAGTTGCGCAAAATCGTCCAGTAATGCACACGCCTTGACGGTCTTTTCGTAGAAGTTGGAGTCGTATCGATGACCAAACACGATGTTCTCTTTTACTGTAGCATTCATGATCCATGGTTGCTGTGCCACGTATGCCACGCTTCCATTGAGCCGTACCTCACCCTCGACCTTCCACAAATCACCGAGGATACTCTGCAGCAGTGAAGACTTTCCTTGACCGACTCTGCCAACCACACAGGTGAGATCACCCTTGTGAGCAGTAAAATCGATGGCTTTAAGGGCGTTTTTCGCCTCATGGCGGTTCCAGGAAAAGGTACCTTTGCGTATTACGACAGCTTCGTCTCCGCGCTCCTCGGCGGCTGGACCAAGTATGACCGCATCAGGCTGAACTTCTTCGGCCGTCAGAAAGTCGCTCAGACGATTGGCAGCCACTGTCGCTTCAATGATGGAAGTGATCACCATGGGCAGTACAGAAAGCGGGAACCCGAGCAGATTGAAAAGTGCTAGAGCAGGGAAGACAATTTCGGTGCTCAAAGGTTCGTTGCGCGTCCAGACAAATACAGCAAAGGTGGAACAAGACACCAGAAATGGTGTAGTAGACCATGTAAAGTTCGCCATGGCCTGCCCAGCGCCGATTTTGCGGAGATTTTTGAGTTCTTGTTCGTTTCTGACGAAGTTGAGCTTGTTCATGAAAGCCGTGCTCCATGCGTAGAGCTTGATGCTCTTCATATTATTGATGATCTCGGCGATGAGACGGCTACGCGCGTCCTTATTCTTCATCTGCTTTTTTTGCAAAGTCTTCATGAATTTGGCAATAAAGCCATTGATGGGGATCATGACAATCATGACGCCGATGCCAGCTAACATAGACCAGCCAACAAGCTGATAAAGTGAAATCATGCAAAGAACAATTTGGAACGGAGCAGACCAAACTTGCTGCGCAAACTGAGTAAGATCCTGAAGCCGCTGTGCATCGACTGCCATGTAATTGACAATATCACCAGTTGATTTTGCTGACCGTCCCTCGTTAGAGAGCTTCAGTGATTTCTTGTAGATCGCTGATGCCAGGCCAGACTTTATACGCATGCCAGAAACGAAGGCGAGTTGGAAATATTGGTGAATCATGGTGGTCTGCAAGACCGCGACTAGAAACATGGCAATTGCGATGGCAGCACCTTTGATGGGTGGCTCTGGATGGTTGCCCTCATACGAGCGAACGAAGCTAATCAGGAACCGGAGCAGTTGGGGCTGGGTGAAGGAAGCGAGATCATTTATTATCTTGAAGCCTGTCGCAGCAACATATGGACCCCCGTAGGCCTTGAACATGGACAGCCATATGCTAGGCTTCTTCTTGTGGTCCAGTTCATACTGCCAGGCTTTGTCGAAGTTACCTCCAGTTGCGGAAGTCGTGTCATTTCGAGCAAGGCCCCACAAATCTTCTTCGGTGAGAAACTGCTTGTATCCATATTTCATCATTGGTGTCATCCACGAGAAGGTGAGGCGGGAAAAGACGGTTGCGTATTCGACAGGACATTCTTCCCCGTCCTCATCTACCAGCACCTGGTATGCACCGCCCGGTTTTGGCCAGAACCATTCCAAGACGAATTCAATCAGGGAGAGACCGAAGCCGACGGTGTAGGTAATAAAGTAGGCAGGATTCTTGTGGTATAGCTGTTGGGAAACCAATGATCGAAGCTTGACGGTGTATGCGATCAACAGAAGAAGCCAGTAGAACAAGACGACCCCGTTAGCGTTTCTTGACCGGCCGTGTTCCAGCCATTGGACTGCAAAAATGACACCAAGCGAGAAGATGGTGACAAGATTGGTGAGGAAGCGGAAATCGCCGAACCATACGTGATGAAAATTGATAACTTGGATGGCGAGCTGGACGGCGCAATCGGCGATGATCAATGCAAGCAACGACTGTAGCAAAAACAGGTCAGATGTCAACGTTCAAAGGTGCGGCAGAGTTGCTGGGAGGGTGGTCTTACCTGCTTGGCCCAAAAATGCCAGCCTTTGGCCACGGGTGTGGGCTTCTCTTTGCGCAAGACATACCAGATAGCCAGAGGGCCGCAGACGAGGCCAAAGGCGGCAACGGCAAACACCCAAACGTCGACGAAGCAGGGCGTGAAGTCGTAGCGGAAAGGGCTCAATGGCCCCCAGCCCTCAGTATTTCCGCATAAGGGTTGCTGGCGGTCAGAGGCTGTGGTGAGATAGTGGTGGCCGAGATCGAAAAGAGGGCGGTAGCCGGTGAAGGTGCCCGTGGACTGGAGACCCTGCTGTTGCATGACCTCGTTCCGCATTCCGCTTCCGACGCTCGATCAACTGGGATGGCGACGGGCAGAGAGCATAACAAGGGCCGTGGGAGGGTGACGAGCGACCAAGGTGAAATGACGAAAGACGAGAGCTATCTGCCGTACCTGACGTAGAAATTTAAACGGGGCAGCAGACCGCGCGGCGTCAGACCAAGGTCAATTAGTCATCCCAGCATCGAGAACAGTCGATGTGATTGATGATGTCGCTGCAGATGTCATGTCCTTTTTGGCAGCGGGTCTCCGGTACTGGTCCGACAGCCCCCGGTCTTGGATGCCGTCGCTGTGGACGAGTGCGTTTCTGCACAGCAGAACCTGAGATCTACGAACTGCTGCGCGGTCTTAGACACCCACTTACCTGACTGGCGTTTGTCCACTTCCATCAGGCACCACCAAGCTACCTTGCCCCATAGCGTACCTTGAGAACGACCATCATTCAGACGTTGTGCGCGCGATTCCCTGTGTGTGGTACCTGCACGCTATCTGATGCCCCGGCATCGCATCCGTATCGGACTTTAGCGACGGAAATATGCTTCTGGGACGAGGCACTGTTTCGGAGCTACACTGTCTTTGAGTTTAACGCCATGACTCAGGTTTCTCCAAAACAGAACTACACAGCCGTAGGTACGCTATCATGGGAGGCAGATGAACCATGCGAATTCGATTATTTTCCAGCTGCACGGCAATGGTACGACAGCGCCGCTTCGTCCCAGCCGCGACAATAAGGAAACATGTTGAGAGCGGTACAGTATCCCGAAGCAAGCGGTGTGTTTGATTCAACCACAACTTTAAATTTTGTTCACTGCAATGAGGTGTATAGTGAGTGGAATCATTGAATCGGTATTCATCTTCGAATGGTGTTCTTAGGCAGCTCCGGCCCTAGGTAATTCACTTGCTGAATCTTGACAACGGGTAAGTGCTAATAAGGTAGGTACCAAGATGACGAGTTACAACAAAAGCAGTAGCGATGTGCCAAGAGTTACAAGATATCTCTTTCTTGACCACCTCAAAATGTGAACCCCTAGAAGGTACAGCTTGATCTGAAAGCAAGATGAAAGGCAAATGGCTCGACAATCACCGTTTCAGAGAAGAAACTGTTCTTTTCTACGAGAGGCAGTCTGCCAGTGTGCCATATCATGCAAGGGTCTGAGTTTAAGACTTTCACTTGATGGCCTTGATTCTGTGTCTTTCCTGCTTGGAACTGTTCTACTACTAGTGCTGTGGACAACACACCGAGCCATGCTTGAGTCTTTCGATGGCCAGGAGCAGCCCACCCGCGGGCGTGGCTCGATTCAACCAAACCGTTCGATGCCAAATCTCCTCGAGCCCAAGGAGGCCACAATACAACATGGCCATGAATATCCCAATTCTGACAAGGCACCGACACTACCAGGATATACCACAGCCCGTCTTCAACGTCGCAATACGCCTGTCATCCCAACAACCGAGGCATCGAGAGCAGAAAAGATGTTACCCGCTGTGCACGACCCTGTTAGCAAGCCGTTCGTTATATCTCCATGGCCGAAGAGCAACAAGCGAGCAACATCGAATGAGCGCAGAATGAACGGTGCTTCCAGCCGCTCTTTTCAATATGGTATCACAGTGGCAAGACACGAGGCAGACGCCCAGAGTGATGCCACCGAGGTGGAGTATAGGCATGAAGTACATATGATGGAAAAGCGACGCAGAAGCGAGTTTCCTCGACGATTGGGAACGGCCATCGTTGGTGGAGTTTTTGTGATCGTTCCGATGGTACGCCGTTGAAACCCGCGGTAAATGGTCTGCTCCAGACTCAACGCTGATTTTAACTTCAGATAATCATGAGCGTCGGGCGGTCGCTCACGAAAAGTCTCGTTACCAGCTCTATTGCTGTCTTTCTTTTCGGCATTACTCTAGCGGTTAGTCGCTCCTTAACACGATCTCACATTTGCGAATTAATCCTAACATCGTTATCTAATCCCAATTTGCCCTCTGTTTTCTGAACCTGCGGGGGCGTATGCAGCCAGCTAGCGAAGTATGAGAACTGACCAATGCGCCTGAGGCACTGACGCAGTGTCTCAAGGGCAGCATGGCTGACATGCTGTTTGGTGGTGGACGAGTACGTCAGACGATGCTAGCTTGTTCATTGCCACTGCAGGGTATGCTGCGTTTCTGGCCGTGTTCGTAGCTGTGGGAGGCGGGCCTGGTGAGACATGATGGCGGAAGTGGTGTTTGTAGATTTGGTAGGAGCAAGGGCGGAGCACATTTCACCGACGTCGAGCCTTTCAAAGCCCCGTAACTTGAGAATCGTCTGGGAGACAGTGAACGTGGTGGGCAGTCATGACCGGAACAACCACATGAGACAGACGGCGTCTGTTACCAGAGACGTGTGGTTTTCGGAATGCCAGCCACACTTGAGAAACAGCAGATACAACGTCTTGGTAGTCTGATCAACATCCTGAAGATGCCCGTAACATGACCCGGCGACCCGTCTCCGGCCTCCAGATGTCGTCGGTACCTAATCCGCGTAGACTGGTGGGCCCGGATTTAAGCCCTGCGAGTGATGCCCCCGCTACCTCTCGAAGCTCCAATGCACCGCCAGTCACAAGTTGTCCAAAGTGGTTGCATCATGGTTTCAATGACATGGTGGACTTCGAACTGCTCGCCGGGACCATTGGCTACATGTAGATAACGTCCAGTGATTGTTGCGCTGTGTTGAACCGCATACTTACGTGTGTTGGTTACTTCTATCAACGTCTGAACACATATGGTACCTGCCTACATGTACCTAAATACGTGGGAGGCAACTTTACTTAGTGTACCTTATAGGTACCGTAGGTACCTAAATGTACATGTAAGGTACATACATTACCGTGGGGAGGGGGGTATACAGGACTATCCCGGGCATTATTTCAGGCCTTCAAGATCGTTTTGGTTTGGTGCTATGTTCTTAATAACTTTTTTATGGTAATAATTTCGGATACGTAATAATTTTAAACGCGTAAAAAAGTATCCAATATAGAATAATACATAGTGGAGGTAATCCTAGAAAATGGAGACGATCTTAAAAATTAAATACGATCTTAAAAATCTAAAACGATCTTAAAGCGGGCTTTTAACAGGAAGCGGGAAAAATATCGCTATATTTACTGCGTTATCTATTTTATATAGTGCTGTCGGTATAGCTATTTATATATTGCTTACTTACTAAGTCGAATATACTACTAATAAGAAAAACTTGTTACATTAAATACGGAAATCGAACACTATGTTTACGGAGTACTAGAATTGCAATACTAGAAGTATAAAAGCGTATTAACCAATTGAGCTACGGTATTATTAAATCTACGTATACGGGAAGAAGGACTGAAACGGCACATATACAGTATACTATCGTTATAAGGTGAGGAAGTTACGAAGTACGTACTTTTTTGGTGGGATCCTGGGATTCGGAGACGATCTTAGAAAGTGGTCATGGTCTTAGGTGGTAGTGACGGCTTTTAGTAGTAGTGACGGCGTACGGTACAAAATAGGCTTAATTTCGGAAGCAATGTTCACTCCGAATTAATTTTAGCTATCTATAACAACTTACAGTAGAGGATAGTACTGACAATTGTCTTGAAAATCTAGGACTTATTCGGTGTGGCATGACTGACTTGAATGTGAACATAATGCCCGAGACCGTCCTGTATACCCCCCACCCCACGGTAATGTACCCAGGTAAGCACATCAACTAACGTGCAGCCCACCTATGACAGCTTTGTGAGACCTCATGAGATACGTACCTTCGCTAGTGGGTAGTCCAAGGCAAGACGTCGAATCGCCCGAATTCGACATTTATTTGCGAATACATTGCTTTCACGGCCACCAATTTGCCGACTCAAGCCCCAGGGTCCAGCATCGTCTTGGAGCTTTTACTGCAATATTCGCACAGCTGTCGCGCCGTACCCCTTTATCTATCACGACGTTGGCCCATTGGACATTGAACCGCACACCAACTTCTGCCAATAACGCCAGCGAGGTCTATGTGACAAGCTGTTGCTGGACCTCGTCTGGTTCATGCCTTCTTCCTCTCAACTGCCATCCGACGGCCTGACGAACCCTGCTGCTGTCCCATCTAAGCGCAAGATCCCCGGTGTCTTCGAGCCCTCCTCCCACGCTCAGCCTGACGCCCGGCCGTCCGGATCCCACGCCAAACGTCCCAAGCCAGCCCAGCCCGTGCCCCCAGCCTTGACGATGAGCAAGTCGCTAGGGAAGCGCCCGGTTGGACTATTCCAGCCCAACCCAGGCCGCCCTGCCTTCCCGGCGGCCGAAGGCGCCAAGAAACTCGTCATTAAGAACCTCCGCACCACCTCCCGCGCCCACGATCTCCAAAAGTACTACGACAGGACAAGAGTCGAGCTCAACGAGGCCCTCGCCGCCATCTTCGAGCAGAAGCCGCCCCAATACCCGCTTGAGAAGCTGTACAGAGGAGTTGAGGATATATGTCGTCATGGAGAGGCTCCCGCACTGTTCGATAGCCTCGAGCAACAGTGTAGAGCGTATCTGAATGGGCCCCCCAAGCGCTCAATTGGGACTGAGATTGTCAACTCCGATATCAATGCCCTCAGGAGCGTATACAAGCATTGGGTCACGTGGAACAATCAATCGGTGAGCGTCTACAGTTCCTTTGGAAACCCATTTACTCACCCGAAAGCAGACCATTATTCGTTCGATTTTCAGCTATCTCGACCGGTCATTTCTATTGAACAGCAAGGACAGCCACCGCCGTCAAATCAATGATATGGCAATAGAGTTATTCAGAAACATGTTGTTTGCACCTCACAATGCTTCGCCTCGAAGCATAGGGTCTCTATCATTAGCGGGCTTATGCCGTCTTGTTGACTACGATCGGAAGGGAGACACACGATTCGATCCAGGGCTTCTTCGCAGCTCCATTTCAATGCTCTATGTTCTCAACATCTACAATGCAAAATTCGAGCCAGAGTTATTGAAAGTGTCCGCCTCGTACTTCCAAGAATTTGCTGAGGATCAGAGCGCTGGCTCCTTGAAGTCCTATATCGCTGCTTGTGAGAAGCTTCTCGGTCGGGAAGATGATCGTTGCAACACTTACAACTTGGACAGTACCACCAAGAAACAACTCATGGATACCGCACACAAGATGCTCATCAACGACTACGCTGCGAAGCTATTGGATAGCGGCAGTATAGGCAAGATCCTCGATGAGAATGCTGTTGGCTCTATCAGAGCCCTGTACGAGCTGTTGCGTTTGACCGGCCTGCAAAAGAAGCTCAAAACACCATGGGAGGACTACATCAAAGAGGCTGGCTCCGCAATCGTCAACGACACCACGAGGGGCGACGAAATGGTGGTTCGACTACTTGAATTTCGAAAGACATTGGATATCATGGTGCGCGATGCTTTCAAAAAGGACGACGACTTCACGTACGGCTTGAGGCAATCATTTGACAGTTTCATAAACGACAAAAAGAACTTGGCCGCATGGAACACTGGAACATCCAAGGTTGGCGAAATGATTGCAAAATATGTCGACATGCTGCTTCGTGGCGGCATCAAGACTCTTCCGAAATCACTCATTTCTGACACTCAGGACCGGAAAGATGCTGAGAGAAGCGGACAGGCCAGCACAGGGGACGAAGACGCCGAGCTGGATCGACAATTGGATCAGGCCCTCGAGTTGTTTCGCTTCATCGAAGGCAAAGATGTCTTTGAAGCCTTTTATAAGCAAGACCTTGCAAGGAGACTCTTAATGGGTCGTAGCGCCAGCGCGGACGCAGAGCGCAGCATGCTTGCAAAGCTCAAGGGCGAATGTGGCTCGAATTTCACTCGCAACCTAGAACAGATGTTCAAAGACCAACAAATCGCCCGCGACGAGATGAGCTCGTACAAGGAATGGCGTGAGAACATCGGCAAAGATTCCACTAAATTAGACCTGAATGTGAGCATCCTGTCAGCTGCTGCGTGGCCAACGTACGCAGATGACGAACTGTTACTGCCTGAAGAGCTTCAGTCGCAACTAGAGCAATTTACTGCGTACTATAGCAGTAAGCACACTGGACGACGTTTGACCTGGAAGCAATCACTGGCCCATTGCGTTCTCAGAGCAAACTTCAAGAAAGGTGCAAAAGAATTACTAGTCAGTGCATATCAAGCTGTCATATTGACACTCTTCAATGACGGCAATGATGTTCTTTCATATCAACAAATCTCTGAGCGCTCGGGCCTGAAAGGCCAGGATCTCATCCGAACGTTGCAATCATTGGCGTGTGGCAAGATTCGCGTTCTCGTCAAAAACCCCAAAGGCAAAGATGTCAATCCGACGGACGTGTTCAAAGTCAATGATAGCTTCTCAGACCCAAAGTATCGTGTAAAGATTAACCAGATACAGCTGAAAGAGACTGTGAAGGAAAACAAAGACACACATGAGCGAGTCGCTCAGGACCGACAGTTTGAGACACAGGCTGCCATCGTCCGCATCATGAAGAGCCGAAAGACGATGACGCATGCCAACCTCGCTGCAGAGGTTATCAACCAGACCAGGAAACGGGGAGCGGTTGACACTGCGGAGATTAAGAAGAACATTGAGAAGTACGTCTATGCTTGCCCTAGTCGTTGAAGTAGTACTAACATGGAATTAGGCTGATCGAGAAGGAGTATCTCGAAAGAGGGGAGAATTCGTACACATACTTAGCTTAGAGTCTCACCTCCTGAGCGACCGAGATAAGATGCAATCCATACATATCAAGGTTTAGACTGTTGAAATGGCTCAGCACTAGTGATGCCTCGAGTAGTTCTATGCAGGGATGGGCAAGAGTGATACGCTTCTGTCCAGTTGTAGCTATATCAGATGAGAGCATCTGTAACTGCAAATCGGACACAGATTTCTGTGTAGTATGGAGTGTTTAATAACACAAAGTCTATTGTTGGCTGTAACCTGGCAACTCTTCTATGCTCACTTGATGAATCCAGTGTGTGATTACTTTGACGTGTGAGCAAAACTTATGGCTGTCTTGGAGCTCTGATCTGTCTTTGTGGCTTGAAATTACATGACATAACCAGCGTGGCGATGTAAAGAACGATACCATGGGATATGCTCTCTTCTATCTACATAAACTAAACGACCTTCCGAAAACGGTACGCCATGCCGTTTTAGTGGACGGAATCCTCTCTGTGTGGTCATGGCCTACTCGTCGTAAAATCCAGTAGCCCATACAATTAACCGTCCGCTCTTCCGCTCGTCATCAGTAAAAAGCCCATTCCATGCGCTCCACACTTCCTTCAACTGTATCTTGTGACGAGCGCCTGGGCCGTCAGGAGCAAAGTACTTACGCAGCGGCTCTTCGATCCCTTGGAACCCAACAATATACCGTGCCATGTCCTCGCCTGGGGCGTCCCGCGGCCATAAGTCTCGCGTCATGAAGGCCATGGGATCTATATAAAACCGCCGCGTCTCATCTTGGTAGTACGTGCGCTCAGCAGATCTCGGGGTGGTATCTAAGGGCGGCTCGCACGTCAAGGCACGAGCGTGGAGAGAGGGGTAGATCAGATGTGAACGCCATGGAGTCGTATGACATGGTGTCAGAAAGAGCGCGAACAGTTCTTGCGGGGGCCGTAAGTCTTCGGCGGAAGCGGTGGCATTGATCGATTGTCGAGTGAAAGACAGGTAGTCAGGGTGGACTTGCTCAAACTCATTGCGGAGAAATGACATGACTTGGATTGGCGCCGCTGCGTGGAACCAGGACAGGTATAACCCAATGATAACGTTGACAAGCAATAAAATGGCCAGCAGAGGCTTTTTCCTAAATCCAAGAGGGGGGGCTGGGCACATTGCCGCCCCTGCGACGGAAACTGTCGTGAAGAAAGACACAACATACGGAGCAGCGATGATAGAGAGAATAGGGGACAGAGGTTGAATAAAGCGAATTTCTTTGTGCGACACCAGTGACAGCGCGGATACAGTAGAAATAACGACGAAGGTCAGGGCCTTAAGTGCGTTAGAGGTGGTTGTTGAATAGTATGTCTCGGCATCTAATGATCGCAGAAGACCTTGAAAGGCGAAAGGGGTGATAGTGGTGCAGAGAAGTGGAATTCCTTGACTCAAGAAATAGTGCCAATCATTCTGCCCGTAGAACTTGGCAATGTCTTTTGTTACATTGACGTGTAGCCAGGTAAAAGGAGGGAATGTCCAATCCCCAAAATACTGGTGGTCAACCAACAACGAGACGCCCAACGCGAAGGAACTGATAATGTTACACAGTTAGTGAAATCGTCTTCATGAGTAACCTGCAACTCACCCGCAAAGCAATGCTTCTCGGAACAAGATTAGCAAGACCTCTTGAGACAGAGGTGATTGCCCAGAAAGAGTGAACCGTGTAATCATGAGAGTACCGATAGCGAACCATATAAAGACGTTGGTAGGCCGTAACAGCACAGCGAATGCCGCCAGTACCAGCGAGAGGCGCAAGCTGTCAATTTGGTTAGACGTACTCTGTACTGTCCACAGTTCGGTTATTACACTGCCTACCTGTTGACCTGGCCACGAGTCTGCAAAAGAGACGATAAGCCCTGAGAGTCCTTCTTCTCGCCATGCTCAATACCAAGAAGTTCCCATGGCCAATAGTACAGGGCCACGATGGTGAACATTGTTTCAAAGCAGTTCGAGAAAGTTCTCGTTGCTGTATACCATTGCCAAGGATTCAATAGCGTCATCAGAAACTGTCCCTTCACATCAGTAACATGCGTGGAGGACTCCCTTAGGGCAATGTGGACATACAACAGACCAACCGGCTGCGCTGCTGGCACCGTAGAGCTTCTCTGCCAGTCGCCAGGTGTACCAGTCGCTCAGAGAAGCAAAGCCAGTCTGCAGAACTTTGGGTACAAGCAAGAGCCATTTAGCCTTGGTCGTGGGCATATCGAAACCGTTCCAGTAATTCTCGACGATGAAATAGCCCAATGAAAAAAAAGCAGGATGTATGGACGAGCGTAAAGCATGGCGCCATTCCTATGAACTACTCAGTGAGTGATTGTCTTCTTGCGCCAATATCTTCAGCTTGCACAGCGAAGGCATGCATACCCAGGTCAACCAAGCCCCGCTGTGATCCCCGTAGACCATCTGCCATGCGGGCTCAAGGGCTTGAAAATACTCATCAGGCTGGAAGAATGTTCGGACACAGAGCGCATTGACGAGGCGGACTAGAAATATCACGAACAGGCCCTCTCGGGTCTGATGAGCGATAGATCTGGTTACCTCATCATGAGCCTCTGGAGTCAGAGGCTCTAGAGCTTTCTTATCACTGTTGTTGTGGCGTTTTTGAGAACTCATCCTGGGAGCATGTCATATGATTTGGTTGACGAAGTGAGTTGGTCAAGAGTGAGTCAAGAAGAACTCTCTTGAAGAGTCGTATAGTTGAGGCTATGTGGCATATTTCGAATCTCGGACGGCTTGAGCAATCAATTCATCCAGTATACCGTATCTCGGATCAATTTGGCTACGACGGACCTTGTGCCACTGATGGCCCGTTTTGGATGCCAATAACACTGATTTGTATGTGCGCTACAGGTACTGTCACAACTGTGAACAGCTGCCAGAGCTGGGCAGATTCCGAGAGCATAGATGCTCCATGGTAGTATCCACTTGCAATGTCATTGAATTTCACGACAACATCTCGAGACAAGCCAGAGCCGGTCTCCTGTGCGACCTGTTACAGTTGATGTCTGTAACGACGAGTATAGTTTCGCACGTAGAACGAAAACCTGAAACAGGACCAGCGCTTCGAATTACATGCGTCGTCACCGAAGAAACTCCTTGATTGAGCATCCTCGGACTATCGCCAACGCATAGACGCTGATTGGCCACGTCCACTGAGCAATACATGTTCTTGGCGTAGGTTTGAGATCCTTGGCATGGCCGAGTTCCCACTTGCTCGCTCGCTGACGATAGCTCTATTTACCTGGGCTTGACTCAGGTGGTCTTACGCAACTATTGTTGGCGTAGAGCGATCTAACACTCCGCTGCCGTATCTAACCTTGGAATTGATGAAGTACGTTTTATATACCTTCAACAGACTCCCCTTTCGCAGAAGAGCGCATCAATTGAGCTAGAGACCGAGAGAATCCTGACTGGACCAGTGCCTCCCTTTGAGCGGCGCCGTGTGCAAACAAACTCTAGGAGAACTAAGGTAGTAGACTCATCGGTACATAACGCTCGCCACGTCCAATGCAAGAGTATCGGCTGGTGGCATGCTGCCGCTTTGCTTCGGTAGTAAGTGGAAAGACCATGGCACCATGTGACCACTCAACACGCCTCTGTCGACAGGGCTGTCGCAACTTATCAGTCTATCACCAAAGGAGCCGCATCGACTTGCACTTAGAGGTTTAGTGGCTGGTACAGGCCGTTTGCGCCTACAGGTTCACATTACGTACCGACCTGAACTCTCCTTCGGCCCCGCCTTGCTCATCCGTGATTCCTTTTTTTCCTTCTCGCCATCTTTCGTACATACATGTAGTATTTATACCTACCATACACCTACAAACGATACCTAGTCGGATGAGTTTTCCCAACTTAGAGTTTTTGTTGTCCTCGATGGGTCATCGTGGTTGCAGACTAAGGCTTGCAATATATTCTACTTCTGCACCTCAATAATCTTAGACAAAGCATTCATTCCTACACCATCAAATCACCCCACCACCCCACGACCCTCGTCATCATGGCTCCCCATGCTGAAGGTGAAAATTGCCTGGCCGCCAATAACGCAAGTGATGTGTCCAGGTTCCATGCTTCCTCGACCAAGAGTGCAATTGATGCCGAGCACAAATTCGCTGCACATAATTACCACCCTCTGCCCGTTGTCTTCGCCCGCGCGAGAGGTGTTGATGTATGGGATCCTGAGGGCAAGCACTACATCGACTTCCTCTCCGCCTACAGCGCTGTCAACCAAGGCCACTGTCACCCGGAGCTTGTCAAGGCATTGACTGAGCAAGCTAGTCGTCTGACCTTGAGCTCCAGAGCCTTTCATAATGACGTATTCCCAAAATGGGCCGAGAAGGTCCAGCAGATGTTCGGTTACGACATGGTCCTGCCTATGAATACCGGCGCCGAAGCCGTGGAGACCGCCATCAAAATTGCTAGGAAGTGGGCATACAAGGTCAAGGGCATCCCACAGGACAAAGCATTGATCTTTGGTGTGGAAGAAAACTTCCACGGCCGGACAGTGAGTATCGTCGTTATGGGCGACAGCCTACGTTGCTAACGTGACATTAGATGACAGCAGTCACCCTATCCACCGATCCGGAATCCAAGGATAACTACGGGCCATATATACCTAACGTCGGGGCCGTCTCTCCTTCAACCGGCAAGGCCATTCGGTACAATAATATCGGTGATCTAGAGGCGGTCTTGGATGCGCATGGCAAAGAGACAGCCGCGTTTATTTGCGAACCCATTCAAGGCGAAGCAGGTGTTGTGGTCCCCGATGAAGGCTATTTGAGGCAAGTCCAAGATCTCTGCAAGAAACACAATGTGCTCTTCATTTGCGACGAGATTCAAACGGGCATTGGTCGAACAGGTCGCCTGCTGTGCTCGGAGTGGGCTGGCATCAAGCCGGATATGGTGACCCTGGGCAAGGCCATCTCTGGCGGCATGTATCCTGTCAGCTGCGTTCTCAGCAGTAAGGAGATCATGCTGGTCGTAGAGCCTGGCACACACGGTTCCACATATGGCGGCAACCCCCTTGGCTGCGCTGTGTCGATTCGAGCCCTCGAACTCATGGAAGAGGAACAACTTACACAGAAAGCTGAAAGGTTGGGGAATGTATTCAGGGAGGCCTTAGCTGCATTCAAGTCTCCAGCTATCAAGACGATTCGCGGCAAAGGGCTATTAAACGCTGTTGTAATCGATGAGTCCCAGACGAATGGACACTCCGCATGGGATCTCTGTGTTCTGTTGAAAGACAAAGGTCTTTTGGTAAGTCGCATACAACAACGTCACTCCGAGAGTTGCACTGGCGGATTGCGAATGCTTACTCTGTCATAGGCGAAACCAACACACGGAAATATCATCCGATTTGCTCCCCCATTAGTGATCTCTGAAAACGAGTTGCAAAAAGCTATTGCTACTATCGGAGAGGCACTCCGAGAACTTCCTAATCTCAAGCGACATGAAGACATTCACGTAGAATTAGAGAACTAAAGGATACCTTGTCGGCCATCTACTGACGAATTTCCCCACCTCGTATTATCATGTTTCAAGCAGTGCAACTGTGGGCATGCGGAAGTGGAAACCCCGGGAGGCAATGTGCGAGGCTCTTCGATGTCAAAGCACCTATCGTTTCCGGTGATCGAATGATCCACTCAGCTGTAACCCTCCACAATCAAGTGAGAAAGGCTTTCCTTCCGTCTTACTACCTATGACTTCACCTAGTCAAGCGTCGATGAACGATTTAACCGGCGCTACCAAGTCAGCTCGATGGTTACGAAGTTTGCACTCTGGAAAAAAGTATATCTTTGGATGCCGGAGGGTCGCTGGATGCTTATGGTTGGATTTACCTTACAAGTTGTCTCGCGAGAGAATATTGGTATAACCTAAATACCTACCAACGCACGAACATATTCACCTACGTGCGTATACAGTTCTCGAATCAAACTAGCTTATTGTATGATGGCCATCATACAATCATTTCATAACGTGCCACATAACATATTTTTTTCCGAATCATTTATAGACAGTAAACGAAGTCCACAAGCCATCAAGGTATACTTCGAGATGATCTAGTGCTTATCAAGCAAACGTGTTGCCAAGCTTGTTTTCCGATGCCCTTTCCGTGGTCTTTGACCACCACCCACGGGGAAGTGGTGACAGAGATAGTATGCACGCAGCAAGTGGTCCACTCGCATGCGTCCAGCTTCGTGGCATCAGCTAGGATGACTTACACATACAGTAGACACCTCTCCCCGCGACTTCTTGTCGCGCTCGCCTGTGGCGAATCCCACCGCTTTTTATGGGTCGTCAGCGCAATCTACTACGACTGATAAACAGCCTGGGCAGATTTGCAGGTAGAACGATTTGTGATTTGTGGATGCCGGGTGAATTCCAAAGCTGCCTTGTCTCAGGCTGCTATTGCATGTAGCTCTGGGCGAATGGGCTGTCGCCAGCAATCAATGCCTGGCGAGGTAGCGAACAAGAGGGCAAGCGAGGCAAGCATATCACCAACAGGTTCTCATGCCACATGCCATGTCAGATTGGCTATTATAACCATTTCATGGAAAGGATATGTGGTATGCCTGCCACAGCACGCACACGCTCTTTGTTGACCACGCCCGTGATGATGACGATCATCTGGCAAAGTACCCAATCTACTACATATTGTATGATTCTTTAGACCAAATTTACGTGTAGTCCGCCACAGTAAGGAGACGAAATATCGTGAATTCCCCATAATGGGAATATGATCGTGAACATTATCAGGTGTTTATAGGTTAGAATAGGTTAGGCCGCATTATGAAAGCTACCTACAGGTAGGTAGTTAGAATCAAATCATGTACTTCATCTACATATATTGCCAATGGCCTCTGACACCCACATGCAAGTTCGGTTGGTTTCTAGATCGCGGGTAGATAAGACCTGAATAGAAATCCGTTTCGCCCGAACAGGAATCAGTCCGTCAGTGAACACCCCCCATATTCGTAGTTGGTATTCAGGGTCCTGCCACACGGCGGAGAGCGCCTTCCCCATAATAATAAGTGCGGAGCTCAGGCTGCGTCTTGCACATGTACGTACGGGTATCTGCCTACCGGGATCGGGCAATAGGCAGGCTGACATCTTGATCTGCTTGACGGACCATGTTCATAGTCGGGAATTGATGGCGACAGTCCTGATGGTCGCGAACAGGCAATGGGGCTGGTGGGCATAAGGTATGGGTGGTAGGGGTACGCTTTGAAGGATTCAGGGTATTCGATCCAAGTTGTCAACCACTTAGCAACCCCACTTATAGGAACCCACCAGTGGTTACGTGTAGGTTAGGTAGTTGCAAAAAGTACCTGAAGCCAAGTACCGGATGGCCGGACCCGGAGGGAATGACGCCTGGAGGCTGGCTCTTCTCCCTTGCACTGTCTACTAGGTACTTATCCCAATGCATTTCTACAACCTCGATGGCGTTGCATAGCTTACAGGTCTGCAGGATGGTAGTTCAAACTTGCCACCACTAAGCCTGGTAGAGTTAGCATGTACTTCACCACCTTATTTTCCCTGGAGATACAGAATCGGGAGCCCCTGTAGCTTAGGTAAGAGCCTATTCTGAGGCCCGGAAGATCTTAAAAGGGGCTTTCTCTCATGTGAATCCAGGGAAAATAAGGTGGTGAAGTACATGCTAACTCTACCAGGCTTAGTGGTGGCAAGTTTGAACTACCATCCTGCAGACCTGTAGAAATCATGCATGTTGGCGTACGGATTAGACCTTGATAGTTCCAGCCAGCAAGGACATAGGGGATTGAGGGTGCGAAAATCGAAGGTATTCAAATCCATACCGGCAGAAGCAGACAAAAGACTCGTCATGCTAGGTACGGATATCAGTTTGCAGTGATCTCTGTTTGGTCAGTTTATAACAGCAAGTGATTCGGTATAGATGGTCCCCAAGTTGCCAACTCACTTCGTTGCGCCAATGTGCGTGTCTCAAACGGCTGCGGCATCGGCTTCCGGTAGCGCGCTACCTTACAGGCCTGCAGGATTAGAAACTAATTTTGTGGATTACTCCACCACAACTAACCAGAACAAGCTGCATTGAGCAAATCAGTCACTTTTTCATACAAACTGGCCTGAAAGTTACATCCAGGACCAATATTTATCGTTCTCTTCGATTGCTATGTGACGAAAGTGAAGCTATTCACATATTTGGCTGACGCCGTACATTTATAGGCCCGTACGGGGCCTTCAGGACCTAGTCCTAGGCCTAATATATACCCCTTAGCAGGCCTTAACACAGCACTACTAGGCCTAATGATATACGGCTGTAGCAGGTTTACGTAGTGTCTGTATATAGTACAGACTTAGAAGGCGTGACGATAATAGATGGTGTTGAGCAAATTCAGCGGGAGCTCATGGTTATGTATATCTAGGCTAAAATTAGGTGGTGAGGTACGGATTAGCAGAGCATTGTTCGAAATAGTCGCTAGTGGTGGCGAATTCCACAAAATTAGTTTCAGAACCTGCAGACCTGTAGGTCTAATTACCTGAGCTAACACTCCCTCGCCTTATCGCGGACCACCGGTCATGCTGCTGAAGAGTCACGAGTCGACAAGTCATTGGGCGGCCAAGACCTGGATCTTCTGTTGATGTCGAGTACCTAGCTGATCCCGTCATCTCATTGTCCCCTGTCTTGCGAGAAGACTCACTCATTATGGTATTGACTGATCACCAACACCTTCATCTAAAGTCTGCACCTTTGCCTCTTACCAAAGCCTACCTACTTTTTGACCGCTCGCCACTATGGCAACGGACTAGGTCTAATCGCCTTACATTGCGCCTTTCTCGTCAGTCATTGTGTTATCCACTCCAATGGGCTTACCCCTTAGCATTTGTTCTTGTTGCTCGTGACGGTCCTCGTGATTCCTTCCAGACCTGTGTGAAACGTGATCTTCTAGAAGAAGTTTACTCGCTCTCTATGCCTCTACTGCGTCTGCCTCGCCTTGGTCTTCTTTTCTTTTGCTATGACGCCGACACCGTCTCAGGTCTCATCTCATAGCGCCGACTAGTATAACTTCTTTATATACTAAAGTTCGTTCAAAGGGCTATCTATCCATCATTCAAAACCGTCTAATACCGATTAGTGTCTCCTACATCCCCCCAACGTTTTCTACAAGTAACCCAGAGCGAATGAGCTCGGCTCCTCATCAATCGTGCATCTGCCTGTGCCATTTTGTCTAGACGTTGGTACAGTGCCGTCATCTGTCGACAGCGGTTTACAATACTAATAGCCTGAGACAGAAGATACCTATTAAGGCACCCTCAGAATCCTGTCCCGTGAGAGTCATACCTAAGCGAGTCATTCACGCCGGGATTGGAGCTGTCTGCCACATCTCTTCGTTCCCCGTACGTATGCTACCTGATTGATCTCTTTGGATTCTCATTTTAGCATTTTGGCTCCCATCTTGTTCCCCTCACCCATTGCATGTACATGAGAGATACCTCAGCGGTGCCCGTATGCTGTATTCTCCAGGCCCAAATATCAGATTTGGTACATGTGCAGGTTGCAGCCAGCATTACAGAACGGCTAAGATAACGTATAGTAGTTTCTTAAGTCGTAATAGCTTCGAAAGGTACCCTAGCTAGACCCCCAGGAATATCACCCTGCCATTGTTGGCACTGACTACCTACGTTACCTGAGGCTGCTGCATGCTGGTAATAGACATCCAAGTTGGTCTATTAGCAACGGCTCTCAACTATCCCCTTCCAGAACCGTCACACCCTCTTTGCCTTGTCCTGATCCCACTCCCTGCTCCGTTTCCTCTTCGGCTTTCGAAAGACTGAAAGTCTGGCTGACTCGTTATCAACAGTTGGTGGCTTAGTGCGGGCCTGAGCACTGCTCACAGTGACGTCCCCGCTTGACAGTGCCATCGGTTACCCAGGTACCTAGGTAGTTCACCGTGACGCATTTCCGTCCATCCCAACTCGAGAGACGCGCTCATCTCGACTTCCGAGCTTCTTTCACTTTGCCTTGCTGCAACTCCTGCCTTGTGCTTCGGGGCATCCTTTCCATCCGTTTTCCATCTCGACCTGTCACAACGCTTCGCCCCCCTAGACGCCTGTACATGCCGACCATCAACCCAACCCCGTTCCCGTCACCCAACCCCTTCTAGGCTTCCGGCCTCCGTCCGACCTCCAACCGGCCTCCGTCCGACCTTCCTGGCATCTCCGAATTGCACAGGGAGCCATGGCCGATACACGAGCCGCCTCGCGCCGTGCGAGGGCCGGCGACGATGTCGTCGGCCAGTTCGTCATCGGTTCTGAGATAGGGAAAGGCAGCTTTGCACAGGTATACGTGGGCAAGCACAAGGTTCGTTGTTGAATCCGAGAGTCCCCATGCTGTGTTGCTCTTCTTGACTCTTTAAGACATCGTGCGCTTCCTATAGCTCTGAGACAGATGGAAGAGTTTCTGTTCATATCCCGTGGTTCAAACCCGTGCCTTTACTTCCAGCGCAAATTGCGAGTCGTAGATTTGCAACTTGACTAACATCATTTGGAAGGTGTCTGGAGCTTTGGTAGCCATCAAATCCGTCGATCTCAGCCGACTAAACAAAAAGTTAAAGGAGAACCTCTACAGCGAGATCTCCATACTGAAGAAGCTTCGTCACCCACACATTGTAGCCTTGCATGATTGCATCGAGTCGAGTACACACATCAACCTGCTGATGGAATATTGCGAGCTTGGAGACTTGTCGTTGTTCATTAAGAAGAGAGAGAAACTCATTACACATCCCGCTACCTGCGACATGGCACGGAAATATCCAAGCACCCCCGGGTCTGGTCTGAATGAAGTCGTCATCCGACATTTTCTCAAGCAACTTGCCAGCGCTCTCCAGTTTCTGCGGAGAAGCACCCTAGTGCACCGGGATATCAAGCCACAGAATCTTCTTCTCCTTCCATCTATAACCTATCGGGAGTCAGGTAACGATGCCATGCCAATTCTCGGCGCCAGCATCGACTCGTTAATACCCGCCGCTGGAATCACATCATTGCCAATGCTCAAACTCGCAGACTTTGGCTTTGCACGAGTTCTTCCATCCACATCGTTGGCTGAGACGCTCTGCGGATCGCCTCTATATATGGCGCCTGAAATACTACGCTATGAGCAGTATGATGCCAAAGCCGATTTGTGGTCGGTCGGAACCGTCGCATATGAAATGACTTCTGGCAGGCCCCCATTTCGCGCCAGTAATCATGTTGAGCTCCTGCGAAAGATAGAGAGCGGAGAAGATGTCATTAAGTTTTCTAGAGAAACGCAGGTCACTGCCGATCTCAAGGCTTTGATTCGTGGTCTGCTGAAACGGAATCCTGTCGAGCGAATGAGTTTTGAGAACTTCTTCAATCACCGTGTCATCGGTGATCCTATACCTGGTCTTGTTGAGGACGACATACCGAGACCTCGACGGCAATCACCACAAGAAACACGGGGTTCGTCCAAGACTGATGAGCCTGGATCAGAAGGGCGTCGGTTATCGATGCACCATCGTTACCGCTCTGAGCCCGAGCTCGGACATCTAGAAGGAGGTTCCCCATCATCTCGAGAAAAAACTTCGAAGCTCCCGCCTTTATCCACTACGCCAGAACAACCAGTTGAGGGCGCTGTTCGCGTAAGTCAGTCACCACAACCAGACATTGCACCTGGTCTTGGCATACGGCGACCTCAACCACAGCCTGTCGCGTCGGCCCCATCCAAAGCAGCTATTTTGCAAGACCGGCGACGACGTGGTTACTCGAACGCTTCACTCAACAGACCAGCCCGTGATGACCAATCATCGCCTTCTACCAATGCGAGCAACTTCGCAGATACAAGAAGAGAACGTTCGTCCCGCCAGTCAGTTGATGAACGTGAAAAGGCCTCTCAAGATATAGCATTCGAAAGAGACTATGTCGTTGTGGAGAAGAAATATGTCGAAGTCAACGCCTTTGCAGACGAGTTGGCCGCCAAAGGTGCACAAACGCAGGCCGTTTCTACTCGATCGGGCCAAGTCATTCGACGTGCAACTCAGCAGGGTGATCCAAGATCAGCCACAGGGGCAGTTCCAGCGCAACCCTCCAATGCTCTACAGATAGCCCAAGGAAAACAGCGACCGGATGCTTACCATCGAGGCTCGTATGATAAAAACCTGTCTGCAAGCCCTGGTTCTACAACTTCTGTTATTTCCAAGGCAATCCAAGATGCCAGCTTGAGGCTATTTGGCTTCAAATACCCTGCGAACATGCTTGGCAAAGGGCCATCGCCTCCACACATGTACAGCGCATTTCCCGCCTACCCCACGCCCAGCAGCCCTGCAGGCTTGATCACAGATGGGCGCTCAGGAGGCCCCGTTGATGAGGACCTGCGTGTCGCCCAGTGCATTGAAGATTTTGCGACGCGAAGTGATGTTGTTTGGGGCTTTGCTGAAGTCAAATATAAGCAACTGGTGCCGCTTGCCCCCTCGGTGGGGCAAGGTCTTGGGGGACTTCCTGCCGAGAAGATTAGCTTGGATGAAGACGACGGTCTGACGGTCGAAGCCGTTGTACTCCTGTCAGAAGAGGCTCTCGTTCTCTACGTCAAAGCACTCTCCCTCCTTGCTAAGTCAATGGACCTTGCAAGCTTATGGTGGGCCCGTAAAGCTAAGGGTGACCCAACATCTGCGCAGCACGTTATCGGTCGCGATGCAAATAGCACACAGAACCTGGTGACCAGAGTCAATTCTGCAGTGCAGTGGGTGCGCAAGCGTTTCAATGAAACCTTGGAGAAGGCCGATCTGGTGAGGCGCAAATTGACAGAGGCCCAGAAGCAATTACCTGAAGACCATCCAAGTTATCTTAGCAATGATCAGGCGGAAGCACTCCTCTCTGGCGCTGGTGGTGGTGAGGGTGTAATGCTGACGCCTGGGCTAAACGCTGAAAAGCTAATGTACGATCGCGCGATTGACATGAGCCGGACAGCCGCCATCAACGAGATTGCCAATGAGGATCTGCACGGATGTGAACTGTCCTACGTCACGGCTATTAGGATGCTTGAAGCTGTGCTTGACCACGATGATGAACTGTCAAGCACCCGGAGAGTCCTTGGATCTCCCAAGGTAGAGTCTAGTGCTCAAGACGCCACACGAGAAATGAATGTCGATGATCAGCAAATGGTTCATAATAGTACGTGTGCTCGTTATACTTTTCTCGGAGAGGCAAGCTAACAATGTATCAGTGATCCAGATGATTACCGGCAGGCTTGCGACCCTTCGAAAAAAAATCCAGGTGATTGCAAATGCTTCAAAGGCGCACCAAGACTTGCCGAGCAGGCGCAGCGATGAGATGGCACCTCGAAGTGTTCCCACCCACATCTCGTAGATGTTATGAGATTAAAAACCTTACGATTGATGACGACACGTATAAGATTGCGATACACACTGTTCGTGCCCCACGGCCCTTCCTCTCTACAACAGCTTTCATTTTTCGCATGAAGGTTGAGGGAAGATTGTCACCCCAGTTCTTTGTGTTACTTACTCATTCACCGGCGTTGATGAATGAGAGGAATTTTTATCATGCGGGCTACAACTAATATGGTCAGGCGTTTGGTATATTTCCCCCCCTTTGTCTGGGTATCGAGCGGTCTGGCATACTTTTTCGACACTGGCTTTTTTCTTCACATGTTTGGTTCACACGCACATTGCTTCGTTTGCGCTTCTCTGTATCTATTTGTTGGCCTTGAGCTGGGTTTGATGCACACTCTGGGCAACGACAAGATTGGTAGCGATTGGCAACCTGTCCAGCGGGCTCAGACACCCTTGTTTTGAGGATTCCTAGTTTGGGACTAATCATCCTGTGCCCTGTCTGTTGAGCAGACTCTTCGGTCCAGAGGCTTTCCAATGCCAGCAGCAGAAGAGGAAGGATATCTTGATATCTCCACGGGACAACAATCCTAGGATCCGCTCGTCCCATTCAAGCTTTCTCATCTGCATGAGGCTACCTGTAATCAGACGACTGGCTACGTGAAGGTGGATTGTGCTAAGTTGGGGACAAGACTATCTGTTCCATGGCGGTCAAAGGGGGTGGCCAGGTCCAATAGGGTCCAAAGCCGGTAGCTGTTAAGTCCCTGGAATATATATAATATAATGTATTCCAACTTCACTTCCTCTGTCTACACTTAAGAGCCCGCATGTTGTCATTGTGTGACTATCCCACTCAGATATTAGTGCCGGTTCTATGCTGTAGAAAGAAGACACGATGTTAGGTAGCTGTCTTCGTGGTCGTTAGATCTCTACTCGGTCTCTGCCATTTCCACCAATAATCCCTTGGTTGACGCACAACCAAGTAATGGGTGCGTTTCTAGATGCTGCACCGTGCTAAAAATAGCAACATAACGTGCGCTTAAATCATTTGGAAGTTGTTGCACAACCGGCCGCTTTTTTGGCTCGCAGGTATTTCCTCCGCTCTGTCAGATCGACTCTCTTGCCTCGCACTATACAGTATGTCTAATCACTGAGAGAGAGGAGAGTATTGAGGTATTCTGGTGAGGACATTGGGATTGATCAATGATGGGAAATGTGTCCATATGTGCTTTATTTTCCATAATTGCATGTTTTGTAGTCACAGCCTTTAGCGAATGCCAGGTTTTGCGACCTTTGAGTAGGTACTTGTGCGAACCGCACGATCTATGTGACAACAATTCGCCATAGGGCGTCTTCCTTTCTTTTTATTCTTCTCTCATATACCTATCGTTCTGTAAGTGCAGAGTTGACACCCATGTAATCCGTATGTCCAGCTCACGTCTCTCTTGTATTTGGCGAGATTTAAGGGGCCGCAAGCTAGACAACGGATCTTGCCCTTGCCTGTCATTTATCCATGTTCCTGTTTAAACTACATGCACATGGAGTCTGTTCGCGATTTTCACTCATAGCATTGACACCGGCACTCGCCTTTGTGTTCGCATTGTTCCTAGGAAAGGCGGATATGAGCAGTATGTGTACGTATTTGACACGAGTCAGGCAAGGCTCAAGAGGCATCCAAGGACGTCCAAGGTTGGCGAGGCAGTCTCTGTGCATTGAAACTCTGACATCCCCGTCCTCGGCCAGTCACGATTTGCCCAGCCTCAAAAAGCATAAAAACATACCATCTGCAACATCATTGCGCCATGGCCTTAAGAATATCTGCCTCAGGTGACAACGGTTGTTACTCTCATTGGAACGCAGTCTGCAGCTGTGACGACCTCTAGCACCCTTTCCAAGACGACAAACCTCGATGTACATGTTGCTATAAGCCAGGACGCTGACATCTGATCAATTTCTCCAAAAAATCCGGGCAGATGCCAGATGACCTGGTGGTGTCCCAGACTGTGACTTAAATTACCTACATGTACATATATGTAGATAATCCGTAACTGCTACGGATTATTTTATTGAGCACCGCACTGGCTGCCCATACCTAATGTGCTTGACCGGTGTGACCTGGGCAGCGCCTACACATGTAACTACCTTATGTACCTACATCATTGATGTACCTAGAAACCTCCCTACAGTAGCAGGCCTTGAGAGGGAAGCTACCTGGAGAAACAGTGGGGAGCGACGTCGAGCGGCAGTTAGTGGCCTTGATTGCTACTGCGCCTGCCGTCACCACCCAGTCGCCGTACCTACATGTACCCAGTTCCGCCTTCCGCCTCGCCTAAGGTACCTACATGTAGGTATTCTTTGCCTGCCTAGCTGCGCACCTACGCACCTGCCTATCTGCCGTAGAATGCTGGGGGAGTGCTGAGTGCCACTGCGTGCTGACCACCGACGCCGACCAAACCACCATTGTTCCTCCAACCCATTTCCACCTCAATTACGGCCCCCCTTCTCGAACTGCGCGACCTTCCACACTGACACAGACACTCATCCTACTGCCCATCTGCTGCCATTGTGCGGCCGACCAGCCCGCCGCCCCGAGCAGAAGCAGGAGCAGAAGCGTACAGATACACCCGACGCTGCTGCTTGCTGAGGACCCATCTCGCAGCCGCAATCTCATCCGCGGTCGCCCGCGCGTCATCGACACAATGACGTCCGCCGGGACGCCCTCCAAACCACCGCCTCACCATCCCGTGAGCCCGCCGCAACCAGTCGCTCTGCCGGCCTCATCCACCCAGCCCGTCACACCTGCCTCCCCCCCGAGCAGACGCGCAGACCTCAAGTCCTGGTGGAAGAAGTTCCAGGTGCAGGGCCGACACCACGACGTCCCAGGTGAGCCACTCCCGCTTCACTTCATCCCACCTTCGTCCCATGCCTCCCCATCCCCCGCTGCCTGTGCCCAGCTAGCTGGTCTCCCCAGCCTACATTTGACTTACCTCGCCCATCCCATCCTGTCTCATTGTATTGTATGGTTGCCGCTGGAGAAGCCCCCCGTCGCGCGAGCTTGGGCACTGCAGATCCAGCTATCGATGAATGTGACCAGCATACAGGAGCCACCAAGCTAACCATTCGCCAACAACAGAGACACGGCCTCAGGGTATCTTTGGTGTCCCTCTCCGACAAAGCATCACCTATGCCAATGTTGCCATCTCGCTGGTTGACGAGGATGGCCAGAGTTACATATATGGATACGTGCCCATAGTTGTGGCCAAGTGTGGAGTCTACCTCAAGGAGAAAGGTATGCTTATCCCACCTTCCAAGGATGACCAGTCCAACTGCTGACGCTTCTACTAGCCACGAGTGTAGAAGGTATTTTCCGACTTAATGGCTCTGAGAAGCGTATCAAGGAACTCAAGATACAGTTCGATTCGCCGGACCGATACGGTAAAGGCCTAGTGTGGGATGGCTACACGGTCCATGACGCTGCCAACGTTCTTCGGCGATATCTCAACGACCTTCCAGAGCCTGTCGTTCCTCTGGACCTCTACGCGCATTTCCGCGAACCCTTACGCGGCCACACGAAACAAGCCGTGGGAGACACGGAAGGCTCTCAGTTTGCAGACACGTTCAACGAAGAAGAAGCCGTTGCCAAATATCAACAGCTAATCAAAGATCTTCCGCCCTTGAATCGCCAGTTGCTTCTGTATATTTTAGACTTACTCGCCGTCTTTGCGGCCAAAGCTGATGAGAATCGCATGACAGCCCAGAATCTGGCTGCCATCTTCCAGCCGGGCATGTTGTCTCACCCGCAGCATGCTATGGCGCCCGAGGAATACCGCCTCAACCAATGCGTCATCATCTTCCTAATTGAGCACCAAGACAATTTCTTAATCGGCATGCAGGGTACAGGTACCGACGAGCAGACGAAACAAGAGATTGAGCAAGGAACGCCCAAGATCGTTACCCCCACCACACCGAATCGCAAGACGGGTGTGGTGCGATCTGGATCGAATGCCAGTGCGGGTGCTGAAAGCGTCAGCAGAGATGGCAAAGTACGAAGAAACCGCTCAACCTCTTCACGTCACTCACGCTACTCTAATGGAACATCCACCCCTAATAGTCCTGCGATTACGACGCCAGGGGGGAGTGGCTTGGGGAGAAGCAACACTCTTCCATCGAAGAAATCCCCTCATCTTCCAGCCGGGAGATTTACTCGACAGCAATCACCAGCCATTGCCGTCGCGCCCGCTTCTCCCTCGCCAGCCCTTACGCCTGCAGTCGATACTCCGGCCACGGTGACCGAAGAGATATCGGTCGCCTCAGACAAGTCTGCCACGGCTTCGAGCATCACACCCGCAGCCACGGCAGCCGGGCGGAGCCAAGAGAGACTACTTGCGCCTCCTGGTGATACCGTCACTCCATCAAAGGATCGTAATCTTCAGAGTCTTTTCCAAAGATCACCTACCTCTGACAGCGAGAAGCGCCAACCGAATAAGCTGCGCAAGAAGCGCCTTCCCAGCAGTACGAATCCGAGTGCTCAGAGTTCAACTGCCTCTCTGACACAGTCTGCTTTTGCCTCGCCCAATGCCGAAACCGCAGATCCCATTGAAGATGTCCAAAATGTCGCGGGAAATACTCAGCCAGAGAATGGCTTGACAACTGAAACACCATCGGAACCCACCCCAAGAGCCTCTCAAATCCCATCCGCGGGCACTCCTCCCACCGATGGTCACGATACCTTGAAGCCCCAGCCAAGCCAAACCACGTCTCTACATTCGTCATTCAATGATGGCTCCGAGACAGAGCAGCTGGACGAGCCGGGTCTACCTCTCACTGGTGAACATGCTGAAAAGGAGAAGAAGCGTCGCTGGCGCATGTCCCGCCGCAGAGAAGATGCAATATCTCCAAACCGTGGATTAGGTGTCAACAGTAATGCGGAAATGAGTAATTCCACCGTTGGAAGCAGCCATCGGCCACGTAAAAGCTTCACTGGAGAGTCCTCCGACACCGCTGCGGCCGCCTTGTCGGAAAGCGAGACTGGCACAGAACCCAGAGGCCCTCTCGGATGGATCAAGACCAAGTATCGGGAGGCCAGAGGTGATGCTGACCACAAACGCACTAAATCTCCAACCGAAGGTCATGGATTTTTACCCTCAAGAAGCAAGAGCGTCGACATCAAAAGGAGCACGGATGAAAAGCGACCTGCAGTAGGTCCGTCGCCAATCAAAGAAGCTGATGAGCCTAATTTGCCATCGACTACCCAAGAGCCTGTGGCTCCAGCCTCACCTGTGCCTACGGCCACGCCTCAACACGAGGGAGAATCGCCTCAGCCACAGACTCTACGAAACACCGAGTCAAAATCGTGACGTGGAGAGGTATGCATATGTGAGTGCGACGCGTGTATCCTCGTGGGCGTATTCGGGTTGGACTGTGATCATTTGAAATGACGAGGAGGTTGACCAGGGAAAGGATGACGATTATGACAGAACCACGGCTACACCTTGCTTGGCCGCCCTGGGCCTCATGGAGCGTTCAAAGGTGTTTTGGCTGTCTGGAAAGAAAGGGGAAAAGTAAAGCACATTCGAGTGCATTCGAGTGTGCCGACCGTCTGGTGTCGTCTGGTCTTTTGCTTTTTTGGCCTCGGGTGGATGTTTTCAGCCTCGTAGTGGTTCTTTCTGAACTGCGGAGCATATTGCTCGAGACAAGTAACGGCTTGACTTGCCAGCTCTCTTTTCTCTGTTCATGGATACCCCTTACACGAATAATGAGTGCACACGAGCAGCTCCGTAATGCCGAATTTTATTGCTCTCCGTTGTCAGTGCTTCTTTTGTTTCAATGACCAGTGCATGGCTAAAATGATGGGGTCATGAAGGCCACGTATGAATTAAACCTAGGCATGTCTGTTGTGAAGCTCGAGAATCCAGCATCTGCCGATGATTTCTATGCAATGGCTATTTGTGCCGTACGTGTGTCACCAAGCGTATGAAATATGTGGTGCTGTACTGTCGAACGATGATCATGGCAAGTTTTGCTCTTCGTCTGTCTCTTAAGGCTTGTGCTGCGTAAACCTGCTACTAGTCCCTAAGCTGCCCTATGTGGTACTTTATACAAGAGGGTTGATGCTGCAAAGGTAGATCGGACTTTTTTTGGTCGGTCGTCTTGCATCTCTCGTTTATGATGTAGAGCGACCTATTCGAGTGCTTGCCTATGAACCATGGGTAGGACGGCACGGGGCAAAGGCCCTAGAAATACGTGTGTTCCTACAGCGCTTGATAGGATGTTGAATTCAGTGGTGCAATGTTGTGCAATACATTGAATGTGGTAGCCTGGCAAGTTGTGTGATGCCCGTACGTCACACGCCTAGGTATATAGGTACTGACATGAGACTTGACTTCAGCAGTCACCCATTTGGCGTAGTGGTCAGACTGCGAAAACACGCCTCTCGTATCGATATCTTGAGTGAGTAAGTGCGGAAGGAGCCCAGTTCGAAACTAGGTGTGGGCATTGGAGTTCTACTTATGATTGTTTTTATTTTATTTTATTTTTGTCCGTAGAAATCTAGTGGTTTTGTTTTTCGACTAGCTGCGTTTTAACTAGGTACGTGGGCGGAGGGCTATTAATAACAGATTACTAATGGGCATTTTTACTTTGTTAGCATTTTTATGTAATATGATGTCTGTTATTCATCCGCGGCTAAAGTACGACGCGCTATATTGATACTCTATTTGCCGAGATCGTCCGAGGTCTATTCATTGGCCGCTGCATGCGAATAGCTCTTAACATGGGTATCACTTAACAACATGTTTACCTATTATTAAGTACATTTAAACGCCAATGTCTCACTCCTGGCCCCAAGTTACTCTTCGGTTGAGAAAAATATCACATGCTGTTGTGTTGGTGACGTACGACCATCCCGATGAAAATCATTAGCGCACAGGAGGATATACGCTTAGTACATGTAGCGGTACTCGGGATTCAGATCGCCAAGCTCGGTCTTTTCGTAATCCGTGAGGCTCGTGTTATGGGCGCTCTTTGCTCTCCTGCGGTTCTCCAAATGTATCGATATCAAGTAGCACGTCGACGCTAAGGCACTTAGCACCACAAAGCCAAGGCAAACGGCATACCCTTTCCTGAACTGAGGAGCGTCGGTATCTGGGAAGAGATATGTGGCAATGATACCGCCGCTGAGGCAAGAGTTAGTAAGAACGTTCAACAAACTAGGGGACCAAAGTGAAAAAAGGGGGGGGAAAGGAGACGACATACATATTGCCAAATCCGATCTGCCAAGCTGTGCCGATAGCACGACGGTGGTGGCCTCCCAAATTCATGGTGAACCAACAAACGACGATAGGCATCACACCGTAAGTACCACTTGTCACCAGATGCAACATGGCATATTCAACCTTGGCGTTAGTGTGTATTGTCAGAAGAGTTGCGAAAGCCGCAATTGTTATAGCCAAGGGTGCAATAGCAAACGCGGCGCGATGACGGAAATAGTCGGAGAAGGAGGCCAGAATGAGTGAGACAACAAACGAAACCGCCCACGGAGGAACAGAGTGCAGCTGCGTCTGAATGGCGCTGTAGTTATACGTCGAGATAATCGTGGGAGCGAAGAAGGCGTAGCTGTAAGCTGGGACGATCAGCCCAAAGTACATCAACCCACCGAGCCATACGCGGTGATCTTTCATCGTCTTGAAAAAATCTCGGTGCGTGATCTTGCGCTCTGCGCCGTTCTTTCCTTGTTCTGCTTGCAAACGCGCCTTCACGTAGGCTTTCTCGTCCTCTGTCAGCCACTTGGCTCCCTCAGGGCTAAAGTACACGAACTATCAGTTACGTCTGAAGTCTTGTTAGAGGGATCCTTGCTTACAATGACGGGAAGATGAAAAAGAAAAGGATAGCAACGACGCATGTCAGGGCGCCCTCCAGGATGAAGATCCAACGCCATCCGGAGTATTCTTGGACTCCGTCGAGCTTGCCAATGGCGCTCGCGAGTAAACCACCGAAGGCGCCAGCGAGTGACGTGGAGGAGAAGAACAGTGAGTATCGCTTTTGCGCTTCGCTTCTCTTGTACCACATGCCTTGAGGGGCAGTAAAAGTTAGCGACAAGTGCCAGGAGTAAGTAAAAGGTGCAGACCACTCAAACGGTCATACCAATTAGATAGAAACAACCCGGGAACATCCCAGTTTCAAAGACCCCTAGAAAGAATCGAGTCGCGAGCTATGCGAAATGTTAGCATCATGAGTTCTCCTTTCGGGTTGCGTGAGAATTCCGCATGGCGGACGACGAGAACCCATCGACTGACCAGACCAGCATAGTTTTGCACCAGTCCCTGGAAGATGCTGACCAGGCCAAAAGCCAACATGCATCCGGGCAACCAGACTCTAGGCGAAAACTTCTTGAGCAAAATATTGCTCGGGACTTCGAAGAAGACATAAGGGACAAAGAAGATGGTCAAAGCTGTGTTATACTCGAGCCCTCCGAGCTTGAGGTCGGTCTTCAGGCCGAAGCTCTTGGCGTTTGCGATGTTGACCCTGTCTAAGAAGGCAAGAAGGTAGAGAACAATAACGAATGGCATAAGGTGCCAATCGACCCGGTTTATCAATTTCCTTTCAGTGGTATGCGGCGGACACATGGCACTCTCATCATAATCGGAGTCGCTGCCTGGATGGTAGGTGTTATTCCCCGAAAACTCCTCGCCTTTCTCCCCGTCGATGTTCATCGTCGCTGTATTTTGGTTAGTTGGTGCTCATGATCTGGTTGGGCTAGAGGCAAGCACTTTTTGCAGAAAAGTGTACAACAGTTGTGACAAGTTGGCTATGGGGTGAGGTACTCACCGAATTCTTCCTGGTACAGTTTCCCTTTTCTGCACACGAAACAGAAACAGAATCGCGACTCTGAATTTGTTGCGCGATTGGCCTGAATTGCAGGAAGCCGTCTGATGCTGTAAGAGTCGGACCAAAAGAACTAACAGACAACCACAATACCAAGATCGAAAGCCACAGGGAGCGATGGATCTTTATGCCACTTGATTCGTGAGAAATCCTTGTCCTGCAGGTGAGAAGTTGATAATGGCCCCTCTTGACTGGTGTAGAGGGTAATCAATAGTGCAACATACTTGGGTCAGAGATGAGATACCCTTGCTTGCTTTCTAATAACCCTGGCCTGGCCAGCCTGTAGCCACTCGCGAACAAGCTTACAGATTTACGATGACACCTCACAACCACCTCGATTTTCTCGTATAGTCGTACGAAGCGTAACTGAGTTTCGACCTTTTCTTTCACAGGACAAAAGAAGCGGTGAGGGGACAGTCAGGTCAATGAAAGCAAAACGGAAAAAAGAAGCCAACACAGCGATCATCGGCCGGTGGGCCAAACCTCGGTGTCATGATGGGGGCGCGGACCCGATGTCGCGTCTGACCGAGTTCATCCAGTCTAGCCAGCCTGTAAGTCGCCGCTCTATACGCAAATTGAACACTCCATTCGTTCTCGTACGTATCAGCCGTAGCCAAGGTTGAGTATGGTCTCGTGTCCTGCGCTTCGGCCCTTTGCATATGTGTCATGGCGAGTCTCGAAACAGTAGAACATTGGTGGCGGCAGAGACGGCGGCATATTGGACTCGCTACGACGGCCTTGGCTGCCCTAACGGGTACAGCAACTGCGGTGGTGAACGCATTCTGGCAGGCTTGGGGATTCGCCTGGCGCAGACGATCCTCTCCGAGTTCTATGTAGTTCTGCAGCAGCAGAGATGTGGGGAGACCTGGGGAGACCTGGGGAGACCTGGGGAGAGCTTTCATCTCGGTGAATGTGTGGCTGGCGAGCTGGGACCGATGCTGGGGGAGACACGACCGAGTGTGGGGGTCGGGACAGGACCAGCCCCGTGCGATCCGCAAAAGCCAGGTCGCATGATCTTCGACAGCGGGGGAGGCGGTGCACTAAGGTACATGGGAGAGCGTCTACTGAATAATTGGCAACCCAACTGTTCACAGTTCTATTTCCAGACATGCTCCCGCTCGATCAGTCTTACCTGAAGCCGTGACACTCCGAGCCTTGAGTGTATATGAGAAGCTGAAGTGCTGCTGACTTTGCTGGGCTTGTGAGACACTTGCTCTCTGGGTTGTCGCCCCTGAAGGCTCATTCTATGGTCATCCACCTTTCTGCATACCTCTGGAACAAATTCATTCTTTCCATCATTATGATTCTTATGTCTCATGAAGCGCCGGATTAACTAACTGAAGTACCTTAGCAAGTGAGCTACATAGTTGAGACCCCCCAGTACATATTGCATAAGATTTATATTCGAGGCCATACGCAAGATGGGCGTGAGAGATATTTTCAATCCACATGTTGAAACAAAATCCGTACAGCTTTTGCTGGGATAGAATCAATGTTGATAATCGTGCAACTCGACAACTCACTGTTCTGAAGCTCTGAACAAAGCCAGAATGCTGATGCAATGGCATGTCACAAACTGTTAAGAGACTTGAGACGCCTCTTGGCACCACCACTCCAACACATTTGCCAGCTAAGGAATACGCCGTCTTTGAAAGCAGCTATTTCGCGTCCACGTTGTTGACGGGCAGGACTGAGTAACTTGACTAGCTTCCAAGCCGTGCCCAGCGTCCCTGCTTCTCGGCATGCAGCCAAAAGCTTGTCCAAAGCTTACATGGAGAACACAACCTTCATTTAGCCTCCGCTGATTGTTCTTTACTTGGCAGCCTTCAACTCGAGTTGGGCTGAAGTACCAGGGGCCACCCGCCGCACCAGACCATGTGTTTCTCGCCCTCTTCTCACCGAGAATGAAGCTTATCCCATACAGGGGTCCCCAGGGTTGAAGTTTCTATTCCAAGAGCCGACATCCTCACTACTCACTAGAGCGATAAAGGGTCGAGGTTTCGTACATACCTTGGTCTTGGTGCCTGTACTTAGTCGTTGCTTCTGACAGCTGCCGTCCTCGTAATCGGTGGTCTCTATGAAATGTTAGTATCTGTATGAGGTTAGTATCCTAGTAATCTTATTGTATCGTCATAGAACCAAAGGTTCGCAGGCGTCAAAGTCAGGGCCAGGATGAGTAGGCGAGCATTGTTTTGCAGCATAGCATCTACTGGATGCTTTGAAGGACTTCATGCGAGATGTTGGGACACACCGCATCATGGCGGGTCCTTTCCTCTCTTGCATTACTATGCTGAATCAAACTTCTGTGCTTGCAATAACGTCAGTCGCAACATCGCCTCCACGTCCCATGTACGTAGTCGAGTAATTATGCCGTATCGCCCTCCAATAAACGCGTGAACCGAGAGCCTCCTGTCATCTGTGTCTTTCAATCCTATCCTCCACGACTATATCCAAACAGTCAATAATACCGTCGAACCAGCTAAGCCAGCAACGATCTATTCGAAACCCGGTCCGAGGGCGAACCCTATTCATAGTCGGCGTATAACCGGACGATGGTGACTCGTACTGTGGTGAGAGTGGATCTTTTCGTTCATGACCTGGAGGTCCAATCCTTGGGGTATCTGCCGAAAAAGCAACAAAATAGTCTATATGGAAACAATAAAGATCCTGCTAGATGCCGTTACTCGCGCAGCTCCAAGCACGACCGAAGCTGCCAGACTCGTAGTTCCAGACAATATCCTGAACAGTGGCGTAAGTTCCCACCGTCAAGACAAAGATACCTGCAACAATGAGGAAGACATTGAACCATCCCTCCACGATGCCGCGAACGGATCTTTCTTTGAACAGCGAGATACCGTCGGCATTGCGCATGCGAAGATAGGCCAGGCCCCAGAAGATGAATCCAAAGAAGGAATCGAACAGCGAGGACAAGAGGGATAGAACTGCTTTGTTGTTAGTGGACCATTTTGAAGCGACCATCTCCGCAGAATATATGGGCTTACGGGAGCTAAAGAATGGGATAGAATTGGCGATGATGAAGGCAAAAATCCAGGTGACGACTGTATATCCAATTAGCAATGCCTCGGTCCGCATTTCGAGAGAGAGAACTTACGCAAAATAGCAGCCCACGTTCCCCAGCCAATCAACGTGTTCTCGTTCTTGTGGCGCGAGTTCTGGAAAATGCGGAAGAAAATGAAGCGTGCGGATACCGAAGCATAGAGCACGCCCAGGAAGATAATGGTGGGAATCATAAACGAGAAGGCAATCTTCTTGTACAGAGGCTGCAGGGAACCGAAAGCAGGGGCGGTCATGTACTGGTTACCGGTGTAGGCGTATACGACACCGCCAACAATGCTAAAGAGGATGATTTCGGCGATGGTGCATGCCCACAGAGCCTTGGGAAAGTCTTTGGGCTCCTTCATCTCAGCAATGAAGCTCGGAATCGTGATTTGGCCAATGAAAGTGTAGCTGATATTCAAGAATGCGTTGAGTCCGGCAACCAGCCCCGTACCTGGGATGGGAAATTTCGTGACAATCGGTTCACCCAAAGTTTCCGGGTCGTATCCTGCAGGATGGCTTTCGATGGCGGAAAAGATGACAGCAAGGAGGACGGAGACGAACGTGAAGAAGGCCGAGCCAGTGCCGAGTTTCGAGAGAAGGTCAAAAGTACGGGGAAGCGAGGAAAGCCAAGAGATGATGGCGACGATGATTCCGATTGAGACAGTCTGGCACGCAATTGCGTTCGTCTCTCCTCCAATAAGCGTGTTCACGTATTTAGCTCCGAGGAGAACATGCAGACCCTTCAGAGACAAGTCAGACGCCGACTTTCGCGGGAGGGAATGGTGAATTTACCTGAATAAATGTGTTGTTCAGGATGAACATAACGGCCGTCGCGTACCATGCCCACTTCTTTCCCCAAAATAGCATTTGGCCGATATCACAGATATCTCTGACCTCGGGATGCCGAAGACAAAACTGCCATAGTATCAAGGACGTGTACAGTACAATGGCAGCCTGGACGACAGTCAAGATGATTCCAGGAACAAGACCTAAGACGCTGTATGACCAGGGGAAACTCATAATGGCCAGGCAGATATATTCGGAGAACAGCAACCCAGCAGTCTTCTGCCAGCTACATGTTCGGTACTGAATGGCGGCGCCGGCCTCCTCGGCCAACTGCTTCTCAAGGATGGCCTGGTAATCTGTCACATCACTGTCGGAGTCGTTGGCCTCGTGAGCAACGTGGTCGACTATTCGAGGCGCAATGCGAGCGCCGACGATGGTGTTCGGACCCCCGAACCAGGCGGACCAGCTGTGGAGGGGATCCCCACGGGCAGCCTCGTATGGAGGCGCCGGAGAGGAGTCGGAGGCTGAGTCGAACTTCATGGTGGTGAATTGGTGTGCCACAGATGACGGCCAGGACTCGGGAGGGAAGAGAGAGAAGAAGCGAAGAAAAAGGACGATCGAAAACCCAGGGGTCTAGGGGATGCCTTTTCAATACAGTTGGCTGGATTCCCAAGTCATGAATAAGTGGGATAGAATCGAAGGATTGCTACTCGATACAAGTAATAAAACTGGGATTCTGACTGGGCAGATTGGACTAGGCAGGTTAGGTGCACCAGCATCTCGGAGCCGCCGTTGATTGACAGAGTGGGAGAGGGATGTAAGGTAAGGTATGTGTGATCGTTGATCGCCTTCACAGCCTACTATGTAATTGCTACTGTCATCAATGATTGCACAAGACAGCCCGGGAGAGAGAAAAAACCCGCAGCACAGACAGGGGCCAACGTACAGACACAGGAGGTAAAGTGCTCTCTTTCTTCCGGTGTGAGTCGTGACGAACATCGCTGAAGACATACTAGCTACCTGAGGCGATTAAACTCAAAATGAGCCGGTGCTGTGTAGATATTCATGGCACCGCCTCTCTACCGATATACTAAACACCTGGATGTACGCAATCTGACGGGGCGGAGACAGGCCATTCATTACCAATACCGAATGACGCAGATTAGATTGATCTGGGTTATTGTCCTGGACTCCCTGATATGATGCCATGCAAACTGGTGTTCTGAATTGTAAGTACATGTAGCATGCAGCATGTAAGGTAGCCGTCGGCTGAGATGCGCACTATGGATCCCGCATCATTGATGATATCAGGTGTACATGTAGAGCTGGTACAGTAGAGGTCAGGTACGGTAGCCTCAGAAACCGAGAAACTTTGCGACGCTGTCCCGAGTCTCTCTCGTGTGCCAAATGACGTGATCGAGTGGTACAGGCCGGCTAGCCCAGGTTTACGCAGCAAAATGGGGCAGAAGTGGCCCTCCCCTGCGCGAGCCTGGCGAGCCTGGGCCAGGCCAACCCGGCTAGCTCGACGCAACCCGACGTTGTGATGCTTGTTGCGCGCCGGTCGAGCCAGTCAGAGCCTCCTAGCATTTCACCTCGCGGCGCTAGCAGGGTCCCGCGGGGGCCTTTATCTCTTGGGCTTTCCGCTTATGTCGCCCTTGAGGCGTTCTGAATGCTGAGTCGGTCCATTGTGTGGCCGGGCATGCGCGACATGGCACTGTCGATTCCCGTCCATGCTGACTTAGGTACTCCACGCGAGCCACCCCCTCCTCCTCGCATGGCGCGCTCCTCGTGCGTCCACTCTGTTCTTCACCTGGTGCGCATGTAAGAAACATCTTCTAGAAGCCTTCCGCCCGAAATCTTGTTTCCTAGACCATCTAAGCCATGGCCGAGGTCATTTTTGAACATGTCTCTATTCCGTACAGTACTTACATACAACATGCCCCAGCCAACGCCTTGGCATGTGTTAGTCCACTTGTTCAGTCCTTCATTTGTCATAGCTAGGCCTACTCCTCAATAGCTTTGATAGACGCGTTGTACTTCGAGCCAGACCACTAACCAACAAGCGCCGACGATCCTTGATATGGAGTACATCATTACTGTTGTATGAGTCTTTTTGTCGTTCAGTCGCTCCAGAAGCCTGAGCTTGCTCGTAAAGTGCTGGCTTCAATAGGCCTTGTGCACCTTTCCATTCCCAGCACGCATGACAGACATAAACTACAACAAGTTGGCGTCTGGCCCATGGCTGTTTTCCACTTCTTTTAATTATCGGCTCGAGAGAGAATGGCCTTCTGCTCTGCGACCCCCCTTGCTTCATGAGACTTCTAGACGGTGATACCAGCGGGACCGGCAGAGTCTCAAGAGGAACATGCCGGAGCTCACTATTCAAGACAGCCACGGTGCGCTCTCGGCCTCCCTGTCCATAGCTATAACTTACTAATGGTTGCTGAGTTGGTGCACAATTATCCTTGTGCCTGATCTGGTGTTAGTTGGTCCAACGACCAATCATGTATTGCAGCACGCCACCTGAGCCCTCTTTGCATCACTCCTGCGCAACTATTGATGCAACATACGTTTGACAGGCTCTAAAAGGATGTGATCAATTCATTGTTGTGCATCATATTGCTTTGGAGATCTGTCGTTGTGGTGTTCTTCTATAGCCGAGTTTAGAGCCGACTTGGATGATAAGCAGTCACGCCATAATCGACCATTTACGACCTGCTAGAGCGAACAACTACAAGGCTGTAAAACAATTTTGTTGCTTTATTACCAACTGTCTATAGAGCAGGCTACGTTATGCGGCCCATCTTGGCAGGGTGTCGGCTTTAACAGTGGAGGATAATGTACGCAAATCCATTATATTCTACCTGTCATCATAAATGCACTATTTAACCAAGGAGGTGAATATCGCCTAAACACTCTTATAATAATCTAATAACCACCTAGCTACTATATAAATGTATATGTGCTTTTAGTTCTTTCTCCATTCATATCTGGCTGGTGATGATATCGTGGCCTCGTTTAATTCATTAGTGTGATCTTATCCTCAAACCAGAGTGACGAGTGGGTCATAACCGTTATCATGCTTGAGACTTGGAAGACCTATGTTAGGACTACGATAGTGATCCCGTTATCTGTCATAGATAGTGAGATCAACATTCAAAATAAGCCCTTTGTGACACGTTGAATAGATTGACAGCGACCACCCAAATCGCTTGAGCATAAGAATGGGGATGGAACTAAGAGAATAAACTTAGAGTGCAGTAGTCGGCAGCCTACGTGTTACGACTCGAACAGCTACACTGCCCACACGCAAGATGTCCGCATTGATCGTGGTTAGGTTGTTCAAGTCACATCCCAAGGGCTGATGGCTATGCCCCAATTTTGCTTGAACTCATTGCCGTTCGTTCGATATGGTACGTGGCAATACCTTATTCAAGACACGCAGGAATCTCCATGCTATGTACAGCGAACCGCATTAACAGCCAATGCACGGGGGAAAATCAAGTCTTGTATTTGCAACTCTTTTCAAACGCCAATCCGTATCTAAAACAGGTAGGTAGTCCTCTCACCAACGCGCTCTCTTTTAGCTCTATCTCACACCACAGACTTCAAAGGGAACTTGTCATACAAAGACAAAAATTTAGGTGTCTATCATTTGTTTTTCGAATCCATTTCAGCACCCAAGTCACGCTCCACCATCTCTATAGAAGAAAGACTAGGAAACCTCTTACTAAAGTCTTGCACATAATCTTCCTTTTCTTGCAGGTTCATGTCTAACCTAGGCCGTTCTTCGACTGCCTGCTCGGAGTATCTTTGGGATGTCGTTTGGGGTGGTAACTGCTGCTTAGGAGGTGAGCGAGGCCGATTGCCTGTTGGGATATTATTCAGATGTGTGGGCTTGGGAGCCGGTGACGGTCTGGCGGGAAGTGAGCGATTATTCAGTAATTGAGGACCTGGACTACCGAGTCGAGCTCGTGTTAGAGATTCAGCTGAGCTGCTCGGAGGTTTTGGTGGAAGGCCAACCCCAACAGGTTTCCTCGGAATATCAGGCAGGTCCTTTTCCACGCGGCCTCTCTCTGCTGCCTCGTCGGAGAACTTCCCATATCCTGATGCCGTCCGTTGGACCTGCTGCGATGACTTTTGCGACTCGTCTAAAAGATTTTGCACTCGGTTCTGTATGCTCACAGCTCGAGAAACACCACCGATGCTCCTCGGAAGTGGTACGGAATTCGCATCACCTCGTGCAGCGAGTTTCTGTTTGTACTCAGCGGCAGCGGCTTCTACGCGACGCTCTTCTTCGGCAAGGCTCCGAGCTTCAAGTTCTCTGCGCATTTCCGGCGTCATCTCAGATTCGTCGAGCGTACGCCCATCATCGCTACGTCCATCGGTGGCCTCAGAGCCAGCAATAGGAGTGAGACTGGCGTGATCCATATCTTTCAGCGGCGAAGGTGTGCGTGCGACTGGAACAGATGGGTTTCCTTCAAACCGCTTGAAGGCGTCTCCGAACTTGCCTGCAAGAATGTTCTTCGTGCCTGACAAGGAGCCAAGAGAAGCGCGTTTGCTATGATGCTTTGTGCCTTTGTCCTTTTTCCTCTCGGAATCCTCCATAGATCTCAAAAACTCGACGTTAGACTCCATAATAGGCTCGTCTTGTGGTTCCAATCTCGGAGATGCTGTCGTAGCAAGTAGTTTAGGTGAAGCGTGGTGGCTAGGCGTCCGCGATGGCTTGGGGGCTGCCTCTCGCTCGCGTAGATAGTCCATGCTAGACTCCAGATACATGCTGCTAGGTCTAGACCGTCCAGCGCTTGATGAAGATTTTGCCATTGGCTCCAGATATTCGAGAGTCGGCCTTCCACCTTCCAAAGATGGGCGAGATGAAGATGGGTGTCCCGTTGCGTCTGGTTGCGTTTGTATCGCTGTGATTCGGGGACTTGGTGAAGGGCGTCGATACTGACCGGCATCTATTCGGAATTGGTTCGAACCTCCCGTATCCTCCTGCCTGGGCAAGCTTGTCGGCCGGTGTTGATCAGCCGATGGGAACCGATGAATTGGAGGATATTCCCGAGCCTGAAGCTCAAGTGGTGGGCTTGTCATCGTTCCAGTTGATACCATGACTGGTTTGTTTGGTGATGTATCCTGTCTCAAATGAGGCGAAGGTGACGAAATCGCCTGAAGTTCAGGGTTGCTGGATATGATGGCAGAAGCTCTGCTCTTCTCGCCTATTGGCTTTGGCGGCAGAGATGGGGTTTTCTGAGAAGGTGGCGTTTGCCGAGGTTGTTCCATGGGAGCTGCTACTGGCTTGGCACGGCTTGGATCTGCTGCTTGCCTGCGAAGCTCTGTTACTGTCTTAGACTTCGTTTCAGGTTTTGCGAATGCTTCTTCTGCGAGGCGTTCCGTAACTGTTTGGTTGAGCGGGGCCGGGAATCCATTGGCTGCTTGTGGGGAGGTTGGGCTGTCAAAGTCAAATTTGGCACCGTTATCATGCAGTAGGGAGAACTGGTCAAGAGTGGGAAACCTAGAGGACAACTCGTCGTTTCCGCCCATCCCCCCCTTAGAGTCAAGAGCTGCAAAAGGGTCACCAACGGCGACTTTAGTCGCAGCCTGAGCTGGAGCTGGCTGGCTCGCAGCTACTGGTCTACCTCTACGCATGGGCGTAATATCAGGAAGCGCCTGGGCTTCTTGCATCGGAGGAGGAGAGTACACAGCTCCAACGGCGGGTACATCTGGACTTGTGTGAGTTGCTGAAGGCTGTCTCTCTCCCGTCCGTGGGTTTGACGCTGCACGAGCGGAATATATCTGATACATGTTAGCCCGCATTTCGGGTACTCGAAAAAACGCACGAACATCTTGTATGGGCACTTCGCGGCCTTGCATCAAGCAACTTTCTCGAAGTACTTGGTAGATGTTGGGTCTCGACTTTGGAGCTTCTCGAAGCATGGAAGCTGGTTGATCTTTTAGCAGTGGATTCATAAGGCAGGGCCCCTGTCTCTCGACTAACCGATCAACTGCTTGAGCCTGTCTGAGAAGACCGGGTAGCTTGGAAATCGATAGCTTGCGTTAAGAATAGCTAGCTGGCCCTGGTCCTCAAAGGGAGTGGTATAGTAGCAGAGCTTGTAAAGAAGTACGCCCAGGGCCCAGATGTCGGATTTCTCGTCTATGGGCAGTTTCCTGTAAACATCGACCATCTCGGGAGAGCGATACTGCATGGTCGTATGTCTCTGAACATCCTCATCCAACAGCCTGCACTCGACAACTGAGGTGGGCGCGGGCTTGGGTGAGGCAGACGAGCCGAAGTCGCAGAGCTTGAACTTCCTCTTGGAGCCGTGCATGGTGATCAAGACGTTCTCGACCTTGATATCGCGGTGCAGGAGTGGCGGCTTGAGGTAATGCATGCAGGCGACGCCCTCGGCAATATCAGAGAATATGTTCAAGATCTCGGGCTCGGTCAAGCGGTGTTGTAGCCGGGTGTTCATAAAGTCGATCAACCCTCCCCCGTTGCAGTGCTCCATGAGCAGAAACACCTCGTAGCCTCCGCCTTTCCGCTCGGACGCATGCGAGTCGATATAGGTGACAATGGGCCGATGCCCCTTGAGGCGCTTCATGGTCTCTACCTCGGTGCGCATGCCACGCAAGGTGTCCTTGTCGGGCACTGCGACTCTCTTCAGCACGGCCTCGTCTGTGCCATCTACGGGGCGGGGGAGTTTGACGAGGTAGACGTGCGCAAAGCCGCCCTCGGAGAGATACTTGGTGATGACAACACGGTGCTCGCCGACTTGGATCTTGGTGCCTGGCGCAAAGGTGCCGGCAGGAATGGCGGGGGGCTGCATGGGCACGGGGTGCGGTATCTGATGTTGGCCATGGCGGGCAGTGGGAGGGTTATTGGCATACGAAGCCATGGTGTTGCTCTTTACTCGTGGGGTGCCGTTGTCGCTGTCGTTGTCGTCGGCGGCGAGGGAAATCAAGCAGCAGTCGGGCAGGCCTCAGGGCTGTGGCATGGGGAGCGGTCGATCTAGGCACCAAAGCTACAGCTGGTGCATCTCTCGCGAATGGATTGCCGACCGCAAGGCAGGATGTGGCTGAATGAGTATTGAACGTCGGATCGAAACGTTATACAAGTTGCGGACCAAGGCGGCGTTGCAGCGCATGAGCATTCTCGAGTCGTCTTGGGATGCCAGCTCGCTGCTGAATAACGGGCGTTCTAATGGTTGGATTGCTGTGGTGGTTCATGCGTGTCTTTAGAGTCTGTGACGACAGGGTTCCGGGCCATGCTGCCCGCCAACCACCGACTGACACCCTTGGGTCAGGTACCTTACGCTGGTGCTTCGGTAGCAATTACGCAGACATCGATGCGCCTTGCCAGCAGATTGCCGGGTGGTGGTCAGCTGTGCTGCCATTTTAAATCTCTATCACTTAATGGCTTCTTAGGTTACTAGGGACTTTGCACTGATAGGAGCTATTAGATAGGTACGCAAGCAGGTTGTTGCTATCGCAATATTTACCTCCCCCTTTCACTTAAACCGGCCTTTCACTTGGAAACTGTTACATGGCGGACGTGGAATGGTTGGATAGTAGACTATGTAAATCCAGCCGAAAACAAGACCCCCAACTCCTAAATCATGCCTTCAATATCCCACCACATAAGGTATTTTCTATCAAAGACACGCCGTCATGCTCTATATTCCCAGTCCATGTACATATCTTGTACAGATCAATATCTACCGCGAAACGACCAGCCTGCGCCCCCGCTCCAGTTCAGCTGCTTCCAGACCCGGACCCAGATCCGCTCTCCTCATGTCCTTTCCCGCTGGGCCCCGGTGCCTCTGATCCGTCCAGTAAAAGATGTGGCTTGATGTAGTCTTCATCCAGCTGCCGGAACAACGCCTGGGGGTCATGAGTTGTGAAAAGCTGTTTGATCGCCGATCGTGTCGACAGCGGTGCCGGCGTCCGGTGGCCCGACGTCGGATATGAGAAGACTCCTTCGTCGTCTGGCCCGCTGCTCGGCGTCAGCACGGGGCTAGCTTTCCGCCCTGGCGACCGCCGCGCCGGCGGAGGGAGATCCGACGTGTCAATGTCGCTCCCAAAATCCGAATCTGTCAAGCTGCTCGGCTGCAGGAGATCCGACCTCTCCAGGTCATCGTCCGGGATCTGCCGCGAGTTTTTGCGGCTTTTGCTCGCCGTGCGCGACGGCATCGGCGACCGGTGGCCCGACACATAACTACCTCGCTCAGGTCCGTCATCCCGCCCGCCATTGCTCGAGCTCACCCTGTCCATCCGCACCGATCCATTCCTCTGTCGTGGCGTGTAGCCGATGCCTGTCCCCGATCTTTTATAGTACGATCCTGCGGGCGCAGCCTCAATGTCAAATTCATCGTCGCTGTCCACCTCTTCTACAACACCGGTCCGTATGCCCAAGATCTCCAGCATCCGAGCGGTAGTGCCACCAAATATGATCACGGTAAGAACCACGACCACCAGCACCGTAGCCTTGAGCGCATAAGAGTTGTCACCCGTCAGTAGAGCTGCAAGGGCCACACCGACAGCACCACGCAGCCCTGCCCAGAAGAGCATGGCTTGGTAGTTGTAAGGTAGTTCGTCGCTGACCTCTCGGCCCTGCCGACGTGCTCGAAAACGGTAGTACCAGTTGATCGCCCTCGATAAGGGAAATACAGCGACCCATCTCGCAGCGCAAACTGCTGCCACCGTGATGATGATGAGCAGCGGCTGAAACTGGAGTTTGTTGTCGGTGAAGAGCGACAGGCCCAGATAGATGAAGATGAAGTTCTCGGAGAGATGCGCCATGACTTGGAAGAAGTACTTGGTGCTGAGTTGAGTCCGCCTAGACATGTTAAAGTAAGCGTAGTGCTTGAGAGTGATGGCGCAGAATAATAGAGACACGATGCCGGACATCTTGACGGCCTGGGAGAAGAAGTAGCTAGCGTAGGTAATCAACACGATTAGACATGTCTCGATATGGGGATACCGTCGGACATAGGTGAACTTCAAAACAAGAGCAGTGCCCACGCCCACCGCCACGCCGATGCCCAAGCTACCAAAAAAGTTCAATATGAAGGTGCCGATACCCTTGATGAAGCTTAGGACGCCGTAAGCGGCCGCTTCCTCGCTCTTGTACTTCTGCGCTGTCTCGAAGATGACAATGGCGATGGCGTCATTGAGAATGGACTCGCCAAAAATGATGGTGTACAGTTTCGGGTCGACCTTGTAGGTGTTGAAGATGGCCAGGATGGTGACAGGATCGGTCGCGGACAAGGTGGCGCCGACGGAGATGGCATCGTTGAAGGACATATCGAAGCCCTGCGGTATCCGGGTGTACAGCCATAGTAGGAAGCCAATGACAACGGCGGACAGGAAGGTGCCGGCAAAAGCAAAGACCAGGATGGTACCGATGTTGCGGAAGAAATTGGCCTGGTGGAGCTCGTAGCCGGAGTTGAGGATGATGGGCGGCAGAAGGAGATTGAAGAAGATTTGGTAGCCGAAGCTGAGCAAGTTGGGGATGCCAGACTCGGAGGTGACTCGAAGAACGAATCCCACAGTCATTCCTAGGAGTTTGAGTCAGTGTCGCATATCTTGTACTTGGCGTTGGGCGTTTTGGCGAGGCTGAGTACGAGGACAAACGATGTGCCATACCGAGGAAGATAGATATGACGGTCTCATGGACAGCCTGCACTTTTTTCTGCTGTAGGGTGTAGCTAGTAAAAAAGGCTACGATGAGCAGGCAGATGGAGATGAAGAGTGCCCATGATGAGTTGATCTCCTGCTCCTCGGAAACGCCGTCTATACTCGCAGTTAGAAGATGGTTGCTCTGGGCCCGGGTGGTCGCGGGTGGGAGCTCTTCGTACCGCCTGGGGAGACATCGTCTTCAGCGCGCTCTGTTCAAGATGGCGCCGTTAGTCGCATGAGTAGCAGGGGGCTTGACGTGTCATAGAACGGCATACTGGCAAGGCTTAATGCGAAGTCTGTGACGTGGGATGCGACACTATGCGCGATGTGTTCAGCCATGGTTGGGAAGCCGGTGTTGGAGGGACTGTCGGGAGCTTAGGTGGGTTGTCGGAGGCGGCGCAAGTGCGTCGTCTGCCCTGATCGGAGCACCAAAACGAGAGTGGGTGAAGACATCAAACGCTGGAGAGGGCTGTCGTGAAAGGTGCGACGCAATACTCGGGGTTGCTGATGGGTCGTCGCGTTCGAGTAGATTAATGAAGGTTTGATAGCGATGCCGTCGCTACTACTGCCAACAGACAGATAACAGATTGAATGTCTGCAGGCTACCAGCGGACAGGGGTTTGATGGTCGAAAATCAATTCCCAATTGAGATTGGCATCCTCACAAGCTGCTCTGGGGCATCGGCCGACGGCTGGGGCGTCATGGCCGTTTTAAGCACTAGGTACATACCTAAGGTACTGGTCGGAGTGTATATGTACATGTACCTTCGGAAAGAAACCAACCAACGCCTTCGGGCAATACATCAATACCAACACCTTTGGCGCAGTGGTTACTCGTTAATGAAACAGTACCTACTGCACTTATACATGTAGGTAACAGCACTTCAATGAGACACCGCTAATAAGTAATAACAGCATCCGCCGATGTGGTAAGGTAGGTAGTACCTGGGTCTTGGCTGAGAGCTGACAGCGAACAGCCTCCAGCTGAATACTCTGCCATGCGCCTCTCTCTTTACTGCACTGGCGCAGCAACCAGTGCAAAGTAGCTTCCCATCTGATGTCTCTCCCATTTGATGTACGGTTATACTGTCCCTCGCGTCCAGCCCTACACTGTGGGAACTTAGTCTGCATTGCATTTTGGCATACCTACCGTAGGTGTTGTCTTATTCCTTTGGGGGGAGCGCGGGGTGGGTTCACATTAGGTCTGGTATTATGAGAACCCAAAGGCACGCACGGGAAACAGCTACAAAAAGCACGCCATTGGTCGCAAGGTACGATGTACAATAGTAGTACTGAGAGCTCCAAGAAATACTAGAGGTAACAACAAGCCATGGCACATGCAGACGTTTACGTACAGAACACCTGCCTTGAGTGCGATTGAAGGGAGTTTGGCGCCACGACCCCATCAAGTTCTCGTTTGTTCATGCATCTGATCACCTCCAGCCTCCTGGTAGGGTCACCTGTGCAGCATGTTGTCTGCGCACTCAGGTATCCAAACTTCAAAGGATGAGCTAAAAGTTTTCAAACCGTCAGCGACGATGCGCCTTGTGACAGGCTGGCCTTATCGATAAAATGCACCCCATGATGCCCGGACACCTCGGCGCCCTGTCATGTTTGTGTTGAGCCGGGTTGTTTCAAGGATTATCGCGATGACTGACGCCTGACTGACGACATCCCATCGTCTACACAGTCTCGACAGCTACCGATCCGACTCTCGCAAGGCCCAACTCCCTATCTAACGTACTATCATTGCATAGACGCGAGCTATGCAAGCTTTTGAAACCCTTCTCTGCCTTATCAGTCTGGTTGCCATGCTTCCGAGCCTGTAAACTCGGACCTTGTGACTGGATGGTCTTCTGTATATAAACATCAAATTACATACTTCAAACACAATCACCCGCTCTCAGTTTGACGCTATTCCATCAGTTTTGCCATGCCCTCGCAATCTTCACGTTCCTCGTCGTCGAACCCTTCGGAGTCTCAGCTTCGTCTGAAGCACCTAGATACCACATTACCTGCTTCCGAAGAGCCGCCAACGGGCTCGTCGCCTATCCCCGAGACCAAGTTACATCAGATTGACGCAGACATACGCGATGGACAGAATGAGCATTCGCCTCTCCTATCTTCCGCTCCAGATGAGGAGGCCCTCTTCATGAACCAATCCACCGAATTCCTTCCGTTACACGATAAAGATCCCTTTCAAACTACCAAGAGTGTCTGGTATCTCATCGTCTTGAACATAAGCTTGGCCGGGCTTCAGGTCGCCTGGGCCGTCGAGTTATCCAATGGCACTCCCTACTTGCTTTCCCTTGGCTTGAGCAAGTCCCTGATGGCTCTTGTTTGGATTGCAGGTCCGATTACGGGCACTCTCGTCCAACCTTACGGTATATATGACAAAACCTGCGCAGTTCGATCCTCAGCATGTTCCTGGACCCTCGTACTGACTTCTCTGTAGTAAGTATTATACCATTTAGATATCGAAATCGAATTCGTATCTCGAACACGGGGTCTTGTTTTGCATGGGGAAAGGCGTGCAGAGTAGCTAATGCGAGATCTTATTGTCTACCAGGTGGGCATGCTGAGTGATAATTGTCGACTTCCTATAGGAAAGCGGAAACCATTTGTCCTGGGTGGTGCCGCCGCCACCTCCTTTGCTTTTCTGTTCCTCGCTTGGATCAGGGAGATTATTGGCGGTGTCCTAGGTCTTTTCGGGGCCGACCCCAAATCGGATGGGGTCAAGACGGTTGTCATCATCGTCGCGGTGATATGGATTTACATCCTTGACGTGGCCGTCAATACGGTCCAGGCCTCCATTCGTGCTTTCATTGTCGACTGTGCCCCGTCGCATCAGCAAGGCAAGTCATATGCGCCTCCAAGCCCCAGCTGGTAAAAACAATGAGTTGACCTTTTGCGCATTGCAGAAGCCGCGAATTCAATGGCCAGTAGAATGGTAGGTGTTGGCAATATTATTGGTTATATCGCTGGGGGAATCAATCTCCCGCGATATGTTCCCTTCTTTGGAGCAACTCAATTCAAAGATCTCTGTGCTGTTGCTAGTATAGCACTTTGCTCAACCGTACTGTTGAGTACATCGGTCATTCGAGAACGGAATCCTCAGCTCGACAAGCGCCCGGCAGAGTGTCGGCCCGGCCTGTTGTCATTCTTTGTGAGAATTTTGGCTGCCATCAAGAGACTTCCGCCACAGATCTATAAAGTTTGCGTTGTCCAATTCTTTGCCTGGGTCGGCTTCTTCCCTATGCTTTTCTATACTTCCTCTTATATCGGCGAAATTTACATCCAACCCTTCCTTGAAAATAATCCAAACATGACGCCCTCTCAGCTGGACGAATTGTACGAGAGAGCCACAAGAAGAGGCACACACGCCTTACTCATCTTTGCCATTACGAGCTTGATGACAAACCTCCTTCTTCCATTTTTCATAGACGCTACATACGACAACAACGCTGTTGCCGGTATGTACAGCGATGGGGTTCTGGAGGACGAATCTTCAGGTTTTCATAAGTGGCTTAAACGCTTGGCGATCTCTGGCTTTACTCTTCGCCGAGCTTGGATGTTCTCGCATATTCTCTTCGCCTTTTCCATGTTCAGTACGCTTTTCGTTCGGTCGGTCGAAGGGGCTACAGTCTTGATAGGTTTGATTGGTATAACCTGGGCTCTGACCCTTTGGGCTCCATGGGCAATTATTAGTGCAGAGATAAGCCGCCGCGATGTACTATATCGAGCACGCCTACAACAAATGATTCGTCCCTGTCGTGCCGAAGAGCCAGACAATAGTGCGCCACTTGACCAGGAGAGGCAGCAGGACAATGATCCAGGACCCGATCAAGCCGGCGTCATTCTGGGCATTCACAACATGGCGATTGCATCGCCGCAGATGATTGCGACTCTGGGTTCAAGCATCATCTTCCGTCTTTGCCAGAAGCCGAGGGGCGTTCCGGGCGATCACAGCTACTCGTACGTTCTTGCTAGCGGAGGGCTTTTCGTACTTGTGGCAGCGTATTTTGTTTCCAAGATTGAAGACGACATGTCTATCTCAGAAGCATCCGTGTATACTGCTGCTGCTCAGGAAGAAGAAGTACAAGAGGATAGCATCAATGGCCACTCATCCAATATACCAAGTATGGTCATGCCACGCGCCCATCCCGCCATCCGCAGCGATCAGGAATGAGGGCTTTGTGGCCGGATGAAATGAATTATTTTAAGTTGCATCCGTATCAATATTACGGCATCATGAAGTTACTCTTTGCGTGCCGCCAATGGATTCGAGTACTGCGAAGTATAGTAGCCTATTGGCGCCAGCGTCTTAGGCTAAATGTGATGAACTCGCCCTCTTACCACGCGAAAGACTTTGCCCGGGTCTAGACTTTTGATGATATACCGAGCTGCAAATCACTTCTACCCCCAAGGCTATAAATGGGCGAGATTTCCTACAGAAGTCTTCGTGCTCGGGCGGACAGCAACTCACCCCAGGCTTTCATTACTGCTATCTCAGTACAAACAAATAGTGCACGACATCGATCGCAATGAAGAGCATTCTGTGTTCCACGATTTTGGCTTGCCTCGCAGAGGCCGCGGTGATTTGGGATGGTCGATTCAACGATCTAGGTACATCCACGGACTTGAACAAGTGGTCATGGAGCAATCAAGTTGGCCCCTACCAGTATTATATTCGTACGTACCTACACACAATGAGACTGTTTTCTGTCCACATTTCTCGAGGCGGATAAGAACCAAGAGTAGAAGGGCTAATCATAACTTCGCAAATTGCCAGATGGATCCAGTGCGATAGGATCCTACATCAACTTCTCGCCCGATTTCAAGAATCCCGCAGACAGGGTGCGTTTCATACACGCATACGGAAAATAAATAAGTGGAAACCCTACTAACGCATAGCAGCAAGCTTGTGTTTGCCTCTAATAATGGGACATACAATGTGTACTACTGTAGGCTGACTGTTGCAGTGTATCTAAGCAAGGAGCTAAATTTACCCTGGATAGCACTGCGTACTGGAATGGACAGAATAGTGAGCTCGCTTCCGAGACGCTTTAAGGGGCTGTGACAAATGGAGTACTGATGAGAAATTGTACCAGTGAGACGTATCGAACTCATACCACAGACGAAAGCTGCCATTAATAGCGGTAAAGTTTTCTACCATTTCTCAATGATGTGAGTTTCGACACTTTGCTCTACCCGTGCCCAGTTTCTGGTCTCTATGGCGTGAGCCCGGAGTTGAGCTCACACAAATCTTGTAGGCGGAAAGATACAAATGCCCCATCCGTAAACCGCGAACATCAGATCTGCTTCTTCGAGTCGCACTTCGTTGAGATGAAATCCGGCTGGATCTCCGGCGAATCGGGCACTTCGAACCCCAATCTGCAGTTCATGATCTCGCAGAACTCGAAATGGAAGACAGAGTGGAAGCCTAATGTGTGGCATAATGTTGCTTTCGAGATTGACTTCGGCAGCAACACTGTCGGCTTCTGGCATTCGGAGGACGGCGGTGCATTAACGCAGATCGTCGCGCCGGTATCAGCATCGACCTCGAGCAATGGCGCCGACTGGCACCTAGGGGTGCTTGAACTCTCGCGATCGGGATATAGCGACAGCACTGAGGACTTCTATTTCTCTGGTGTTTATGTCGAGAGCGGTCCGATCACGACTGCTATTGGTGGTCCAAGTAAGCTTACCAAAATCTTGTTGTCACTCTCCCTGTCACTTGCTAGAAATTTCAGCTCTTCGATGTTGCCCGACTAACGTGTAAGACAGCTAGCTGAATGAGAAGTTATCTATACATGCTACGATGCTATACCTCTACCTCCGTATAGAACAATTTGAAGCGGAAGCGAAGCGTATCATTGAGACAATTTTCGCAGATAGAAACTTGGGAACAGCGCTATTCCATACTGCAGGGTCCCAAGATTAAATGACTGATACGCTACAGAAATTGCATTTGCCCTTCGTCATGTCATGTTCCGAGATGGAAAGTAGCTTTCATCGGTAAACGCAATAACACGCCATCTTCACGACGATTCACAATACATCACTTCAACACTATCTGCTGAGATTGTACTCGGGCAGCTTCCTCATCCAAAATCGCCTGGACATTAACCACTGGCGTCACGTCTACCTCTAGCACACACCAATAGATGTATGAACCATACCGGGAACTGGGCCGTTCGAAATGTCCCACTAACATCAATGTCAGTAAGTGTCAATCAAGCCAGAACTGATTTGAGAAAGATGCAAAGGTGATCAAAAGCCCGTATTCCTGTCTCTAATCCTGCGGAAGCTCCTACTTCTTCCAACACTGGCCACTGGTAAAGTATGTGATTGAATCACTTACTGAAGTAAATCCTGCCCAGTATACGCAGAAGCTAGTATCGTCTTGACAATAGGTCTCGCCGCACAAGCCGGTATTAAATGTTGAAGTTGGGGCAGCTGTGATAATAGCTAACGTCGTATTGTTGTTGATAGGCGTTGTCATATTCGTGGATTCTGGTGGAAGCAGACTCATCGTAGTTGATACCGGAGGTGATGTAGATATTGATGGTAGTAGAGCCGATGTCACAGTAGACTCCTCGTTCGCAGTTACCACAATTGTATCCGTAACCACGACAGTGGTGATGTGTTTTGGGGGTGAGGGATGGGAATGCCTTTGAGAAGGTGATGTACTGGTGACAGAAGCAGTGACGGTGATGAGAGTGGTATGGACAACAGTAGTATTTGCTGTAACAGTGACCACAGTCATGTTGGGCATGGCCTTCACAAGACCACTGAATTCTGCATGTACAGCGAAAATCAGGTGTAGGGAGAGGCGGATGAGAGTGAGAATGCTTAGTAGAGACATGATATTGGCCAAATTGTCTGGCACCCTTAACACAACTCACGGCTTCGATCTAAGTAGAGTAATTCGAGTCGACGAGCTAAGGTATTTCAGATGCGTGACTTCCACCGCATCAGATTGCAGGATAGAGGTACACAATACACCAGGAAGTGATTTGCGATGATATAGCCTGGAGAAACTTAAGTTTCCGTTTGGAGTTGGTTCTAGACAAGTGGTAGTGATAGGGAGGACCGAAAGACGATACAGCGCACGCTTCTGTGCGTTGACAGGACTAGGTGAGGTAAGGGGCAAAATCACATCACAGGGACGTTTGTGTTCGAGTGAAAGTTTGCCGTCTCTTGTTGTGGAGGTGGGAAGGGAGAATCCTGGACGAGTTATGTACTGGAAAGAGGTCCTGAGCAAGAACCTCGCCTTCCTACAAATCTGTCCCGCATCAGAGGTTACATACCTACATGTAGGCAAGTGCCGATTGGCGCCCCATCACCAGCAAGCTACACTTTCCCTTTGTGAGAGGCATCGCGAGAATGCCCCCAGAAATGTGAAAGGTATCTTACCTAGGTACCCTCCCATGTCTTGCGTCTTCTGTGTTTCTAACCAGGATAAATACATGGAAATAAGAGCAGTATCTAGAGAATTGCATAGATAAGTGTCTTGTTTTGACTGCATGTGAGGAAGCAAGGTATCGACACCCATCATATCAGTTAGGTACCTATACCTAGACAAACGGAGGGACAAGAATGTAGACATATCAGTAGCTACCTACCTTAGGTAGGTAGGATATTGGCAGGACTCGTTCAGCCATTGTTAGGATTGAAGGAGGCAATTGGAAATTGCACCTCTTCAATGCTACTACTATCAATCTCGTACTCGCGTTTCGCGAGAGTAATGATGTTTATGTCGGACTGAAGATGCAAATACTAGCGCTTGTGTACCTGACAGCAACGTAAGTCCATTATGATAGTAGCGGCCGGCATGTGCCTGAGCAAATTGCATTCGCTGGTCAATCGTAGTACTGTATGTCTACAGATTAGCTCGGCCCAGCATCACCGTTTTTGGTTCCTATATGAAGGAATTACGAAAAATGCTGATCCCTCACTGTTGCCCACATTGACTGTCTTCTACGTCCCTATTTCCATTTTTGGAACAAAAATAGGTGACCCAATCGTCCTCGAACACCGAATACAAGCAAATCTCACCATACACTCAAAAATCAAAGGGAGTCTTGGAACAGCTTGCAGTGGCACAACGCCGATAGAGTTACGGTGTTGTCATTTGATTAGTTCATCATTAATATACGTTAAGCAGCCTAGTCTTCCAGTTCCAATCCAGGTGTATGTTGCGGTCTGGATACCAAGTCATTTTCATCTTCATTAAGCGGAGTACGAGCCCACCGGGACCCTGGTGATGTCAACAGATTCGCAAGTCGGGTTGTGTGCCACGCCTCCAGTGATCCATGCCACGGATTGGTAGTAATAACCAGTGAAGTATTGATAGCATACAGCCCATTGATAGTCTGCACATAAAGCATGTCAGTCTGTTTCCTGAAAGGTCACGGTATAGTAGTATGTATAGCTCGGGCGCTGCCGCGTCTTCCCCCAAAAAGTATCACTCACTATAGTACATGTTAGTGTAAATTTATCGTGACAGTAGCGAATGTAGAGCCAGAATGGAATTATACGGACCATGCGGTGCCTTCAGTGGTGGTTGGGAATTGGCCAGCTTCAAATGTGGCGTCGTCGTAGTAGGCATAGGCAAACAACTTGTCATCCTCATCAAATCCAACATTGAAATAGTTGTTAAAGCCAAATTGCGGTTCGGCCACATTAGAGTTCACCTGGAAAGTCAAACCCATGGCCTGGGAGACGTGTAGAGTAGTACCATTCCCGCTGTTGTAGGGCAGATTCCAGGTAATATATCCCACATCGTTGTCGTCAACCTTTGTGTAGCCAGTGTAGTTGAAGTAGTACTCCCCATACTCGCTACCTTCTGGAGCGGCCGTACCGTAACACAGTCCCTCGATGGCTGCACCGGTATGACAGCTGCTACCATAGCCTGCGTACCAGTAATCAGTTGTCGGTCTCGCGGGGGGGAGATCGTGTTACACTTCTTCTATGCTTACCGCTAATAGAGCTATCTGCGTCTTGGCCGGTTATCTTCAAATAGAACGGGCCGCTCTGATGATCCTGTGCAAACACAGCCGGAACGGCAACACCCATGAGGGCAGCTGCAACTTTGATCATCATCATCTTGAGTTCGGACGGGTATTTGTCGCCAGTAACGGGAGAGGTCTGGTCAGAGTCCGAGTGGTTCGTGAGCGCAGCGAAAATGTCGTGACGATGGGTTTGAATGTCGAAGACGATCTTTATATTCTCTTCCTTGGATACGTAGGGCATTCATGACTCCCCAACTCGTGTTTATGGCAGGGTTCACCATCACTTTTAGTGGGGACAGAGAAACACAGAGCAACGGGAAGTGGGATCATCCTCATTTGGCGCTGCTTTTATGGCGATCGCTGTCACAAACGGCAATGGTCTCAGTATCTAGCGCACAACTGAGGGATAGCTAACGCCAGACCTCTCGAACCACTGCCTCGGTCACTGCTTCAAAGTCGCGATTATTGGGGATAGCTGCCGAAAAGCCTGGACAGAGCCCGGAGACCCATCTTGGTTGTCATAGTAGCTGACATGCCAATATGCCCAAAGGCGGTCTGAAAACCTCCATTCTCACGGCATATAGCTACATTTGCTTAGAAAACTAACATGGGGTTCCCTCGTATTGACGGGCTTCCATGGTATGATGACGGTCACGGGAACGGATCACATTCCTTCGACTGCTTTTCGTCAGATTGCTTCCCTATTGGCAGCACCAATACGAGGTTGCATCGTAGACTATCTCAGCCAGCGCGCGCAGCCAACCCAAATGCCGTCGTGCTAAGCGATGAGGGGCTTCGTATTGATATCACGCCAGCGAGGAACATGCGAGTCCAATTGCAGACGTCACAGAACTAAGAATCCATAAGCCCAGCACCGGCTCAATCTCATTGAGAGACATCGTGACTCCCTACCTGGTTGCTTATTGAGCAGACGCAAACGAGCGGCGATGGGTTCAATTCAACATTGAAAGAATTGTCGCAAACGCCATTGTGGAATGTAAGCCATTGACTGTTCTTGTTAGTCGCCGGAGGATAGCAGCCGAGTGCGTAGATCCTCGAGTCGCCGTCGCCAACTCTTTTGTTGCGCGAGAAAGCCATGACATCCAATGAGCCGAGACCATTGTCTCAATCTCTTGCTTCGACTCAGAACGACCACATTGACGTCAGCTCGCGGGACCTGGTAATGGTGCAAGTGATACAATTTTCGTCTACTACTACGATTCGACTAGCATAATAGGCAACTCGTCGTTAACATCTGGAATGATCTTAGGTGGCATTCAGGATTGATGGATTCTTTTTAAATTTCTCACCATTTTCATTGCGCCTTGTTTGCCCACGCGCCACAATGATGATACCTTATTCGAGCGAACAAGCTTTTCTGCCTGTATATTCCAACACGAACCAAACACCGGACAAGAATTCCAAAGCTCTCCCGGAACGATAACGATACCGATATGTCCAGGCTGTAAGCATGGAATCAAGAAATCCATCGGATCCGAACTTTTCGCTGTCTGGATGCGCAATGCATGCGATCGCGTACACACTCACCGGGCCCTGTTCAAACACCGATCATGCAGCCCAAGATCAACGGCGATAGTTATGTGACAGCTCACTGGCACTTGACACGCTTCTTTGATGACGATGCTTTCATTAATTCCGGCCGCTTATATATAACTTAGGGAGTTTCATGTTTACTGCCGACAATGAGCCATGTACGAGTTCAGAATTCGCCCACCTGTTGCTTTTTCAAGGAACTCTGTTACTACAACCAGGTAATTAAGGCCAACGTCTACCCATTCAAGAGAGACCTATCCTTGGATTTAAGACAACCTCGACGAGAAGCCACTTGATATGAGAGATACCCTTGTTTGCCAGGTAAGGCCACCTGAGTTGTCATGACTTATTTGTGCAGTTGGGTTTGGCTTGCCCACGTGGCGAGACTTCGTGGAGAAAAGAACTAGGGCTGACGAGCTGAGTGCACGTACGATACAGCTACGGAACCAATGTTCAGAAGCAGTGAGAGAACGGCTATAATCTTGTAAACGTCGGGTTTATCATGCTTTGCATTAGCAACATCCAACTTACGAGGTAGTCATGACATCCCGAGCAATCCCGTCACTAAGCGAGTGGTTCACTGTATTCTACAGATGAAGTAAATGACACTCATGTTCTCTACCTAGTTTGATTGCACACGACTTCCTGTATAGTGGTTATTGATCACGAGGTGTAATATGCCAGCCCTCGTTGTACCGCTAACTATGCAAGTATATATGTGTTCCCCAGATCTCGAGATTGAGCCTATTGCTGGCAACAGCTCACGCTCACGATGGACGTCCCTGCCAGTGCAGGGAGGTTGCTTATTTCGAGACCCTGGGGTTTCTGAGTATCTCGAGGGAGGTGGCATGCGCCTTGCACACTCTCAGCAGAAGGATCATCCCGAGTTGAAGTCGTCGGCAAAGAGCCCGGCTCTTCAGATACCTATTCCAAACCACAAGATGCCTACGGGCAACATGAGGACCAATGAGTTGCCAATCTTATTACCATGCCTACTGCTCGCCATGATCTGTCACTCACAGCCGACTTGTACAATATATTTGTGCTGGTAGCATACGACAAGTCATTAGAGCGGAACATTCGCCTCCACAGCGGTGGACTTTTGTACTGTAAGTTAGGTACATGTAGGTACGCAGCTACTCATGTACCTAGGCAGTCGAGAGGCATCTCCCTCTAACAGTGCACCAGGTGACTCCCGTCCTCAGCACTTTTGCCCTCTCTCAATTGGCAGCCCTACATGCAGGAGGCCCAAGTGACTCTTACACTTTACACTACCTAATGACAGCGGCCATTCCCGTCTCCTTATATGTTTAGGTAGTACTACCGTATGTTCCGTAGAAATAGGTTGTCGTACAGCGAGACACTTTGGGTCAAGAGTCAGGCATGGGAAGCCCCGGCCCTCGGCACGCGCAAATTGTAGGAAGCAACAGAGCCTCGAGTCTCGAACGGTGTGGCTTGCAAGGATTGGCCTACGCTAGCACCGATGTTTTGGATCTTTCAAATTCGGGACCGTATTGAACGGTTAGGAAGGCCTGCGCAGTGCGCACCATAACGTACCTGCAATTTACCTTATGTTTCTCTTGCACGCGGGCAAAGCCTAACCGCCAACATCGATCGGCTTCCAACCAGATGGAGCATCTTAGACGAATGCTACGTAACCACCACCTACAACATTTAAGCTTATCTCGTTGTGGAGTTCGTAGATCTAGTGAGTGAGCGAATCAGAGAAATCTCGTTGGCGTTATTGCCCTTTGGAACCCCTTGATTGGTCGCTTCTAGACAACCATGGAGAGATGGAGAGAACCGAATCTTACTGTTGCCATGTCGTTTCCATCGTTGCTGGAGCGTCGAGCATCTTAACGACTAGGCGGACATGCTGGTGTACAGTGGAGCGTACAATGTACGAATGTACGTTCTGAAACGCCCTGGATGCGTGGGCTCTACACACTGTCCTTCCGGTGAGCACTGATATGGGAAGCAGGGGCGCAGACTTGTGCGAAATTCGTGTTTGACAAAGTTATGGCCGAGTCTCCCTGAAGCCGGAATTCGGTATTCCATTTTATGAAAAGGGCAGGTTATTTCGACTTGGCGAGTCTGGCTTGCTTCCTGCTGTTATGTACACACAAGTCTTGGACAGGGGCAAATTTAGCAGGATAATGTTTCATGCGTCATTCCTCGGAGCCTGCTTGCTTCATGATACTTCACTCGTTGTTTTGAACATTGACATACCACATTAAGAGGAAAAGAGTCATTGTCGGTAAACTGACAAATTGAGTCAAATTTGACTGTTATCTTGGCGATATATACTCAATGAATGCCTATCGTCGCTAGCCAGTAAAACCATTTATATACAATCTTCTCTAAGAGTGGATGCATAATCCCTCTCCCTCTCTCCCTCTCTCGTCGCAGTTTTGAGATGAAAAGGATTCTAAGGGTATTGAAATCGGTAGATGGAAGAACAAAATTCAAGGACTCTCGTTTCAGATTGACGTAGCCTAGACAATTCTGTCCTTGCGGATGGGGAACAGGGGAAGAGTGAAGGGCGTGACACCATCAACGTAGAGGTAAGCAGCAGCAGCGTAGACTGTACAGAGTCAGACACGACGATTTGAAGCACGATGAGTCTGGAAGGACACTTACAAGAGATGGCAGATGCAACCAAGCCAGTACCAGCACCTCCCATCATGACCATTTTGTTGCCAGTCATGTATCCGGAAGCGAGTAAGATGAGGGTGACATCAGCGACGGAGAGGAGAGAGAACAGAATCCAGTTGGCTTGGCAAGCACCAACAGTGAAGATGAAAGTGATGATGAACCAGCCCCAGATGAAGAGAGCCACAGCTTGTTCGAATTCTTCCGTCAACATGCCGTTCTCCTCGTAGGCAGCAAGAATACCGGATCCAGGAATGAAGTTGGTGGCGTATGCAAGATTGAAAGCACCATAAGCACAGAAGACGGTAGCACCAAACTGGAAGAGATTAGCCATTGGTCGGTGTGGGTAGAGTAGATATATGATTCCACATACAGCATTACCCGCACAAAAGTCAATAATGCCAGCAATGAACTGAGCAACGCCGCCCATCCAGATGAAGTTACCGACGACGATGTTTGTGTGGACGACACCGCGAGGTTGAAAGCCGAGGAGTGAAAGCATGAACAGGGACTGGCCGAAGGCGAGGAGACCTAGAGGGTTGGCGCTCGCCAGTCTGGATTTGCCATGGCCGTGGGAGGCCACTGGGGAGATAGTCGAAGAAGATTGCTTCTCGATATCACGGTCGGTGAAAACTTGTTGAGACATGGCGAAGGTAAAATCCCAGATAGCTGTCGAATGTGAGCGTGTCTTCTCGACGACAATGATTAGGCGCTACGGGCAAAAACGAAGAAGAGAACTCTGCGACGAGGAGGCTGGTGATCCAGGAAGTGCGACTTGGAGTGACAAAGGGGAGACCAGACCCTCGGAGGGGCAGGACAATGGTATTTAACGACAGATCCGATCATCTAGAAGGTTGATAGAAAGAAGGATCCAAGCAAGGTTGTTACTGGGCCAAGACTCCCGTTTAGCTTGGCTGAGGATAGAGACGCATTCGCATGGCGAAAGGAACCAGGCCCATAGTAATCCTTGAAGTCTCATCAGAGGATCCGACAGTAATCTCGAGATGGTCTAGCCTCTTGCCTCCCTCTCACTGGATATCCGGGGATGACAGCGCCACCGAAATTCGAACCTCCTCAGAGCACGCAAGATACCCGACCCCAGAAGGATATTGCACACGGCAGGATACAAACCTAGCACATCTGAAGCAACACTTGTAGACTCGGTCTCTCAGCAGGAGGACCTTCAATCGGTCTCCGCTAAGGACCAGTGCGGACTGAAGAGGACGTTAACGAGACAGACTCGACAACATGTCCTATCAAAGCCGGCTTGCCAGTGCTACTGCCCAGTGCTACAGCACAGTTTCTGTTGCATTGCCTTAGACTCCAGTCGCCACGTGTGCTGACAACGGCGCAGAGAGCTGAGGGGATCGTTTACCTCAGTCTAGGTGATGCATGTGTGCATCGGCGTCTCCATTCGGCCCTCCCATTCTGGAAAGGAGAGCGGAAGCCCAGGCTGCCCAGCCTTGCGCATTTGAGATGGCTGCAATCTGTGTGGACCGAAAGCTGTGCCTTGATGACACCAGTGACCAGCCTATTTCTGGGGAGGGATAGTCATGCAACAACTAGCGGCCGTCCAAGGCAGGGGGGACTGAGAGCGCGGTATCAAGGCGCTCAGACAACGCCAGGAATTCAAGACAGGCGAAATCAGTATCCGAGGACCGAGTGGGATGTAACGAGCGGAAGTACGTAACTCGATATGTGCTTACGAGCATGTATGGGCTTTTAGAACGTGGAAGCAAGGAACATTTATTCTTAGTACGTAGACTAAGGCAGCCCCCTACATTTGTGTACGGATGTTCATAGGACTATTTGGTGTGATGTGCTGGATGGCGGAGGAGAATTAAGGTCCTCGGCAGCCAATATTGTCAACTCGACGACTGGGGTGCTCGAGACAAGGATGCATGCCAACCTTGGAACGCTTGAACATGATCAAGGTGAATTTTACAGGGGTGGGGTAAGAACTGTATTTTGCATTGTCCAGAGCGTTTCCATGCAAGAACCATGAAGCAGTTCTGAGACTTGAAATCTTGCCGTTAGCAAATAGGGTCAAACTTCACCTATTCGCTCGTAGAGGTATGTTTGCGACTCTGCCGCCCTGTGTGATATCCAATGCTGTAGTGCTCACTCGGATCTGAGGATCGCTTAGCTCCGGAACATTTAGACCCTAGACGACGCCAGGAGGATTGCATACGGTACCTAGGCTTGCGTGCTTTGCATGGGCGAAACCGCCCAATTGCCATTCCTCCCACAGCATTTGTAGCTGTGTTATGTACACAGTGAGTCATTGAAAGCCAGCACACGCTATCTTAGTATTTCTCTAATATCGTTAGGTACATGTATGTATTGTCTCCTTGGCAGCTTGGAAGTCCCTCGTTGGCCCACAACGCCCCGAGAAACGCGGCCATTTACTCCAGCTTTCTAGCCGACGGTGACATTAGCTTGAATCTGCTAGTGCAGGTGAAGCAGGTCAAGCAAGGCAAAGACGACCTGGATATGCAAGAGTCAGCCACACTTTATTTCCAAATCTTGCCGCATTGTACGACTTGGCGCACCCAGGCTTTGCCAGGCTTGCCAGGCACCGCGATCTGCTATTCGTCGGGTCTCGTCGGCCGAGTTCACCCTTCCGTCATGTCGAGTCATCCTATCAGCTGAGGCGGAAGTGTGCCCCTAGCTGATGACTGTCAACGCCCCCCTTCGTAGGACGCCGTTAGATTCTTGGTCCTCTTGGCTCCCGCCATGGCGAAATCCTATCTCTGAGGAGCCGGCTGGGCACGCCAACGCCAACGACTCCCGCCTGGGCGATCTACTCCCGCCTGGGCAGCGTCTGGGCAGTGGCACCCGTCATTATCGCGCCTTTCCATGGTCAGGGAACGTAATATTCACCAACCTCGAATACCAGCGACACTCGTCTTGAATCCCGGTTGCAGTAACAGTTCACTGAGACATTCGACGAGCATGATTGCGCACCGCTGATATGATATGCCCCGACTCTCTGGCGAGCACCGCAACAGTAAGCTCCAACGATCCTGTCTCCAATAGGAAACGATCCGCCGCAGTGCGCGCGCAGCAAAGCGCTGTCACTGCTTCGCTGCAACACGACCTCCTATATTTACCTTTCGCTTCTCTGGGTATTTGTCAACCCCGGCCTCAAGCCCTGATAATGCATGCTGCGGCGCTCGATGTTACTTTTTGACTGCCTAACACGGCTCCACCACGGCCTTGGTTCCTGTTTTTGGGTCAATTCGGCTACGCAAATTTCACAATCCTCTTTCTGAGGCTTGGACTCTACACTACTTTACACTACAGCTGTGAGATGTGCAGACGTCCTGCGATTATAACGGACGGTCAGATCTCGAATCGGCTCCGTAATCAGTCCGTCTAGTCGTTTAGACTTCTATGCATGCTCGGTCTGCGTAGAGCATAGCCGACCCTCGTTTTCTCTCCGCCAATAACCTTCCTCCTGTCTCTACGGACTCGGAGCGACTTACACGATGGTTGATTACTCTCACTGAGTTGACCCGTCTTCACGAACAACATTCTCACACCCTGTGCTATGGTGAACGATGTTCAGCGACGCGAACCATGATCTTGAAAAGAAACGGCATTGCAATTGCAATCGTCTGTGCCCTATTTTAAGGTGATACAACCAAGCAGTAACTTCAAAAGCAAAATGCAGCAGCCGCCTTACCATACATATGCTTCTTCGTCCCTCGGCGACATAGTTGACACGGATGGTCGCAACAAGGATAAACTTCTCTGGCCTAATTCCACTACTAGATATTCGAAAGAGCCAGGCAGCTTCTCGATCATGTCTTGTTCGAAGCATGCCCAGCTATCAGTGAGTAGTTATTCGTGCGAACTATTTGCTTTTCAGAGGTGCCCAGCACCTCTTAAGCTCGACTAGCGAGAGCGAGTCTTAATAATCTGGCAATATCAGGTTGCAACACAGGAATCATCGGAACTGCGAAACCTGCGCCATGCCATATGAGTCGCGTTGCGTACAATGCCAGTACACTGCGAACCTTCTGTAGTTGATCGAGGTAGCATTCTCTGATTGATGACCCGTTGTTAACGCACCTCATCACGAACCTCAAGAATCGACCACTGTACTAGCACCTAGCTATGTGGGCGATGTTACGAATCACGATGATAAGTCACGAGGACTGCGATCAGAGCATGGCCATAGGGACACCGGTCGTCGCCTACAAAATCCTTGCCACGATAAAATATTCGGTTCTTCATCCATCGTTACTTTTCAGCTCTAGTTTATTACTCTGAACTATAAGTTCTTGTTAAAATTTGTTACCGCTACTGGTCAATTAATTGGCCTCGAAAGGTCTGCTTGTACCACTCGTCTTCAACCTTGGTCAAAATTGAACGCGCCACTCAGACCGTGACCAGTTGTCCTCGGTACGACTGTACAGACGCCCGAGTAGGGTTCATCCCGGGTCATGTTGAATGCACAAAGGCACGGGGATTCCCACGCAGACCATCCGCGCCACGAGCCGACGTCGCTGGTGCATCAGGAGATACTGCAGCTGCAGGCACTGATTCCCTCGGCGAACCGCTCCGAAACCTTGGCCAAAACATAGGATAAATTTCTATGTTGGGTTCTTGATATATGATGTCCGTTCGATCTACAATCTGTCGAACTTGATGCGTCGTTTTCAACCTCTCGCCATCCATTCGTATAATCCTAGAAGCACTGGAAACACATCATTCATGTGGTGTCTTCTGCTATGGGAATAGCTACGAAAATAGCACTGTTGCAAGACGTGAGTGTTACATGTATTCTATCTGCCAGGCCACGTTAGCTTGCAGCGTCTTTGTCAGACGACTCGGTTGGAGCACATCTGAGCATATCGAATACTAGGTATCACATGAGTGGATTCTTCAGGTTGAAACACCACATTGTACATGTGTTGTTTCGACTTGTCACGCCAAGCTTATGATTTTGAGTGTTGAATATTCGTCGGGATTTTTGACGTGATAGGTCTGCTTTCACTCTTCCCGTCTACCGGAATCTCCCCGGAGATCCGGTACGAATGAAGAGGAAAAATGCCCACAAGTCAGTCAATCGGGTTCTGGTAAGAGGCGAGGAAGCAGTGCAGGAGCGTAGAGGGATTTGCTAAGAAATCCTGCCAGACTAGCTCTCTCGGTCGACTTGGTAGTTGATCATCAACAAATACATATTCATTTGCGTATTCGGGTCACGACAAGCGACATCGATGTCAAAGGCAATGTAAGTGGCATCCAGAACTGACAAGTCGAAATTCAACAGAGCCAGGTTCTGTGAGAGAGCCCTTGGCAGAATGAGAGGAATACATCATAAAGATCAAATCAACAATGCTCAACTTCCTACCTGCTCCCCTCCCCGTTTCTGCAGTGAAACCGTGCTTATCCAGGAAGTCCGACTTCTACGCATGTATTGAGAGTAGGATGTATAACGGGTTACGTGTGCGTGTAACTTGGTCGTTTCGCAGGTAACAGTGATGTCTCCGGCGTTGCTCCGACTTGTCCCTGTTCCGACCCGGGAAGAGCCATCCGGGGATGCATGCGCTACCCTAGACTTGTTCTAGAATTTTTAGCGAGGCTAGTCAGGGTCGGCTTATCGTAGGGCATGCGCCAAAGAAATGTAGCGGGCGGGCGGCAGTTGCATCCCCGCCGCATCTACTGGTTCGGTAGCTTGTGGTTTACGTGCAACCTACCTTAGGTAGAAGTAAAGGGGCGTTCTCTCCTATAAGACTCTGCATCCTAGGTGACGCAATGCGTTTAGATGCTTTCGAGATCCCTCTCGAGATGCAAGAACAAATGCGAGACATCACACTTGATGACCCCGTCGCGCAAATATCGCCATGTTGCTATGTACTGTACTGACATACCTACTAATAACAGGGATCGAAGCAGACCGACCCGAGACCGACTTGCACTGGCTGTGGGGATTCTGCAGCATTGCCTCAGGCCTGCATGAAGCCGGACAGGGCCTCGGGGATAATCATATCATATACTATGTCTCCTTTTCAACGAATACAGGTCAGAAACGAGATCTACAAACTCAACGATCACCCAAGTGCCGGTTTGCATGAATCCGGAGCCAACCAGAGTGATGATGGGCAGAACGGATACCGGTATATAGGTAGTACTGTGTTAAGCTTTTTGCACGCTAGTATTCCTTCCTTGCCTCGCATACTGTATATGTTAGACAGAGCATGAACTAAGTTGTGTCAAAATGCGTGGGGGATTGTGATAGCAGGTTTGAACATTGAGGTTGGACATGGTACTAGCTTGTTTGGCTGTACATGGATTGATGGGTTTGCACGTCTGAGTTGCCTCCTCTGGTGAAGCCCAACGACGACCTCAACAGCGAGGTACAACTGATTTAACGAACAGTAGAGCATAAGGTATACAGGACTCGTCAACACCAATACTACCTTGTCTTAGTTGCGTCCTTTAGTCATTATTTGAATCTTTCATGATGTCCTTTCTACCTTTTATAACAATAGATGTATCACGTCAACAATGTCTATCAGATACAACTTCAATTATATATGAGGTGTCGTAGTCTGTTGCAGGTATGACGGTGTAAATATACCTGCAGACTAACGTGGGTGGTATCCGGTGTGCCCACAGAAGGAGGGACAACATCCTAGTCTTGTGAGATCTGCACTGACACGATATCACGTTGATAACTGCCCGGCAGTGTAAGCTGCAGTCTTGCGAGTACAATCTACCACGTATTTCTGTGTACCCTATGTACCTTTCGGCCAAGGAACGGTCCAACCTCCCCAGCGTTGCAGTGTTGCAGTGTTGCAGCGTTGCAGCGTTACATGCCATTGAAGAATTATACCGTATGTGCAAGCAGCAATTTCGCCCTTGGGATATATCAGTTTCGACTTCTCAGAAATCAAACCCCTCAATGACCTCGCTTTGAACGCAAACGATCGTATAAAACTGACGATTACCCCATGACGCCGGTCGTCGTAACCAGTCTAGATGATGTAGAGTATCTTGGAGGCGACACCATTTACGACAAAGCAAGATGACATCCGCTGCAGAGGAATACAATGTGCGGCTGACTCTAGGAGTGGTCATATCCGTCTTGATTTTGTCGACTGTCTCGTTCGTCTTACGCATATGGGCTCGCTTTTCAACGGGAGCGAAGCTATGGTGGGATGATTACTGGTAAGTATTGATCACTCTTGATTTTCTTGAACGCGTGTTCTGACAAGGCCTTTGATAGGATGTTCTGGGTCATGTTTGTATGCGCTCTCATGTCGACTTTTGATCTTCTGGGGTTGCGGTTTGGGTCAGGAAAACACCAGGCCGATCTGCCAAAAGCCGAAGCGACCACCTTTGTGAAGGTATGTATGCTCTCCTGTATCCGTGAGATGCTTCCGTCTAATCGTCAGCATTAGCTTCTCTGGATCTACATGCTGCTGTGGGCCACAGGCGTGTTTTCGGTCAAAATCGGCATTCTGCTATTTTATTGGCGAATTTTTCAGAAGACGCCAAAGTTTCGCGTCGCTGCTATCGCCGTCGCTTTCTTTTCCACAGGCATCTTTCTGTCCAATTTTTTCAGCTTCACGTTTCAGTGTATCCCTGTGCAGAAGTTTTGGCTTCCCGACACTGACGGTGCTTGCTTCGACCAAAATGCATTCTATCTCTCTTCGGCGGTCATCAACGTTGTCGGCGATATTGCTGTCCTTGCTCTTCCTCTTCCCATAATATGGAAACTTCAAGCATCCAGGAGTAAGAAATGGTCGCTGAGTTTCTTGTTTCTGCTTGGTGCCTTGTAAGTACTTCTACCCGTCTCGGTGTCCCCACGGTCGTTATCCTCGATCGCAAACTCATTGCTGTTTCCACAGCGTCGTTTTTGCTAGTGTATTTCGCATTGTTGCTGTTACGCAGATCGACCCCCACGATTTCAGCTTTACGAACGTTGGCGGCGGTCTTTGGAGTACCGTTGAGGTCGAAGTAGGGTTTATATGCGCAAACCTCCCCGCCGTGCGTCCCCTTGTGTTCCGATTTATGGGATGGGGTGCCACAGAGAACGGGTCAGGCAGTCCCAATTACAACCTCTCCAACCTTTCCGCGACTCCGAAGCTACAATTTGGCCGCGGCCCTTTCCACATGCATTCCAAGGGCCGCGACGCCGTCAACGACCTCGACGACTCTAGTACGGAGGCCTTGACAGAGCAAAGCACGACGCGTTTGACAAAGACGAAGCACAAGTTTGAGGACCCTACCGGCAACAGACCAGAGCCAATGCCGCTGTCGGATATCGTCGTTCAGCGGGATTTTAACATGTCCGTTAACGATCCACAAAACGCAATACCCGCAGGTGTCCAAATATCAACAGCACACAATCAAATTCATATCCCGGGCGTGGGAAACAGCTATTACGGGAGTGCGCGTTGATCCCGCCAACACAACAGTTCGGAAACATTGTGTACGATAGATGAAGAAGTGTTTGCTTGTTATGGTTCATAATCTATGTATGCTATACAAAGCCAAATAGGTACTAATTTGAAGTTAGCAAACAGTCGTATACTTGCTACCAGTAACATTTATCCTATGCCACCGGCTCGTGAAGTAACATCCAACACGATGTCACACCGCACCTTGCACAATACAGCCTTAGAAGCACGACTTTGGGTCCGATTAGGACAATACTCTTTGGTCGGTCTTGATCAAAGACGACTGATGCTAAGTTCCGGGGCTCTGTCCACAAGCCTGTCTCAGACTACAGATTCATGGGACCGGGGATGAAAACGAAAAGCGTTAAGTACCTTTATCTTCTTCTGCTATTGAAATCTTCTTTCATCGGATGCGAGCTACTACTAACATATAAATATCTTTGGAGGTCTGCGTGGAGGTCTCAACTATTGGTTCGTTGAGCGGGCGTTGGAGTACAAACGAGGGCTACTTAAATACGACGTTTCGCGGGATGGCTGTCTGGAGGGCGTCACTGATTTGTTGATTGCATGCAGTTGGGCAGCCCTTGGTGTCATCATGCAGCATTGATTCGGATACCGAACCACCCAAAGGGGGGCCAGCCACATGGTGGACTGCAGATTATCCACGAAGCCATCACAGACTAATAATAATCACGGAAACGTACATCTTGGCACAGCAGAGAGCAGTAGGACCTTTGTATCAGCTATACATACATGTAACCAATTCTAAATACGACATCTCTATTTCTTCACTCTACCGAGGCGCATTTCCATTGCGAGTTGGAGATCGAGGCCATCATATGATGCAACATCCATTATGGATACAATTGGCTGGAAGGCGCAGTCGGTACATGTAGCTCGAAGTTCTGCATTTTGGAGTTCGGAAAGGTTGCAAACAATGAAGAGTGTGCAATTAATCTTGCAGTTCTCTCTGCATCAAGGTTTTGCGATGTGCATGGACGATGCAATATTAAGCTGTTACCAGGTCTTGTTACCTGACCTGACGAGGGTCGGGCGGGGAGCTTGCGAGCTAGTTGGAGGCCCTTGTCGGCGCTTGCCCTGGTGCTTATTAGTGCTTTACAGCGCTACTGCTGTCGGGGAATATCCGTCATGTTTCCGGCGGCGATCCATCGAATCGTGGGGGCAAGAGGAGCAGGGGGAGCAAGGGGGCTGGCCAGGGCTCTCTAACTTGACCGCATTCGGGTGTTCGGTGCCCATCCCATCAAAGCTTGATCAGAGAGGCTTGGCCCTTTCACGGCCGCACGTCTCATCAGGGTCTGCCTGTTTCGAGCCTGTCAAGACTACATACATGTACCTGACAGCCACTCAAGCCTCACCCTCAGATTGCCGCTCCACCGGTGCCACGACCGCCCGGTCCCACTGCTTCCACATGTAGGAGAATACAACAGACCACAAGTTACGTCCATACACTGATGTACCTACCTACCTACTGTATGCAAGTAGGTTCATTGAAGATGCGTTCCCATCTTCGTATGAGGTATACTTCGCGTCGAGTTCCATGTGTAGGTAGGTAGGTACGATGTCACACCTGACATCTCACCCTCGGCTGCCCAGGGGAACACAGCATGAAACGACCCTGGCTCTCGCCAGCCGAGAATTAGAAGAGGCGAAAGAAGAACGGAAAGAATAGGCGGCACATTTCGACAGTTGATCTCGGTCCCGCAGCTGTCTATACTCGGGAACATGTAGCTCCGCCACAGGTAGGTAGCGAAGAGACCTGGCGTTGGAGGGCTCAGCATCCTACAGTACCTGCTCGGTCAATCTCAGATGGTTGTGAGTGCTCCCTAGCCGGGGTCGGCAAGCATACCTCATTCAATGATACTAGTATGGGGGGCCGAGATGGGATGGACACTGGACCCAGGGCAGGAGGGGCAGAGGGGTTAGTTACACTGGCTCTGTTTTCGACAAGTAAGAACATTGAAGAGGAATATTGTAGAAGACGACCAAGTTGTTGTGCATTCCAGACGGAGAAACGAAATTCAGATACATACAAACCCACGATACTTTTCCTCGCTTGCTCCTTCACCATTGGGTCCCCTTTCCCAACCATCCGGGCGACCATCAAAATACTATTCAGCTACCCGCAACACATTATCAAAACCGTGCAAGGTGGCTAAGCCCCAGAGTACCTGTCCCGTACCTCGGGAATGCAAGTTGCCGTCATCCATCTTTTTGCTTCACGTGAGTTTATATTTTGTTTGTAGCCGGTTTCCGCCTCCATGACCTCGCGAGAGCCTCATTTGGCATAAAACTCAATTAGAAACCTACATTCCACCCACCGCTATGGAATCCCTGCAAGCTGTGCTGATGCTGACCACCCCATCTTCGTCACTAGGCATAGGCAGCCTCACGGCTTTGGGGGCTACGTAGACGGACACAAAAGAGAACCAGAGCACATCACAGATCCTCAGCGTAAAAAGCATTATCCAACTTGGCAGTATACTAGCCGTTCTCCCCATTCACCAGGTTCACCTCCGCAATGGCGAACATATCTACCCAAGTAGTCGAAGACCGCATTCGTCAGTTCGGCAAGCTATGGATGGTTGATGATCTTATTCGCGAACGTGGAAAAGATGAAGTTCAAGTCCCAATTCTAGGATACCCCAGACACAAAGATAGCGCCGCTGATTACGAACTCTTCACCGGCAAGGACCTCGACCGCATGGTGGACGAGGCATGCCGGGCTTTGGTCAAGGCAGGTCTCGTGGTGAACTCTGGCAAGATAGTTGCCCTCTTCGCTCCATCCGACCTGTCATTCGTCATTACCCTGTTTGCCGTATTTCGAATGGGTTGTAAAGCATTGGCAGCTTCAATCCGCTTGAGCGAGACAGCGTTCTTAAATCTTCTAGACAAGACCGGGTGCGATACAATACTTACGGGGTCGAGTACTCGCGTCGCGTCAACAGTGGACGGGCTCAAGAAGATGCGGCAGCAGTTGACGTTCATTCCCATACTCACGAGAGATGATTTCGACAAGCCTGGCAGTCCCGTGGAACCGTTCATAAGGCCTATTGCAAATAAGGAAGCTGAACATGTCCAGCTAGCGTTTTTCGGCCATTCGTCAGGATCTACCGGTCTTCCGAAACCGCTCGCTCTCTCTCACCGCAGCATACTGAACAATCTGTATTCAGGTACAGGATGTAAAGCGTTTAACGCTCTTCCTTGGTATCACCTGCACGCTGTCTTCACCTCGACTCAAGCAATGTATATGCGTAAAACAGCCCATCTCTTCAATGCAGAACTCCCTCTTACGGCAGACAACCTTGTCACGGCGCTGAAAGCAATTCAGCCCGAGATCTGCCACTGCGTCCCATATGTCCTGAAACTCATCGCTGAAAGGGAGGATGGAATCGAGGTGCTGAAGCGCTGTAAATACGTGACGGCAGCTGGGGCACGGACACCCGATGAATTGGGCGATCGGGTAGTGAAAGCAGGTGTCAACTTTGGGGTTATTTTCGGATCGTCAGTTGGCTCGTATCCTTCACTCGTTTTCTACTTACTGATATATATCCAGAACTGAAGTTGGCCATATGGGTGACTCGATCCAACGTGAGCCAGGGGACGATTCGTGGGTCTATATTCGACCCTACGCAAGTTTGCGCCCCCATCTGCATTGGAAACAAATCAGTAAAGGAATATATGAATCGGTGTACCTGAAGTCACATCCGGCGCTGATGGCTTCGACAAGTAACTCGGACGACCCCCCGGGCTCGTTCCACGCAAGAGATTTATTTGAGCCACATCCGACTATCGAGAACGCCTGGAAGTACATAGCGCGTGATGACGACAGAATCACCTTGCTCAGCGGCGAGAAGATACTTCCACTCAGTATGGAAGGCGTTGTTCGGGAAAGTGCACTTGTGCGTGACGGGCTAATGGTCGGTAACGACCGTTTGATGCCTGGCCTCCTGATTTTCTCGTCCAGCGCCGCCACGGCTTTATCTACAAACGAGATTACAGATGCTATATGGCCATTGATTGAAGCTACAAACAATGTCATGGATGAACATGCGCGCATCACTCGTGATATGGTGGTGATTCTTCCACCAGACGTCGAGTACCCTGCAACAGACAAGAATAACATTATTCGTGCCGCTGCATATCGTAAGTTTGAAGACGTGGTCGAGAAGTTATATGATCATGATAACAAGACAAATGGCGTAACAAAAAATTTGCGGTTGAGCCTTGAGGGCTTGCAAGAACATATCTACCACGCGATTCGTGACCAGGCGGGTATTGATATACCCGACTATGAAGCAGATTTCTTCGCTGCTGGTATCGATAGCTTGCGGGCAGCCCAGCTACGGAGGCTGTTATTACAAGACCTCGACCTTGGTGGCCATTCGCTGGCGACTAATGTCTTTTACGACGCTGGAAATGTCGTGAAGCTTGCAAAAGTGCTATTTGCTCTGCAGACAGGACAGCAACTTCACGATGAAACATTGGAGAATAAGGAGGAGATTCGCCTTATGGAAGATCTCATTTCCGAGTATGGCGTGTTCGAAGCGCGCAAAGAAGTCGTCGTGAGTAGCGATACTGAGTTAATTCGACCAGGTTGACTAATGAGACTCCACAGGTTCTCACCGGTGCGACTGGTGCTCTAGGAGCTCATATACTGGATCAGTTGTTAGAAGACCCAGGAGTTGGGAGAGTCTATTGTCTTGTCCGAGGCAACGATCCGTCAGCGCGGGTGAATAGTTCCTTGAAAGACAGAGGACTCGCTTCGATTGGAAATAACTCGAGTCGCGCTGACAAGACGACAACTTTGTCGACCAAGGACTTTGGCGAACCATATCTTGGTCTTGCTGCCGAGGATTACACTTCACTACGCTCGGCAACTCTCATCATCCATGCTGCGTGGCCAGTGAACTTCAACATATCCCTCGCTAGCTTCAGGCCGCAAATCGCGGGGTTACGCAACTTATTAGACTTAGCATTGTCAACCAACAGGCAGCCTGATCAAGCACGAATAGTTTTCGTTAGCAGCATCTCAGCGGCATTTAATGTGCCGTCCCCAGCCAGCATTCCTGAGGCGCGGCTTGACTCTCTCGAGTATGCAGCAGCTACCGGATATGGGCGGTCCAAGTTGATTGGTGAGCGACTGTGCGAGGCGGCCGGTGCGAGAGGCGCCGCTGTTGGCGTCTTACGGATCGGCCAGATATCTGCCGACAGCATCAATGGGATATGGAACGAGAAGGAACACGTGCCGCTGCTCATACGTAGCGCTACGGAAGTTCGTGCACTACCTAGACTGTACGGCTCCGAGGGCAGTTGCGAATGGATGCCCGTGGATACGGTAGCGACCACGGTCCTGCAGCTTGCTGGCAAGCTCACATCAGGAACATCGTTTTACAACATCGTATCCCCACACTCATTCTCGTGGAATGACAAGTTGTTGCCAGCGCTTCATCAAGCTGGTCTCGAGTTTGAAGAGACCGAGTTTACGGAGTGGCTGGAACGTCTTCGGGCTCGCGCTGGAGAACTTGGTTCCGAAGCCGAAAAGAAACTCCCTGCAGTCAAATTAGCTAAATACTATGAAAAGACATATAGTGACTCGGCTGGCGGCCACGGTTCGAAGCTCAAGTTTGAAAATTCCAAGGCTGTCCAAGAAAGCAACGCCCTACGGTCCTGTCCTCAGCTGTCAGACGTTTCCATTGTGCGCAAGATGGTACATCACTGGCATGGGCATGGGATCACGAACGGTGATGCAGCATGAAGTATCGCAAAAGCTCCTTGAACTGCTTTATGAAATTAGATAGAGTCTCATTAGCAAAGATACAAGATAATGAAAACCAGCCGATTACAAGCTGTGCAGGGCCCTCTTTGGCCGTAGGTGATTGATTGGACGCCCTCTAGGTTTTGATGTGCTCTTATGTAGTTTACAGGACCAGCCCGGGGAGAGGGCATACTTTGACTTAGTATATGGGAGTTGCAAGAGGACTCCATTGTCCACGTCGTACCCTCATATGTTTAATGTGTGAGTGGAAAACTTGTAGCACTCGTAAATCACCTGAGGCGCGCTATCATGTCTTGATGTCACGGCCAACTGTATCGAAAGCATAGCAATTGACCGACAATGGTACACAGGTCGCCCTAAGATGCGATGGTTATATATTCAATGGTATAGATTTGGTTATTATATCGTTTTAGAACATCATAGTCATGAAATATGCCATTAATCACAACATCTCGACTAATCTTCTTGTACAGAGGAATGCTTAACGCGATTAAACTTTACGACATGATGAAAAAGCCATCGCATTTAAGGGGCATATGGAAATGAGAGATCTCAATTCCGAGGCAGCTCATCACGAAATTCAGACAGATTCAGGAAACTGACTGATCGTTATACTGCAAGAAGGGTATTATGACCAACACCAAATCATCTGTACCGTGTAGGCATGATGCAAAGGAAGGTCTCATATCTAGGTAATATTAGCCTATTGGGCGATTAAAGCTGGACTTCAGGCGCTTTGCATTTGACTTGTCTGGCAGCGGTTGAACATGAAACCGGAGTGGGAGTCATAAACGATGCCGCAAGTCCGAAATGAAAATTACATACAGATATACAGCAATGATCACGCCAATTTGGTAGGTACAGGAGAGGAATGTTGTCATCTCCGTTCCTGGGGAGGGCTGATGTTTTGTCATCTGAGGAGCATATCGCAGCACTATACCGACCTTTGGATGATAGTTAATATGATCTTGATACGCTTGATTCTAACTCGACACCCCATTGACATCATACAGGCCGTCATATGAGAATATCAATTCGGCCCTTCTTCTCCTATAACATCACGGCAGACATCCCAGAAATCATCCTGGGGCAAACAAAGAGTTCGTGTGTCCGCAACACATGCGCTCCTTGCTTTTTACAAGCATACGAGGCCTCAAGAGTACTAGGCAGAGGAGAGCTCAAAGTAATTACGCAATCGAAAACTCGCCGTTAGGCTCCATCAAATAAAGTAGCTACTGTCTTCCCCATTCGCCCATAATACACATATACCAATACTGCATGTATTTAGACGCTTATGAAGAACTTCATACTTCTCGAGTTATTTGCGCCTGCTTAGTCGATGTGCTATGATCCCATATATGAACGGCAGGGCGTGCTGGCAGCTATGTCCATACCATAAGTGGTGCCGTCTGCAAAGATTGTATGTAAGCAGGATAGGAAGAGCCGATGTACATTGTTTTTGCGGGACCGATTAGATGCCGCGTACCTTCTCATTTCATGGTCACCTGATAATCCCTAGAGATATCAGTTCATCAACACAGGTTGGCAGCTTGCACTTCTAACGCCTTCATATGTGCCAAACCAGTCGGATAGGCCACGAGAGTCGGGTCTTTCACTTGAGAGCTTAATACCAAACGTGTTGCTCAATCCATTGTATACCATGCACAAGGTAGAAGCATGTCAGATGGTTATTCCGTATTATCTGTACCCTCGTTTTCCATAATGAGCAATCTGTTTCCTATCTGGAAAAAATCAATGAACCAACGCTCATCAAAGTTACCAACCCATCCGAATTTATCTTTCTCTTAATTTTTCATAGGCTTCTAGGGCACACTACTATTACACTTGCCACCTGCAGATCAAGTACTGTAGCAGGAAGCTTCAAACAGTGCAATGGGCACGTGGCAAAGGGCGCAAGGAGAGCCCTCAATGTATTCCGTTCATGGTGAACAAGGCTAGCAAGCTAATCATTGTTACCGCTCTCTAGGTAGTAGGGCAGCACCTTGAGATTGACTTTTCGTCCCTCGTCTTTTTCTGGTATGATGTGTGTGGCTTCTTAACCACGTCTGGCCCCGAATAGTTCCTATCATACTTGTACCGACATATCAGCCATACATCGCGCTGATATGGGATCACCTGGCTATTATGCTATTCCAACGATGGGAAAGATGAATAGGAAACGAAATCAAGAATCGGAATAATGCAAAGAACGGCATAAACCGCAAGGTTGCAGGACTCTCCGGGAAATTGACGGGCCATGTGCCTTTACACGGGGGCCCTTATAGAGACACACCCCAGAACATGGCTCACTCGATTGATGCAATTTATCGGTGACAGACAACAACGCTGGCACCGCCAGCTTCCCGGTTGCAGAGACTCTTCATCTCGGTAGAGGGTAACATGAATACAACTGGGTGCGGGGACCTGGAATTTGAATAGCCCGAAATCGAGAGCGCGTGCATTCAAGTGGTGTATTAATCAATAACCCTGCTCCCAAACACCAGTCTTGGGGGTTCCCAACTTGTAGGCATGCAGATGGCAGCGGCACATAATCAAGCTTAGGCAACTATCGACGAGTGGATTCTAGAGTGTGATCTGAGCCACAGGAATGAATCAGGAGTGTATTTCTCCCCACATCCTGTGACATGTGTGACAGGTCTTCCGTTCACCAGAACCTTGTCAGAATTAAGCAAGACAAGCTGGCGGGTTGATTGTCGGGTAAGGTGCAGTTTCATATGCTCGTTGGCCCGTATCAGGTTTTCAGAGGCCAGAAAGCGGTAGCAATACCGACGGCCTCGTGGACGCATCTATGTCAAGTCGCACCTCCGGATGAAATCCCCTTGCAATAGTTCATCTCAAAGTTCTCGGCGCGGTGATCATCACGCGAGACAAGATCCACGTAGCGAACGCATGAATCACTACTATGGTCTAGAGATGACCAGAGTCGAGAACCATCTGTTGTGGTAGCCACATTGTCGGAAAGTCATCCCATGAATGAGGAGGACACACACGCAAGTCGGCTGATAGGAATTCTGGGAACTGGGACAAAAAAAGATGGGAATTCTGTTATATCCGGCCAAAGCAAGAACTTTTGGCAAAGAAATTATCGGACGGGAGGTCAGAAGCAAGACACCTGTCGCATTTGACAAACTTTTTCATAACAGATCCGCAACATGGTCAAGTGTGGTACAAGAATAGTTTTGCAGAGTGATAAGCTCGTTCGTGGTTCTGATTGGCGGCCCATGCAAGGGTTTACATTGGTTCTTGTCAGATCTGCGCAATGAAGTTTCCATCCAAGAAACATCTTTAGCCTGATTCTAGCATGGTGGCCTGCTGCTCTCGTGGTTGGCACTTCCACAACAAGTAACTGCAGTTGTTCGAATCGGGCTTGTCTAGATTGGTGCCTCGTGTAGCAAAATGGCCGGTCTAAGATCATTGTGCTAGCTATCAGCTAAAAAATGGTTAAGCCACGGTGAGCCAAGTGTAGATGATTACGTACAACTACAGGCAAATAGCGAAAAAGCTGATCAAGAGATGTATTGCATGTCTCAATAGATACGCAAATCCGTTGCAATCATGGACCCCTGGCTTGGTTGGAATCCCTACGCAGGTTTGCTTTTCTTGTTGTTCGCACCCAGCTGAAGTATGTGTAGCATACAGCTCAGCCTTGGTAAATCCTCACATCAATGGTAGCCTGGGCGATGCAGTAAGTACGTCGCAATAAGCACAATTGTGAACTACTTCCGGCTACAATAGCACCAGTGAGGCGAACAACAACCATGTAGTAAGTAGCTGTCCTACACGTGAGTTCAACCGGCACGGGCGCAACTGTACCGTGGTAAGAGCTTAAGACCACTAGTCTTGAAAAAACACGTCGTCTGCCTTGCGGGTGATGTCTAGCCCACTGTAGTCAGGCTGATGCAGTCACGTAGACATGGCTTGATTGTCTGGGACGAATTGAATACGCGTTTTACGTGATCAAAGGTCATCACACAACCGTCTGTCACTGTTGCCAGCAAACCGATGATATGGTCCCGCGTACAGTAAAGTGTTTGCTGAGCAAGATTGAACTAGACTGTGTAAACAGGACGTTCGTCTATTGGAACCATTGGAGGCGTATGTACTCTCCTGATTTGATGATTCGGATCTGGCTGGGCGTTCCGGGGGTTCGTGACATCTTGGCAACCAAGAATTCGTTCAACTCGGTGATTCTCAGCCTACCTGAAGCTCTAGAAGCGAGCCAATCAAAAGCAGTAATGTCATGCATTTGAATCCTTGAGATCTGACATTCCCGTTCAGATCTCAACACAGTCCCGGCAATCCTGGTAGAGAGAATTGTTGGTCGAGAACCGATGTTGGCTGTCAGGGCCCTCAGCCATATGACACGGTGCACGTGGTAGCAATATTGACATGACTTAGGGGTAAAGTCACAGCTGAGTGAGGAGGAAAGGGACGTGTGAAGGCAGTAGCATGTCGCCAGACTCGAGTTCATCCTCAATGAACCGATCTGTGGGCGTTGTGAGAGTTGGATGTCTAACCCTGGACACATGTGCGTTTCGAGTGGTCATGCAGCCAAGAAGACTGCTGATAGGATAAACACAGAGGTCTCCAATCCGGGGCGTCGGAGCGAACCCGGATTTCAGTGTTGCATTTTCGAAATACTCCGTCGTCCTCTTCACCTGTCATTTGTGGGCAGCAAAGTGACGCCTAAAAATGACTACAGTACTGATTGGCGCAAGGGACTTTCACACTGAGCCATGCGCGTGATTCACAGGCACTGGATAGTATCGCTCGCACAGAGCGAGTGTGACGGTGGAGTTGAGCCGCACATTGGGAGAGTCTGTTGAGAGAAGGCAACCGCGAGGCAAATAGAATCCATGTCAGACTGGCTGCAGGGCAGACAAGGCAAGATGTAAGCGAGTAAGAGGAGCTGCAAGGAGCCGATACCAGCAGCCGGGAATGACGTTGTCGCACCATTTGCTCTGCATGCGGCAAGTTGCGACTCTACAGTATTTCACGTGTCTTCAAGTTCCAACGCCGCCGCCACCTTGAAAAACACCCGGCGTTTAGAACATAGTGAGTAATGGTAAATAGAGCAATGGACCTCGAGATACCGTGTCGATACAGCCATTGAACGGTCAGTGAGTCAATTCGGCCATTCCGCGAAAAGGCGAATCGTCGGAATTGCTTTTCAATGATCGTCCAAGCCCATCATTTCTAGTTACTTTATGTTGGCAAAGCATATAAGCCAGCGGACAGCGGCGGCTATTGCATTTTCATTTGTCATGACAGGCGGGATATTCGTTGGTGGTAAGACCTTCCTTTTGTGAGACATAGCCAACGTATAGCTCGATGTAGCTGTACACAGAAAACACAAGGCACAGTCAGTAGTGCAGTTCGGTCAAGGTAACTCTGGTTCACCGGTCGCAAGCACGAGAACCCCAATACGACGGGGCGCCGCGTAGCGTTGGACTGGTCTCGCGCTGTTGGGCAACTGGCAGGCTTCCAAGCCGACCAAACGTTCGGCGGCGGCGGCAACGGACCTTTGTTGTTGCTCGCCATGCCATGCAGAAAGGTGAATCTGGCAAGTGACGGCCACAGCTACCTGTGCGTAAAGCATGGCAGTGCGCTAAGGCGTCCGCCGAGACCCCCGAGACTGTTATTGATCGAGCCGGATGATTGGTGAACCGCAGGTCGGAGGGCGTAAGGATGGTCTTGTTGCAGGACGTGGCTGGCAGCAAGTTCCAAAGGATGGTCGTTGGTAGAATGCACACGGCACGGATATATGAGGTCAAAGGGGCAAAGACGCCATGGCTGAATGCGGCATGGTTTCGGAATGCATCTAACCCAGATTTCAGGAATCATCCATGAGGGCGCGGGGCTGCCGGCTCCAGCACAGTTGCAACCCGCGAGACGCGTAGTCGAGACATGGCCATTGAACACAATCACCTGGTACTCGAGCTCGCTGTTGTTGCTATGGGTGTCGAGATCGAGAGGCCACGGATGCGATCGAGAAGCACTGCAGGCAAAAGGTGGTAGCCCAAGTGGGCTGCAAGCCGTAGTGGGAGGGAGGGCTGCCCTTCGTCCTCGGCCGAGTGTCCCTTTGTCTCTCCCAGTCTTGTTGAAGAGCGGGAGGCGAGACACGAAGCAGGAGTCCCCATTGGCAGCGGATGGCGGAGGAGCTTGGCGCAAATGAGCTAAAACAACCGCAGGGCCCGAATGCTCGGGTTGGTATCTGGAAATGCTCTCTCGTGCATGCTCTCCTCTGCCATACCCTGCAAGAGCCCTGCAAGATAGGAGTGAGATGCGAGGAGAAGGGCCTTAAAAAAAGGGAGCCATCCGCTACGTGATGTACTGTATTGTGTGCGCGCGGAGATGCACATTGTCTCTGGAGGTTTGTATCCGTGGCTGCGAGTTCTTTGGTCAGGATGGTGCATCTGTATTCCCGTCTGCAAGCTTGTACCTTACCTACCTGTGTATAGGTATATACATGTACAATGAGGTTGGAGATGCTGCTGGTCATACAAACTGTGCAAAGTCCAGGTATGGGCCGGTCTCTACCAACAGACTGGAGCCCGGCTCACATGTCACACACGGCCAGAGAGAGGTATACATAATGGGCTTGCATCTGAGCCATTCTAGCTTTGGCGGTGCGGTGAGGTATGGAAGATGGCAAATATGGGGGATATATGTGCTCTGCATATGATGGCACCCAACATCAACGCGCCCCTTTCCTTTCCACCATGTGCCGCCACGCTGTTCTGTCTTCTTCAAGCGGAACGGGCCTCATGTAACGCATGCTTATTTCTCCTCGACAGCTGAGGCCGCGAGGTAGCAACACACGCCACTCATTTACGGGCACACCCATGCTCCCGACATATCTCTTCTCCAAACCGACAAGTCTGGGCATGGGCAGGTCGAGCTTCCTGATAATACACCCGGCATCTCGTCAGTATATCAAACGCACTCCTCTACCCGGCTTCATGTATACGATATTGACGACCCGTGAGCGGCAAGGAGCATGACCGTCTCGTATGTAGCTGCCTCTCCCTCGAGCCCTCCACTTCCTCGCAACCTGAAGTGATGTATGCAGCCAAAAACGCCCGATTGTCTCTACCTATCTACATGCCTACCTTGCACCATCTTAGCTTCCCAGCTTCACAGAAATGACTCCAGATTGACACCTCGAACCATTGGCCCCGACGTTCTAGCGTCCTGCCGCAATCTCCTTTCGACTCAATTATATCCAGTATACAGACGCACGCTATATGACGCGCGCCATCACCTTGCTCGTTTCTTCAACTGTAGAGCCCGCTTGCTTCAAGCACACCGGTTCGTGCGTGTATGGGATAGCATTTATATATGCAGGGTTCGATTTCGGCACCCTGCGAGCCCTTCTGTACAGCTGTGCCACCATCCTGATATCCGCTGTCTAGTTTGCCCAGTATATATACACCTATCTTCCAATACGCCATGGTTGACGCCATGACCCGGTCTCTAGACTCGTGGGGGTATGACCTTTATGCTTCACGGCAGTCACCATACTACGCTCAAGACCAGAGCACCCAGTGTATACGTCTCCCCCCGGCCTCTAGTCTACTGCACGATGTTCACTATCACCAAGTGGCTCCGAGTGAGCAGGACCATGCACCTTACAACCGCGCTTCGTTTCGACATATACAGGGTCCAGAGGCGTCGGTGCCTCACCCATCCGTACAAGCTCCAAGATTAGATTCCAGGCTCAGCAGTCATGACAGTAGGCCGGTCGAGCGAGTTGACCAACTTTCCCCATCTCATTCCCCCACAGCAAGTGACCAATCTGAAGCGCCATCAGACCATTCCCGCCTTCGTCAGCTCACTGACGACCGCAAGCCGTCATCGGTGCCTCGAATTTCCCCTTGGGTTGCATCTGCTCATGAGCCGTCACAGCATTTAGCTTACGCAGAGGCAAAATTCATCAGGCCGACTCAGGATTCCCAGGCCCGCAATAGCCACCACGGCCATTTCCCCCAGGCTATGACTCCACCTCAGCAGACCTGGCCAACGCAGCCAGACTCCCAGAGAATGAAGATCGCAGATCTTCTCAGCCACGAACAAGGAATTGAAGAGCCCAAAACTGCTAGCACACCGCAGCGGGCCGTCACATGTCCCGATGCGGCGTCCACCTATCGAATTCGTGTCCGCCAGCAGCCCGCTGCTGCAAGGTCTTGCGGGTTTGGTGAGAGGGATCGTAGGGTCATTGACCCGCCGCCCATCGTCCAGGTTACGATTGAGGACCCTACTACTTCAGAGAATGACAAGAAAGCCAGGCTATCCCACAAGTTCTCGATTATGCATTGCACTATTTGGAACGAGGCGGGAGACCAAGACGTTTCATCTATGCCAGAAGACTTCCGCACTCAGCGCAGGTTGATGGGGACGGTGGTATCTTCGCCATTCATAGGGTTAGACGAAAACGACGAGCAGGGTTGCTTCTTCTGCTTTCCGGACCTGTCATGCAGAACCCCAGGCTGCTTCCGCTTGAACTTCAGCTTTGTTGTCTTGAGCCCACGCTCCGTGCCGGGGAACAGTACTCCGGTGGCGGCCGTAGTCATGAGCGAGGTCTTCACAGTTTACAACGCCAAAGATTTCCCAGGAATGAGGGCGAGCACTGCACTCACGAGAAGGCTCAAAGAGCAGGGTTGCTTGATCTCCATCAAAAAGGGAAACGAGAAATCACGTACTCGCGAGGAGAGTGTTGACGAATACGATGAGGGAGGCGAAGAGGGCGAAGGGGTTGGGCCGAATAGTGCCCAGAGGCGGGCCAAACGACCAAGGAATGCATGATGGTGAAACTCTCGACCGCTCTCACAGGATTCTACTGAAATCCACTTCTTTGTAACTCCAGGTATATTTTTATGCGGGCAATGAACTTGCGTTCGCCGTTGACTGGCCGGTATTATACGGAGGTCGTCTGACAGTGAATCAGACATTGCGGGTCGGAGTTACGGCGCTATTCATTGTATACGTCATGGTAAAAGAGGATAGGGACAATGCTGGCGCAAAAGGGACCTCCCACAAACCTCTATCGTCGGTGGTGGTGACTGTGACTGGTTCTGTTTTGGAGAAATATGAAACAGCTCGGATGGTTATTGGGCAGCAAGTTTGTTGGAAGAGGGCCAGTTGACGGCAAATATGGGTCTTAAGTCATTTGAGCAACACCCTGAATTGGACAGAGAGTGTGTGTGTGTTTTATGGCGCGGACTTCTTTCTGGGCATGAACGGAAAGCTGCAACCTAGGAAGATTCCGATCTTCTCGGATAGTCGGCAATACAGTGTGTTCTTTCTGCATTTGAGATGGACAATATAAGATACGAGCAAATGTCTGATGAAATCATGGGGAAGTATTCGTTTATTGTTCATACCGTGTAGCCAGCAAGCTACGAGATGTCGCCAGACGTGACATGCCCACCGAATTGGACGCGCGAACAGGCCGGCATGAGGTTCAAACCGTAAAAGGAGCTATCGGAGCAGTGGGGGGTATTCCGCTTCTCGGGGGCGCTAGGCCTAGAAGAGATGGGTTGCAGGTACTTACATACATGTAGGCTTTCCAAGATCACTGCTTACCATGCGGCACATAAGTAGAGCGATGATAAGGAAGATATGTACATCCACGCACGTCCGAACTTACACATGTGACTACTATGTATCCCCGTCGTAATCCTCAAGCTTGAATAGGTACATACATGTACCTACCTTAGTATCTTAGATTTCGTCGTTGGGGCTTTGAGGCGTGAGCGACTTCTGACCCGGCCCCGTTTTTCCCAACAGCGTCCACGGGCCTGACAGGCGCCACGGCCAGGCTCAACCATTGGACCTGGAGCTTACTAGTAGTAAGCTAATAATTATCTGCCCCCGAAGAAAGAAAAAACCACACCGAGACACTCGACAAGGAAGCAACTAAGTCGCGACACTCCAGTCCGTCAATCCCCAATCTCCTCGTCCGCCGTCTCGACTGCGTCAATTGCCGTCCTCCACCCAACTCTCTCCTTTTCTCTTCCCCTTCTCCTCCCGCTGCTCTGTCTTCATCCCCCGTCCTTGCTCACATCACCCGTCATGCTCTCGCGTGCGTTGCGAGTTCCCCGAGCCGCGGCGCCCCTGGTGCGCGCCAGAGCTCCCGTTGCCAAACCAGCCTCCGTCGCTGCTCTGCGCTCTGTCACAACCGATGCTGCCTCGTCACACGTCGACAAGAGCGCCGTCCCCGATGCCGACGACAAGCCCTTCCAGGTCACCCTGAGCGACGAGAGCTTCGAGACCTACGAGCTCGATCCCCCGTCCTACAACGTGGACGTTACCAAGAAGGAACTCAAGCAGATGTACTCAGATATGGTCGTCGTCAGGTAAGCATCCGGTCCGCGCATCCCGGCCCCCGGCCCTCAATTCCGGACTCCCAACCATCGAGTCTTGCTCGCTGACCGCGTTGCTACAGGCAGATGGAGATGGCTGCCGACCGCCTCTACAAGGAGAAGAAGATTCGTGGTTTCTGCCACTTGTCCACCGGACAGGAGGCCGTTGCCGTCGGCATTGAGCACGCACTGACCAAGGAGGACGATGTTATCACTGCCTACCGATGCCACGGTTTCGCCCTGATGCGTGGTGCCTCCGTACGCTCCATCATCGGCGAGCTGCTTGGCCGACGTGAAGGCATCGCCTACGGCAAGGGTGGTTCCATGCATATGTTTAGCAAGGGCTTCTACGGTGGCAACGGTATCGTCGGAGCCCAGGTTCCCGTCGGCGCTGGTCTGGCCTTCGCCCACAAGTACATGGGCCGCAAGAACGCCTCCGTTATCCTCTACGGTGACGGTGCCAGCAACCAGGGCCAGGTCTTTGAGGCCTTCAACATGGCCAAGCTGTGGGGTTTGCCCGCTCTGTTCGGCTGTGAGAGTAAGTTGAGCCGCACTCCTGGACGCTGCGAAACGAGTTCGAAGCTGACAACAAGTCTCTGCTAGACAACAAGTACGGTATGGGCACTGCTGCTAACCGATCCTCTGCTCTCACCGACTACTACAAGCGTGGCCAATACATCCCCGGTCTCAAGGTCAACGGTATGGATGTCTTAGCTGTCAAAGCAGCCGTTAAGTACGGAAAAGACTGGGCTGTTGCCGAGAACGGGCCTCTCGTTCTCGAATACGTCACTTACCGGTACGGCGGTCACTCCATGTCTGACCCCGGTACCACCTACCGAACTCGTGAGGAGATTCAGCGCATGCGATCCACCAATGACCCTATCGCCGGCCTCAAGCAGAAGATCTTGGACTGGGGTGTCTGCACCGAGGAGGAGCTCAAGGGTCTCGACAAGGACGCCCGCAAACTCGTCAACGACGAGGTTGCTGCCGCTGAGGCTATGGCCGTGCCGGAGACGAAGCCCGAGATTCTGTTCGAGGACATCTACGCCAAGGGCAGCGAGCCACAATTCTTGCGCGGCAGAACTCCAAACGAGAACTTCTATTTCTAATCGTAATGCAACAAATTATCGTGGAGGCATGCACCGGCTACTCGCAACACTCGCAACGTATGACGGATTAGAATCCTCTGTATCCCTGTAGTATAATTTAGAATGGTTGGCAGGTCTCTGGTTGGAGTATCGTAGGATTGTTTTAACTAGCATTCAAATTCATCTGAGATTCCGTGTTACTGATCAACTGTGTTCTCTATTGCTGCAATCTGGCTGTCAGGATTCAAGGGATCTTATTTCAAGTGTCAAAGGAGTCTTGAGACGGCCCTTCCTAGTGCGAATAAGGACAGGAGGGACGATGGCTTATATATTGATTCCCTGCGCGGCTCCATTAAGCTTATTTGCCAATAGTTATGGGATTTGGGTGGATGTACCTATGCTTTTCGGAGCCAGTGGTCGTCCCGCATTGTTGGGCGTGAAAACCTGCATGAAGACATTGAAAGTGGCTTCCTCCACTCGGCCTCAGAATGGGAGGGGCACCCAGTAGGCACAGGTTGAACGTCAACTCTCAACTTCCAACTCAACAGCTCAGCCATCCTGTACACAGCAGAATTTCTCCCTAATCCCCTACTTCACGATGTGGCTCGTTGACGTGAAAACTCTTGAAATGAGAGACTTTGTGGGCGAAGCGCCGCCTTACGCCATATTGTCACATACGTGGGATGATGATGAAGTCACATTCAAAGAGATGTCGAAGGGCCGAGGACGAGATAAGAAGGGGTTCCGAAAGATCCAACTTACTTGTGATCAGGCTGCAGATGATGGTTTGGGCTGGGCTTGGATCGATACGTAAGGTTTTATGTTGCTTTACTCTCTTGGGATCGGGCACGGGTTGATGTCACGCCAGGTGCTGCATCGACAAACGCAGCAGCGCCGAGTTGTCGGAAGCCATCAATTCCATGTTTCGGTGGTATGAACAGTCCACGGTCTGCTATGCCTATATCTCCGATAGAACACTGCCGAGTGACGCCACGCGAGATGGCTTCGAGACATTACTTCGACGATGCCGGTGGGTTACTCGCGGTTGGACCCTCCAAGAGCTCCTAGCCCCTCGCAACATGGTTTTCTACGACTCCGAGTGGGAGGTCATTGGAGATAAGTTCAGCCTTGCTCGTGAACTCGAATGGACTACGGGCATCGATGCCGGCTTTATCGATACTACTCTACCTTTATCGGCCGCGACGGTTGCTGAGAAGATGGCAGTATGCAATTTCTCCGTGATATCTTGTCCCTTCTCTGGTAGCAAGTAAACAATCAGGTTGTCTTGGAAGAGTACAAGGGATTAACTTTCAGGCAGAAGAGTACTGACTAACTCCTGCGGCTATAGTGGGCATCGCAACGACGCACCAGCCGAGCTGAAGATGAATCGTACTGCCTTCTAGGGATTTTTCGCGTGAATATGCCATTGCTGTACGGCGAAGGGGGCGAAGGGGCTTTCGAGCGCCTTCAAGTGGAGATTTTGAGAAAAGAGTACGATGCCACCATTTTTGGCTTTGACGTCGGGCATCCCGATTCCGTTAAAATGGAAGGAGGCGCCAGACACCGAAGACATTTGGGGAACTCCTTAGCAACCGAGCCGTTCAGCTTCGTCGAGGGAGATTCGATAGAGTGCAATCCAGACTGGCCAAAACTTGCGGCGATGAACCCAGTCGTCCAGAATAAGTTGCTCCAGATAACAGTGCCTGTCATGAAGCTCCACGGATCAAAATACGTCGCAAAAAACCAACGCATTCCTCCCGATTCGGAAGACGTGATCCTGGCGCTCTTCGGTTTTCGACTAAAACGCGAAGGCTCCTATACTCTCGGCATAGCTTTATATCCATGGGGCCATGATTCCTACACGAGATCTAATGATAAGTCTTTTCTTGCCGTACGTCTGTCGATGCCGAGCGCCGAGTACCTCGAGTCTCACACCAAGACCATCAAGATACAAAGTTTGCCTACAGAATATGTGCCTACAACCAGCATCCAGCTCGACAGAAAGCTCCTTCGCCGGGTACCCGGTTTTGAGCTCGAGACTATCATAACCGTCCCCCCTGCACTATTCGACGTCGAAACCAGATGGATACACCACTTGAGTCAACGGCCGGGGGCTATCTTCGCTCTCAAATACCTAAGTCCGAGTGGGCAGCGCTTTGGCTTGATATTTCGCAAAGATAAGCGTTGCTTGATCAGTGTCCAACCTCTAAACCTCGGCCGTGGAAAGATTTACGATCTGACTCGCATCTCGCGCGACGATCTCGAGGACTTCGAAGTCGCAAAAGTCGCCGAATATAGGCTTCTTAAATACTTCGACGCTTACAAGGGCGCAGATGGGCATGACTATGAAGAAAATATTGACGAGTTCATATGCCCAGTTACTCTGGGCCTCGGTAGGGGTTCGTTGATGAATGTCGACTTCCGAGTCATATCCGCGGAAAAGTGCCCATATGACGACCAGGAAGAGTGCCAACGTATTTTCTTGTCTGATCAAGAGGAACACATATCGTGGCGATTGCCTTCTAGGTCGGATGTGCGGAAACGAAGCTCATAGGTGTCAACTAGGCAAGCTGCTGCATGTGCTGGCACTTATTATCCTGTTCAATGCTTCCTTCAAGACTCCGCAACGACATGAGTCGGATATATTTGGGGTACTTACAGGTCCTATATAGCACAGTTGAAGCTGTGTGTTTGGCCATTAACGCACGTTCTTTGGATAGAAACCTTGAGTAGATACATGAACAAACCTGCACATGTAGGTACTTTCTGCCTCCGCTGACTTCTGTCAAATTTAAGATGCGTAGACTCATTTATCCATTACTCATTCGAATATGAATACTACTCCTTGGATTGACAGGCACTACTTGGGACTTGTAAAGAAGCAGCAGGTAATAATACGCTTAAAGCTGGGCAGGGTTTACAGCCATTTATTTCAGCACCCTAGTTTATGTGGTCTGTTTGGGCAGCACAGCCAGAGGAATCATATCCGATGTAACGATGTAAGATCCACGGTTGTTATTCCGTAAAAGAAAAAAAAAATTCATCAGGCCATAGTTATAAATTCACATTAATAGTTTCCCGCAAAGTCCAATCCTCGCTCGTTGATCAGTGGTTCATAGGATTACGTGGAACGGGTTGTTAACTGTCTGATAGTCTTTTTTGCTAACTGTTTCGCGTCTGTGAAATATGGGTGGAAAATACGAACAAGAGCGATTCGTTTCACCGACAAACTCGCCACCCCCGCGTATTAGAGAATCTCTTGATGGTTCCCTATTTGAATAGTCTGCTAAGTGTGGCACCCAAAGTTAAGGGCGAGTAGGTGGTGTCGTGCAAGGTCAAAAGTACGTGTAACACTTGAGACCTGACTAGTAAGGGAACGGCATCAAAAGCCTGATGATGAAAACGTATCGACAAAAGAGTAGCAATGAAGGGTACAATAGAATGCAACGCCTGCATTCGATGTCTTTCGGCAGCTGCTTCATCCACGGGCAATACAGGGAAATGTATGTTCAACAGTTTGATCATCATACTAGTGCAAAACGAAAGCACTTGTCTTGGATTTATCAATAAGGTGCTATTCGCCTCGAGACAAGAGTTGCATGGAAAAGCTGATCAAGTCGCTATTACACTCTCACAGTTGCCCAAACAAGGGCCTCTATATTTCCAATTCGATCTACTGCTTTTAGTCCTTTTTCAGTCCCCGTAGGTCGCGCGCAAACACTCCGTGTTTTTTTTCCGCCCCGAGAGACCAGACATGATCAACCCTTGGGCAACATGTTCTCCCAACTACCCAACCACCTCCACGTCCTGGCAGTAGCCTCTACATCTCTCAACACACGTGCAACACGTCCCCGTGGATCCCGATAGCGATGACCCTCAAATTCGACAAAGAAGACATATTCGAAAGCCGCGTCGCCCGTTAGACTCGGTCGGCTATTGATACTCGTCAGATTCAGGCCTTCGCGGCGGAAACACGAGAGGAGATCTGCGAGAGCTCCTGGACTACGATGTGGCACGGTGAAGGATAAGAGAGACTTTGTCTTCGACAGGAGCGCAGAATCGTCGCCGTCGTCGTCTGGGTCCGGTAAGGCGTCTTCTTCCCCTGGGACAGGCGTTGTGCCACGTCGTAAAACAAAGAAGCGCGTCGTATTATCTTCGCGATCCTCGATATTTTGTGCCAGCATGTCGAGACCCAACAGTGACGCCGCAGCTGCCGAGCTAATTGCCGCGCTCTCGCCCGCCTTATCCGCGAAAGCTAGCTCTGCAGCCCGACTCGTGCTGCTTACGTCTATGGTCTCGATGCCGCGGAGCCACGCCCCGAGGAAGGCTCTGCATTGCCCAAAGGCCTGTGGGTGGCTGTATATCCGGCGGATATGCGATAAGTCGTGCAGAGGGCGAGATCGCGATGCCCCCGATGCCTCCTGTGCACTGGGAGATTTGTTGATGTGACCTAGCAGGCAATGATGCACGTCGAGATATACTTCTCGGCAGACATTCAAATCTGCGTATATGTTGGTCCGATCTGCGAAGCTGTCTAGGGTAAAGACGACGGATCCGTTGGTCGAGTTCTCAAACGGCACCACGCCAAATGTAGCCCGACCTGATTGTGTGGTTTCAAATATGTCTGTTGCATATCGTCAATAAATGGCTGAGTTGAGGGGTATTTAAATTCATGCCTTTGATTGTTGTGACTGGCATCAATTCGAATCGATCTTCTGGGAACACACCCATTGTAGCCTGGTCAGTTCTCAGCATACGCACTTGTAGAGCTTAGATGACCATGCTCTTGATATATCGCACCTGATGTGTGTATGAAGATACCGGCCCAAGGAAACAAATGACAGGCTTTGAAGCTTGGTCACCTTTTCGAATCGAATCTCGCTCTTTTGTCGCCATGGCGATCTGAAAATACCGTGGCACTATTCCGTCGTTGGATTCGATTCGCTCTTGCTATAGATATTTTGTATGTGAACGGGACTCTAGGATGTGTCAGTCGCAATGCTGTTGGCCATGTGAGGGGCCGGTAAATGTCTTGTCTTAGGGGTTAGTAGTGGATCCGCTCAACAGGCCGGCCGGGCTTCGGACACGCTTCCTTTATATTCTTCTTTTCTGACATGTATCGTATTTCACACGTTGGCCCTCACTTTTGTCTGTCTTCCGACGTCGGGCTTGCTGAGCGCAATGTCGCACGCAGAATCTCTTGACATGCACTCGTCAAAGTTATTCGGTACAAATCACATGGAGAAACAGAACATTGTCAAAGACTTTTTTTTATTGGCGCTTAGCGAGCGCCTACTGTGGTCATAGCAATCTTAATCTGAATGAGTGGACTAAATAACATCTACTACCCGCATCGCAAGACCGTCTCGTTGGACGATTCTGGCCAGTACTGGGCATCATGCCCGTGACAAGGTATAGCAGGGTGGCACAAATTGCAAAGAGCCCTCTAGAGAGTGTTCTGCGGTCAGCATCTGCGCTGACGCAAAGCACTGCGATGCCGCAGGCACAAGGTAACGGGTCGCCTGTACCGTCCATTTCTTGTGCCATGTTCGTGGTTGTCTGGCACATGTTGTTAGATGGCATCTCGAGGAAACTGGCGTGGTTCACGTTCGATGCGTACCTCTCTTCACCTAAGTAGCATACTCAAGCCGGTGTCACAGACCGAAGCGGGCTAGGCATAGCGACCTGCCGAGCAGTATGCTCGGAATTTGCCGGACCCGTCTTGAGAAGCCGTCGCTGGGCATATGAGATGGTCATACCCCTCGGCGTCGGAGGTGCTTCCTCTTTAGCGGCTCCTGTTGGCAACTGGCGCTTCGCTTCGTCTCCAGTGGGAGCTTGCTTGGACGTGACTGCTTGAGTCTGTCCCCCGTTTACACCGAGGGACTCTTCAAACTGTTTTGGTGTCAGCCGTGTTGGACTTGGATGTAGAGCGAATTAGGCGTGGAGATTGGTTATTTCGGAGGTATCTTCAAAGAGGTCATGGTAAAGGTAGGTACGTAGAATAGCTTCAGAATATTGTGAAGGGATTTCTAGATCTAGGAGTGTCGACTGACCTGTCAATCGTCATAGTAGTCATCGTCGTCATCTACTTCAGCTAGTTGCTCGAAGTTCACCTTGTAACGCAGGATACCGCCAATACCACCAAAGCCCTTCACGAACTGGTTGCCTTCGGTAGATCTATCCGACACGAACTCGAGGTTCGTACCGAAGTCCTTGTAGTGTTCAGCGATCCACTCTAGGAACGAATCCGAGGACACGAGTTCCATCTCCTGGCCGGACTCTTTGTCCATGAACAGAGATCGTTCGCGATCGGCGGCCTCTTGTTGCTTGGTCAGGTGAAGCACTACATCAGAGCCACTGGAGCTTTTAAGTACGTAGCGCGTGATCTCGAGGTTTTCGAATACAATCAGGATCTCTACAGCGCCGAGCTCCAGAGCTTTGAGGGTGTCGTCGATACCATAGCAGACCTTGCCAGTGTCTTGACTGATTTCCTCGAAATACTTGCCGATGAGCTTTTTCTCTTGGATGAACTTGACGTTACCAAGGGTTTCGGAAGACAACTCAATAGCTTGATTGAATCCGTTCTCACCACCGTACGACACATCCACGACCTTGATGACCTTGGTTTGTAAGCGGTTGTCAAACATATCGGAGGCATTGAGGTCGTTTTTGAAATCAGCCGAACCAGCGAGAATGATACCAGCGACATTGGGCTTGTCGTTGGTGATGAAGTTCTGTACTGCCAGTTCAGCGACTTTGCGGACGTAGTTGTGTCGCTTTTCTTCACGGAGACGGGCGAAACGGAGCGCAGATTGACCACCACGGCCGTGCTTCTTGGGAAGATCGACCGAGAACTTATGGACTACGTCACGAGTGTTTCCGCTGAGGGTTCCGAACAAGGCTCCGTTGCCGTCCATGATGATGAAGCCGAAGCGCTGATCGGACTCGAGAAGCTCGGCGAGGGCCTCGGTGTGGAATTTGTTGTCGCAAAGGTAGAGCGAGGTATTGATGGGCTTGAAGGGCTCGAAGTCGATGTTGACCTTTCGCTCCTTGCCCTCGGAGGTCAAGATTTCGCCACAGTAGACGACAAGTCCATTTGGGGGGACCTTGTTGTAGAGCTTGAGTCGCTGCTGGGTGGAGGTGATGGCAGAGAGCACAGACTGTCGGTTGACACGCGACTTGATGTTGGAGGCGGTTCCCTGAGAAATGGGCGTCAGTGTGTGGGCTGTGGGCGAGGCTGACAGCGACCCGTGGTTGCAAGGCAGTCGTGATGACATACATATTCTTCAGCCAACATCTTGGAGATGCGGGAGACTTGATCCTTGGGCGCTATGGGGATCCCAGATTAGCATGGCAGTTTTGGCAGATAAGAGCGGGGGAGGGGTAAAATGCATACGAATGATCAGGGAAATCATGCTCGTTCCGTTACCACGAGCGGCCTCGAGGCGCTTGATCAGCTTCTTGACCTTCCATATCTCAATCTGTGGCAGGCGCAAGCGGTTAGTCCAAGATTCACGATCGCGAGGGCTGTCGTTGATGGGCAGGCACCCAGGCGAGCTGTTGGCCAGGCTGGGTTGGTGGGGGCAGGCAAAGGCTTACGTTCTTCTCGGCCTCAGTCGCTGCGGCGTCACTCATTTTGATGTCGGGCGCCCGGAAAAGAGCGAGCGGCAGATGGGGAATCCTGAGTCCTTTACGTTGGGGGACGCCGTAAATAACGAGATGGAGTCGATATGGCGACGGGGTTGGGAGAGGGAGGGAGGAAACGCCGTGGACCTCGCAGGAAAAGGCTTGACGGGCGTGCCTTGGGCTATGTAGGTGACCACCAACCTGGACGAGCTAAAAGAGTACGTGTATGACTTAGGCAGGTAATGACAGGTTTGCAGGCTTCGACAGGCACAGCGAAAGTTTATGTAGGTAGGTATAGTAGGCAATTATCCAGACTGCCTCAGGCACAGCACACGGCTGGCTAGTGGCCCACAACAAATTCCCAGGCACGACAAAGCCCACCAGAAAACTCAATGCGGGTGGCCACTGGACATGGGTGCAATGATTCATAGCATCACTAACAATAATTCAATAATTCACCGATTGTGGTGCAGCCAGCCCCTGGCCCGACTGACTCGACCCCGCCTGCCCCAGCCGTCCCCAGCTGCAGCCCCGACGCCCGACGATACCGGATTGCTCGACGAGACGGCACAGACCGTATGACATGACTTGATGAGTTGAGCGGCACGCAACGCGTTCCCCACACCCGTGCGAACCGCCTGCCTTTGCCCACAACCAAACTTCGACCCATTGTCATCGTCACCGCCACCGACTTCCCATTGAGACTGCGATGTTCTCTGCTGCACAGGCCTGGCATTAAAACACGGCATGCTCACACACATACCATCATGGCTTCTAGGCGCTGACTTAGGATTCCAGGGCAACGTTGTAAAGAGTCTGTCGCTTTGACATCCAGACCATTAGCAATTGAACCTATGACAGATCACCTTGTTGCGTGGTGGCTCGTTTGACCACACCAGGCCGCAAGTTCTGTCACGATGTCGATCGTTGGTGTGCATCGTGTTTGAGGGGGGGGGAGCGGGGGGCAAAACCGAGCTGTTGACCCTTCGTCATGAACGGATTCCCTCCTCCACCCTCACGACATGCAGCCTGCTTCAGCAGCCATTCATCGAGGTTGCTTGATCACAAATGGTCTACATAAGCCGTCAGGGGCTGCCGTATCACCAGCAAACCTGCCCTGCCAACTATCGAGACTACCATCTCCACCAACTCCGCTCCATCCGGGCCGTTATTCTGCTGTCTTCGCAGGAGAAAGAAATTCAGCAGGCACGCTCAGCTCTGCTGTCGACAGGTGGCCGGAGAACGACTCCCAAGGTGCAGTGGCTTCGTAGTCTTGTGACCAGCTGTGCTGGGTGGGAAGTGGGACTTATTATCATGAGATCAGCATCAATCGTCGCCAGTCTTTTACAACGCTACATAGTCCATACAAATATTGGACAGGATTGCGCTGCAAGACCAAGTTTCAGGGAGTGTCATGATGGCTGTTTGCAGAATTCTCATATTCTCATACACGCATAATTTGTGCTGTCAAGCGTTCAACCCCTAGCTATGGCCTCTAATCCACACAATGGCAGGTTGTGAGAGCTTCAAGATGACAGCCGCCAAATACCACGATCGAAGAAATGATTTCATTCTACGATAAGGTGTGCCGCTTATCAGTGAAACAACAGGGCTGTCAATCCCTATATTTGCCACGAAGAGAGCATCAAGCTGCAGCAGGATCTTCATCTGGGAGAATTGATCCATTCACGATGGTACGGTCAATTGAGCGCATTTGTGGCTCTACGCTTGGCACATCTTTTCGCTTACCTAAGTCTTAACTTGGGTGGTCTATGGTGGCTCTTCACCTTAAAAAGCAGCCAAATCCGATGCACCGCCAAAGCGGTATGATGGCTTTGGGACAATCGAACCAGGCGGCCACGGCAAAGGGCCGCTTCATCACTCCGGAGTGCAACAGAAAAAAGCCACTTTGACCAGAGCTCTTCATTGGATGTTGCGTAGCTCGCTGTGCAAGATCGAGGACAGTTTGCAGCGGTCCTCAGTGCTTTCTGCTGTGGTTAAAGATATCATTGAAGAGGTTGGCAGCGGAAAAGAGGAACATTTGTTGCGAGAGCGATAGAGAGACAAAGGGCACGCCTCGCAGTCGTCCCTTGGGCTGTCGCTACTCCTGTACCCATGATGCCCTGGATAGCGGCGGTGTTGTGATATTTATATAGGACTGATGAATAGACGAAAGTACCCTGGCCTATCAGATCTGCTGGCGTCTCTCCTGGTTGATATGCGGCTAAGCTGTCTGGGTGAAATTTATTAGCGTGGGTTCCGAAATTGTGACCTCTCGACCACTTTCCACCTCTGCTCACCTCTCCACTCCTGCATTCCGCTGCACGCACCACCGCCACCACCCAACATTCCATCAACCTTCCGTTTTGCGCCTGATCCCAGCGACTCGAGCAACAGCAAGATGGCCGACGACGACTCTTCCGAGCTCTCGTCTGTCTCGTCGCTATCCTCGGCCCCCGAGGATGATGGCGATGTACAGTTGAAGCGCGAGAAGGGCATCCTGAAGTTCTTCCACAAGCTCCCCAAGGGCTCCAAACCCGCCCAGCCTGAGCGATCGTCCTCCACGCCACCACGTAAAAGATCCCCCTCGCCGACCAGAGACACGGTCCTTGCCGATAATCCCGATATTGCTGTAAGTAACCAAACAAATCAATCTGTCGCGTCGAAAACGCGAACATGCGCGTGTGCTCCGTGGACTAACAAGGGTCTAGTTCATTGTCATGTTCCGCAGCCGTTTCAACGAGTCCATGCCCAAATCGTTAGCCAATTTCGGCCCACAGGAACTGGAGAGAGATGTCACCGAATCTGTGCCTGGAGAACGCGTGGAACACTTCTTGTGCGCCTTGTTGGGTCTCCTGCTGAACCGAAAGCAGGACGTGAAGTATGACGCAATACCCACCAAATCATGACCGTCTATAATTTGTAACGATTCTTACCTATTGCTCTAGACCTGGACATTACAATCGAGCACTCGAAGATGCTATATCTTCTCACAAGAACCAATGGGCAAAAGATTGGGAGGACAAGAACCCACTGTCTGGTGGCAAGAGCTTCACCACCATGAACCCTACCGAACGGGTATGTGCCCACATCTTCATTTCCACGCAACTCAATTCTATATCTAGGCAGGACTTATAGAACTGACGCGAAAATTCTCTAAAGTTGACGTTGCTCCGAACTCTGGTCCTCTGGACCTTGTCCTCCTCCGAAACTATCAAGACATTTATCAACCAATCTTACAAGCAAAACCGTCACGAAGACGACCTGAACCAACCACTATCCGTACAGTCCTGGGGCTCAGACAGCGATAGACGACGGTACTTCCTGGTGGAGGGTCTGGACGACACACATTTCCGCGTATATCGAGAGAGCAACCCTGCCGGTTTCAATAGAACTTGGTGGAACGTTGCCGGCAGCATCGAGGAGCTTACAGCCTTATGTGATAAGCTCCAGACGGCAGATGGCGGACCCAAGGCGAAGAAGCTGGCGCAAAAGATGCTCGCAGCCATTCCGCGCTTCGAGGCGACCGAGGAGAAGCGCAAACGACGCGAATATCGCCTGATGCGCAAAGAACAATTCAAGCGCCCCGAACCAGGATTCTCCATGTACGAGGGTCGAACACGAGGAAAGCGCATGAAGTACACCTACTCTGACGATGAGGACTTCCTCTCCGACTCGACATCGCGTCGATCGACCCGAAACACCGGTACCAACACTCCAGCTGAGCCCACCACTACTGCTAGTGGTCGACAGATCAAAGCTCCTTCGAGAATGACGGTAGACGCGAACAACAACATTGTCACCACAAGCCCAACTCAGATTAGCGAAGAGAGACAATCAAAGGAGCCATCGCTTGGTCCTGGAGGAAGGCCGCGACGCTCGGCAGCCGCTAATCAAACCAGCAATGGCTACGCAACGAAGAAGAACCAAAGATACGATTCCGAGGATGAAGAAGAGGAGAGCGAGCCTGATCTTGGTGATGACGAGGATGAAGAAGACCACGTCCCTGACGCGGACAGCGAAGAAGAAGAGGAGTTCGACGGTGATGAGGACGAACCCATGGAGGATGATGACCTTCAGGACGATCCCAAGAGCAAGATCATCAAGCTAAAGTATTCGCCGAAGTCCAAGAATAAGGGCGTCGACTTCAACGCCTTCCGGTATGATACCGGAGGTAGTAAAGAATCTGCTTCCGCTGCAGGCGCCTCTACGGTCGAAGGAGCCTCAACTGATAAGGGTGAAGGGAGCATCGCCGTAGCACTAGCTGCGAAGAAATCCCCTCGCCCTAGCACCCCCGTCCTGAGCTCCTTGCAATCGACGTCTTTGGCTTTTAGAGAAAGCCCAGACAAGACGCAACAGAAGCCAGTTGATAATGTCCCCGCGAACTAGTGTGGTGCTAAGTGAACGTGTTTGGCGTTTGGGGGAAAGGGAGTTTTAATCTTGAGTTACTAAAAGAAGACGAGACAGTTCTACGTGTTTTGTCAGTCTGAGGAGCCGGCGCTAGATATTTGTTTCGTTCTGTACGGTGGGTGCTTGGTCTCGAGAGGGACGTATCGCTGTGAGTAGCATGGATGCATGGACGCCTCTTCGCCTCCCCAGAGGAAAGGGAAGAGGAAAAGAGTGATAGATCTGTCATTACACGATGCGCATCAGGCAAAGCGAAGGAGATAGCACAGCCGAAGTGCAACTGCTTGTTTTCTGATAGCTTTACAGATGTATTATACTACAGACGCACGGAAAGCGTTACAGAACAATTCATGCAGTGGCTGGGCGTAGTTTATGTACCGTATCCAATGGGGAACGCTGCTAGGTGATCGATATACCTACATGTATCGCCCTGATACCTCCTGATTTGACGATATGTCGGTTTGACAGGCCCGTGTCATGTTCTAGCTGCTGTGTGAGAAATGCATTTGCTTGGTGTGCACCATGCTCGGTGTTCTCCTCCAACGTAGCGCCAAACCCAACCTCACCTCGTCTTCTTCTCAGGCAACGGCCAATTATTCACCCCATACCACCACCTCCTAACCCTCGCACCAAGCGAGCTCCCACTAAGCTGTGCGTTCCTATTCCAGTGCTGCCAGCCGATAATAGCGAGGTTGTAGAGCAGACCCTGCGCGAGGGGCATCATCATCTAGATCACATCACATCAGTCAACCCAACCCATAAGCCACAACCATGCCCAAGGAACATACCTGATCCCTAACAGTAATCCACCCAACCTTCAACCAGCTGTCCGCACCCGCGATGCTATGTAAATAGCTCTGCTCAAATCTCAAATCAGGCATAGGCGGGAAACTTTGTCTTCGGCCCCGTCCCCTGGGCGTAGGTTTCAAGACGCTGACGGGTATCTCGTCGTCATCGTCGATGTCATCTAGTGAGCTAGACGATATATAGACAGGTTCTTTCCCGGATGCCGCGGTCGCCGGGTTGATATCGCGGCGCGGTGAGGGAGAGCGGTTGATGTGTGCGGTTTGGACAAGCTCTGCGACTTGGGTTGGGATGCTCGCGGATGCCATTCTGGCCGAAGACGAGCCACGGCGTGGCAGGTATGGCGGGTTGGCTTGGTTGTTGATCAGATCATCTAAGATGTGAGTATCGCAAGGATTTGAGCCGAGAAACACGATTTTGGAGCTTGGTAAAGGTACCGGCGGTGCGAATGTTGAAGCTTAGCACAGTGGCTGGTGTTGCATGAGCTTCGTCATTTTTGCTCCTGTCCAGCAGCTGGCTCTAGCTACCCTGCAGCGATGCCGGGCAGAGGTCATCCAACGGCAGAATTACCTGGCTCTCATGGACGCGATCATTAGAATACATCAGAACTCACTCTAGACTCGGTATAAAATTCTAGCATTTCATTGAACAGAAACCTCTTCGGTTGCACCTAGGATGTCGAGAGCGGCATTTCTTGTCTATCATGTCGATAACTCGGCCACAGAAAATCCAGTAATCCAACGACCAAGCGACTGCTTGAGTATTGGATTATTTATTGCAGGTCGATACACTGAATCCCCTCACAGTCACTCCTTTGTAATAATATATTGAACACAAGCCGTGATTTGCCCCGTATTGACATTGGCACGAACCACTGTTCTTCGCATCGTCAGGAAAGCGTTGTGAAAGATATTGTGAGATGAACTTCTATCGGAGCTCGTATTAGTCGCATGTCTGATGTTCTGTTCTATCAATAGGGTATGCTCTTGTGATAAACTTTCCCGGACGCAGTGCTGTGCGCTCTTCTCCTTGCCCGTACAGACCCAATTTGTCGAGCCAGCTAACGGACGCAATCGTGCCGGGTCCTCTGGTCTCTACACTGCGACTATCGCGAACGTGGCTCCAATGAAAACGCCGAAATGGTCATCCCGGAAAGGACCGTCTCTTAACACCAGCCGATTAGCTTTGCTCACCTCTAACTGTCTACAACGCATTCTGCTCCAACTTAGAATCCCAATCGGGAAGCCATATCCGCATCCTTAGCATCTGATTGGTTCTCATCGTGGAATGCAATCTCGAGATGAGATATGGCGCCTCTATCAACAATGATCGTATCTTTGACGTGGGTTTGGGTTTCTTCCCTCTTTATGCAGCGTTCAGCTGTCAACAGAGCGGGAAAATTGGACAAGCAACGTTTCTCCCTTCGCTCGCACTCGGTGCTCGATACTGACTTCTACTCCATCAATTCATCGCTAGTGCAATCGGGCGCCGCAATCTGGGCTGCTTCTTTGGCCGCCGCCTCGACCGCCTTCCTCGCTGCTGCTCTTGCTTCGACTTCCACCATCATGGCAACTTGCTTGTCCTCAGTTGCCTTAGCTATCCTGAAGAGGTGAAACATCCGAGCCCGATACTGCTGCTGCCAAATGGCTGGCGGTGGTGGGTTGTTCCAGGTCCTGCGTGCCGTCGCGAGGTCGAAAAAATACGTGTCTTCGTCGATACGTCTCTCTTTAGGTTGTTCTTGGTCACACGGGTAGAGCGTGATTTCTCTCGTTGCGCAGTTGAAGGCCGCATGTCCCGCGTAAAAGATGCCGAATCGATCGCACACATCCTCCAGAGCTGCCTTAAAGCCAGAGTAAGCCGGACGAGGTTTGGGGAACTCGCTGTCCTTGGGCACAACGACGAAAACACATGTCTCGGTGCGTTTGAGTTTCTCTAGCTCCTCACCCGAAACGTCAAATTTAGGGTCAATAGGGTTGCGGGTCTCCCATGACTTCTCGATCACAAAGTCCAACCATTCGATTGGGTGTCGAGATGAGTCGTTCATTTCGCGATGTTGTTGTGCCCTGTTCACAGGGTCTATTTTCTCCGGTTCTGGCCCAATTTGCTGTTCTTTATCCGAGTCCTGTCCGAAGCAACGGTTGGAGCTCGAGGAGATATCAGAATCCGAGTCCTGTCCGAGGCAACGGTTGGACCTCAGGGAGATAGCAGACTTTGAATCAGAGATCATCTGTCTCCGACGACGACAACGATGAAAGCTGCTCAGATCAAGACGAGGAGCACGGAAGCTTTGCGTCGTGCTGATGTGAACTGATTTGCCGTGAGTAATCTCCTGACTAGCTTCGACGACCGTATCTTGAACTTAAATGCTCACCACATTAGTGATGGTCAAAGTTCAGACGGCGTGCTTCAGTTCTGCTCACACCAAACATGCTCGTGGACGGTATATGGGCAGCAAGGAAAATAAATTCTTACCTGGAGTCCCAGAAACTGGCTGGCTACTTAAGGAACAGACCAGAGGAGGGAACAGTCCTGTGTCGTTCAAAGCATCTAACAAACCAATTGATTGATCAAGGCCAGGTAGCTTAGGGGCAGAGCCTATTCTAGACCAAATGTCATCCACAGTGCTGAGACTTGAGCGTCTCAAGTGACTTCTAGAACGATCCACTGGCATCAGACGGCCGCGAGAGCAACCGATCGTAGCCACACGTCTACTATCAAATCTCTTGGGCTCGGCATGAGTGTCTGCAGACGTGGAAGAGTCCTCGCTCGTTTCCATGGAAGACCGATTGCCACGTAAAGAGGACGTCATCGACTTGATATTTCTTCGTATGGAAGGTCCCCAGCTCTGGTTGACCACGCCGTTCCTAGGCAGTGGGAAACATGTCGGTTGTCCAACAGGATGAGTTCCCAAAGACGAGGCGTTGATTGGCTTCGATTTCTTCCAACCACCAGCAATACTGCCTTTGAATATCTTGAGACGATCTCTCAGTGATGCTCTGTTATGGCTGGTTTCCATTTGACTGGCTCGAAGATCGATAAGCTCTTGGAATGTTGGCGGTACGGTGGGCCATTCCTCGCTCTCGCAAGGAGAGCAATCCTCGGGGCAAACCATGTTTCTAGTCTGTATCAAACAATGCGAATGAATGATACCACGAAATGCCCGCACAATTTATATGTCTACCAGCGGTTTCAGTGACTAAACATGAATGAAGTGGGAAACTCGATATGTACTGCTGTCGAGAGAAGATGTGGTGGGAGAGACGGGGACAGAGGCCAACGTGAACAGTCATGAGCAAGTAGCTTCAACCTTCATGGGCTCGCTGAGGAAAGCACGATACCAATTTAAATAGGAAGTTGACATGCGTCATTCTGGCGGCACCTGTCTGTTGGAGTCACTCTGACTCTGAATAATGGAAGCTCTAAGTTCATATTCGCATGTGGATACCATTTTTCAGATGCTACAGTCTAGGCTCGCACGAGAGTAGAATCCGGAGACAGACTGAATGGGTGTCAACCCGTAAGTTAGCGAGGCAGGAGGTCTTTGAGCGGAAATTACCCAGGATATGCGTCGACGGCCTTTTCCCTTGGTATCACATTGTTATACATGTTGTTACATATTCTACAAAATTTGAGACAGATTATCGCCAGAACTCGTCGCTTTCTTCTTGGTCTGCTCGAGCTGGCTCACGTCCACCTCGCTCTCTACGTCCCTGCTGCTCCCTGTGCGACTGCACTTCTGCAAAGTGAGTAACGACAAATCTGTTCAGGGTGTTGCGTTGTCTCTTGAGTCTATCGTTTACCGTTGCGGGAACCAAGCGTTCCATGACGAGAATATCCGCCGCAGCAATCATTTTGCGGGCTAAAGCGACAACCTCAGCTTTCAGATTTTGGGCCTCGCCTATCTTGTCACGGTCCATTTTTTCTGGATGCTTAACGATACACTTTTTGGCAAGGACCTGGTAGGGTCCCCAGAGTTTGTCGAGAGCTATAGTGAGCTCTCTGGCCCACGCTCCCATTGCATTCTCATGATCGGCTTTGAGTTGTTGGTCATACGAGCGTTTGTGCGCATGCGCGAATTGAAGATACGTCCTTAGCGTCAAAGGATCCGGGACGCTGAAGTTTTTGCACATGATTTCCAAAATGTGGGTGGCGTTTTGGAAAGCGGAGCGATTGAGATTATCGCGGATACAGGTATTCATGGCGATCCTCACGTGCTTTGGATTCAACATGTCGGAGGGTATGTTGGCCAGATAAGCTGCAGTTCGCGCACTATTTTTGCCGCAAGAAAAGACTCTCAATAGTTGCCTCCAGTTGTCTGCATCCGGCACGACGCCGTAGCGCTTAGTGAAGATACCCCAATATCGCAATGCATGTGTTGTTCTACGTGTCTTTTCCAGCGCGGCGAGGATCAACGACAAGGAGTTTCTGCCAGGTCTAGCAAACGCATTGGCAGGGCCGCGTGATATCTGAGTCGAGGCTGAAGTCTGAGGGGGAGCCGAGATGAGCTGCTGCTCTGTACTGGGTACGGCGTCGTCATCCGTTTCAGCCTTCTTCGGTCTCGCCATAGCAGGTGTTGTGCTGGCCGGGGAAAGATTCATTGTCTGGTCTAGTAGATCTTCGATAAGGCGGGTATCGTTATAGTGCCCCTTCAATAAGATGCGGCCCATGGCACAGACCAGCTCCTCATCGACGGTGACAGAGCCAGCCCTCCAGCGGGAGACGACTTCTTCCCAGATCATCTTTGCGCGCTTGACAGCGACTTCCCAGCCCTCTTCGATCATCTTCTCGGTCAAGTGGGGGGAGGGATATTTGTCCGCGTGTGCGCGCAGGGCGTTGAGGATGGTGGTGTAGGTCAGGTTATTGGGGGCGCGCAGGGCGTCCTCGGAAGACTGCAGGACAGAGAACATGGCGTCGATGTCCTCGGCGCGGGCGCAGACGTGCAGGACGGCGTTGAGGTGGACGGTGTTGGGCTTGATGCGGCCGACGTTGAGCATGGTATTGTATAGCTTGACGGCCTCGGCGCTGGACTTCTTCTTGTGCTCGGAGCGGGCGCATCCGCGGAAGATGATTGTGAAGGTCTGGGCGTTGGGCAGCTGGGCACGCTTCTTCATCTCGTTGTAGAGCTTGAGGGCGGCAGCCAGCCTGTCGTGTTTTAGCTGGTAGTCGATGAGGTGGTTCCAGCTGACCTCGACCTTATGAGACTTGCTGGCCTGCCTGGTGATCATGGCGGCATGGTCGAAGTCGTCCTTGTCGAGGGCGCGACGGACGCGGTTGGCGATGTGCAGAGGATCGGACAAGTACTGCAGCTCCTTGCGGGCGGCCCACTCGGCAGAGGGGCCGATGGCGGTGGAAAACTGATCGTGGGTGGGAGCAGAGGTGTCATGTGAGGGGACGTCGTCTGTGGCAGGATGGGAGCGGGCGGGTCGAGTGGTGTTGTGAGCGGCGGCGGTGGCATAGGTGCGGTTGGGACGAGACGAGGTGGTCGTTATCGTCGTCGTCGTCGTCGCCGCGATGACAGCATTGGCGGAGAAGGCATGGTCGTAGAGAGAAAGGACAGCTCTCTTCAAGCAGGCTCGACAGGTGAACATGGCGACAGGGTGATAGTTGGTGAATGAGACACAGTCATTCTGAGCAGAAGATCAAAATTTCAGACAAGCCATGGCGACATGACGCAGTGGTCTCTGGCAATCTCAAGACCCCAGAAATCTCGGGCCCCTGTCATTTTAGCACGGCAGGTCAAACAACTCCACATGTCCATGTCTCGAATCGGGCTTGCGTTACTGGCAACAACTGCAGCTCCAGCAACGGCAGAAAAGTAATGCATTACAGCACCTGTAGACATGAGGTCGATTGAGAAGACTGCAAGCCGTCAGCTCTGCCATAACAAAACATGATCAGAAGCAATATGGAGTCAGGATGATCGTGGCGAAACTGTCCCAAGGTAGACACCAGATCACACAAGCGGCAGACCACGTCCAAGGTAGGTAACAGAAGTGCACGTTACGTACGGTACCGATGGGAGCAGCCGATGGATTCGGTCACAAAACATGTGTGACCCCTTCGCGGTCCCGCGATGTCACTCCCCACACTGCTCCCCACCAGTAGAAACATGTGTACGGTAAGGTACCTAAAGAGGTGCGACAGGCCAGGGGTGCGCGTACGCGCCAAAGCACGATTAAGTTACAGTGCCAGTTCGCGACGCGTCCGAATCTTCAGTACATCCCACACCACTAGCAACAGGTATCCCATACAAACAATCCCTCTCCCCGAACCCAATTAACCCTTACATCCCTCCGTATTCCTCCTGGACGCTGCCTTTTGGACTGCTCATGATCATTTGAGCATTTTTCATGTTTTTTGCCTCAGCTTAATCCAAGAAGCGTTCTCTCTTTCTCCCGCACACACCATGTCCAGCGCTGCGAGCAAGCGTGACAGGCTCGCTCAGCTCAGGGCCCTGCGGAAAGAGGGCAAGAAAGCCTACGATGCCTACGAAGTCGTCCAGGAGCAGTCTCTATACGACGAGGTAGATGAGAACCAGTACAAGAAGATCGTCCGCGATCGTCTAAACGAGGACGACTTCGTCGTTGACGACAATGGCGAGGGTTATGCCGACGACGGCCGCGAAGACTGGGATCGCGTACAAACCTACCACTCCGACACCGATGACGACGACAACGCAGCTCCCGCCAAATCGAGGCGGGACAAGAAGGCCAGAGCCGACCAGAATAAGGCCCAGAGAGACGCAAATGACAGAGATATCAGCGAGTACTTCATGAGGGGCCAGGCCGCGCCGCAGCCCAAACCCAAGGTACGCTACTACTGTTCTACTCTCTCCCCTGCGCCGCTTGCTGACATCTCGCTCTTTCTCCGACCCAGACCATTAAGACCGAAGAGGATGACATGTTTCTCGCCAATCTGCTGGGCGAGGTCGACGCCAACGTCCCTGCCCCAGCTGCCCGACTTTCCAAGAGACACAGATCACCAGAGAGGCGGAAGCCACGTGCCGCCTCTCCCGCCCGCGACTTTCGTCAACCCGCCAGCAAAAAGGTTAGACTCAGCCCTGAAACCAAGCAGATTGCTCAGGATGACGATCTGCTTCTCCAAATGGACGATGATCTACCCTTACATATTGAAGATCAAATCATGAGCGACCCCGCCCCTCTTCCCTCCTCTCCTATTTCCAAGGTCGTCGCTCGCAAGGCCCAGATCAAGCCCGAACCCGAAGAGGAAGACGACGATATGATGGAGGTAGCTCACGCTGGTGCTGTCAACACGGCCAGTGTCAACCTATCTGCCTCCCGGCCCGTCAAAAAACTGGTCCAGCCCGACCCTTACCCTTCACCCGCGAGCTCTTCGCCCGTCAAAGCCGCCGACGTCGACGTGGATGCCTCGTCGTGGAACCAGCTGACCGACAAGCTAAATATCATCGGCCCTTCGTCTACCCAGAGCCGCCCCGTTGGAAAGGTGGACTATAAGGACTGTGTTGAGGAAGATGGTAGCCTTAACATGTTTTGGACCGACTATACAGAAGTCAATGGCTCCCTCTGTCTCTTTGGGAAAGTGCTCAACAAGAAGACTAGTGTGTATATCAGTTGTTTTGTGAAGGTGGACAACATACTGCGGAAACTTTTTTTCCTACCCCGTCAGTTCCGACGTCGTGACGGGCGAGACACGAGCGAAGAGATTGGCATGATGGATGTGTACTCGGAAGTCGACGAGCTCATGACCAAGATGAATGTCGACTTGCACAAAATCAAATCATGTGACCGCAAGTACGCTTTTGAACTGCCTGGCATCCCTCGTCAAGCGCAGTATCTGAAACTGTTATACCCATATACGAGTAGGTCATCTTGCAAATCAGTGTTGTCTGTTCTAAACTAAAACAACAATAGAGCAACCCATCGCTGCCGAAACCACTGGCGAGACCTTCTCCCACATATTCGGCACAAACACCGCCTTGTTTGAGCAGTTTGTTCTGTGGAAAAACATCATGGGGCCGTGCTGGCTGAAAATTACGGATGCTGACTTTGCCGCCTTGAAGAGCAGCTCCTTCGCGAAGCTTGAAGTGCTCGTCACCAGCCCAGACACAGTATCGCCGCTGAGTGATTCGGACAACTTGGATGCGCCACCTCTCACTTTAATGAGTCTGGCCATGCGAACGTCATTCAATGTGAAGGACAACAAGGCCGAGATCCTATCGATCAGTGCTCGTATATATGAGAATGTCCTGCTCAGCGACACTACGCCTGCCGAGAAGCTTCCGTCTCGGACATTCACGGTCATTCGACCTAATGGTCCATCGTTTCCCTTCGGGTTCGAGAAGTTGGCTCAAGACAGAAAGAAGGGGTTGATCAAGTTAATGAAGCACGAGGCTGACATTTTATCCTTCTTCCTAGCCCAGCTTGATCTCGTTGATCCTGATGTGATTCTCGGCCACCAGCTGGAAGGTGTCGATTACAGTATCCTTCTCAACAGGTTGCACGAGAAGAAGACACCGCAGTGGTCCAGACTCGGGCGTCTCCGCAGAGCACAATGGCCAGCAGCAATAGGCAAGACTGGCGGCAATGTTTTTGCTGAACGCCAAGTCATGGCTGGCCGCCTTCTTTGCGATCTAGCCAACGACGCTGGAAAGTCCGTCATGTTCAAGTGTCAATCCTGGAGCTTGACTGAAATGTGCAACATCTATCTTGGCGGAGACATTCGGCGAAGAGACGTCGACAACGAGGTAGCCTTGAAATCCTGGGCCACGGAGAAAAGTGGTCTGATGGATTACATTACCCACATGGAGGCGGACACCTACTTCATAGCCGCTTTAGCACTGAGCACCCAAATGCTGCCACTTACCAAAGTTTTGACGAACTTGGCAGGCAACTCATGGGCTCGGACGTTGACGGGTACGCGAGCTGAGCGGAACGAGTACATTCTCTTGCATGAGTTCCACCGGAACAGGTATATTTGCCCTGACAAGCAGTTCTTCAAGGGTCGACAGCAAAACGAGGAGACCCAAGAAGAAGGAAGTGCCGATAATAAAAAGAAAGACAAGTACAAAGGTGGTTTAGTCTTCGAGCCAGAGAAGGGTTTATACGACAAATTTGTGCTTGTCATGGACTTTAATTCGTTATACCCTTCCATTATCCAAGAGTATAATATTTGCTTCACTACCGTTGAGCGGTCTGGAATGGTTAGTTCGCCGCCTCATCCATCCTTGCCAATCACAGTCACTAATTGTTTTGTAGGCTGAAGATGAGGATGCCGTCCCAGATGTCCCAACGGAACAGGAGCAAGGCATACTGCCTAAACTGATCGCCACATTGGTCAGTCGACGACGACAGGTGAAATCGTTGATGAAAGACAAGAATGCCACGCCCGAGCAACTTGCAACATGGGATATCAAGCAGCTCGCGTTGAAGCTGACCGCCAACTCCATGTATGGCTGCCTTGGATATACCAAATCGCGGTTCTATGCGCGACCTCTGGCTGTTCTCACCACTTTCAAAGGACGTGAAATTCTGAGAAGTACCAAAGATCTCGCAGAGTCCAAGTCATTGCAGGTTATCTATGGCGATACTGATTCGGTCATGATCAACGCGAATGTCGAGTCTATCGCCGACGCCTTTAAAGTCGGCAACGATTTCAAGAAAGCTGTCAATGAACGTTACCGCCTTCTTGAGATTGATATTGACAATGTCTTCAGGAGAATCCTTCTGCAGGCCAAGAAGAAGTATGCCGCCGTGAATCTCGTCGAGGTTCCTGGGAACAAGTATGTGGAGAAGATGGAGGTTAAGGGGTTGGATATGAAACGAAGAGAATACTGCGGTCTCTCAAAGGAGATTTCCTCCCGAATTCTCAATGAGATCCTTTCCGGGGATGAGACTGAAGTTGCTGTGCAGCGGATTCACGAGTATCTGCGGGAGATCGCAGGCAAGATGCGCGAACATGCTATCCCCGTCCAGAAATACATCATCTACACACAGCTCGGCAAAGCACCCAAAGAATACCCCAATGCCGACTCAATGCCACAGGTACAAGTGGCATTGCGTGAAATAGCACGTGGGAAGAACGTTAGACGTGGTGACGTTATCTCGTACGTGGTGACGGGCGATAGCAAGACAACCTCAGAACCTGTCGCCAAGCGTGCCTACATACCCCAAGACGTTACCAAAAAGGATTCAGACTTGAAGGTAGACGTCGAATGGTATATTGGCAAGCAAATTTTCCCGCCCGTCGAGCGCCTGTGTGCCAACATCACCGGCACATCAACCTCACAATTGGCTGAGCAGCTTGGGCTTGACGTCCGTCGGTACGCCAACAACTTGTCGAACGCTGGCTCCAACGAGTTTGAGATCCACCCTCTTGAATCTCAGATCCCTGACGAGATCCGATTTGGCGATTGCGCGCGTCTGTCATTGCGCTGCAGGAAATGCAAGACTTCGTCGCCATTCGAAGGTCTCTTGGCAACGTCCACCACAAAATCTAGCCAAGGAATGACCGTCACCGCAGAAGGCGTATCCTGCCCATCCTGCTCCTCTATTGTACCAAATCTGAGTATCGTTGCGCAGCTCGAATATGCGATCCGCACTCAAACGTCGAAGTACTACGAAGGCTGGCTAGTCTGCGACGACGCGTCTTGCGGCAAGCGAACTCGGCAATTATCGGTCTACGGATCGAGATGCCTGGGTCCGCAGGGCCTGGCGACTAGTTGTATGGGCCGTATGCGCTATGAGTACTCGGAGCGCGAGATTTATAACCAGCTGGTGTACTTTTCGTCTCTCTGGGACATCGAGAAGGCTAAAGCTAAAGCAAACTCCGGCGCCACTGGGCTTGGTGGTGCGGGAAATGCTGGGTCCCTCAACGCAGAGGAGAAACAACGTGTGCTCACTCTTGCTGAGCAAAATCTGAAGCGCTTCGGTGTCCTCAAGGGTGTCGTGGATAGATATCTTGATAAATGTGGACGCCAGTGGGTTGCCATGGATAATCTGTTCTCGAAACTTGGGTTTGGGGCGATTTGAGCAATGACATCCTTGTCAGCAGGTAGAAAGGCGTTTGTATGTTGGTATTTCCTTGATGGACGGATGAATTTGCTGCAAAAGCGCCCCTGGCATGAGTAATGGACTAGGCTCGGTTGGTTTTGATGAGAGATGCGATGCGTATTGCTTTTCTTTGCATTTGGCACAACGGGGATAATCTTTCTCACGTCCCCTGTTTGTTGTATATACGGAGTTCTCAGGAAGGCAGGCATTCCTTGTTTCTGCTTTGAATCGGAGGCGTATATGCGTCAAATATTTGCTCCATATGTAGGGTGCGTCTAGTTTGAATTGGGAAGTCACTAGAATTTCACCTATTCTCATTAACTATAAAACCTCGCTCGTCTTGCATTATGAAATACCGTAGATCTACGAGTTGGGGTCTGTAACCCTTGCGGGACAAGATCAGGGCTAATGTGACAATACAGTACAGCAATGGTTCAGATACAAATCCACCTCATGCAATCATCGCATTTGCAGCATTGGTAATTTGTGCTGATTGGTCTTGTCCTTCGGCAATGTTTCGAAGTCAAAAGACGTCATATCAGTGTTAAAATAAGGAATTCACAAGCTAATCAATGTTCATGGTCTATAGAAAAATTCCTCCACAGTCAAGAGCATCGATGGATCCAAAGCACATTTTAAAGTAGTCTGAAATTCTCGCGAACTGCCACAACCACGTGTGGTGTAGAATTAATATGTATACAGTGAGAATTGGTCCAAAAGTGAACCACTTCACTCGTACCCTCATCAACACACCCGCCCAACCACCACGGCTACCCCACGCCCCTTTCTACCTCACTTTGGGCCTGATTCCAAGCCATCTCGCTCTCCTCGTCCCAAAACTAAAGCACGTGGTGTGATGCAGCCGACAGATTGAGCTCATGATAGAGGAATCTGGCAGGCCCACAACACCCTCCCATGTCCCTTGAACTAGATTAGCAACGCCATGTGAAGATAGTACTGTCTTGAACCATCCTTCAGGCTATTCGCGGCCGCTGCGTTTCACCCATCCGTATTCTTGCCCGGTCCGTGAGCCCTGCTCCTGTTCCCCGTGTGAATGAAACAGCACTGTCTGGACAGTACTGAGACGAATCATCCTCCCCACCACCCACCATGACATGCACAGATGAAACCGTCCTCCCTTGCATTGTATACAGCGTTTACTGTTTTGCTTCCGGAAGCGTGCAAAAGTTCATGGAAATACAGACTGGGAAGTGAAGACCAACGTGGACGACATTAAAAACTTAGGAGTAAAGGCGCGAAGAGGAAAAAGACGTCTAGAAATAGGTATCATATTGATGGGAACGGAACCTGAAAAACTTTTTGACACGTTTTTGATGTCCCGTAAATGCAATGTAACCACTGTCCGAGTCTATGCATGAAATGCTGCCGTGAATGCAAAGCATCGTCTATTGCTGAGTACCGGTCACTCAGTTGCCCTCTTTTGTTGTGTTCGGTGTCTCAACTGTAGCCTTTGCCATAGCAGGCGATGCCGCAGCAGACGGGGGCGAGCCTGGGTGATCTGATTCCATGCTGGCCAATAGACTGGAACACACAATGTCAGTGGATTTTCCAAAGCACTCATCGTATAGATGAACTTACCCGAACGAGTTGGTGCTGCTCGGCGCTTCTTTCACTGGAGGGGTGCCAGTCCTAGACGAGGCACCAGAGTCGTCGGCACCACGGGTGAGGGCACCTCCAGGACCAAGGCGTCTACCGCTGTTGCTACGTGAGCCGAGCATAGACATTGGACCAAGTGTGAGGTTCGTAGTTGTTTGGCGACTGGCGCCACCCTTCAGCCGGCGAAGATCATCCATACCAACCTGGTTTGGTGCAGGTTGAGGAACTTGGCCGTAGCCACGTGCGTCACCACGGCCGAGTTGTGCACGGCCTCCGGGGCCCCTTTGGTTGCTACGAGCAGCCTCAGCAGCCTTCTGAGCCGCCTGGGCTTCAACCTCAGCTCGCACCTCTTCCAGGGTCTTAGGACCTTTATTCTGTTCCTTGGAAGCCCAGTTAGCCTTTCGCAAGTCAACCACATCCATGAGCATGAACTGGAGACGGCTCGGCATATCAGGCAGGTCGACCATAGATTGAATGCGGGTGAAGTATGCGTCCATCATCGCTCTGCCCTTGTCGGTGGCATCCAGATGTCCACCAATAGTTCTCAAGAGTTTGGAAAGAGACTCGACCTCGGCCTCATCAGGAATACCGCTGTAGTCAACTAGCTTCCTGACACACTCATGCATGATACGTTCAGTAAGCATGCCAAGTTTGTACAGCTCACCAATGAACTGTACAAGACCAAGACCTCGTCTCTTGGCGGCGGCAGCCTTGTAGTACTCGTCAGAAAGCATGGTTGCCTCGAGGGTTTTCTTATCAGCACCCTCCTCAGTCTCTGGAAGATCAGTCTTCCAACCACGCTCGAACTCTTCCTGACATCGATTGAGAAGATACTTTCGGAACAAGGCACCTCCACTAACAACGTTGCCAGCCTTGTCCTTGATATTCTCATCGCGTACTTCAGGACTCATAGTCTCAAGCATTTTCTTGGCGAATTTGGCATACATTGATGCCCAGTGAGCTTCGTCAGTGGCCTTTTCAAAGAGTAGTTGAATGACTTGCCGCAGCGTTCGGCCATCGCTTTCCTCCTTGGACTGTGCGGCAATCTCCAATATCTGGTCGGAGATCCTGTCAAAGTTCTCGGGCGTCATCTTGTTCAGAGCAGCCTTTACCTTTCTTTGGACCATGGCGGGGTCCATGAGATTACTGGCGGCCGCGCTGCTTGAGGGGCCTTTGCTGACACTCATTGGCTTCCAGCCGGTTGTACTAGTCTGAAGAGCTTCGATCTTCAAGCCCGCGGTAAGCGGCATTGTCTTGGCCGCCTGAGCTTCTGCCTTAGCATTCGTAGCATTCCTCTTGCTATCTTGGCGGCGGCTGCCCTGTCTAGGGGAGTGCGGCATACTGCCCATAGCTGAGGGGGTGCGCATCATATTGTTACCACCAGTGAACGCACCAGGCCGTCCGAAGCTAGCCATGGGGTTGGCGGTAGGTCCACGTGATCCTGTCCTAGACGACATCTCGAAGCGTTGAGCAGAAGTAGTGCCAGGGGGTAGCTGGCTGCCTGTTCCAAACTGTCCCATCTGGAAAGGTGCGCCGGGGGTACTAGCACCTCTAGTGTTCTGTCTTACAGATCCACCGGCTGGACCTCGAGTGCTGGATCGCCCATCACCACCATCGCCGATGAGATTCTTGACTTGTTGGTGGAAATCAACCGATGGCTGCTCCGTAAACACGCTCTTGAACTGCAGCAAGAAAGCAGAATCATACTTGAATGAGGTACCCTTCTTGGCAACAGCAGCATTCAGGGCCGGATTTGGTGAGTTGATTCCGGGTGGATAGATGTCTGTCTTGATCACATCCAAAAGTCGGGCCGTCTTCAGCGACTGGAGAGCAGCACTGGGCTGCGGGGGCTCAATGGACTTTGTATTCAAGAGGGCAAGGTTGAGAGCCTGCGGCTTGGGGGCTCGGCCGCCAGGGCCCGGCTTCGCGCCACCAGTAGACGACTTGTCATTGAGACTAAGACCCGCCAACTTGTCCGCTGTAGATGATGCCTCGTCCTTCTCGAGTTCTTTGACGTCTTTCTTGAGGAGATCGGCAACACTCGGGGCACCTGATTCACCAGCAGCTCGCTTACGTTCCTTCTCTTCCTCAAGACGCTCCATTTCTCTCTCTTGTTCACGGAGCTTTCTGTCATTTTCGGCAGCATTGGCAGCTCGGGATTCATCCTCAAGCTTCTTCTTAGCCTCTGCTTCGGCCTTCTTCTGACGGGTCATTTCCTCCTGCTCCTTTTCACGTCGAGCGTCTTCTTCTTCCATTTCGCGGATCATACGCTCTATCTCATCGTCTTCGGTTTCATTGGTTTGCTCAGCTGTCACTTCGGCGGCTTTCTCATCAGCCGGTTTTTTCTCAGCACTGGTCTCCGCCGCCTTGACATCGTCAGCTGACTTGACCTCGTCTAAAGTGGTTGGCTCTGCCTTGATCTCTTCAGCATCAACTGTGGCCTTATCAGAAACGGCCTCGTCTTCCTTAGCTTTGTCGCCACTGGTTGACTGTTTTATCTTTTCCATAAATTCGGCCCTCTTCTCCTCTGCAGTCTTCGTGTTGGACGTGCTGTCAGTGCGCCCATGAGCCGAAACAAACGACTTGGGCGTAGAGGTCTTTGGAGGGGGTGTGGGAGTGGATGCCACTACCGGTGGGGTGCGAGACTGTTGGCCCGTAGGCGCAGGCGAAGCCGGTGCCTTCAGATTCTTGACATCAAGGACGTCTCCGGACTCGAATTTGATGCTAATGGCAGCGCTCTTCCTCTGGGGACGAGCGAATTGGGGAGAAGACACGACGGCTGGCTTCAACTGTGCTGCCTGTTGCTGTGGCGTACCGTGGGCAATGGGTGGTTGGCTTTGACCAGTGCTCGAAGCAGGTCGGTGCTGTTCAGATATTTGCGAATTGCTGCGCGACATTGGCTGCCCGCCCGAAGGGTTATAAGGTCCGGGCATGTGAGGCTGCGCAAAGCCAGGAACTGGTGACTGTTGCATCATGGGATACATGGGATAGCTGGGCATCCCTATGTTTTGCGCTCCGGGGTTGTAACCAGGAAAGAAGTTCTGCTTCGCACTTGTTAGTAGATTGTCAGGCGAGATGCCCATACGATCCCCGTTGTGAGGAGCCTGCGTAGGGGCGGGCAAGGAGTGCTGGAAGGGGACCATGAACGTCTCGGATGCTGTTGGACCACCCGATCTGTCTGACGAGAAGTAGCTACCTTGGCCACCTTGTCGCCAGTCTTCGCCCATACCAACTCGGTAATCTGGACGCTTACTATAGCGTTTGGGCTTCTGGCTATGGTCGGGTTCATGTCTGAAAGAGTCTGATTTATCTGATCGACGTTGTTGACCCGAGTACTTCTCGGAATCGCCACGACGACCTTTTTTCTTGTTCTTGTTGTTGAAAGAACGCTCAAAATTTTGTTGGGGCTGGTGGAAATGTACCTGATTGGGGCCTGGTTGCTGGTAGTAGTACGAGGCCATGGGTGGCATGTTGCCCATGTTACCCGGGGGCATATTGGGTGGTTGCTGAGGCATAGCGGGTGCCAAAGCAGGACTGCGGTTTTGCGGCGGCGGTGTGTTGAATTGATGTCCACCACGGCCATTGCCAGCGAAGTTGGGAGCCATTCCACCGCGTCCCTGGTGGCCTTGTTGACCGCGGTTGAAGTTAGGGGGGTAACCCATCGAGGGGTTATAGGGACCACCATTGTATGGGCGTCCGCCACGACCACCTTGGAATCCACCACGACCCATTACGCCAGGAGTGCCAGCTGTGTTGCTCATGTCGCTAACATTGGAGCCACGTCGCATATGTGGTGAGTGAGGAGCACCGAGGGCACCCGGTTCCTGGGAAGTAGAGGGTGTTCGCATGTGCTGCGATCGATCTCCGTCAAAGCTGCCGAAGTTGAGGGTAGCGCTGGATGGAGCACCGCTGGAGGGAGGTTTGCCACCGCTGACGGCGGGCATAGGGATCGGAGAAGGTGAGTTACGGGGCTCAGTAACACCACGGCCAGCTGCACCAGGAATGGGGATGGGTGCAGCGGAGGGCTGGGGAGTGCTATGTGAAGCGGAGGGAGAGTCCTGGTAGCCGAACTGAATTCCAGCCTTGGGGGCACCGGATCCGCCGTTGGCGGAGTAGCTGTTGGGACCGTTGGCACTCATGGTGACAGAGGTCTTGCGGGTGTGATCGGCGTGGCCGTTGAGGTTGGAGGTGCCGTGGGCGACCGGGGGAGCGTTGGGAACCGCGGCGGGGACAGCGGGCATGATATTGGGTCGGCCGTTCAGAGGCGAGACGGACGACGACTTTGCATGGTGCGACGACTGCACGTGGGAGCCGGTGGCTACAATGGGCTGGTTAGACCCAGTCGCAACAACGGGCGTCGCAGGCTTCTTGACTGCGCCGGCAGCAGAAGCGTAAGACGGTGCAGCGGGAGCCGCAGTATTGTTGGACGCCTGGTTTGCGGCTGTAGAAGTCATAAGTAACTTTGGTGTCGCGGGTGGATGAGTCGTATTCGCAAACACAGTTTTCTGGTCGTTTCCTTGGGCTGGGGGGACGTGCGGGATAATGCTTCCTTCCGGGGTGGCGAAGCGCACAGCAAGAAGGAGAAGACAGCAGTTGAAAGACGTCTGGGCCAAGGAATGAATGACAGAATGCGGTCGACGCGATGAATCGGAGTGGAAAGGAAGGCAAGTCTCGCTCTGGCGGGAGACGGTGGCGCAAATTAATTATGTGAGGAGCGGATCTCGTATGTCGGTCAACGCCGTGAATCCGATGCTACGGGTTCGGCGGAGAAGAGCGGAATGTGGATTATGCGGTCGCGCAGAGTCTCGAGGAGAGAGTCTACGACTGCTCGGGAGATGGTTGGATGGGGTGTGGTGTCGCTGTGCTGCGGAAGAGGCAGGACAGGAGAGAAAGAGGGCGACGGGGCAAAGGCAGGCAGCGCGAGCGCAGGGCGGGCGTGCGTTGCGTGCGTTGGCTTTGCGGGTGTCGAGAGCGGAGTCGGGGGGGGAGATTCTCTGTAAGCGAATACAGAGAAAAATGCAGTTCCAGAAATGTCCGTCCTTGATCTGAAATGATGCAAGGAGGCAGGGAGGAAAAAGGTTAACGACCGTCAGAAGGAGATGTCTTCCTGGGCCGATGTGTGATGATCTGAGAGATCAGTTGTGGGTTGGAGAAAAGCAGAAAACTTTTGGACCTGGGAAATTTTTTTGGGAGAGGGCAAAGGCAGCGAGCGGCCTGGGGGTGGTCGCTGAGATGGGCTGGGATGAGACGACGGGGAGAGTGGGCAGAATGGGCAGAATGGGCAGTGGTGCTTTGGGCGCTGGCTCTGGCTCTGGGCCGCCATGGGGCGTTCGGTTTGGTGTGTGCTGTGCCGGGGGGCCGCACACCAGGGCAATCCCCCCCCCATCAATTACCCATTCTCTGCCCCATCGCATCCCATCCAGAGCCCAGGCTCAGGCTATCTCCGTGCGTCCATTCAGGGCTGCACATGGTTTTCATCCATCACCAGGTCATTCATCAATCGTCACTGCCTGTCCCCCAGCTGCGCTAGTGTGGCCTTAGCATTCCGCAGAGGCCCTATCGGGCAAAGCCTGTGTCTTCAACAATCAATGGATAGTCTGCCAAGGTCACAGCTATTGTTGTAATGTGCCATCATCGCCGTCAAGTCGTGTCAGTGACCAGAATGAAGTCTCGCATCAGCTCTTGTTGAAAGTGTGACTATCGCCCTACATCCGGTGAGGCACATCTGTATTCAGTGAGGAATGTGGCCTGCGTAACAGCCCGTTGATTCACTAATTGCCAACGGAGAAGGGCCAAACACATGCTGTACCTTCGGTATTCAAGACTCATGGATGGATCTTTTCTTGCAAGTGAGTCATCGACCAAGCACAGCCATTTATGGTGCTCATCTCTGCGTTCAATCCGTTCTTAAAATCAAACAGCTTGCCATTGGCACAACCGGCTTACTGATGCGACTTGCTGGGCAGATTGATCTGATATCGCACCGAGCTGAAGGCCCATACCTTTTGTCTCCTGCCCCTCGCCACACAGCCATCCTCTTCTTCTTCTCAAGTCCCTTCTCTCTCTGTTGAGATCATGGCCGATCCAATCACTCTGCATCTGCCGATGCCTAAACTCCGGGTGTCTGGGTACCTTCTGAATGTCTCGTTTCGTTTTTGAATTCAGACTTCCTATCAATCGTGGAAAGAGCTACCCCGTAGCTCAATCACTGCGCTAAGCCCTCTTGAGCCACTTGTATGACTTAGGCAGGGTTGTGATATTAGTCACTTAGTCTTAGTAACTAAATTAGTAACTAAGCTTAGTCTTAGTTTTAGTCACCCTCATGACTAAACTAATTAGTTTTAGTCACCCTTATGATTAAACTAAGGTTTCTTAGTCATTTTTTTAGTAACTAATTAGTTATTAAAGTGATTAAAGTTTTTTTATTAATAATAAAAATAATATTTAAAAAATATATTTAAAAATAAAAATAAAATAATAAAGTATATAAATTTAAAAAAAGTTATATAGTAAAAATATGTTAAAAAAATAATAAAACTTTTATTTAAAATATATAATTTATAACTTTTAATTATAATTATAATTCTTTTTTTTAAAATTATTTTATTATAAATTAATTAATAAATAATTAAGAAAAAAAGTTTAATTATATTAAATTAAAAAAAACTTAAAGCCTATTTAATTTTCTAATATATTTAGCCCTCCCCTTACCTTTTCTTCCTTTAACTGTAAATTTTCAATATATTATGCTTGTAATAACCTATAACTTTTAATATCCCAACTTTTTAATAATGTTAACGCTTTAACTACTTTTAGCTTTAGCTTATTTTTATTTTTAGTAATTATATTACTAGAAATAAAAAAGCATCGTTCGATCGAAGCACTAATAGCTAGTATAACTAAAAAACGACGTGCTAAAATCGATAAAATAAAGAACTAAAACGCGTTATTATACCACTATTTTAATAGTATTTCCTATAACTATTAATATATTTTTCACTTAATTTTAAATAATAAAATAATACTATACCTTTTTAAGAAAAGCCTCTTTGTATAAATAACGATTTAATTTAAATAATATATCGTTATCGTTATTATCGCCAAGATATAAATCTTTATCGCTATCGGAAAATAATTCCGAATTTATTACATAAATTAGATTATTATTAATATCCGTTTTGTACTCAGTTTTAACCTTATTAATTATTAGTTATTGTTTAACCATTATTGCGCGAAGGGCCTTCTGCTTAGTACGAAGGGACAATTACTTTATACGAGCAAAAACAAAGCCAATACTAGATAGCCGTCGTAAATAAATAGCACGTGCAATATGAAAAAATAATACGTATATAGTACGTACGTCGGGTAAAAAATAACCGGCGTAAGTAAGTATTACGTACGACGGCTATAAAATAGCTAACGTAAGCAAGTTATACGTACGTCGGATATCCTGTATAAAAACTTATATACTTTATACGAAATCCTTTTTAAAGGTTTTTTTTTTTTAAAAATAAATATAAATAAATTAATCGTATAATTATTTATATTTGTGTGACGACCCGGTCTACCTAGAGATCGGTTCAGTAGGGTTTTGATTCGGCAAGAATTGCAGAAATAGAGTCGGTAGTTAATTATTTTTACAAAGTCGTCAGGAAGTTTCTCCTATTCAATTCTAAGAACGAAGTAAATACTTAGATTAAAAAATGAGTAAAAAAATAACTAGATACGTAGAATTCCCTTCCTTCTTATAACATTTTTTCCCTTATACTATTGCCTTATATTCAGTGCTGTTTACTAAGCATTATTGATTGTTGCTTTTATTTTGCTTAGTGCTGCTTACTGAGCGTAACTAATTAATGTTACGTAATTTATGCGTATTTTTTAAATATGCATTTTTTCGTTAATCGTGTTTAAACTACTTATTTTTTGCTAGGCCTGAACAATAAGCTAGTTAAAATGTTAGTTCGTAACATTATTCCTCTCTTTTTATTATTATTGTCTTTAACAATAAAAAAATGTAAGTACCCCGTCCGCTGCGTTTTGGTTTTTCTTTTTTTAGTCTCCGACTAATTTCCTATTATGTTAAACTAAATCCGAAAACCTTGCGCGAAACCTAAAAACTCTACCGCTTATCGAATTAACTTCGTTAACTTTTTCAACGACAACGGTTTTAAAGTTATGCCGTATACACGTTACGATCTTTTAAACCTTAAATATGTTATAATAAACGGAATAAAAAAATGTAAAAAATGCATTTCTGTTAAAATAAACTGTAATAAAAACTACAAGCCCTTTTTTTCTTTTCGGAACATTTATTCCGAACATTAGTATATTAAACAAAAAAAAAAGCATAATTAAAAAGCGATTGCTTCGCGCTTAACAAAAAATAAACGACACGCTTTTAAAGTTAATGCGCTTAAAAAAATAAAATTTTTTTTTAAAAAAACGTAGTGTTAAAATGGTTCAACAAAGCATAAATACGCTTAATAAACTAAATAAAATTAACCGGATTAAGGATAAATAGCAAAAAATCGCAAAAGAACAGACTCGCTTGTCGGAGTTTTTTACTGTTTTTGATTTCGATTAGTTTTCGCTCGATTTTTTAAGTGTTAACTTTTTTTCGTTTTTAGTCGATCCGGGTTCTAGCGGTAAAAGCGTTTAACCGCTTTTAACGCGTTCGCCAAAAACTTTTTAAGTTCCTATAAATTCTTTATATATAAGTAACTTTTCTATTTAACTAAATACTAAAGTTCTTTTTTATGCTAACGTAAATTTAATATATTTTCGACTTTATATTCGTTTTGGTTGATTTCGACTTTTAGTTTTGTTTAAAGTTTAACGTTCTTTGGTATTGGTTTTAATAATAAAATATAGAAAACTGGGTGTATTTTTATTCTTTGAAGTAATAATAGTCAATAGTTTAAATTCGAAAGTTTTTCCGAAATTTTGAATGGTTTAATGAACTTGTATCTAAGTTTTGCATTTGGTCGTTTTTTGGCTTTAATGTTTTTTGTTAAGAGATAAACTTTATCCCTTTTTTTAAAAGTCGGCTCCGAAAACCTTTTTTTATCCGCGTAACGTTTTATACGTTTTTATAAAAACATTATTTCTTTTTATAAGTACCGATATAATCTTATAAGCTTATCGGCTTTTATTTTAGTTTTAAATGCTATAATTTTATCCTAAATAAGTTGCCGTAAAACATTTAAGTTATAACTATAGTTTGCTTTAAAAAGTAATATACTTATGTTTTTATTGTTTAAACTATTATAAACTAGTTATGCCGTAAGTAACTTTATAACTTAATCGTTTTATTAATAATTAATATAACATTTAAAATATGCTTTTAACATTTAGTTTAATCGTTTGTTTTGTTTATTTGCTTAAAAATAATATGCTGTCGTTATTTTATGTTTTGTGCCGATAGCGTAAACTAACGATTGCTAATATTTCGAGGCCATAGTTTTTCCTTGATTTATGATCTATTTTTTAGGCTATCCGTAATTAAATACTATATGCCGAATGATCACATAAGCTATGTTTTCTGCTAAAGTAGCTTCTTTATATAAGATAAACAATCTATATTTTGTTGTTTTATTAATAACAACTAAGATATTATTATAGTATATTTTTGTTATAGGTTTTTTCGATTTAAAAAGTTTCGTAATAAAATCGAATACTACTTTTAACTATGCTTTACTTAATAGTAGTATTAGCTGCAATAAGCCGTAAGGTTTGTGTCGCTATAGCTTTGCTTTGTTATAAAGATTACATTTTTGCAAAACCTTTTTAACTACTAACTTTGCTTCTAAAAAGTTATAGTTTTTTCGTAAACAAGTAATAGTTTTAAACCATTTTTAATGTTTTGCAAATAGATACTCGTGCAATTTCTTAACTAATTTTTTTTGCAGTTCCGGTAAAATATAAAGCTTGCTTTTATATGTTACTATATAAAACATATCGTTAATGTTTTATCGATAATAATCTCGAAATTCCGTTTCGTTTAGTAATTTCGATTTCGGAACGTTATTTAAATAAGCTACTAAACGTTTTTTTTACTTTTTATAGTCGTTAATCGTTATTGCTATAATAAAATTCCTTGTTTCGTTAGGTTTTAAAATAGCGTAGTTTTTAGATTTATTTTAAATCTCGTGTTTTAGCTTTTTATTTAAAACATTTGCTTTAGCATTTTTAGTTCTTTTAACGTAAATGATTTTAACGTTAAACTGTGCTATAAATTCTTACTATCGAATCTGTTTTCGATTAAGTTCTTTAGTGGATAAAAACGACGTAAAGTTTTTATAATCGGTAAAAACTTTCACCGGCGCTTTAGCTCTAATAAGATAATGCTTCTATTTTTGAAAAGCATATATAATCGCTATTAATTCTTTGTCGTAAATAGGATAATTTAATTAAGGTCCGGTTAATTTTTTTGAAAAAAATGCGACTAGGTACAGTTTGCCGTTGTTATTTCGTTGCTTAAAATATTTTCTAATAGCAAAGTCTAATGCATTTGTTTCGACTTCGAATTTTTTGTTTAGATCTAGAAGTCATAAAATAAAGTTACTAAATATTTTGTCCCTTATCTTTTTAAAAGCTTTTTGTTCCAATTTTCCCTATTGAAATAGAACATTTTTTCGCGTTAAGTTCGTAAAAACTGCTGCAATCCTTCCGAAATCTCGTATTAATGGTTTTATATAATTGGTAAACCTTAAAAATGCTTTAACTTCTTTAACAGATTTCGGCGGTTGCTATTTTTAAACGGCTGCGATTTTTTTTTCTTAAATTTAGATTTGTCCGGATATTATCGTAAAACCTAGGAAATCTACTTCTTACTAGTAGAACTTAGTCTTTTTAAAATATATCTTAATCTTTGTATCTTGTAATGTTTAAAGTATTAATCGTACGTGTTTTGTATATTTTTTTTATATGTTTAAATATATTAAAATATCGTTTAAATAAACTATTACGAATTTTTTTAAAAACATTTGTAAAATATGCGTAAAACGTCGCTGTTATAATGCTAAAGCGTTTATTAAACTTTCCTACATAATGAAATACTTGTATAGTCCTTTATTTATAGCGAATGCTGTTTTATATTCGTGGCCTTTCGCTATTCGAATCTAATGAAATGCTTTTGGTATATCAATCGCCGTATACTATTATACTTTGTAAAGCTGATTTCGTAAGTTATTAATTTTTAGTATCGGTTTTGCGTCTTTAATCGTAATATTATTTAACGCTTTATAGTCGATACAAAGTCTTTTTGCTTCGACTTTTTTGCTATCGATTATTTTTAGTACTTAAAGTAATTATAATCGTGCTAAAAATGTTAAAGGTTTGATAAATCTTTTTGCTAGATTTTTTTTAACATATTTTTGTTTTTTACGCTTTTGTTTTATGCTTTTAAGTCGAGATCTGTAGAATAGTAGCTTGGCTCCTTTTTTTAATAGTATCTCGTAATTTTATAAGCTATATTTTAATAACGTTATGTTTTTTTTTGTTCCAAATAGTTTTTAAAACTCTTGAAATTCTTTTGGAATATCGAAATTAGTTTTTTTTAACTCTTTTTCGGTTATAAGTTAAATAAGTGTCGTTTTTAATCTGCGTGCGACCTTTTTTTAAAATGCTATAAAAGCATAACTACTTTTTGGTATTTTTTACTAGAGTTAATCGGTTTTTTAGTTAATTCGTAGGGTTAGCTTGCTTATAACTAAGGTAACTTTAAAATTATTTTATACTAAGATATACTTGTAATATTAAAAAAGATTTGTTTCTGTTTTTTTTAAATTTTTATAAAAAGTGCTGCAGTTTTTCGTAGTACTTTTTTTTAGTCGTATGTACTTAAACTCCTATTAAAGGTCGTAAGTCCGTAAAGGTCTTTTTTCTATATCTTACGGTATAGTTATACTTATTAATAATTCGTAGTAATATAAAACTACCGGTTATTTCCGGTATTAATAATTGCTTGGATCGGATGTTTATAATACGTAACTATCGTAGTTAATCGTTTGTTTTGTATTAAAATATTTATATGTAACAAAGGTTTCGTTTCTGCTATATTAATCGACTGTACGTTTTTTACTATCGATTCTTGATATTTTTTAACTACTTTTGTAGTTTGTTAAGCTTATTTTTTGTTCGTTAGTTTTATATTAACTGGTTTCGTTCGTTAATCGTTTTATACGCTTTTTGGTACAACTTTTTAAAGCTAACTTTCTGTTCATTTGTCATGTCTTTAGTTTATTTTTCAATCAGTTCTAAACGTTGTTCCTACTGCGTTAAATGATCCGAAGTTTGTAATTGCGATATCGTAAGGTTTTTTCTTTTTATAAATCGCAAAAGTCTTTTTTAATTTTTTTTGCTTTTAAGTTTTTTAACAATTTTAGATTTTATAACTGCATAGACTCGGCATTCGTCTCTATAGCAATTGTTAAGAGAGTTGCGGCTTTGTATGCAGTTTTTAGGCCATTCGGGATCTTCCCCGAATATCGCATAGCCTTCGCTATACTTTATAACAAGTACTACTTCTCCAATCTTATCGTCGAAATATAGAAATAAGATTAGTTAACTATAATTTCGTTCTAAAAACCATTCGTTCTTAAATTTGTCCTCCAAATGGTATAGACAAAAGTTATAGATATATAATATCTATAAAAAAGTGCCGTAGCTTTTGTTTATATAGCTTACTTCCTTTTTGTTTTTTTTTTTTACAGCAGTTTTTTCGCTGTGTTCGAAATACAATGTAATAATTGTACTAATTAATGCTATGTCGTTATAGGACAGGTCTTTTCCCGTCGTTGCGAACTAATTTCTTTTTGTAAAAGTGCTTTAAATTATGTTAATATATTTTTGGAGCACCTGTGGTTCGTTTGAAAATTTCTTCAGATCTTCGAAATCGATAACCTTTTTTTATAACTAACTTTATTTTAAGGACTTTAGCTGTTTAAAAACTTTGCGCTAAGCCTTAGTTACTTTAATTTTTGTTATATAAGTACTAGTTTTTTCGATTATATCGATATTGGCTTAGATTCCTTTTAAGTCCTTTTTATTTTGGGTAAAAGCTCGTTTAAAATAAAAGTTATTCAAATTTTATCGTATGGCTTTCGTTGCTATATCTTTAAGTTATTTTTCGTAAAATTTATGTTAACATTTTTTATATCTGCACTATAAACCATACTCGGGGCATTCTTCGCCTTTAGGCTAACCGAGGTCTTTTTTTTCTAGCAAAGTTTTAAATGTTTTAATGCTTTCTTTTTCTTTTAGAGTCAAAAGGTGTCGTTCTATTATAAAAACGTTATTATTGCTTTCATTGCTTGCGTTATTCGCGGCTATTTGTTTTTCAAGTACTTTTTTAGTTTTAGGCTTAAAACATTTGTTGGCGAAGTGTTTTTTTTTCTAACAGTTGTAACAAGTAACTTTGTTTAAGTCAGTTTTGTCTTTGTTTTTTTTTTGTCGCTAATTCGACTGTTTTTTGTTATTTATGTCGATTTTTATTAGTCCGGATTAAATTCCGTAAAACGTGTTATTGTTTCTTCGCTTCTTGCTTATATTAGGATTAACTCGCTTAGCCTTATTTTTTTTTTCCAACTTTTTAGAATAGTTACGATTATCGATTCGTATCGCATTTATGATATAGGTTTCGAAATCCTTTAAACGTTCCATCTTGTAAAAATCGTCTTTAACCTCATTTTTAAGTCCTTTATAGAATTAATCTATAAAAATATTTTTATCATCCCAATTTATGCATGAAAGTAGTTGTTTAAATTTAGCTGCATACTTAAAAGCTAGTCTTTTTTGTTTTAGTTGCTTAAGTTTTCGAGCCGCTGTTTAAGCTTTTTTTAAGTTATTAAAAAATTTTTTAATCCGATTTTCGAAATAAGCGTAGTTTAAGAACATTTTGATAGTTTCATCTTTTCGTTGATCTTCTATGTTGTTAAAATAGTCTCGCATAATCGGTTCGAACTACTTAATTGCGCTTCTTTTAAAAAATCTAGCAATACAAAAAATTTTTTCGGGTTCGGTTAGCATGTTTTGCTCGTAAAACAATATATAAGCTTTAGCTTAAATAAAAAATGTCTATACATATTTATTTGTACCGTTAAAATAAATAAAAGTAAAGAACTTATATCTTTTGCTTAGTTGTTATTTTTTTACAGCTTGTTGTTGCACATTTAGTTGTTCGTTAGCATTTTATAACTTTATAATACGCTGCTGCATAGCCTGTATTTACTGCGCAATGTCTGCCATAGTTACCGTTAGGCCAGCAATCGTGCTGCCACTAAGTGTCGGAACGCTTAGTGCTATTTTAAGATGTCGTAATTAACTACGCAGTTAAACTACTGCAATAAATCAATAATCTTTTAAAATATAACAACCCGGTCTACCTAGAGATCGGTTCAGTAAGGTTTTGATTCGGCAAAAATTGCAAAAGTAGAGTCGGTAGTTAATTATTTTTACAAAGTCGTTAGGAGGTTTTTCTTATTTAATTCTAAGAACGAAGTAAATACTTAGATTGAAAGATAAGTAAAAAAATAACTAAATACGTAAAATTCTTTTCTTTTTTATAACATTCTTTTCTTTATACTATTGCCTTATGCTCAGTACTGCCTACTAAGCATTACTAATCGTTGCCCCTGTTCTGCTTAGTGCTGCTTACTGAGCGCAACTAATTAATGTTACGTGACTTATGCGTATTCCCTGAATATGCATCTTCCCGTCAATCGTGCTCAGACCACTTATTCCCCGCTAGGCCTGAACAATAGGCTAGCTGGAATGTTGGTTCGTAACAATTTGTTTATTAATACATATAAAGCTTATTTAATACTAATTAATAGTTATAAAACGATTATAAATTAATAAAAACGAAAAAAACAGTTAATCGAAAATTATAATAATACGATTTTACGTTTTTGCTTTATTTCCGTTTTATATTTCCGGTTTAAGCAAATTATATAAAAAAATTTTAAAAAAATTTATTTTAAATTATATTTAAAAAAAATAGTAAACCGATTTATACGATAAGCTTTATATAATAGTTAAAAACAAATTCTAAATTTTATTTAAACAATTGGCTTTATAGGCTAAAATAGCTTTATAATATAGCTTTAACGAAAATAGCGTTAAAAAATATTTTATATTAAACGAATAAAAAAACAACGACAACTTTAAATTATTTAATAATTTATTTAATAAACTTATAATAACGTACGTAATATATTACGTATTATTATATAAATAAATTTATATAACAAGCGATTATTTGTTTTCCTTTATTTAAAAAAAATTTAAAAACTAAACGAAATTTTAATTCGATAAGCTTATATAAACCGTAAAACAACTATTTTTTATATAATTAACAAATTAAAAAATATAATTCGAAAATGATACTTTAAATATAAAATTAGCTAAGTTTATATAAAGCAAATAAATAGTAATTAATATTTACTATTAAAAGCTTTATATAATTTAATTATTACGATTTTAAAAATTATTTAAACCGAATATTTAATAAACTATTAAAAAACTACTATAAAAAAACCAACTATATAAATAATTTTAAACTTTCTAACTTTTTTTTATTATATAGCAAACCTTATTTTAATATATATTATAAAATTTTATTATATTAAAATATAATATTATAAACGGCTAAATCGATTTATATAAATTTATAGCTTTTTAAACTTTATTAACTTATTATATAATATATTATTAAATAAAATACATTAGTTCGTATAACTATATTAAGTTTTAAAAATTAAAAAAGATTATTATTACGCGGTTTTTTTTAAATTTTTTTAAACTTTATTAAATCGTATTTTTAAACTAATATTAGCCCGAAAGTAACGTAAAAAAAAATATACAATACGCTTAACGTATATTTTAATATAAAAATAAACTATATTTAATATTAAAACAAATAAATTATAACGAATTTTTAATAGATTATACGAAATAATTTAGTATTAATAAAACCGGAAATATTAAAATAGCTTTTCAAAACTTTTTATATTATTTAACACGTTTTTAAGCTAGATTTTTAAAAAAAAGTTCAGCTATATTTAACTATTACATAAATATATAACGGCATGCCTAAATTTAAATAAGCGTTAATTAATATAAAAAACTTATATAAAAGCTTATTTTTAAATCTTTATATTATAATATAAATTTCGGTATAATAAAAAAACAAACTATAATTTATATAAAACAAAATTTTTTATACATATTATAACAATAAAAAATATAATAATAACCGTATATAAAAATAACGTAATAAAAAATTATTCCGTAATTATATATATTATAATTTATATAGTTTTTACGGTTTAAAATTTTAACGTTTATTTAATTATATAAATAAAAAATGCTTTATATATTTTAAACTAAATTATTAGTTTATAAAATATTTTAAAAAAAAAATTACTTACGTAAAGCAATATTTTATTAAATATAACGGCATATAAAACAAAAAAGTCGATATTTACGTCGTTAATTTTAAAAAATATTTTAAAATAAAAAATAAAAACAATTTATTATATAAAAAAAACGAAAAAAAAAAGCCTATAAAAAACAAAAAACTAAAATCTTATACTATATAATAAACTAATTATATATATATTAAATAACCCGAAAAAATATTTTAAAGCTTAATAATTTTTTATACGATAATATAAAACTATATAATATATCGGTTTTGATATTAAAAAACCCGTACGAAAATATTTATTAAAGTATTTTTTAAAATATAAAAACTATATAAATATTAATTATCGGCAAATTATAAACATTAATATACGTACGAAAGTTTTTAAAAATAAAGATTAATTAAACTTTTAAAGAAATTTCCGTATAATTTAAAAAAGCTAAAAATATAATATCGATTAAAACAATTAAAGTCAATATATTAATTAATTTAATTCGATTTTTTATTTTTAACGCTTTTATGCTTTTTTATTTTCGTTATACGATATAAATCGATAAAAAACGTATTATCATAATTTAATAAATAAAATAATATAAAACAATAAATCGTACGCTATAATTAAAAAATAAAGCTATAAATTTTTTTATTTCGGTTATATAAAATAAACTTTATATTTTATAAAAATAAAACTACGGTAAATATATAAAAAAACAAGTTATTAACGCGTAAAAGAACTTTATAACTTATTAATAAAAATTAGCTATAACGTTTTTTTAAAAGTTTTTAATAAAATTAAACAAATTTATTATTATTACTAATTATATATAATAATACTTTAAAGATTTAAATTTTTAATTAAAAATAACTTATTTTTTAATTACGAAATAGTTATTAACGTCGTATATATTAACGGCAAGCCCGTACTATATATAATCGACGTTAAAACAGGATTTTAGGCCGCCACGTTTTTAAAATCTTTTTCCGCGCGAAATATTTAAAACGCCTTATATTAATACTAAATCTATATATATTAAAAACTATTAAACGTAATTATATATAATATTAATAAAAATTTTTCGTTTAAAATTTTTAAAATAACGCGCGATTAATAAAATCTTTATATAAAAAATCCTGGTTAAAACTTATTAAAATATCGGAAAAATTAAACAAATATATAAACTATTTTATTACATGTTTAATATTTTATATAAAAAACTTTTAAATATAATAAACAATTATATAATTTTATAAATTATAATAAAAACTTTAAACAATATAGCTGGTTTAAATAATTTAGTATTTTTTTATTAATTTTTAAAACTTATTTTAAAATTGTAACAAATTTTCCTCTTTTTTTAAATATTGTACAAAAAACAAAAATAATTTAAAAAGCTATAAAAACAATTCGGGAAAAACGTATAAAAACAAACGTTAACCGTATAATAAATATATAAAACGGCTTATTATATAACGTTTTTTAGCCTTTTTTATAATCGGAAATATTTATATAACGTAAAAAAAACGGCTAAAAAAAACTATTTAAAGTTATAGTAATTAAAAAACAAAACGTAATTTTAAATAATAGCTAAAGATTTTGTTATATATAAGTTAAACCGTATTATTAACTATTATATAACGATATAAAACTCGAAATATTTATTATATAATAAAACATTTTATTAAAAATTATATTTTAAAAACTATAATAAGTATTTAATCTATTAAAACGTAAATAAAAACGTTTAAAAAAACATTTTATTATATAAACATTTTTTACCGAAAAAAAAGTCAGATTTTGTTTTTATAATATAATTTCGTTAAAATAAAAAAATTAATACGTTTAATAAACTATTTAAAAAATCAGATATAAAAAAAATTAATAATTTATTAACGTAAAACGTATTTATTTTTATATAGTATTTCGATAATATATTAAAAACTTTTTATATTTTTAATATATATTTAATATAAAAAATTAAAAATAAAATAATTATTCCGTATAAGAAATCTAAAATAATTATATAAAAATACGGAAATAAAAAAAGAAAACATTTTTTATTTAATTTTTAACGATTTAATAAAATAATTAACGTTTTATATTAGTTTTAAGCTTTATATTAATTTAATTGTACGGAATAAAAAATAAATTAAAAAATATTATATAAATATATATATAAGTAATAAACAAATTAATTCGAATTATTTATATATAACTTCTAAAAAAAATTCGGAATAAATATTTAATAAATATTTTATTATATATTATATAGTTTTTATATAACTTAGCCAAATTAAGCTTATATTAATATAAAACGTATTATATATATTATTATAAAAAATTTAAAATACGTATTTTAACATATAATTTATATTTATTTTTAACCGAAAAAAAGCTTAACGGTTTTAATATTATTACGTTATAAACTAATAATATATTTAGTTTTATTATATTAAAGTTTTTAAAACTAAAAAAATAAAAATTAAAAAAAAACAAAATTTTACGTAAAACTAAAAACTATATTTATATAAAACGTTATAATAAAATTTAATAATAATCAAATTTTATTCGAAAATAAAAATATTTTTTTCGTATAAAAAAGCTAAATATTATAGTTATTAAAAATTGATTTAATTATATATACGGCGTTATAAAACTATATAACGTAATACGCGAAAAAAGCATATATCGTATTAATATACTAGCTTAAAACGGCGTACGATTTTTCCGTTATAATATAAATTACAAAGCTAAAAATAAACATATTAAAATATTAAACATATAACTAAAATAGCAAATAAAGAATTTATTACGCAGTTTACGGTTTATTTTATTTAATTTTATTTATATTAAACTATTTATTTTTACCGACGGATTTTTTATAAATAACGCAGATTTTTTATCGTAATTTGGTTTTTTAATCGTATTAGCTAAAAAAACGCATACAAATAACAGCTTTAAAATTTACGGAAATATTATATATTAAAGCTTTTTAAAATATAAAAAAATTATAAAAAGCATATTTATAAATAAGTTATATAGTATAATAACTAGTTTTAATTACGTTATTATTTTTAATATAACGTTATAGTAAATTATTTATACGTTTAAATTAAACTAAATTCTAATAGTTATTTGTTTTAATTTACGTTTATTATATAAATGCTTTATAAAATTAAGAATAACTACCGAAAAATAGTTAATAATTAACGTAATATCGTTATGTAAAACGTATAAAAATCGTAAAATTTTAAAAATATAATAAATTAATAGCAAAAACAATCTATTAAACGTATTTACGAAAAAAAACCTTAATTAAACGTTTATATAATTAATTACGACTAATCGATTTATTATATAAATTAAAATATTCGTTAACCGGTTAAATTAATAATAATAAATTCGTACTTTATTTTTTTTTACGTATTTTCTTTTATGCTATATTAATTTTTTTTTTTTTTTAAATTTTTTAAATAATATAAAAGATTATTATTTTACCGTATAAAATAATATAACTACACGTTTAATATTACGTTTTTAAAACATTAATTCAAAACATAAAAAAAGAATTTAATTTATAACTATAAAAATAAAAATATCGTACTATTTATTTTTTACTTTATACTATTTATTAAAAATAAACTATTTTAACGCTAACTATTTTATACGTAATAAATATAATAAGCGGTATAAAAATAATAAATATAATTAACGTATAAATTGTTAAAAAAACCCGGAATATATACGTATTATTTATATAAAATACCGGTATAATAGCCGGTTATTATTATTATAATAATATAACGTTAATAAGCGTTATACGGCTTAACTATAAAAACAATACTATAAAACTATATTATTATGCCGTAAAAATATAAATTATAACGTAATATATAAACGTAATTTTTTTATATATTAATAAGCCTTAAAACGTATAAAACATTAATATCTTAAAACGGTATCGCGTAAAAAGCGCGTTTTTAATTTTATTATATAAATAAATAAAAATAAAAATAAAAGCTTATATAATTACGTACGTTAATAATTATATTACATATAAACCTACGTACACTTAAAATTAAATAATATTAGGTTATAATATTATTAGCGCTAAAAATACTAATAACTTAATAAGCTTAAAGCTTAATAATAACGATTTAATACAAGCCGAAATACTATTACCCGATAATTTAAACTTTATTAACTATAAAGTTTAAAAAATTTGGCTAAAATACAATAAACGTACTAACCGGAACAGTAAAACCTTTAGCAAAAAAAGCAAAAAACTAGCTAGCAATAGTAACGATAAAAACAAGATTGTTTAAATTTAAAAAACTAAGGCCTTAGTTAAAAAACAGCAGCTATTTTATACGATAGCGAAAAAAGCAAAATAAAAAAATATTATTATAAAATCGTATAAAATTTAAAACAATAAAAACAAAATAAAATAATAACGTATAAAAAAAAAGAAAAAAAAAACTTCGATCGTATAAAAACATTTAACGTTATATATAAAGGCCTTAATTTAATAACAATTACATTATTTTATATTTATAGCAGTTTTATTACGTATAAAACAATTAAATTACTAATAATATAATTTACGGCAATTTATAACTATAATAATAATTTAAACAATAAGAAATTAAACGTATAATACGTACGTAACTATTTTAATAAACAATTATTAATATATAACGTACGGAGCATTAAAAAAAGCAGCTATTTCGCGTAAAAAAAAAGTTGCTAATATTTAACCATTATTACGTAAAAAGCTTTTTATTTAATATAAAAAAACAATTATTTTATATAAGTAAAAATAAAGCAAATATTAAATAACTGTCGTAAATAAATAGCACGTACGATATAAAAAAATAGCACGTATATAGTACGTACGTTAAGTAAAAAATAACCGGCGTAAATAGATATTACGTACGACGGCTACGGAATAGCTAACGTAAGTAAGTTATACGTACGTTAGATATTCCATACGGAGGCTTATATACTTCGTACGGAATCCCTTTTAAAGATTTCTCTTTTTAAAAAATAAACATAAATAAATCAATCGTATAGTTATTTATATCTACCTATTAGTGCGCACAGAGCCTATTTAACAGTTATAAATAATTAAAAAAAACAATTAACTTACGTTATATATTCTTTTTTTAATATATTTATAACATTTTTTTCAATAGTGTTATAATGGTGTAATAAAGTCGTAAGTTTTAAATTCCGAGTTTTTTACGTAAAATCCAATATTAAAGCCATTAAATATGCTTTATATCTTTTTGAATTTTGTTTTATTAATTTAAGTAGAAAATACTTTTAAAGCTTTGTTTTCCCTTTATTAATAGCTATAATAAAGCCATTAAAAAAAGAGCCTATTATTAAAGTTAATATATTTGAAAAAAAAAATTTAAAAAGATATACGTACTATTTATAGCATTGTTTCTATATTTCTTTAAAATCGGTCGATAATATTATCGATTTTTTTATATATATTATATATATATAAAATATTTTTTAATATCGTAATATAATATTCGCCTTATAATTTAATAATTAATTAAACAAAAATTTCGAATATATTTTTTAAATCGATTAAAATATCGAATTTAAAATTTATTAAAAAAATATTTTTAAATTCTTTGTAGTTTATATTTTAAAAAATATATTTTAACGGCTTTTATAATTCGAAAAAAATACGGATTATTCGATATATTAAATTCTATCGTATATAATTATCTATAAATTATTAATAATTAATTAATAAAATAAATACCGGGTAATACTTACTAATAGGAATAATTTTTTTTATATATTAAAAATAACAAGTTATTCTTTTCTAAATAGTCGATTTTTTCTTTTAATAAATCCTGTATAATTTTAACGTTTTTAATTATTATAATAATACGGCAAACGCGTTAAATTAAATCTAATATTTATTAATAATAAAACCTTTAAATTTAATAATATTTTCAAAATAATAAAAGTAAAAAAACATACCTTTTTTATTTACATTTTTAATATATAGTATTCCGTTAATTAAATCATTTATAAACTCGTTAACTTTTTCGTTAATAATATAGCTTTAAGTTATATTTTTAACAATAATATTTAAAACGTGATTTATATACCGTAAATTGTAAAAGTCGTTATTAAAATACTCTTCGCTTAGTTTTATTAAAAACTAAATATTATTTATAGCGTTATTTTAAATAATACTAAATTATATTAATCTATAATTTTAATAAATAATAAATTAATAAATACTTTTATATATATCGAACTTTTAAAAACTTATATTAGCATAAAATATTATCGAAAATAGTTAATAAATTTTTTCCGGTTTAATATATAGTTATGTTTTCAAATCTAATTAATTTATAAATTAATTAAAAATCGGGATTAATATAACATATAATAATACTAAAATACAAAACTTATATATCTAATGACTAAAAATCTAATACTAGTAAAAAAGTACTATTAATATTAATATAAAATTGTAATTCGGCGTTAAATAATAATAATTACGTAATAAAAATCGATAATAAAATATCGGTTAATTTTTACCGATTAATAATAAAAGCGGCTTTAATAAAGAAATTAATATTTTAAAATAATAGATTAATAAATTTAAAACAAATAACTTACGGATTATAATATTTTAATAAAGTTATAAAAAAATCCAAAGTTAATAAATTAAAAGCTAGATTATTATGTATTAAAAAATTTAATACATTTAATAAAGCAATTTTTTCGTTAAATTCCGGATTAATAACTTTAAAATTGCCGGTAATATTATTTCGAATTCGTTTTTTCGAAGCAAGTTCAAATAAATTCGTATTTTTTATAAAGTTTAAAGTGTTACTTAGTTATATAATTAATATATTAATAAAACAGTATAATAAAAATTAAATATATAACTTACGGTATTTTTTTCCTTCGTTTTTTTTTTGTTATATATAATTAATAAATGTTTACTTTAATAATGCCGTATAATATTTAAAGCTTAAAATTTTTTAACTATATAAATAGTTTTAAAATTATATTTATTAAAATTAAAAAATTAGCGATATATTTATAATAAAAATTAAATATAAAAAACATTTATAAAGTATAAATAATAAGCATTTGCCGCTGTTTAGAAATATTAATAAGTAAAAAAACGTAATTAAATAAATTATTTTTAAAAACATATATTTTTAATTTCATAAGGTTTTCTAAAATAAAGTTTGCCGCATTTTTTTATCGTTAATATAAATCAAATTAGTTATAATATTAATACCGGTAATACTATTATTATTATTATTTAAATTATCGATATTTAAATAATTAATGTTTAAATCATTAATATTTATTTTATTAATAAAATAAATAGATTTAGTAATAAAAATATAAACAAAAGAAAACATTATAATAATTTATCAAAAATAATAATATTTAATATAAAATAATAAAATAATAATATATAATAAATATTATATAAAGTATTATAGTTAAAAATTGTAATAAAAAAAAAGAAATCTCGTACTTTTATAAAAAAACATTTCGGATAAAAAAAAATTTCAAAATCCGAAATTCTGTATTAAAAATCAAATATAAGAATATAATCTATTTAAATATTTATTTATATTACTATTGTTTATAAACTTTAAAATAATAGAAATAAAATCTGAAAGTATTTTTTATATAAATTACTAATACTTACAGATTTTACGGCAATAAAAGTAAAATCCGGAAATATTATCTATTTATATTATTATTACTTATTTACTTCGGAATAATTATAAATCAAATTCGGGAATATAATTTATTTAAATATTTATCCGTATTACTGTTATTTATTTACTTCGGAATAATTATAAATTAAATTCGGAAATATAATTTATCCGAATATTTGTTTATATTACTATTATTTATTTATTTCGGAATAATTATAGATTAAATTCGGGAATATAATCTATCCGAATATTTGTTTATATTATTATTGCTTATTTATTTGGGAGTAATTATAGGTCAAATTCGGGAATATAATCTATTCGAATATCTATCCGTATTATTATTGCTTACCGGACTTCAGAAAAATTATTACTAAAAAAAAACACTACGTAATAATAATAATATTATTGATTTTTATTAAATAAAACCTTTTTCCCTTCCTATTTTTTTTGTTTTTTTTTTATTTTTTAGTTACTTATTTACTTTTATTTTATTTTTATTTTAATATTTAATTCTTAATTATATTACTACATTTTTTATATATATTTTAAACACTTTTTATAATTATTATATCGTATATTATTTAATATTATTTTTACGGATATATTTATTTATTAAACTTTAAATTTCATTATATTTAACGCTTTTAAAAGCTTTAATTTCTTTATATTTACCGGCTATAATTTCGTTCCCGGGAGCTTAATTTCTTTACAACGGCGTTACGGGATTAAATTAATTTAAATTTAATTTCTTTTATAAAGGCCTTAAAGTCGCTTATTTATAAGTTTTATTTTTATTATATATTTATTTATTTATATTAATATTTAATAGTTAAAAATCGAGTATATATATATATATATATAAAATTGTTATTAAATAAGTTTTTTTATTGTTTTATATATTTATAACTTATTAATATTTAATAAGAATTATTTTTAAATCGAACGATTAATTACGATACCGATATTAAAACGGCCGATTAATACCGATTACGTATACGATATTCGAATGCTTTTTCTGTATTATATATATATATAATTAAACGGTAATTAATTATATATTTATATGCCGGTAAATATAAATATATACTTTAAACGAGATATTAATAAAGAAAAAAATAAAAAGATATAAACAAAAGGAAAAAACAAATTATATTTTTAATATTATTATATTAAATGGTTATTTTTTTTAAAAAAATACAATCATTATATATAAAGTTGTATTTTACGTTCGGTCGATTTTTTAATTTTTAATTACGAAATTATGCCAAAATTTTCTATTAATATTTATATATATATTATGTAATAATTATATAATATATTAAAAATTCGGCTTTACGGGGCCGAATTTTTAATATTAAAATATATAAAGTTAATATTTTTAATTTAAAATAAAATTTAATAATAGTATTTTTTTAATAATTAGCTTTTCGCAAGTTTCGGGAATTATTAAAAAAATACTATTTTTAAAAGTTTAAATTAATAAAAAAAAATTTAAACTTAATAATATTAAAATAAAAATTTACTCCGAATTGATATAAATGATTTAAAACCTTTTAAAAAAGCTAAATATTAAAATATATAATAAAAAGTTAAAAAAAAAAGAAATAATAATACCTTTAAGTAATAGGCTTTATTTAAAAAAAACTATTTAGTAGCACTTAATGTTTTAGCGTCAATTTTTAGACTAAATAAAATAAATAAAAAAATTTTGATAACGTAGTAATTTTTGTTATTTTTTGCTTATAATTAACGTATATAGATCTATTTTTTTTAATAGGGTTAAATAAAAGTTGCAAATCTAGGTTTTTTTTTTTTTTTTTTTTTAAATTTTCGGCCCCGTATATTTCGTCGGGCATAAAGGCTAGGAAAAAACGGTTAACGCCATATTTTTTATTATTTTTTGTAGATATTTTTACTATATTTAAACTACCGGATATTTTAATTCTCAAAATTTATATAGTAACGGCATTTTTTCCTTAACCAAAAGAGTAAATAATTAATATTCTTAAGTATATAAGCCAAATTTTCGCGCGGGCTATTAAACCTAAAACGGTTAGTACTATATTTTTTGTTATTTTTTATACTATTTTTATTTATATACTTTAAGTTAATATATAATTTTTTTTATTTTTTTATTTAAAAATTTCAATTTTTTAAAAAATTACATTTTATTTTTTTCCGCGTTAACCGGATATAGCTTAGTTCTATTTTTTATATAGTTTTATACGCCTTTTTTCGTAAATAATCTTAATATATAAAAATAAAAAAAAATGGGTTTTTAAAAAATGCTTATCTTATTAAATGTTTAAAGCTTTATAACTTTTTACGCCGATTACTAGACTTAAAGCGGTTAATACTATAATTTTCGCCATTTTTGTAAATATTTTTACTATATAAAAATGTGGATTTTTTTTTTAATAAAATTTCGATTCGGAATCCGAATCCTATTTATATTTATATTTTATTATCTTAAAATATATTTTATTATTTAAAAACGGTTTTTTTTTTTATTTTTTGATATTAATTATAATTTTTATTAATTTTTTTTTAATTTTTTAAATTTATAAAACCTTCAGTTTTAATATAGTTTACTAGAAAAAAAAATAAAAATTGAATTATTTTCTATGTTTTTATATTTTAACTAGAATTTTTATTTTTTTATATAATAAAAATAAAACTATATTTAAAACAAGTTTTTATAAATCTATTTGTTTAAATATTAATTTATTAAAAATTATTATATATATTTTAATAATTTATTATTAAAAAATTATTCTTTATTAAAGTAATTTTAATAAACTTTAATAAATATTAATATTATAATATTAATTAAAATTTGCTATTTATTAACTGGCTTAATTATCGATTTTTTATTAGTTAATTTTTTACTAGTTTTAATAAAAATTAAAAAAAATTATAAATTATTCAATTTTTAATTAATTTATATAATAATTTAAACTAGAAAATTTAACTTATTAATTAATTTTAAAAATTAAAGATTTAATTTTATAACTTTTGTTTTAAAAATCGTAATTTATTAAAGATTTATAAATAAGATTTTTATATAATAAAACTATTTTTAAAATATATTTAATAAAATTATAAATATTATTTTATATTATTTTATATTATTTTATGTTATTTTATATTATTTTATGTTATTTTATTTTTAATAATTAATATTTATATAACTTATTTTTATAATTAATTTTAATATTTTTAATAAATATTTTTAATATTTTTAATAAATATTTTTAATATTTTTAATAAATATTTTTAATATTTTTAATAAATATTTTTAATATTTTTAATAAATATTTTTAATATTTTTAATAAATATTTTTAATATTTTTAATAATTATTTTTAATATTTTTAATAATATTATTATATAAAATTAGTAATTAATTAGTTACTAAGACTAAGACTAAGTTTTTTTAGTCATGACTAAGACTAAGACTAAGTTTTTTTAGTTAGTCTTAGTCAGGTCAATGATTAAACTAAGACTAAAGATCTTTAGTCTTAGTAACTAATTAGTTACTAATTTCACAACCCTGGACTTAGGTAATTTACCTGGTATTATTCTCTAGATTGATCACGCATGCCAGATTATGATGCACTTTGTCGCAGTTGCCACTGGAACAGGGAGTCGGGAACATTTACGAGAGGAGAGGCCGTAAGTGAAATAGTAATTCTCACAAGAGGTACAGTTGCTGAGAATGTGATCCTGACTTGGCATAACTCGCATGCGGGTTTAGGTCTCGTCATAGCCCACACTGCCCACAGGATTGAATTGGCACACACATCATATTGTTGCCTACAGACTCGACAAAGGCACCGAGGGTATTGGATCGAATTGGCACACGGGAATAGGGCGTGCGAAGTGATAAGTGATGTGTTGCATACGCTTCTTTGCTAGCTCGGATGCCTCTCGAGGCATTCCCCGCGTTCCAGACGCACTCGTCTCGTTACCAACTTATCTTTCGAGTTCCCAGAGAGTAGAACCCATGGATCTTAGCGTTGCATTTTCACTTGCTCAGGGCTAAATGCCACCGAGAGTATCGTCCCATGTCCGAGATAGCGCGTTGCAAACATTGAATTATAACCTATGCTGTTCTGTTGCCCTCCTTGGCCATAATCCGCAACTAAACAAGAATCTTATACTGTACAGCCGGATGAGACAAACAGATGACCTGCTCCAAAGGGGACCTCAACCCACCTTGCTCCGCCACTTAGCACACTCCCAAGTCCCTATCTCCGAGTCGAACCCTCTTGCCCTATGGAGGCATACCGCATTACATGATGGGCCCTTGGATATGCACATCCGCCCTGCTGATGGAACGTTGACTCATAATGAATGCATTTGCATGGCTTATATACTGCACGTCAGACACGGATTTACGTGTTTCGGGCGAGCTCGTGTATGATACAGAACAAAGAATGAAAGCTGAGGCGGCACGGATGAAAACCTATGGCACAGAACGAAAACCCAGGGAGCTGGTTCACCTGATCGTCGCAGAGCAGAGCCGCCACAGGCATGACGCCAGCGGAGTCTAAATTATGCAGCACCTCTGCCTCCTGGCTATTCCCGTCAACAGGGCTTATTGACATAATGATCCTGTCATAGGAGCAATCCAAAATATCGACTGACCAGCACTCGACACATTTGCCACCAGAAGAGTTGAACAAACAATACCCTTTTTTATCTCCCCTTTGTTGCCAATGTTTTTCTTTTGCCCCCTTTGCGCTCACCAAATCCGAAACAAATCAATAATCCTTAATCCTCGTATCTCAAAGACTAATGTTTTCGCGTATCACATGCTCAGGAAGGCATCCTTCGTAGCACTACGAGCTGACGACGCGCCTTTCGCCTTTGCGATACGATGTGAAAGTCTGTGTGACGGAAACGACCCGTCTGTTTGCAGCACCTTACATTTTATCAATTATTTGCCGTAAACTGCGCTTGTGATTGGTTTACCGTAGCGTGAATTCCATTTCTCACCTTCGACCAGTCGATATACATGACAAACTTGTAGTACTTGCACGATGTACATATCACATTGAACATAATGAACACAGCCAACAGATTCGCCCAAACCACTTTCCCGAGCTCATTGTCATTCTAGCCTCGACCTAGGTTTCCGTCGCTTTTTTGGTCACCATACACACGAACCGAATTACTCTAAACCCATAGTATATCTGTCCTTGATTTGCTACATTTGGCATGGTTACGCCGCTGCCTCGCCATCAGGCTCTTGCTGCCCATCTTCTTCCTCGTTTTCTTCATCGCTTTCCGCACCCACGTACTGAACCTCATCCTCCTCCCGGATTGGCTGCAGTTTTCCTTGCGGATCAACCTCCTCGTCTGGTGGTAGGCCATGGTCGGTTCGCCATTGCTTAACTTTTGAGAGCGTCATCTCGTAAACAAACTGTCCCAGATGCTCCACGCCCTCCATGACTGCTTCGTTAGGCGCTGCGGTCCCCTCTTCCTCAGCTAGTATACGACCAGATGGCCACATCTCGCCGGTAGACAGCACAAGTTTGTCCGGTCGCTGGAGCAGAAGCTCGAATGCTGACTTGAGTTCGTAACACGCTTCAAAAACTTCTCTTCGGCCAACAATATAAAGACCAAGGCGTGCACGTGAAAGTGCAACCGTCAAACGGCGAATATCTCGCAGATAGCCGACTCGAGACGTGCGTGTAAGTGAAAGAATAATATCTAAAATATTATCAGCATACATAATGCAAGGTAGCTTTAGCTTCAAGAATAAGTAGTCAGGGGAGAAGAGACAGATTTACGCACAGTCATTTTGCTCGCCCTGGTACTTGTCGACTGTCGAAACGATCTTGGGCATCCCGAAAATGGCATCATTCTCACACCGAAATGACAAAACGTCTCTTATAAGTGCTCTTTGACCAGCATATGTTGTTAGAATGCTAATTCTCGACGCTGGATATCCCAGCAGCCGCATGTATTGATACAACGCCACGGCGTATTCGGCTTCTCCGAGGTTCTGTATAAAATGCGGCGTTGGTTCCATCTCTCCATGACCCTTATAGTCTGGGACGTTGATAAACTGATAGTCGTACTTGAATCCTGCGTTGGCAATCTGGAATTTTGGGAGATTTTCGACATGTGGCAAATTCCCAAGATTGGGATACCTCCATTGATAAAGTGCCGATATCGACGGTCGAGCACGACCTTGTTGATCAAGTGTGATGACTGGTATGCCCAAGCGCACAAGACGAGAAAACAACGACTGCTCAAGGTTTGCGTAATGTCGAAAGGCAAGACTTTGTATGACAGGTGAGTTTTGATAGTGGTCACCGCAGAGCACAACCCTCTGGAGAGTAAGCTGTCCTTCTTGGGGTTTCTGCATAGCCAGAGGAATGAAACTTTCAATTTCAGTGACTTGAGCCGCTTCTTCCATGACAACATTGTCGTAGTGAAAACCAAGCGAGGCGATCTCAGATCGACGCATGGCCGCATGGGTTGATGTCATGGCGACTATGCGAGCCTCGCTTGTCAAAAGATAGTTTGCCTTGTCTCGATCGCGTCGCAGGATCTCAAAAGGCTGTACGTCCTCAAGTTCGGAGAAAATTTTGCTGATATGCCGATAGCAGCCTTCTGCAATATCCACCACGCCGCTTCTCTCAGACTCGGTGGGAAATAGCGGTTGCGGGGCATCGGAAAAGAACTGGTGAAAGGGAAACGCCTGGGTAACGTCGGCCGCTGTGGAATGGTCGTCTTTCATAACGTCCATGAACTTAGCCCATATGGGTTGGATGTAGACCGAGTTGAAATAGCCTGCTGTCTCTGCGGAATTGCCATGTGCGCCCGGGGCGCCTATGCTTGCTGCCAAACGATTGACTTCTTGCAGGTAACGATCTCTGATTTCCAGGAAAGATTCAACCCTTCCATGTTTACTGAAGTTCCCTTCCGTATCAAGTTCTTCCTCGCCATGACCAAGCCGCAACAGATGCCGCTCATCGATGTCCAAAGCAACAATCTTGGCAAAAAGCTGGTTTAGGGCTTGGTTGGAGTGAGCAATGAGTAACGTTCTCTGCTCTGGGAAATTGTGATACAGGTTGTTGATGATCTGCGTAGCAACATCTGTCTTTCCGGTTCCAGGGGGGCCGACAATGACCGTAAGTCCAGGCTGCGTCCCAGACATGATCGCATCGATCTGGGCTGGTGTGAATCGGACGCCATTGAGCTTGGGAGCGTCGACAGGGTAAGGACCGGAATTTGGGGGCTTGTATGTAGAAACCTTGTACGTCTCTATTTCAGCAAGCATCGCCGGTTCTGCATCTCTCCGTCTTTTTTTGGAAGCTTTTGAAGGCACTTCTTCCGGTGGTGGTTTATCTATCGATTCGAGGACATATGGAGGACCAAAACTACTGCTCACTTCAAAGCCTGGTTCGATGGTCTTCCCAGGCAGACTCGCCACAAGATGTGGCCAGTCTAGGAAAGTGTCCCGAAAATCAAGCTTGCCAAGTCGATTTGATAAGTGTTTATAAGTTGCCCCAGCAGGATCCCCATATCCGAGGAAATTCTCGTGCAGCCATGATGCCAATGGTACTTCGGATAGGGTCAGGGTTCTTATTGATTCAAGCACGGGTTTGAAGTTGTTTTCTCTGCCGCTCCGGCGGACGATCAAGTTGATGCGCTCGTATACGTCTGGCTTGTTCCTAGAAGCTCGATCCATGTCATCATTGTACATCGAAGGATCAAGCCGCAGCTGCATTCTCCTCGTTGGTGATCTGATGGGACCGCTGAAGTAAGCAGTAGGATCTCTGATAGACTTTCCTTTGTCATCGAGAATCTGAGCAACTTCGGCCGTTCGCACTGTTACCACGCCCAATTTCTGCGCTTCTGTCACATTGTTTCCGCTCCCGTTAAGACCGGTATGCTGCGTAGCAGCATCGACAGCAACAAGGAAGACAACATCATTAGGACGAAGAGAGTCCCATTCTCGTCTAACTCGATCGCCCAGACGACGAACATCGAGCGAAACCTCCGCCCGCACAGCGGAAGGTTTATCATCTCCAACGAGCGGCGGGAGGACTTCGAGTATAGAGGGTCGGGAGATGGGTAATGCCATCTTGGTAGACCCAGCAAAGCCCGTCTCACCCGAGCGCCTTACTTCTGGTTTCAGCCGTCGTACAGCATCACTGATGTCTTTCCGTATGCCATAAAATGACTCGCATCTGTACAGCACGAGTGCCCTCCACAGAAAGTCACCAACCGAGAGATACTGCAGTTTCAACTTGGGCAATGCGAGAGGGTGTGAGCCATCGTAGTCATCTGTTCTAGCAAGGCTTTGATCAAAAAGACTCTGTTCCGTAGGGAGAATGCTCATGTCTCGGGCAGTCTCTTGGAATGTCTTCCGCTTTTCAAAAGTAAACAGCAACATCTCCATGAGAAATTGTCTATCAACAGTGATAGCCACTGACTCTGGATATTCAGTACGTAAATGAAGCAGACCGGCGAGCTTGATGAGTTCACCATCAGTCAGGGGCTCCAGCAGATTCTCCAACTCGCCTCTCTTATCTATGGAACCGTAATTTGACAGTGCCAAAACGGTGAGCTTGTCCTTGAAATGACGAAGTGCCACACGTTGTAGTTTTCCGAGCTGAGCACAGTGCTTCTCGTACGATTCTGTTCGGCTGTGCTGTGACCCTGTCTGATCGTCTATCGAAAAATGGGCGTAGTGGCTGAGCAACGCGCATTGGTCACGCAGTAAACCATTGTCCTCGTCATTGAACATGGGAGATAATTGTAGTGCTGGAAGAATGTGCAAGTCCTGGAGTAAGGTGTTGACGTATCGCCTTGTGGGTAGCTGACTTAGAAGGTCGGAAATGAACTCGACAAAGCGCTCGCAGTAAACGACGTGCGACTGCGTTGTCTTTGCGGCATACAGCAAGCGAAGAAAGTCCAACGTGAGGGTGTACAGCCAGGCTCTTTCAAAGCGGATCCGGGCTTTCGTGGTATCGTCGGCAGAGTCGTATCGCTTCGCAGCTGCTTTCCAAGATTTGCGCAGCTGCGGTATTTGGCCCAGCTTGGACTCACGCTTCTCCTCCGATGAAAGATTGTGCCATATGGCGATAGAAACCAGGGGGGCGCATTCTTTTCTGACGCTAGACCAGTCAAGGCTCTGGAAGGCGAAGATGATGAAGCTGAGGAGATGTGTCCGTATAGGCAGAGACAAGGTGTTGTCGAGACTAAGGGACAGTATGCGAGTGAAGAGGCTGGAGAACTCGGCGGGCCGGTCTTCAAAAATACTCCAGGTCTCTAGCTTCTCCCGCGACTTGACATTGGTGATGAGAGCGATCAGAAGGACGTGGAAGTTGGACGACTCCTCGGAGTAGCCAGGCCAAAGGTAACTTTCCAAGGTTTGTAGGCCTTCGAGGACCAGTAGGGATCTGTAGGGAAAGCTATCCTTTTCGAGCGCATCCCATATCTGGTTCTTGAGCACGTCGTTCTTGACTTTGACCTTGGTCTGGCGCTTAGTGCTCTTCAGCCAATGCTGGCTGGCGAGCTGGGCGAACTCAGACTCTCCCTCGATGTCGGCGACGGTTGGGCGGGCAGGAGGCTTGTCGCGCGACCGGGCCTTCGCATCGCTCTTCAGGCGTTTGGCGGTTGGCATTGTGTCTGAATGAGAAATTGCAGTTGGCCCAAGGCCGGCGATGCGATACGAGCAGCACTCCGGGGGTTATCGTCGTCGAGAGTGACGGGGCATGGATCTGTGGTGTGTTCTACAATGCCCGTTGTTGTAGTATGGCAGGTGCGACCGATTACGAAGCCAATGTATTTGCGGATTTGACACCCGTAAGATATGTAACCTCTACGTAGAGATATGTTTCGAGATGCTGGCGCTAAGACTTGGTGCCGTGTAGCGCAACGTCGTGGGAGAGCCAGGCATTGGACATTCATCAGCCAGCAACAAGGTACGGTAGGTTGATAACTTCAGAGTCTTGTCAAACCTCGCGTCTCAGCCTTGTCGCGTCCAAGGCACTTGACATTTAGAATGCTCAAAGTGTTGCATCGGTCCATCGACACTACCTAGGTAACCTTGCCATACCACGCACTAAGCTGTATGTGGTAGTAGTAGAGTTTCGGCTTGCTGTTGTAGGTTGGTAGGTCCTCCTTCCGGATAAGATAAGATATGCCTGACTAGCTGCTTCCAATTGTCCGTACCTTGCAGCTACGCACTGTACTTGAAGCTTCAACGGGCGGCAGTCCACCCCGTTCAACATCAGTACCCCCATACCTCATATGACAAAGAAACGGAACAATCTCTCTCGTGCGACTTTCTTCAGATTATCTCCTACTATGGTATTCACAGTGATCTGTTCCCACGGCCGGACCTATTTCAGATAGCTCTCCCGTGTCCATCGTGCCAATTGACGTTGTGATTGCCATCGCTATATGATAAATGCGAGTCTGCTGAACATGTCGATTGACTCTCGCTGGGCACATCCGCACCCTTCCTGTGAAATCCACGAGCCGACATCCAGCACATAAAGAGCTCTCTCCCAAGATGCCCTCCGCCGTACCGCCCTCGATGCCTTCCGAGGACGACGTTCCTCAGGTCTCAGCCATGACACGTCTTCTCACCGAGTTGCTCGACCACGCCCGATCTCTCAAACCGACATCCACCATAGAACCGCCCCTCACCAAACACCAGCTCGATCCTCACCTCGCTCAGCTGCCCGCCATCTTCGACGCCGACAAGATCCGAATGTACGCCGCTGTCGAGACTGCTGCCCGGGACGTCTTCAGTTCCATCGTCGTAGGTCGCCATCTGCTCACTACCACATCCCATCAACTAATCTATCTTTCCCAGTCGGCCACTTCCATCGATACTCCGGAGTTTGTACAGGTCTGGAATCTCTTTGATGTTCTGTCCATACTGTCCGACAGCGCGCAGTGCGATCCTGCTCTGCTCTTCTGGCTGGTTGAGGAGCTGCTGGATAGCCAGACCGTTGACGGCTGCCGTAAGGTCTTCGATTTTCTTGAGTCGCGCAGAGAGCGCATCACCGCCAGAAACTTGAAGCAAAAGTCTCTCGTCATATTGAGATCCTGCAATGATCTGTTGCGGAGGCTATCCCGCGCCGAAGATGCCGCCTTTTGTGGCCGCGTCTACATCTTCATGTTTCAGAGTATCCCCCCGGGTGATCGAAGTTCCGTGAACTTGCGAGGGGAGTACCATGTCGAGAATGTCACGTCTTTCGAGGAGACCAAGCCGACGCCTGCCGTCGGCGACGATCCAATGGACCAGGACACCGAGGGTGAGGCTGCTAAACAAGAGAACAAAGACAACAAATCCACTCCAAAGGCTGTGTCCTTTGATTCCAAGAATGCCTCCGAGTCCGACAAAACTTTAGACACAGATGCGCTATACCCCATATTCTGGTCTCTGCAGCACTTCTTCAGCCAGCCCACCACGCTGTTCGATGCAACTGAGCTGGGCAAGTTTAAAACCGGTTTAGAGGCCACTTTGAACGCGTTTCAAGCAGTAGAAAAGATCCAGAGGAGTACTAAGAGTTCTGATGACAATAGAATTATTCCACAGAAGAGGAAGATCTCAGATGGCGGAGAAGATCTGCGAAGTACCAACCACAACCCGAAGTACCTCACGAGCAGGGATCTATTCGAGTTAGAAATCAGTGACCTTTACTTCAGACGCCACATCCTTATTCAGGCATTCATCATATTGGACTTCCTCTTGTCTCTCACTCCGCAGGCAAGAGCCAAGATTGCCAACGTACAACAAAACAGATCCGTGGTGTATGCTGATAAGACTTTGGGCGAGGACGACGTAAGTATGTTCGAGAGCCTGTTTTGTGGCAATCTGACTAACCTTTTTTACAGGCCAAATGGGCGAAGGCTATGAAAGACAAGATCACGAACTACATCCAAGCAGACACCGACGGGTTCTTCTTCATTAGAGTTGTGGAGAGCGTTATATCTAGGGATAAAGGATGGGTTCGTTGGAAAGTCGAAAACTGTACGCCAATCGAGCGACCATCCGTAGAGCCCAAAGAGTTCATCGAAGCAAGATCCAATGCCAAGCGTCTGGCTACTAGCCGAAGGCCGAAGACAGGTATGAATTCCTTGTCTTTGTCCTTCATGGATACAAGTGACAGCACAACGGCAATGGACAGTTTGAGAAATGAGGACAAGTGGAGATTGCCGCCACTGGAATATTTTCAGAAGGGAATCGCAAACGACAACCTTGACATGGATTTTGCAAATGATGGTAAACAGAAAGCTCAGCTGCTGGAGTCAAAGGCGAGCAAGACTTGGCGTGCTATGAGAATTGCCCGAACTTCACGACTGGCCTCCTTGGACAAAATCGACGAATGGCAGAAAGCCGACGTTTTATTCCAGGAGCCGACGGATAACGAAGAAATGGAGAGAAAGGAAGAAGCCACGGGCCACCAACCTCAGAATCGAGAGACCATTATTCTCTCCGGCCCAAGTGGGGCTGGCAAATCTACACTGGTGTCGATGCTCCAAGAACGACAACCGGGTGTCTTTGGGAAAGTGACACAACATACGACGCGTAGTCCGAAGGAGGGCGAGCTTGATGGCCAGGACTTTTACTTTGTCGATACGAAGACATTCGACACCATACTCGATGGTGACTATTTCCTCGAGTTTAGCGAGCACGAAGATGTCAAGTATGGCACGAGTAGGAAAGCTGTGGATGCGTTTAAGGAAGCTAATAAAGTTGCTTTAGTTCAACTTGACCGAGAGGTGAGCCGGAGCCTTTGCTCTCGAGACGGATCGTTTCTAACAATTTGTCTATAGGGTACAAAATTGGCCAGAGATAATGGGTTTTCCGCCCGTGTAATCCACATCTCACCACCGAGCTTAGAAGAGTTGAAGACTCGCCTCAAGGACAAAAATCTTCCGGAGGATGACATTGAGAAGGCAGTAGAGGCAGCTGAATTGGAACTGGCGACTGACACCTCTCTTTACCAAAAGTCAATCATCAATGACGACCTGGAGACGGCGTACAAGGAAGTAGAACAATTCATTTACGAAACGCCGGCACTTAATGGTAATGGAGTCCATGGGGGCGAGGTGCCGAAGGAAGAAGACATCCAGATGGAGGGATAGATCCAGAGCTGCACACTCGGTAGGATTTGTGTAATCCATTGCCCTCGAGTGAATTGGTAGGTTAAGGATAGGGGAGTGATGTGCAGGGTGTAAACGTACTACGGACTACTAGATACCCATAAATTGAGGATGTGGATAGGCGATTGTATAAAATTTGAACATGTCGCGGATATTTTAGCAAAGATATCGGAGAGACGTGACTTATGAATCTATCTCACCTTGCTCTGCCCCTAGTCACCTTTCGACCACATGCGTGCGAACCCATCAGATTGTACGTAACTCCTCTCATCAGAGGCGAAAATAATGTGGCTACTATTATGAAATTATTGACCGGTGTCAAGCCCAGGCCACTGACAAGGTTGACGATGACCGAAAACATCGTTTTCAAACTGCTAATCGTGTACCTATGCTTGTTCCGAAATATCCCTGTCTTCTGGTGTTTGAAGTCAAGCAAATCCCGATGTTACGATATTCCAAGAGGTAGCGATATACCAAGTCGAATATGTCTTAGCCTCGTCCTTTATGATCTGTTCATCTTATGCATATAGGTACCGAGATTTCCTATTTGTACCTAGTAGCGTGTACGAAAGCTAGAGCATTTACCTGGGCAGCTCGCACCAAGCTGGCAGTAATTAGTGTGCCCTTGTCAAACTTCATGTATGGCATTAACTTACGGTCTTAAACACTCTCCCAGAAACGCGGATCAAGACATGTAAGATATGTATGTTCTCTTGCAAACTCAACTCCTTCAAACTATGTACTTGTATGGACAAACCACCCAGTTATCATCCACGCTCTGGGTATCCGTTAGCCACAATCGAGGTCGCCTAGAAGAGGCCTATTCAAAATACACAATAACAGCTGGAACAGAATGTTGCGAGTCTAACGGCATTCTGCCAGTGGAGGTATCACTTGTATGATAGTTGATAACGAAATGCTGATGCTTGATAATGATGCAACACCTTCCCACGCCAACTCCATGGAAGAAAAATTCCTTAATGCAACGTGAAATCATGAGTCCGTAGGCTTTGTCGACTTTGCGGTAGGCTTATCGGTGGAATGCAAATGGTGATTGTGTGTTATGACACTACGCAGTCCGTAAGGTGCCTGGTTGAAGATCCCGTCAACAGATCTTCTCGTCTAGTGAGCCTCAGCTTATGCAACTAGAATCGCCCTGAATGTGTAGGAAAGTGGTACATAATTGGAAAAAGAAATCCAAATGAGGCGGGGGCATAAACGATACAATCGTCCGGTAGAAAACAACATTGCTTTGCTTACCACTGTTTAAGAAGTTAGCAGTGTCCTGAAAAGGTCCATTCAGTTTCCCGCCGAGATAGACGGCCAATATAATTCATGGCAACGTCGAATCTGAACTTACCCTGCTAGCTTCCCATTCCACTGCCCACTCGCAAGCAATCTTAAGTCGCTGACGCACACTCGATGTGCCCAATAACCTGTACTTTTCTGCATCGCTGACAGGTAGAACAGATGCAAACCACCAAGGAAAAACAGCGGGGTCTATAGGGCAATCGCCATATATCGCAATCATTCGAGTCGCGAGCCATGTGACGCTCTGCGCCTGCATTCTCCTAACAAAGTCGACACCAAAATCCACCAATTGCTGGGTAGACATGGAGTTGAGATCATTTACAGCAGCAGGCACAGGCGTCTCTCGGATTGGCGAAGTCGATTCCGACATTGTGCCGTTCGTCGTTGATTGGGCTAGACTGCCCTGGGCCAGTAAAGTCTGACCCCGTGTGAATTCTGAGGCCTCTATCGCCTCTTCTTCGGCAATACTGATATCATCAACTTTCTCGATATTAGCGACAACATACCCATCTAGCCACCCATGTTGTGTGACCCTGAAGCGAGAGACGCCCACTGTCTCGAGAAGGCTCCGGCCATCCGGAAAGAATTCAATATTCACGATCCTCATCAATGTGCCGAAAGGCATGAAATGTGATTCTCCAGGCAGTGGGTTCGTTCGATCTACCACCATACCGAAAGTCCTGTCGCCTTCCATTGCCCGTTGAATCATAAGGCGATATCGTGCTTCGAAAACATGAAGAAATAGAGGCATGGATGGATAGGCCAATGTGCAGACAAAAATCGGAATATCAAATCCACCGTAATTGGCCTGTTGCTCTAGCCTGTAGGCTTGCGCGCGAAGCGCAATCAAGTCTGCCCAAAACCCGTTGATCATAGAGACAAGGCGCCCGTTGGAAGGCGACGACCTTGGATCGACATGGGATTGGAGAGATACAGTGCGCCGACAAATCGGGCACAGATTGGAGCGATTGAGTATCCCGTGCAGACATGCGCGGCAATAAGTGTGGCCACACGTCGTGGTCATGGGATCGAGAAACAGAGCATAGCAGACCTGGCAGTCCATTTCACTCCTTACAGATTCCTTTAGTCTCTCGAAGGCCGCGGAATCCAATTCGGTGACCTCATCTTCATTACCGCCTATAGACGAGTATGAAACCTCGCTATTGAACTGCAATTTGCCCGACTCGGCCAGCGTATACGTTGCAAGGATTCTACCCCCTTTCACCACACTCGATTCTACTTCTCTTTCGCCCGGCTGAGATAGCCCTGCGACGGCCCTGCGATCATGAACTGTGACGTGGGTGGCAATGTCAGGGTGGTCGGCAGTGGCGCGATCTAGTGTAACAGCCATCTTGATAATGTCCAGGACTTTGTTCAAAGTAACATCAATAGCACAGTCCGCGGCGGCGTGTTCCTTGCCGCATGCCCGGAAAGGGCAATCAAAGCCTTGCAGGCGGTTCGCCGTCGCGGGCCACGAGATGTTGGCTCGGGCCCGGGTCTGAGGGAAGCAGGACTTGCATATGCTGTGACCACACGGCAAGGTTATGGGGTTCTGCAGTATCTTCCAGCAGAGCTGGCATTGGACAAGGCGAACTATCTGGCGAACATCTTTGGCGGCGTCGAGGAGTAGTTCCGCAGCGGCTTCGGGCTGCTCGGTGGCGGCAGGGTTGGGGACGGAGGCGTCGTCCTTCTGGGAGTGCGGCTGCGACACTAAGCTCTCGTCGGAAGATGTCGACGACGGCAGACTCCTCGTCGACGCAGCTGCGTGAATATAGGACATGAAAGTTACGACTCATCCAGCGCGTTGGCCGGAACGCCAGGCGAACGAAGGGGGGACAAGGCGGTCGTGGGGTGCAGCGTCGCGTATACTTCGCAGGCTGTGCTCGAGGGGTATGACGTAGGTTCGCGTTGGCGACGGCAATGTAGGAGAGAAGACGGTTCGAGTTGGGAGCGAACGTGCAGCGGCCGAGCTGCATGGATGAACAAGCGGAAGAACGAAGAAAATTGGTCAACTAACTTGTAGAACAAGGCACGAAGTGGTAGCAAGGCAGAGATCAGACGAGAGAGCGAGGTGCTGGAGCGTGCAAAAAAATCAAAGGGTATCAGGATCATGGATATGGGGTTGGGAGGTCGTGTTGAAGTCCTGTGCGTAGATGGGTGTGCAAGGAGGGTTCATAAGCGCCTAATAGCGAGTCCCAAAGCTGCAACCTAATACCTAAGGCACCAGGGAGCAATCAATGATCGAGTGTTGGAAGTATAAGAATGGAGAACATCATGGAGCGCATCGGCGCAAAGTGTCAAAGATGTAGCAGTCATCATTTGCCCTTTGGACCCTGGCCCGCCCCGGAGTCGTCGAGGAGCCGGGGGTACTTACAACGGGGCCCAGTGGCTAGCAAGCGTACCCAAAGATGGTATGGTTCCATATGAGCAGCCCACAGCTTCAGAACTCATCACAATAGGAAATAGATGCAGTGGCAGACTGCTAGCCTCGTTGAAGACTCCGCGTTCACCAGGGTAGACCCAACAGAGAAGCAGCCTTGACCTCACAAACGGGCGACGAGGTTGTCAGAACGGTTAGGAAAACGGGCAACGGGCGCGATGGGCAGCGAGAAGACCCCGAATCCAATAATGTTGCAAGACAGAAAAAAATGGCCCTGGCGTCGTACGGGTCAGCTTGAGGGCTGCCAGAGGTCGTGCAGTACAGCAGGCTCTTGGAGCTTTGCCCCGCTCTGATTGGCCACTCGACACATCTCCGATCTGGAAAGGGAACACCCCGCCATCCCTCCAATTCCGGCCATCTTCAAAGAGTCATCGAAAGTCTGTGAACCGCGTCGGTCACTTACACGTACGGGTTCTCTCATGCGGTCAGTTAACTCTATCTCCGGGATTCTCGACCTACTTGAACTGATGTGGTCATGAGCAAGCGTTGGCAGCTGATGTGACCTTGTTGGTCCAGACAATGCTTCCTGGGAAATGCTGTACATGAACATTAGTAAGGTAAGATGTAGGTAAGTGTCTATTTCGATTCTTGGTCACAACCCAACCTAGGTCAAGCACCCCGAGCCCCTTCCCCATTTCTACTGAAAGTGCGAAGCTCTGGCACCCGAGGCACCTGATCTAACCGCAAATGCGTCGATCTCGAGATGCTACCCTACCTCCACGCATCGACGCTATTTTAAATTCCTCCAGCCCTTGACCCGCCACGACCTGTCGAGCTGCAACCTGTCGAGTCTCGCCTGTGTAAATTCCAAGGCGAGTATCCGCTTACACCACCAAACCGCGCTTGGTTGCCTTGGGCCGCGTAGCCTGACGATCCAACTCCAGTCAGACTTTTCAGCTCGCGAACTCTGTACCTAATGACAGCTGGTCCCATACCCATGTCTAAAAGCGCCGCGTCGTCGGTTCTTTCACGTGATGGGCAGCAATATGACCAAGGCGACCGGGAACCGTGGCAAGGCTAGGCTACGTCAGCATTGTGTGCACCCCAACCTTGACTGCTATTGATAAGATGGAAATATAATCTGAACGTAGGGTATGATCATCTTAAATCGTTTTTCATGTCAGCTTGATTAGCTTCGGATCTCCGATCGAGAATAGTATTTACAGTGAGCGACAAAAAAGTGTCGGACAGATCGGTCACTAAGGTAGACTCTGCTCGTACAACTCCTTTGCCCCATACGCCAGTGGGTGTATGCAACACAAAAACTGTGCCTTGTGCAGTCTATCCGCGGTCACCGGGTGCCGTCTCTATTCCGGCGGGAGTTCATCTCCATAAGCCGCTCCCCAAAGCTTTTAGGCGAGCCGTCAAATACCTGCTGATAACTATTTGATGGGTCTACGCCCGATCGTCCATCTACGCTGCCAACAAAGGAAAAGAAATCGCCCATCTCTGCCGCCTGTTTGTGTAACTCTTCGTTACGTACTACATCTATAACGAATGGTTTTCCTTTATAGGAACCAGCAGAAAAAGAACCAGCCAACTGCTTGAGCGCGGGCTGTTCTGGGGCCGGCGTTAACGCATTGACGGACTTCGCAATTGGGATAGCCGGGGATGCAGAATAGAGTGCAACTGGTTGTTCTTCAACAGCGTCGGGTGTCGATACTTCCTCTTGTTCTCCCTCTTCCTCAATGTATTTAGACGAGATTGCCGAAGAGTCCCTGGTCGCAAGCCTATCGTCATCGTGATCATCTTCGTCAAAGTCGAACATTTCCTCTTCATCGATCAGAACATCCTCAGGCTGAGAGGTTCTGGAAGACCTAGTCAAGGGTACTGTCTCAATTGATTTCTTAATCTCTGCCTCCCCTTCTGGAGCGATTTTGGACACAAACGATGAGATCTTTCCCTCCTGAATTGAGGGGAGCGACGTGATCTCTAGAAGTGCAGATGGCCTGGAATCTTTCGATATATCCTGCTTCCCATTGTTATCGTGGTTGTTTTGCATAGCGCATAGTGATGTTTGGTCGACTCTTGAAGATGTGGCTAGAGGTTGAGCAGTGACGTGAGCCTCAGATCGCCGCTTCGGGGATGTCATCAAAAGTCCTTCTTCTTCGTCTTCGTCCTCTGGTGGCTCGCCAACTACAGTCCATTTTGACGTATCTTCATTCGAAGTCCGGGCCATAGCCTTGAGGCGCTCGGTAGAGCTGATTTTCTTGGGTCTCGGTGGCGAATTTCCCAACAAGCCGCTTTCCACCCGCTCTACCTTTTCAGAGCACACGTTCAGGGGGGAGGTAGGCAATGGGGGGTTAATGTCGTCGGGAGGGGATAATGTCGCGGGGTCGGAAAGGCGCGGTGATAAAGGGGGCGAAACCGTAGTCAACACCTCTTTTCCCTCAAAGTCGAAACGAACTCGTCGAGGGCTAGCGCCCTTGGGGGCACTCAAAGATCGGCGCAGTGAGCTTCTGCGATTGTGTGTGAGACTGTCGTCAGACGCTGTCGAGGAGAGTGTCTCCTCGGTGATACGACGAATGGGACTTGGGCGCTGGTCAGAAGTGCTCAGCTCCAGAGGCAGCGATGGCTCTTGAAGAACGTTAGACTCTTTGTTTCCAGACGATGTAGACGATGTATATTTCTGAGGCTGGATAGCCTCAAGCAATGGTAGATAGCTCGGTGTGAACAGACCGTGGAACTCTCGCTCTCGCTGACGGATTGGACTGTGCGATCCGCCAATCTTTGCAGCAATTGGTGGGATACCTGAGGTATGGGGAAGTATCGGGGGCGGTGATGTCCTCCCATGCTGCCCATGCCTGGCCCGTCGATCGTTGGTGGAGAGATCCAGGATTGTTGCAGGCGGGCAGGAATCAAGTCCGGGGCGCAAGGCCGGGAAGTCTAGGAGCTTGCCTGCAATGGTCTCCTCGACCTGTGCAGAGACATGCTCGGGGACGCTGTTGAGCAGATGACGTGAATACCGTTGAAATTCATGTGCCATATCCTGGCGGTAGTTAAAGACCTTCTGGTCCAGCTCTGCGAGCTTGTTCAGCAGCTCCGATACAAGCCTGGTGCTGTCGTCCATTGTGCGCAACTGCACGCCCCTGGCCGGTGAATGCACGGCAGGCGTGACGAGGACAAGAACGGAGTTGTTAGGTGGAAGCAGCTGATTGACAAAGACGACACATTATGGGAGGTGCAATGTTAATTGTCCAGGGCCACTGGGTTGGGTATGCTTTGGGAGCACAAGGTCCGGTCTAGACCGTAGAGCAGAACGGCATGTGTTTGTCGCGACACTGTTCCTTTCGGGTATTACGAGAGAGAGAGAGAGGGAGAGATACAGATGTTTACACGGAGTTATCCGTGAAGAGGCTCTGTCAGGTAGTAACCATAGAAGCGCCGAAGGTTGCAAGAATACAGAATGTGGAATGCGAAACTCGATGGTTGAAGGTACAGCGCCACACAATGTAATCGACCTGGAGAGGCGGCGGTTAGGCAGTGTGGTGACAAAGATCGTGGAGCGCTGATCTCGATCACCGCTGATGTACGGAGGTACGCATGTCTAAACCTATTCTGGTGCGCAAAGGTGGAAGCTATGGGGGGAAAATTGCAAACTGCATCTCAAGTTGACAATCGGCTTAGCAGTCACTGGTCCGGAGAATTCTGCGTTCTCGGCGCCTTATTGTTCATGGATCAGATAGGCCATGGATTCTTAATTACTCGTGACTTGTCGCAACTGAGGATAGACCAAAAATAGGAAACGACGGGCTAATCCGTAGGCGAGGAGAGGTTCCATCTGGTGTGGGGAATTCAGACATTCTAGACCGACAGCGGGCAAAGTAGGGCAAAGCAGGGCAAAGAGTCGACGAGAATTGATTGAGGCTCATAGGAGATCCTTGTCACCTCTGCCTTGAGGGCAATACACCTTGCGGACTATTATGCATCGAGAAACCCGATAGTAAAACATCAATTCAATGGGCTAGAATGCTACCTTACTTTATGTATCTACTTTAGGGCCATACATGGTAACTTGAAGCCCCAGTCTCAAGGATACCACCAGGTTACACCAAAGTTGTCATCACATGCACAGCCATCGAAGGGCTGATATTAGTACGAAGTAAGGAAGGTATCAGTAATCCCACCCCACCTTGGCTTATTTCAAAGATACCTTCCAATTTCTCATCTTGGAAATGACAGCTGCAAAGTCAATCGAGACACTAGGTAGGTAGGTAGGTAGGTAGTTATTGTTCGGTCCTCAAGCTACTGTTCATGTTGTGGGCTTCAGTAAATTTGCAGCATAACCAAAGCTCAATTCTATGAACCAGATAACTGGTTACCGGCTCCCAGCTCACAAGCTAACATACACCAAATGTTTGATGGCACCGTCGCCCACAGCCTCAGGATAACGAAACAATATAGGCATCTAAGATAGGATGTGTCCGAGATCCGCCAGAACCTAACTATAGCCTGGCTATATGTGGTCTAGAATGCTAGTGGTTAGGATGCTTATATCTCTCTACACTCAACGATGAGCCTTGCAAGACATGGCTAGATTCATCCCCAGACAGAATGAATAGATACTTGCGCCCAGGTTAGATTGGCCTCTTACCAGCCTTGATCCGAATAGGTTCCGCGTGGGTTGAGAATCAGCATCGAAAATGAGTTTAGCTACACGGAGCTATCAATCTGAACATATCGCACATCAGCAAGTACGTAACCTGGCGTACAATAGCCTGAGCCTGGAAGAAAAGCCGGAGAGCCGCCGATGATAATCAACATGTACCGCAGACGTTCGGTTTGAGCAAACATAAGACTACAATAAAATTTGGCTACCTCTGCACTTATCCGTGTTTGAATTAGAAACCATCTACATATCGAGTTTATCGCATAGGCTTATAGTCTTCCTGGGGGGAGTTTCTTCCTCCGAGTAGCTAAGGCAGTGCCGTGGGGAAACATGGCTATCGTCATCCCCATGACAGTTCGTGCAATTTGACAGTGGCTTGCTTTGCATTCTTGAGCAGAGACCATGCTCATGCGTGAATCAACACCCTGCCTCACCTCCAGCTATCCGCACACACAATCCCACGGTCAGAATTCATACAATGTAGGGGCCTTTTCAGAAACAGGGAAAGAAAGGTTCCACGCTTATTTGATACTATTTCAGTTTGAGTCTATTAGGGGTCAGATATATGTTGAATGCCCGCTCTATCCCAAGTACTGGTCGACCCTGTCCTGTACAACTGCTGCTACGTACTACTAACTACTGTTTGTTGCGCCTTTGGAGGTATGAACGTCCAAGTGCTTGTGGTTCTTCGTTGCAAGTTCAGAAGATAGACCTCTCCGCTCCTAAATGAGACCAGGGCTTGAAAAAAAAACTGCTAGTCTCATTTAGAAAGAAAATACCTGATCATCCAGCTTGCTCACTGGCCGAGCCTTTTGGAAGCCAAGGCTTTCAGTGGCCTTCTTCAATCCGCTGATCATGGGTGGAGGGCCGCAGAGCAGGATCTTGACATCAGGTGCAGCCTTGGGAAGCCATTTCTACAATCCCTGTCAGTGAAAATATCAAGGCGAAGCACCAGATAGATACTCACAGTAACCATGTCAGCCGTAACGTAGCCCACACCACCAGTCCAGCCCTCGGGAGGCTTGTCCAGAACATAGTGGACCCTGATTCCTGCATCTTCCTTGACGAGCTGGTCAAGATCCTCCTTCAACAGAATGTCTTGTGGGGATACGTTTGCGAAGATGAGATCGACCTGAGTCTGATCGCCAGTGGCACGACCACGGATAATAGCCCGAATAACCTGTAACATAGGAGTGATACCCGTTCCACCAGCAACCATTCCGAAATGGCGAACCATGTTGGGAGTGTAGACGAATGCACCCTTGGGACCGCGGACCTTGATTGTTTGCCCAACAGCCAGGGAGGCCATGTGCTTAGAGATGTTACCGGTTGGGTAGGACTTGATGAGGAGGTCGAAATAGCCGGGCTGATGGTCGCCAGAGATCGGTGTGTACGACCGAACGATCTCCTTGGTGGTGCCATCTGGCTGGGGGAGGTTCGCGCCAATAGAGATATGCTGGCCGATGGGAAGACCGAGGATGGCATTGGGTGCAGGTAGAGAAAACCGGTAGCTGGGGGTGAGTTAGCAGATTCGAACAACAAGAGAGGGACGGGACGCAGGCACAGGACGTACATGGCTACATTGTGGGAAATGATGGTCTTTTCCTTGAGCACGAAGTCTTGGAAAACATCAGGCTTAAGGACCTTCTTGGGTTCTACTCGATGAGTCAGAGTTGGTTACGGTACGGGACAGTGCCGGAAGACCAAAAGTTCAACACATACGTGATCGCATGTACTTCCAAGCACCCAGCAGTATGGCGAGGACAGCAGCGAAAGCAGTCCATTCGCTCTTGACGATGTACGTGCCGACCAGGAGGAGACCAGCAGGAATGTACACTCCGTCTATGTATTTTCTCGAGGCAAGCGAATCGTCTGCCATTGTGGGACACGCGGGGAGTTGAGATAAGGAAACCCGAAGCGTTCAGCAATTGCCGGGGGAGGGGAGCCGGAGAGACAGTATAAGACTCTGGGCGTGAGGATGGGGATCAATCTCTGCAGCAGCCGACGCACACGCCACCAAGAAATGTCCCTTTTCCTCGGAAGCGAGCAGGATCATGAGATTTGCGAAAAGATGGGCTGAGTCTGCTGCTCGTGGGCAGGACGGCGGGGGATTATGTTGGGATTTGGGATTTTGGCCACAATGAGCTTAGCCCCTGGCAGGTTTAGCTTACTACCGTTACCGTTGTTACCTTCAAGGTACCGAGCCAGGGCCATGTGCTTAGTCCCCGTTGGACGAAACGGGGGCTTCCGAAACTCGGGGACGTCAACGACGAAGTCGGCCACCCAATGGCAAGAAGGGAAGCCCGTCTGCCTAAAGGAACTGGTACGGTACAGCTGAAACTCAGTAGTTACAAACTTAAGAGTTCGAATCTCTTGTCTCCTAGGCCGACACTAGATACAGCCGGATATCTGTCTGTCAATCTGTTGGCAACCGTGTGGACAACTGGATACAAGGCCTTGTAGGTAGGGTCACCTCCGAGTGGCTTGAATTCCGCATATGGGCCATCTTCGCATTGGACACCACTGGCAGCGTGTCAAGCGCGCACATCAGGTGACGTACGGCAGAGATAGGTACACTTTGCTTGCAGCGCTCGGAGCTTCTCTTGCACGATGCGATTGTTACTAGACCCCCTAGATCATGTGTCTAAGGAGTTCTAAAATCATTGTATTCCAAGTCTTGACGTACTCTTGATTGCATTGCGACGACTGAGTATCTATCACAAGGGGCTTGAAAGCCATTCCGTAGTCTCTTCGTGATTGGACGGTCAGAACATAAGCTCACACATAACGAGATAGCATCTAGATCCACATGCAGCTGCGTCGTAGATTCGACGTCGAAATACGTCTCCACTCTCCATCTCTCCAGGAAGTACATTCTGAGCCCCTGCTTGCTCAGTCAGAGTGTCCAGTAGGGATGTTAGCCCTGTCTCTCCACCAGAAAGTTGAAAGCGGGCGGTGACCAGAGTGCTATCCGACCACAACCACGAATGTCACTTCCAATACTGAGGCTACTCCGTAACCAGATATTGATCAAGATGGGGGACGTCCCAATCAAATCGCCGCCAGTTGACGCGCCGTTCCCATTGACTGATGTGGACAATTGGGTTCTCTCCTTGACAGATGACGAGTTTACCTATCACGACTGGGAAGACTTGGTGTGTATAAAACAACCCCGTTCTTTCCTCTTATTCGTTACAATCCAGAAGGATCTATGCTGATTTGTGTCATAGTAAGTAGTACTTCTTTGTTTTGTTTCAAACCCCAGGCAAAGGCCGGGAAATACAAAACAGCTCGATTCTATTCCGGACTATGACGAATAAGAAAACGGACTAACATGTTTTGATACACTAGGAAGAAGATCATCAGTTAGTAGGGGGCAAAGATGGCACTCTTGAATCATGCATTACACTTTGGAAGACTTACAAAGAGTATAGGCGAAAATAACCTCTCCGTCCTCAAGCGAAAGCCTTCTGACTTGCGGCGATATATGAAATGGACCGCTGAAATCAAAACCGAGTACGGATCCATGTCAGAGTATATACGAATTCATCGCTTGCCAAAGGCTTGGGGCTCTCCCCCTTTCACTCCTGCTTCTCTGGCACGTAGCAATCCATCCCGTTCCGATCCCAGTCGTCGCTCGCTAGAAAAATCCCCATGCTAATTGTATCAATGTAAACAGTATCTTATTTCGGTTAACCCCCCAGGCAAATACAAGAAACTCTCTGATAAATTGATTCCGAAATATTATGAGTATAGAGAAAGACTGACATATTTGTTATATATTAGGATCCCCTTCAGCGACGCATCTGATTATCGTGTTTTGAAAAACGATTGGTACGTTGCCCCCGGGCTCTTCATGACCCATCGAAAATATTCAACATTCCGGTTTGAAGCAGTGGCTGACATGAACCCAACTCCAGGCCATACGGTCTGACGAGTGACATTACACATATCGGTACGTGAGATCGATTCGGGTCTTCTAACTTCTTCTACTTCATCGTGGGCGCGTATGGAAGCTAACTTTTCGATGCAGTTGTGTGGTCAAGAACAATTATCGTAAGTAGAACCCTATTCCAATACAAAATATATGCTATCCCAAGCCAATTCCGATCTAGCTCTCTGGCAGACCTAACTTATTGCAGGAGACCGACTCAGTGAATGGGGACATGACCCCGGAGAGCCGTCGGACCGTTGCTGAGTTTATCAAGAGGTTTTTCATTGACAGGCTGGGCCAAGAAGGTGATAAGAGGGTTTGCTGGTTTAAAAACTGGGTCGCGTTGCAAAGTGTCCGCAGCTTAGAACACATCCACGTAATGGTGAAGGATGCAAGCGATGTTCTCATAGATGAGTTCACTCGAGAATTGGAATGCCATGCTTGATCGGTTGACGGATAGCCTGATAAGACGTACTTCTGTCTGTACGCGTCAGGCTTCCTCAACACTCTGTTATAGCATTGTCCTTTAGGCAGCTCGTCGTTGTTTTCGATTTCCAGCTGGGGCTTCGTTGGATTGCTGGCTTTGCTGCATTGCTCCCATGCCACGGGCTGCGCTGAGTAGACCGAAGCCCTTGAAGGCGCCATAAGCTGGGACGACAGCCCATGCAAGCCAGGCCCAATTCCCAAATAGAATGACCAGAATCACGGATGTCCAGGTCACCCAAATTACATCGAACATGTATTCGGTCAAGCCGGGAGCGGCCAGATCTTCGCCAGCACTCTTGAGCGTATTAGATGCATCGTACTTGGGACGGCCAGTAGATTCCAAAACGAATTCGCATGCAAAACTAGGGATGGAGAGGAGTACGTAGAGCAACAACGACCTCCGCTTGAGAAGCAAGTTGAACAAGACAAACAGCGTGTTGACGACTAGCGTTCCAATGTGAAGGTTCGTCAATGCGGCGGCATTTGCCTTTGCGCGGTCCTTTCGGGCTTTTTGGGCCATGATCAAGAACGTAAATGTAGAAAGATATGGGCAGGGTAAAGTGGGAGACCGAAGCTACTTGGCTGACAATAGCTCGCTTGTATCAACGTGGCTGCTTATACGTTGACATGGAGGGGGGTTATTGTAAGTGCGTGGTTTCGTTCTCGTGTTCACCCTGCCAGCTTATGCGTACCTATGGACGTTGTATGCGGGACAGTTCGATATGATGATGGAACCTAACCGATATAGTGGGATGGGAAACCCTCGGCCGACCTTACCTGATACCTACTAGATAGGTTGTGGCTGAAGGCTGCCTGGAGGTGCTCTTTTGATATGAAGTGGCTGGCACCTCAGAGACGGAACGTACGGGACGGGAAGCTTTGGGTAACAGGTAGGTAACCTCCACTGGGCACTGCAGCACTGTAAGAGACACCGTGACGCTGGGAATATATGTACTATACCCCAACACAACATCAGTAGCGCGCTGTTTGCAGCCCAAATCAGAAGTAGCTTCCAGGTTCTCGCTTCTCAGCTGTGGACCCAGCCATGACAACCACGCCTCCCTAAGCGCTTCCGGGTTTGTTTGTTGCTCTGCCAGGCCAGCTTCCTCACCGGCCCCCCTGTCAGCCTCACTCCACCACAACATACCAAAGTCGTGAATGCCCTCGAGACACCTCCGGCGGTGCTTTGTTGTTCTGCATCCCACCACGTCATCCGCCCAAGGTCCCGACCAAGTCTCGATGGTATCGCTCCCAGGACAGTGGTGAGCCTGTCGTTGCACGATCTGTACCGACAGACTCCCGACGGCAACATCATCGCCTTAGTCCAGTTCTGTAATGGCTTCGTCGTGGTAGTATATTCACAGTGCTGCTTCTGCCTCCCATCTGTGGTCCCATCTTGCGCTCCCTTATGCCATAATCCAATCCGACAGAGATGCACCTGAACACCACCGAGCCCTCTTCAACCGATTTTTCGCTGCATATTCTTCTTCGCGCCACCTCTTCTCCAACGTGTGTCCATCCGCCGTCTCTCCGCCGTCACAACAAATCTCCATTCGTATCGCGCCTATTCTTGGAATACCCTCCCCTTCCCGACACTTGTATCGCACCCCGCCGTCGATAACTGTACCATAGTCAGCACATTTTCATGGTTTCGCAGCGCCTCGATCGAAATCGTTTCCCTCATTCACGCAACTTAGGCCAGCAACCCCTGCAGACTACATGGATGTACAACAATAGCATCACACAGCCCTAACTGTAACTACCAGTGTCACCCATTTTTCTTGCAGCATGGCGCCTTCGAACGCTTCTGTTACGGCTCAGTTAAGGCACGTTGTTTACTACCACCTCGACCATTACGCCTACGACAACGCCCTCTTTTTCTCTGAAAGACTTGCCGCTCATGATCCTCGCTCTGGCGAATCTGCATACCTGCTTGCGCTCTGCCACTACAGGCTTGGAGACCATAGGTCGGCTTATGAGATAAGCAAAGCTGCTGGCTATCGTGGTATCCACCTTGGCTGCGCCTACATATTCGCCCAGAGCTGCCTCGCCCTGGAGAGGTACAAAGATGGCATCACTGCTTTGGAGAAGTCTAAAGGGTTGTGCTCGCAGAAGACTAGCGTTGGGAAACACACAGCAACTACGAGAGCCCCAAATCCGGACTCCGCTAGCGTCACATGCTTACTGGGCAAGCTGTACAGAGCTTATGACGACAAGAAAAAGGCGATCATCAACTTCGAAGATGCGTTGAAAGTAAACCCCCTCATGTGGGATGCGTTTACGGCTCTGTGTGACATGGGTGTTCATGTAAGGACACAAAATATTTTCAAGCTAAATGATGTGTTGCTCGACGGGCTTAGCTATGATCAACCTATCGGTATTCTGGTGGAGCAGAAGGACAACAGCGCAGCGAACCCCGTGGAACCAATCAGCAAGAAATCCTCTATCCGTTCTGCCATATATGATGCTCTAGATCCATTTGGTTCACAGAGATCAGGTGCATCGAGTGATATTATTCTCGGGAATAACTTCCTGGTGTCAGGTCCTGGAGAAAATGACACCATGTCCAAGATTCATGCGGCTCGCTCTAGGATAGCTGCTGCACAAGAGTCTACTCTTGAAACTTTAGGCACACCAACAATCGCTAACAGCGACGCTGGTTTGACACGGTCGACTTTAGCCCTCGAGCCACCACAAGCGCCAGGTCGGAAGACGAGAAACGCGCAATTAACTGAGCCGAGTCTCATCGATGCGGCCCCTAAGATGGGATACCGGATAGGGACGAAACGGAGTCAGAAAACACAGGATGAGTCCTCCGAGACCAACCCGTCTATCCTCCGGGCTACCGCTTCTGCACTTTCGGCCATTGAGCGGAAAAGGACTGTATCCGGTCATCCAGTTCCCAGGCAACAATCGGAGGAACCCGGCGCACCACAGAGAAGAAGTGCGAGGATAAAAGGCACAAACATACGGACGAACTCAGGCCCTGCCACCATTGGAGCCGCTCCGCCCAGAGAACTCAAGAGGGCCCAGATCTCCCGTACCATACGACATACTGCCAGCAGCACCGGTATTGGTAGGACTGTAAGTGGCAATCGCAAGGCGCTGGAGGAGAACGGAATGGATATAGATCAAGCCGAAGCACCACGACCAAGAGAGGCTTCCGCGCCGTTGGTGAAAACTGCTGAGGCTGATGTGGCTAAAGTCGAAGAAACATTCAAGTACCTCCTGGATCTCCTGAGGAAACTCGGTTCGGGTTATTTGGCACTCTCTCAATACCGCTGTTTAGACGCTCTGGCTTCGTACACGTCATTACCTCGAACGCACCAAGACACGCCCTGGGTTTTATCTCAAATGGGGCGAGCGCACTACGAGCAGGCATCATACGGCGACGCAGAGAAATACTATAGGAGGTTACGTATTCTCGCGCCTACGCGTCTAGAGGACATGGAGGTATACTCGACCATCCTGTGGTTTTTGAAGCGAGAGACGGATCTTTCCTTTCTCGCTCATGAGCTAGTTGACTCGTCTTGGCATTCGCCACAAGCATGGTGTGCTCTCGGTAACGCATGGTCACTCGCGCGTGATCACGAGCAAGCACTGCGTTGCTTCAAGCGGGCTACGCAGCTGAATCCCAAGTTTGCATATGCGTTTACATTGCAAGGCCACGAACATGTGTCTAACGAGGAATACGAAAAGGCCCTTACGGCCTATCGGCAAGCTATTTCAGCGGATCGTCGCCACTACAATGCCTACTATGGCATTGGCAGAGTCTATGAGAAGCTCGGCAGTTACGACAAGGCCTACAGCCACTTCCATTCCGCATCTATCATCAATCCGACCAATGCTGTCCTCATCTGTTGCATAGGCAATGTACTCGAGAAGCAACGGCAAGTTGGCCAAGCACTGGAGTATTTCAGCAAGGCTACTGAGCTTGCGCCCCATGCGGCGCAGACGCGATACAAGAAGGCCAGGGCATTGCTCGCCCTGAATCAGCTCGACGCGGCGCAGAGGGAGCTGGAGGTTCTCAAAACCCTTGCACCCGACGAAGCTACTGTCCACTTCCTTCTCGGCAAACTGTACAAGACACTGAATGACAAGGGCTCAGCTGTGCGGCATTTCACTATTGCTCTAAATCTGGATCCCAAGGTCAGTTTTTGCAGTCGCTCTCCCCAACAGTGGATCATCGCACTGACAATGAGCATCACAGGCAAGCCAGCAGATCAAAGAGGCCATCGAAAGCCTAGAAGAAGACGATAGTTTTGACGATTCTATGATGGCATGACATAGGTGATGGACACGGAGTAGGCTCTTGGTCAAGGGGTGCTGGATTGATTATATCAGTTACATGAGCGGGAGTTGGACTGTCAAGAGGTCCGTTGGTATGACATTTTGGTTTGGAAGCACGGGGCATGATTTTACCGGCAGTATCGGGAGTACGGTGATCCGGTATAGCTCTACTGGGGCTTTGCATTGCTGCGGCGTTGGGGAATCACGATGAGCCAGTCCACGACGCAGGGAGCCTGGGCCTGTCGAGCTACCTCCCTAGTGGTCGAGTGCATTTGCTTATACCATTATACGTGAAAAGTGTACAGTACTAGGATGTTGGTTTTATAGCATACAAGCAGAATACCAGAGCTCTAATGCCACCGCACACTTAGCATTTCAATTGAAGATCTTTAATTAAAAACCCAAAAATATTGTATCCAGATTTAGAAAATGTAAGACTACAAATGCATTGGCTATTATGTACCTGAAGCACTTCGGTCTCCCGGATCGAAGTGGCTACGTATATGTAGTTGGAGCCTCACTTTTGGATGCACGTTGTAGGATGCAACTCTGGGATGCTGGAAAGTGCTAAGTACATCCTACAACACCTACCTATACGGTAGGTACATGTAGGTATTATTATAGAGAGCTGATTCGCGACGTAAGTGACGGCTACCTGGGCAGGTAGTCACCCAAAACGGCGCTTTCTCGTGATTGGCTATTTATTACTACCACATGCACTTGGGCTGGCGCTCGGAGCACGTGCATATCCCCCGTCCCCACTGGATTGCAGGGAATCGCGCTAGGCTTGGGAATCCGAGTCGCAAAACACGGCGAATTCAAGCAGGCACATAACGCGACGTACGCAGGCGCATTCAAGGCCGCCTTTTGACTTGCAAGACAGCAACTCGATCCCATTTTCTGATTGGCCCAAATCGGCACTGATTTCTATTTTCTGAGGTAACTTTGGGCCCTCCCTTGGCTAAGGCCAATCAGTCACCCGCGACTCTGCACAATCAGCAACTGCCCCCCATTTGTCACATTAAACCCATTGTCCCCGTACCCTTCTTTTCCGACTTTCTCCCCTCTCTTCTCCCCTTCCCACGACTTCACACGCAACACACACGCCCACCAACCATCATCCATCGTCCACATTCGGCATCAAAGCCCAACTATCTCACCAACACCAACATTTACTACACTCACCAACCCAACTCACAATGACTGGACGTAAGTAACACTCCCTTCACTGCGGCGCAAGTCACCGTGGTCGTGCCTTTCCCATGTTCACCATCCTCATCGTGGATGACACCTACGTGGTGGGGCACTTGGCTCCTAACACCCGACGCGTTTACATGGCATCGCATCCATCAAGACAACATGACAACTCGTCGTGCCACACTATTCCACCGTCGCGTTTTGCATGGCTTGTCGACTGACATACCTCTCACAGGCGGCAAGGGCGGCAAGGGCCTCGGAAAGGGCGGTGCCAAGCGTCACCGAAAGATCCTTCGTGACAACATTCAAGGTATTACCAAGCCCGCCATCAGACGTCTCGCTCGTCGTGGTGGTGTCAAGCGTATCTCTGCCAGTAAGTAATCCAAGTGTTATGTTGTCCTTCAGGGAACACCATGTTGACTCATGCTTCCCCTAGTGATCTACGAAGAGACTCGTGGTGTCCTCAAGTCCTTCCTCGAAGGTGTTATCCGTGACGCCGTCACCTACACCGAGCACGCCAAGCGCAAGACCGTTACATCCCTCGACGTAGTCTACGCTCTGAAACGACAGGGTCGCACTCTGTACGGTTTCGGTGGTTAAGCCACTGTATATGCAGCTTCTTTCTGCTCAAATGGTCCACCTTACTCTCTTCTCGTCGCCATTGCGGATCATGTCGTGGCTGACTTGCTATGGAGAGGCGGAAGACGTATGTTTGTGCAGTGGGTGGTTGTCGGTTATGAGATATCAATTGTTTGCACATGGTTAAGGGCATGATACACAACACAAGGAGAATAATAGGCGTTCGGTGGTTCTGGGTGTTTGCACTGGTCTACGCGATGATTTGTGTCTCCGCAAGGGAGAAAGGGCGTCGGAAGGAAGACAGCCTATGGTTCCGCATATGAACTACAAATGCACTGGTCAGCGCGCAGTGACGCGTCATTTACACCTATTCGGACTGTCTGTGACTTGCGAAGCGTAATGACAGGTTTTCTCATCGTGGCATTGTTTGACCATATCACATGAATCCAAGAGACTAGAACGAACCCTTACCATCACCAAAAGTGAGCGTTGTTTGGTCCTGTTCTACACGTACCAGATTGTAGGCAACCTCGGTCTTGTCAATCACCGCTTCCTCGTGTCAATAACCAACCACTAATATCTACTCCCTTGAGATGTGCATGATCATATATCATAGCAAACGTGAAACTACATCGTATCTCGCGGGTGATACATGAGGTGTGATTAAATGTATGCGAATTAGTGCCTATTGTCGTACATAATGAGTACCGTAACCAATGCTACTGTGGGTATAAAAGACTCTTTCCAAAAAAAAAAAAAAAAAAAAGGGACAAGACCACCTTCTATTTGCGTCACATTGACAACTTTCCCCATGCCCACCCTACATAAAACTGTCCGACTACCTCTTCCCTTGACAATGTAACCCCCGAACCTGACCAGGTAACCCGTATTAGTTGATGGCTAGGTACCTAAGACACCTTAAGAAAACATCCCAAATACAATGCGAATGAGGTGGGCCAGCCGGCGCTCCATCGCGACATTGCCATCTACCAAGACAGCATCGCCAAACTAAAAGCCTCAAGCCTGGGACATCGAAAGTCCATTGTGTTGTTTACATGTTCGAATGTTGTATGCAGCGAAAGCGTGATATTCAAGACAGAGGACGAGGGAATAGTAGATCCAGATTAGCGATCAGAGCGACCCTACCTAGATATTCAACGGTTGTTTGGCGGTTTCATTTACTACTTATACAGTATGGCTGAAATTGGATTCAGTTGCGGAAAGGGGTCGAGCCGGTGGTTACGATAAGCCAGCGGACCATCGATGATTGGCCTATGAACATTCAGGATACACGAGGACAATAAGTACATTCGGTATTATGCTCCGTTGGTGTAGGGCTGTGAGGACGGAAGCACGCATGGCACATATGGTGGGAGGACACACATCGTCACTCCTGGCAAACCGAATATATGAGACAAGGCAAGACTGTGCCTCGTGGATATCTCTACTGCCTCTCGGTCTGGCACCATGCAATTGGCATGGACGAAGACAACGCAAATCAATCACTAGGCGAGAGCTCGGGCTACAACCATTTTCGAAGTGGCATTACGGACGTGAGAGTCAGCTCTAGCGAAGACTAAGCGCTCGTCACTTGACCGTCTCTGAGGTTCAGCATTGGTCAGCGGCTATGGCTGGGGAGCAATGTTGCTCTTGGATGAGGGGATTGACTGGGACTTTCCTGGGATACCTCCTCGCTGGTACTATGGTTTGGTGTCTATGTCAGATGTCAAAGGCCATTGGTGCCATTTTCAGGTAGGTGACTGGTTTAAGAGATATGTTTGATATCAGCAGCATGTAGCACCGCGAAGAAGTCCATTGATAGAAAGTGCGGAGACAAGGGGTCGGGTAGACGTGGAAAAGTGTCAAGTGGACGCCGCTGAAGTGATCAACAACACTGCTTTTTTTATGGATAGATGTGGTGCCTACGTTAGGTATCTAGGTAGTCTAGAAGACCAGCTATATGTTTAGATGTAAGCATACATTGGAAGTGTCTTGCCCTCAATATGAGCACAAGCGGTAGGTTCAATTAGAGCCTCGCTAGCTCTAACTGATCCGAGCATATCAGACGATGATAGAGAACAAACATTAGGCTTCTTGTTGTAGATTCGATGTTCTCTGCTTCCATTCGGCGGAACAGCTACTCCTATTTCTTCTGCGATAATTCGCTGCATTCTGACTGAGAACCCGAGATTTGAGGTCACGCGTGGAAGAGCAGCCATACATCAAACATTCACGCGGTTCGGCCTCAGGTGAAGTACGTATAATCTGTTGGCTGAGTCGTGCCTGTAGGTAACATGTCCTCCGGGAGTGGTGAAAGCTCAATGATACTCCTTGCAAGATTGCCGAGTGGGTAACGGGACAAGGACGCTCTTGGTACGTGCTCACTCTACTTCCTAGAGCTAGACAAGGAAAAGAGACTCTGCAAGCTAGGACATCAAATCTGTGTGTGCATGGCTCGACCGCATCAAAGCGAGGCGCAGAAGCTACAAATATTTCTTACCAGCAGCAACGACGCGCTGGCGGAAGACGGGGGACGTGACCTCCATGTTGACGCGATAAAATGGGCTCATGATGGCCTTGACCCAGGATTCGTAGACCTCAAGCATGAAGGCGCGGACGGCTTCTTCAGTCTGCGGGGAGGTCGGGTTGGAGGCGATGGTCGAGGAGGATGTGGATGCGCGGGCGGAAGATGGGTTGGCGGTGGGTGGGGGTTGATGCAGGAGCATGAATTTGATGTTCCCGCCGGTGAGGAAACAAGATACGTAACTGTTGAAGAAGCGGTCGATGCATTTCAAATACCTAGATGCGGGTTAGCTAGTTGCTGGCTCCGAGCGCTGGGATGTGAGAGAGAGCCACATTTGGCCGCTGCCCCATTGGACTTCTTCGACGATGTCGAGACTGGAGTGGACGATGAACTGGTTCATGTGGCGGGAGGACTCGGGGAAGTGGGCTTGCCCATCGCCGCCGGCCTTGGAGGTGCCAAACTCGTGCTCGAAGAGCGGATTGTCTTGGGTGCCAACTATCACGAAGTAGTACGACATGGTTGTGGTGGTGTGGATGGTCCTGGGCGCAAGCCAGTACTTGTGGGCGGTGACCAGGGGATCAGAAGGGGATGTCGATTTTTCGGGAAGATGGGTATATCGCTGTCGGTTTCTCGTAAAATCATATCATCTGTTCCGTATGTGCGTCGTGTTTGTTCGTTTGTTTCCTGCCGCCGCCGTGGTGAAGTGGAAGTTGTTGCTGCTTCCTGTTATTGTCACCAGCGACGTGCTTGCCCAGACGTTGTTACGAGCTACATAGTGTACGTACCTGCTGACTCAATTAATGTGGAGGGGGGCGTGGGACATTTGATGCACCGGGGTACCCTCGGAGTTAGACGGGGATGGGCCCCAACTCCAACGACTCTCTGCGTGTGGGAAACTTTTGCTGTCATCGAACAACGCCCGAAACCCATACCAGGTGCGCCGTCTCAACGATCTGCATCACACAACCATCATGTTCGGTGCTTTCAGAGCCACCAGCTCGCTGTCGAGTGGTCTGCTATGGTGCGCCGCTCCCCTCGATCTCGCTGACTCTGCTGTCGCCCGACCATCCACTGATCTGATCCCGACAGGAAGACCCCATGGCGCCTCTCAAAATTCCAGAAAGCCCGACATCGACACCGTTTGCGCGCTGTTGACTCCGTTGTAGCCACCGTCCAGCAGGCTCTAGCCAAGCAGGGCCAGACTATGAAATCCCTCGATGCTTGGTCCGAAACCATGCCCACCGAGGTCGAGATGTTGCCTCGGGACAAATACACCATGTTCGATCGCAAGGAAAAGAGATACAGGAAGGGCATACACAGTACGTTTCCCTGCCATCTTTATGACTTGGATTCGTGCATGCAAATGATAGATTAATGTGCTGACACTCATGCTTTACTACAGAGCTGCCGAAATGGACGCGAGTCTCGCAACGGATCAACCCCCCTGGTTACTAAAGCAATGGATTGCATTGGATTGACTGTAAGGGAGAGATATAAGAGGGAATGGGTGATCTGGTAGCATCCATCGTCTAACATGGTTGCCACGACTGACTGGGATCACCTTTGTACACTATCAATTATGTACAAAATCACGGAATAGGCCCCTATTTGTCCAAGAGGAAGGCCTGGCATATACCATATGTATCATGAAATGAATATAAGGGAAGACTCGCGAATGAATTAACCATCTCAGCAAATTTGTTGCGATGCTATAGCTCTTCTCCGTAGCCACTTTGCTCCTTGAGAATAGAATGTGCACCTCTAATGTACATGCCGATGATGGTATTCCTGATGAATCCGAGTTTTCTTCTCTCCCTCCTGAAGATAGAGATGAGTTCTGATCGTAAGAGCACGAACCTCTATCCTAGCGGAGACGTCCATAATCCTCCTCGTTGTGATCACGGTCTCTGTTTCTCTCGTTGTCGCGCATGCGCTCGCTCTGAATCGCTCTGCCTAGGCCTCCTCGTCCCTCATCGAAGTCATCGCGGTACTCGTCACGCACCTGGCCGCCAGACTTGCCACGACCGTACTGACGTCCCTCCTCGAAACCGGGGTCCAGATCGGTACGGATGATGCGCTCATCGAGCTTGGTTCCTCCGATGTATTTCATGCAGTCCAGAGCGTCTTGGTGGGTGTAGTACTCAACAAAGCAGAAGCCGCACGGGGTCTTCTGGAACCTGTCCAGACCCATGATCAGGCGCTTGATTTCACCGCACTTGGAGAATAGCTCATATACCTGCTCCTCGGTTGTGTAGAACGAGCTGTAGGATATTCTGTTAGGCTCCACGATGATAGCAAGGTGTGTCGTAAGAAGGTGAGCTTACAGGTTGCCGACATAGAGGGTAGTGGCATCCTTCAAGGGATCCTCGGGTGGCTCTTCGGGTTTGGCATCAGCCATGTCTGTGTCACCATCCTTGCCGTCTCTCTCGTCTCTAGTATCCCTACCACGGTCATTTCTTTTTCGGTTCTTGTTGCTCTGTCATGTTGACGAAATCAGTGAGATTGACCCGTGATATGAATAAGAGCTTACTTACGCGGCTGTGGTAGTAGGCGCTGGGCCTATCCAGCCGATCAACAGTGGATCGGAGAGCGGCAGGCATGTTGAATTGAGCCTCCCTTGAGTTGGCAAGATAAGTGAAGCTGCCACCACTTTGTACGATAAAGAATGGATACACCCACCAATGGGTGGCGTTTGGCCCAAACTTGTATGTTATTTTGAGGATGAGAAAGGCAGAGAGCAGAGAAAGGCTGAGGTAGTTTAGTGGGTTCTAGTGCAGCCAGGGACCTGCAAGTGTACCTGCCAGAGGTGATGGTGGAGAACGTAATTGGATGTACCTACTAGGTCCGGTGGATTGAGCTTCAAAGCAGGACCTCTCAACTTGAATTGAATGTTCCTGCACCTGCCCAACAAGTACATCGACTAGCCTCAGGGTGGAAGTGTCATGTGCTTTGTCCTCCCAGGTACCTCAGCGACCTTGTGTACTACCTACATGTACCTACCTTATACGCTCCTGCACGTCGACCTTCAATCTACTACTAAGGTACATGTACCTAGATACATCTCCAAGCTCTCGCTACACGGACCTACCGTAAGGTACATACATCCAATAGGTAACCTTTGATCTAGCTGGCTTTGGTCGCGCTGCCCAGTCTTCGACCCCAAAATTCCAGCAGCAAAGCGCGCCTGCAAAGCTGCCATTGGCGCTCATCTGAAAGCAGCATTCAAGGTGAAGCCGAGGGTGAAGCTCGTTTTTTCTGTTCTCTCAGCGTTCACGTGGTAAACAATTGTTTGCGCCTTGCACACGCACAAGCCCATCTCCCTTCCAATACATCTGCAATCTGTCAAGGTCGGCGGCAAACCCTTCTTTTGTGAGGCTGCCGTCCAGGCAGAAATGCACTTTGCTTGAGATCTGACGTCTCGATCGCCTCACTTCCCTCGCCCAAAATGCCAAAGATAAAGAGCTATACGCCCTCGTGGCTATCAAGCCCTTCCCCTGGCCACCAACTCTTCGCGCCTGTCCCTGGTGACTCCCATTCCACACTTGCTCCGCCGACCGGCCCTCGTCGAACTATCGCCAGACGAGGCACCGAGGTCTTCATCGCCGTTGGCAGAGAAATCAGATGGGCCGATCTGGTATACCTTAAGGAGAGATGGCAGGAGAAGAATGCCCAGACTCGCATCAAGCGCGAGTCGTCCGGCCTTGAAGACCGCGACATTATCAGAGACTCCATAGAAGACGGTTGCGCCGAGGGCTTCCGAGTATGTTTCTCTCCTCGTACCTGCCTCGATCACACTATAGTTGCTGACCGTTGAACCATCGACAGACCATCAAACCCTCCGTCGGCAGTGACATTCAGCAACTAGTCATGTCACCTTATACTAACCTCATGGCTGTTGTGACTGCGCACACCCTCCGCATCGTCGTGCTGCCCGATTCGTCACACCTTACCGCCCCCAGCATCGATGCCATAAAGCCCAAGTCCTGGACCCTTGGGCCTACTGTACATGTCGCAGACCGCTCACCGATCGCATCCGCCATTTGGCACCCGCTTGGTGTCAATGGCTCTGCACTGGTCACGGTTACAAAGGATGCAGTTGTGAGAGTTTGGGAGCTGTCGCAGACAGATCGCTGGTCATTTGATACACCTACCTTGTCCATTGATCTTCCGAAGCTAGCAGATGGCACCTCCTTGGATCAGAACTTCGCTACCAACGATGCGACGAACAAAGGATTCTCGCCCGATTCTTTCGAGATGGATGTTGCGGCGGCATGCTTTGCGGGCCGAGGATCTGGAGGCTGGTCTCCTATGACCCTTTGGATTGCCATGAGAGAAGGAGATGTGTATGCCTTGTGTCCACTACTGCCAACCCAGTGGGCACCACCTCAGACCTTGATACCCTCGCTAACCATATCAATTGTTGGCAACAAAGCAGCCATTGAGGATGACCCGGATGTGTCTGAGCAAGGCAAGTTATTGGCACAGCAACAGCTCGACTGGATGTCAGATCTGGACAATCAAGAGCCAAGAATGATCGAGGGCCCTCCTGGAGAACCACCGACCGAGATCTACAAGAGACCTTCGCGACCAGGCGTTACACCTCGCTTGCAAGGACCCTTCGTTCTAGATCTGAGTCCAAGCAGTGAGGACGATCTTGACACCGAGCTGACAGACATCTTCGTCATTGGCGAGAAACTGGACACCGATGAGCTCATGTTTGGTGAAGACGAAGAGTTAGAATTGGAAGAGACTGAAAGAGAAGGTCTCTCTTTGTCAGTGATCTGTCTCCTATCTTCTAGTGGTCAAGTCCAAGTGTGCTTGGATACTGCCGGCGTCCAAGCTCAGTGGCTACCACCACGTAATAAGCTCAAGACCATGGGGCGTCTAGTCGGACCATCCACACTTTTGACATTCCAAAGTCTAGACGTCTTGAACTCTTTGGAGGTAACCGAGGATTCATGGCCCGTCTTCAGCCCCGATGTCATGTCTCGGTACGCATTTTATGTCTCTCACCCATCGAGCATATCATACATATCGTTATCCCCGTGGGTATTTCGACTGGAGAGCGAGCTCCAAGGAGACTCTGAGGCAGGCTCTGAGTTCAGAATCGATCTACTCGTCAATGGCCAACCATGCAAACGAGAAAGACTCTACACAAGCCCTGCTCAGGGTGATGTACAGCTACCTCTAAGTGCTTCTGTTCCCATTCGAGATCCTGATCTAGGCTATTTTTTGCTATCTGCTACACCGTTCGAGCCCGTCGCCTTATCCTTTGAGGTGCCTGAGGACGAATTCACTCCGCTACGAGCCCTCTCGCCCTCCTTCGACAAGGATGCCGAAGTGCAGCCACTAGATTTCTTCGAGCCTCGCCCAGTGTATCAACCATCACATGCTTTCGACGAAAGCTCAGCATTGCCCCATTTCATAGAGCGGCTACGATCAAGTCGACACAAAACAATCATGTCTCAAGATGTGCGACTGTCACCACTGACTCTGCAATTATTCACGCAGGCGCACAAGATCTTGAGCGACGAGACACATAGGCTCGGCATTGCAGCGTCAGAAGTTTTTCGCCGATGCTTGAAACTCCAAGATGATCTCCGGCAGCAAATCGCTAAAGCCAATGAGGTTAAGGGCCGTGTTGAGGCCCTTACAGGTGAGGACCAAGGTGATTATGGCGAACCAGAGTCCAACAATGCATCGATTGAGAGGCGGCTGCAGAACGTCAAGATGAAGGGGGACGCCCTGAGCCAACGTGTGGAGAGGATGAGGAAGACGGTCAACAAGGCAACCAGTAGGGAACTAAGCAAAAAGGAACAGGACTGGGTCAAGGAAGTCAAGACACTGGATTCTGGCATATTCGGGTCGGGTCTCCCAACAGATGCACCGAATCGCACCCAGCAATGCATGGAGAGGTATGCAAAGGTTATGGAGTTGCGGGATGAGTTGGCAGAACAGGCCAAGGCATTGGCTGCCCCGGCAGGGGAAGAAGAGGACGCGTCGAGTCCGGTCAGGGCTGACCTACGCATTCCATCTGACCTTCGGCGCGCAAAGATCAATCAAGTCAAGGCGCTTCTTGAGCGAGAGAGCGCCTTAGTTGAGGCCGTCAAGTCCCGACTGGAGCGCCTATCTGTTGCTGCATAGTGCGTATAATTGAGGGGCTCGCAGTTTGTACCCAATACTGAGGAACACATAGTTGTAAAAAGAACACTGATCTCGGTCAGCATCATGTTCATGCTTACTGCCCCCATTCCATGTGCTATGTTAAACAAATCTTTATCAGGGGCGGTCAGAAATACGGTGTCGTGGCGCGCTCACGTCGAATGCATCGACGGGCATGATTCGCGGGCGAATGAAATCCAATTGTTTCTCCTGGCCACTGAAAATGATGATGTGGCGCCGTGCCGTGAGCCGTGAGTCCAACTAACCCCCGCAGAAGTGAAGCAGAATGGACTCTTGAGCCGAATAGTCTTCGCAGCTTCTGCGAACTTACAAATAGGATAGCAAGACTGATGCCTCAGGTTGGAAATAATGGCTCAAGCATCCCGCCAAACTATTGCACTTTCTTTACTTTGATATATGCTGTTATAAATGGGTAGACTTCCAGTTCTCTGTCCCCGTCACTTCTCCGGGAACTTCTCTCTACTAAGCGGCGGAGTAGCATCTCAAGTCTTGAGAAATCTAGGTGTGCAGGAAAGTAGGCCTGTGCAGGACGTATGTCCCCAAATTCTATTGGGAAAAAATGCATCAAAGCAGGTCGCCTCATCTTTCTCTCTTTACAGTCCGACGACCGCTCCCGACGCACAACTGATCGGCTTCGCCACGAATTCGCGTAACCCACTCAATGCTAATTTCGGGCAATGTCCTCGAAGAACCTCCCTGGAACGCTCGCTGGAGGACAGGCCAGATAATCAGCAAGTAACCGTTGTTCTTGGCCGATGGTTGCTCTTGTGCGAGGTGGTACCCAACAGATTCCAGGCTTATCAACAAACCTCCCTGGACCAATGTCATCTGGAGACCAGATCAGCAACACGTTCCACTTGGTGGCCATAATCGCTGATGCAGATATGTCAATCTTCTTCCTGGGCCGTGAGTGAGGCTCTCAGGTCGTTTGCGGGTTCCTTTTTCTTGAGGCTCGGATACAAGGCAAGGTCAAGGGGGGATGATACTTGAGCCCGGCTTGAGACCCTGTTTGACGACACCTTTTGGCCCTTCCTAGCACCGGTATGCAATCATGCATGCTCCCGTATTCCACCAATTGTGGACTGCAAGACTTGCGAGTGGCTGCAGCCTCCTGCAGAGAAATTTGTGGTATATAAACATAAGACATCGTGCTTCAGACTCGGACCATCTCCTTCGCGGCGAGATTCCTACACTTTGCATTTCTCGATGCTTGTCTATCTACAAGAACCAAACAAGTCGGCCATTTCCCTCTATCAAAATCGCCCAAAGCTCGTAATGGCGCCACAGTCATCCCCTTCATCGACCTTGATCTTTGATAGCCGAACGCAAATCATAGGTTAGCCAACTACCACAGTCATGCCAGACACAATGCTATCTACAATTGTAACTAACAGAAGAGCTCAGATAACTGTGAATTTGTGTTGAGCAAGGACGACATCATCACAGTGATCACAAGCAGGGATCCCAATGACAAGTTCTTCAAATCATACGCTGTCCGTTGCAATGAAGATGTTCGTGAAGTGGTGTTAGAGTCCAGTCCCTGTGCCACGGCGCAGGAAGCCACCGAATCTCTTCATACAAAGTCATGCGAAGCTATCCACAACTACATCACGACCAATGGCTTCGCAAATCCGCGAGTCCATAAGATGACCTTCATCGACGACGCCCAGAGCGATCTCGATGACGACGCTGCCTCCATCATCTCCGGCCACTCGGACTCGTCTACCGTCGCTTTCTCTGATTGGGCACACTCGGATGACGAGGCGACGATGGCTCTTCAGGAGCAACATGCGCCTCGGACTAATGGCAAGAACAAGCCAGCAGGCGCCGGTGATCCTGTGCGGGATGAATGTTGCATGGCTGCTGACAAGAAAAGAGCCTCGCGCTCACAAGAGGCTCCGAGTAAAACCGCTGACTTGGACGTCCCATCACCCCCACGCGCCTCCCGCGTCATCCGGCCGCCCCCTGATCGTGTACATTCTCCTTCGCCTCAGCTAGCCAGTCGACAGCCACCGCCGCCGCCACCCCCTGGCTGGGCTGGTCCTCCAGCTCGTCCACCTTCCATGAGAGGGATGCCGCCGAATTTGATTCCACCCGGACCGCAACGAACTCGGCAATCACCTCCGTTGCCTCCGAACCTTTATCAGCAGCACACACGTATTCCGCATCAGTGCCGTCCCCAGAATGGCCCATTGCCAACTCAGCCTGTGGTCTACTTCCCGGGTCTCAATCCACCTGGTCACTCACGAGGTTGTCCCCCTCCTCCAGCAAGTCAGGGCCAGATGGTCCGGAAGGGAATGCGCCCAAACCCAAGTCCCTGCAATGGTTTCAATCCGGTCCGGGGACCTTCAGTGGCCGCCTCTTCTCAGTTTCGAACCGTTCGACTTAAGATCCACTGGTTACGCCATGGGATTCATCGCATCGTAGCGGTCTGTCAGGCGAATATTCGGGCACTCGAGGATGCAGCCATGGCCCACGTCAGAGGGACCCCCGAAGCATTCCTCGGCGGGTCTGATAGGCCCCAGCTAGAAGACTTTGTGGTTCGCAAAGGCGACTTGCTGGAAAACGTGAAAGGCTTTGGCACACGGCATTTACGCGCCTGCGTTTGCCGAGTCATCTTCAGCAATGACACGTCTTGTGATATGCGAGGGTTCCGTGGAGAAGACTTGAGCAGCTTCTTTGGCAGCGATATAGTCCCTTGCTTTGAAGTCGTCGTCGAATCACTTGAAGATGAGGCGATTCCTGACGACGTCTCCGAGACTTCGCAGGGAACAGGGGACTTGACGAAGGACGAAGATCAGTGGGACTGAGCAGTCATTTGTGATGACAATGATCGAGGAACGATCAAGCAAACTGGGTAACAGGAAGCACCGGGCCACAAGGATCATCGGACAATGAGCATCGCGGCGTATGTAGGACCATGCATTACTGCTTCATTCATCCATTATGGTCGGGCGTTTTGAGCAAGCTAATGCGGTGTTGGGCCTTGGTTACCTCTTTCTCGCGACCTTTACATATTCACTGTCAAATCCCGGGCCGTCATATGTTGCTTCTTACATGCCTATTCGCTGCACGATTCCTTGCCTTCTTCTTTTCATATCTTTATGCTCTGGTTTTAGGTTGCTCCTTTTTTCCCCCTCGCCCTTTCTGATTGTCCCTCTTCTTGCGAAACTGGTGCCCAGGAGTCGGTTAAACGGTCTTCAAGTTCAAGGAAGGCTATAGAGAATACAGGCACGGGATTTGCTTTGGTGATAACTGATCTATGTAAAGAGTCTATGGTTAGATAGCAAATCCATTGACACGGAAACTGATGTATTCAAAGACCTCCAGTCGACCTCAACCTGCGCTTCAATGCCTCGTAAACTCTTGATTTGGAAAATTCCATTCTTTGGGAATGCGAGCCAAACCAATGACCAGAGCACCGAGTGGCTGAACGCAGACGCAAGTGGTCCCTGCATATGGCCTTGCACCACTCTGATCCAAGATTGTTTCCAAAAGTTCATCCATCCTCGCCGTCATGAGTGATGCAAACCGTATTGTCGCGCAGTTGGAGTATATGAGAGGAAGCGCTAGTCGCCTCATTCGACGATCCTTACTTGAAAAGCAGACATGTATTGTTGGTAGCCAAGTTTATATAGGTGTGTAAGGACTCCAACGCCAGGTTCAGGGGTGCAGCAGTCTAACCAACAATCAAAACCAATTCGGCACTTCAGGCGCAATCGAACCGGCGAATACCAAAGCCAACGCTAAGAACGATCACAGGCTTGCAGTGTTATCTCGTGGCTTCGATAAATTTGCGGCCTTGAACGGCTATGTCACGCTCCCGAACTGGTCGTAGACCATGTTTCTTTGCCATGGGCCGGAAGGCGTTCACTAGGAAACACTGCTTCCAAATCATGCAGAGAGCCGCGCCATCCCGAGACAAAGTAACATGGCCTCTGTCGGATGACAACAGTGTTCCACGTTGTTCGCCTTATGCCATGACACTACATATTCGAGGTTGCTCTATTGCGACTTTATCTCCAGGCAAAACGGACCAAGCCTCAAACTGACGGACCTCAATGCGCATATCCCGGCTCCGCTCGTCCATACACTACGCACATGTCCATGAAGATGGGACAAAAGAGCTTGTGCCTTGCTGTTCTGCCTATATCCTGGAACGAATCTGCCAAGTAAACGAGTTGGCCAAACCGAGGCGAGCGTTGAGACTCGAAAACAACTGATTATGAATTTGTGTGAAGCTTTTTTCCGCATGATCTGTACACAACACCGAGAATATACCGCGTGGCTACAGACGGGCGAAAAGGACTCGGTAAAAGCGCGTAGAAAAGTCGCACCTGCATGTTTTGTGTAGAAGTGATTGTCAGACCCGATCACTTACACACAGCAAGGCAAACATGTAGCAGATACCACGACCCCGGGCATTTTTCCGCATGGCGGATCTGGTAAGCGTGCTGCCAGAGATAGAATGGTCGGCATCAAATCGCTCCCTGGGAGCCAGACCCAATCCTTAGATAGAGAATGAGATGCTTGCGGCGAGGCGAGTGCATTGGGAGGATACGGTTCACATGACGCAGTGGGTTAGCAACATCAATCTCTAGCCTGATGGTTCGTCCTTACGATGTGCACCGCCTGTATCAGGTACATAAGTGACTGAGGTATGACTCAAAGAGCATGCCATTTCGTTGGTGTCAACTGCTTGGCATAGAATCACACTTGAGAGACACCAGGAAGGTCGTATTTTGCGGATGACGCCATGGTAGACCTTGGGATCCGACCACCGATTCAACGTATAGAATAAGATTACCAGAATTTGACTTGCATTGTAAAAACCTTCCGAGTTGGGAAGCAGAAATACTCAAACAGACGCTACAATACTGGCCGAAGCCCAAGGGCCATATCGCTACCCCTGACTTTGTGCCTCGACGGTCTCATGTCTTTATCCTAAAAGTCTGTTGTAACTATTACTTTCTTCCGAGATCTAATTATGCACAACTCATCTACTTCGGTAACACGTAGACCGAAATGCGCTTATGCTGGAACTGCACATTTAGACATTGCTGGTCAAATTGTGACACGTTTGTTCGAAAACATCTGTCGTTAGAAGTAAAGCCACCGAGGAAAGTTTGATTAACACCGCAGTACTTAGAAATAGCAACAGACATGTTCCAGCGGATCAATTCATTGGAATATATGACTGAATCGGTGCATATAAACCCAAATTTTTTACGTCCTTGATCAAGCTGGAAGATTGCAGGCGAAACCAGGTACAACAGTACCTCGAGGAGAACCGAGTCAAATTCCGACGATAGTTTGCGAAGAGCAATCAAAGAGACCGTTTCTACAATAAAGTTTTATGCCTTTGGATTTTGGGAACCATGGTTCCATGAATCAGCGGCACCCGGAGTTTTATAATCACCACTGCTTGGGCTACATATCTATGGGCGAGCGTAGCTTATGAGGGAGCAAGGCAGCAAACCAAATCCCGACTCATCCATATATTGAGAGAGCTTTCTCTCCTTCCTGGGTTCTCCTAGTTCTAAATGAACGGGCCGGTGGAGCCACCCCAACCATCGTAGTGAACAGTATTTCGAATTATCTTGCAGAATAAATTCCATTGTCGGCCATGGCCTCGCTCAGTGCGAGTCCGGCTCTGGTGAGTCTATTGCCTTATATCAGACGTCTATGTCGGAAAGACCGTGCCTAACGAATGATACACCTAGGATGTTGACCCTAGAGGTAAAATGTACGACAGCCTTCCAGAGAATTAGACCATGGGCGAAGTGGCTTGGGCGCTCCCTATAGTTGAAGGCGGCCAAGACTACACCTTCTACGGCGACATCCAATCAGTCATTGTGCAGCTCAATGGTGAGCGTGTTACGCAGGGCATTGCGCCTCTCGGGGTTCGTAAAAAGCATTTGAGTCCAAGTCTACAGCCTCCGTTTCAGTGGGTATTCCTCTCATCAAAAAGATCAGAGCCTGCGAAGGGAGAAAAGCCTTCAATCCAAAAACGGATTAACGCATCATTTACAGCAGTGACAACGATTCCCTCGGCGGTTCTGCTTCGTCTGCGCTTGAGAAACGCACATTCACCAAAACCAGGTGCAATGCTGGTCTTCCAGACGAAGCCAAACAGCACAGGATTAGAGAGGGCATTGGTTATCTCCAAGACCTGAAAGACGCTAGGTGGTGTATGAACGGACCGGATCAATGCGGTAGAATATCTTGTAGCTTGAGCTCAGCGATTGTGTAAGTCTTTGATACTCTTCTACATCCAGCATGAAGCCAAACCTCGCTCCTGATGGCTGGATTACAACCTGCTGCGTGGCCAACTCCGACAGCTGGTGCAACGAGAACGATCACTGGGTCGAGTACGATTGACTGCCCTCATCGTTTCCTCAATACTGTAATCAAGCAGTCTGGGGGACAGCTTATGACTCTGACAACTTGATTGTCCAGGTGGGGGTACAGTAAATGCCGAGAGAGTAGATTTGTTTGAGGATAGGAGCACTTTGAGGCTTTGGAGGTTTATTATTGACAACTTGACTAGTCATTATGATGGACAAGCTTTAACTATACTCCTCATATTTCCTATGAGTTGCACTTTTAGTATAATTGGCCTCTTAAAGATGGGTTTCTAGCAAGCCTTGGTCGGAGCGGTTGAGTATGCCCTCAACGCTTGTGTTCCAATTATCACACAGTGCCGATCATGGCTTCAAGCCATCTCACCACTTGTGTGATGGATGACGTTCTACGACAATACAAACATTGACGTGTTATGGTACCTTGACCAAAGCCTGGGGGTGCTAGAATTAGGGGCGATGTAATACCTGACCAAAGGATGGTATTCTGTAAAACTCTGGGTTGACGAGACATTGCAATTAGAGTAGTAGTAGATGAAAGTGCGACAGTGTTGGCATGACAGGCACCTTTTGTTCAACGAGTGACATTTTACGAAAGAGTCTGAGCTTGCCTTTATTGATGAGTTAACTCTGAGATGATGTCCCAGTGACATCATAAAACATAACCGGTGACAATATATAATATCTAACCTGAGGCCTCCTCGGTAAGATGGTCGAACGTTTACAGTAACATCTATCTGCTAAATAAGCCGGATTTCTGTTTTTTTAAGCAATGTACTTCCCGCATGAAAGCGCTTAACACCATGGGTTCACAGGTAAAGTAGACAAGCAGAGATTCACAATTATGATGGTATAATTTGTCATGTGAGCTTGCTATTTACACGCAAAGCACAGAAAAGCAAAAGCAAAATGCCCAACTCTGAGATCAGATCCACTGCCACGATTGACAGGCATATCTAAACCTAACGCCTATCCTGATGCCATTTTTTACGTCCCGTGTGCTTGGCTTACAGATCCCTTTGTGCTGTAACCGAATCAACTCACGCCGCTGTGACAACTTATGCCGCCTGCTAGGCTCAAATGACTCCTTGTCCTATGATTCTTGGGTGTGCGAAGGAAAGGAAAACAACCTGACTGTGAACATGCCAGGCTGCTGAAGATTAAAAAAACGAGGAAATGCTGGAACCTAACGCCTGGAAAGTAAGCATCTTTGTAGCAAGCTGTGACTATCGCTCTGTGTGATGTTGGTGCACAGTATTGGGAGCATCTTGTCGTCCACTCATCACCTCGTCTTCAAGGTCCACTCATCATTATCTTGAGATGATTGGACTGTCTTGGACACTGAGACGATAATACCTTGCCGTGTTCTCTATACCATCCGCAGCCTGTGCCATGGTAACCGTCACTGTGAATCATGCCGCTCACTTCGGGAGCTGACTAGATACACGCTGAACTGGGTTACAAAACCCTAGTTGTAAGTGGGCGAGTACGCAACGGTGGGAGGAGCGAATGCTGGAGAGACTGGAGATGTCGGGCTCTCAAGCATGACACCCTGGCTGTCGGGATTGCCATAACCATGGGTATAAGAATACTTGCTAGCTGGCTTGTGCATGGGGGATGGGAGACCCGTGGGAGTTCCACCAGGTTGTGGACTGGTAGGATGAACGTTACTCGAGAATCCACGGGACGTTGAAACGTAGGGTGTCTCCGGTTGGCGGTGGACGTTAACCATGTCGAAGCTACCATGGGGGTTTGAACGATGATGAGTTTGGACTTGGATGCCTCTGACTGGGGCCTTGTCAAAGCTTGTGCTGACAGAGACTGGGAAATTCGAGAAGTCGAAAGGACGCGGTGGTGGTGGTGGAGGAGGGGGGGTAGGAGGTCGGGGTGGGAGTCCATGGATTGGGCCCTTCGGGATGTGCGTACGTCCCTGGCTGCTTCGAGCGCCTGTGCGATTGCCAGAATCTGAGTTACTCGGGCGGGCACCGACTGAAGCGCAAAGAGTTAGTAGTTGTATCAATGGAGAAATACGCTGAATCATGACATGTTTGTGGTGTTTAAGACTGAAGATGGATACGGTGTTACTCATTCATGGACTTACACTTGTGGTCACCTCGAAGCGAAGGACGAACACGACCTTCGGGAGCACGTACTCTGGGGTTCCAGACGGCTGGTCGACCCTGAGCAATCCACTCCTGGAGGTCTCTGTTGAAGAGTGAAATGCTTCCTAGGCGGCGGAAGACATACTTCTTCGACTGGGTAATGCGAAAGGGCGGCTGCTGACGGTCTAGGAACGCTTCGAGCTGCTTTCCGCCTCTGACCAAGGTGAAAAGCACGGCATCTTGAACATTCTCTTTGGAGAGACGAGCATTGTACTTGCGCTTCAGTGCCTCATTCAGCTTATTGGTGAATCGGTACACCCATTCGTTCTGCAGGATTTGAGACTTGTTGAAACCCTTGCGAGGTCGAATGCGGGCCAGCTTCTTGGTCGTGTCTGGAATATGCTCGAGACGACACATGAAGGCCCAGACAAGGTTCAAGTCATGTTCACTCCAGTAGCAAGCCTCTTCAGATTGGGCAGATGACTGGGAAACTGGCGACGGTGTTGATGTGGTTGACTTGGTGACTGAACGCGGAGTGGCTGGTGCAGCGACCGACTTTGAGGGTGGAGATGGGGAAGAAGACATCTATGTATGTCAGTAACCAGCACCAGTTCCATTCACATCTAAGTGAGGTCTGAAAGATGACTATACAGCAGTACGATGGGGCTGGTAAATCTTGAGATGAAGGGGGATGACACGGGAGGAAGGTCAGGTGCAGAAGTGACTTGAGACGGAGCACTAACCTTGTCAGTGTTCTTCAACTGGGTATCGAAGAGGCACAGGGTGAGTGGAGATGCAAGAGATGGCAGATGGGTTATGCGAAGTATCTGAGGATTATGAGTTGAGTTGTGTTGGTTTTGAGCGATGGCAGGACCTGGTCACAACACCAAGCTTGATGGGCGACAGGACAATGGTGGGGGATGGTGGGGGAAGGTACGGTGGGCGAGTAACTACGCCGTAAATGGCTTGTGAAGAGCGAAGGAGTAAGACTTGTATGAAATGACAAGCTCAGTCAGGAGAGAGAAGACAGAGGTGACAGTAGGTGAGAGGGATGAAGGGGGGTTGGTGCGCGTGACTACCTAAAGTAGAGGTGGACAGAAAACAGAACCAACACTTGCGCACAGGTTCAAAAGTTATGTGGAGGGGGGAAGAGAAGATTTGTGGTTACAGAAGTTGCTAGGTTAAGTAGACAAGAGGGTGCCGCCGATGAAGCGTGTTGAATGTCATGAGCCCTGTATGGAAAGGGGGCGCTGAGCAGCAATGGGATTTCCTACGAGATACAATGGGGACTCGACTCATTTGATGTGGGATGGCCAGCGGAAAGATGCTAGATACTCGACGACATGTCTCATCTTTTCACATCATGCTGGTGTTTGCTCCTTTCTAGCTATCGCTGCTACATCGGACGATACTGCAACTTATCTTAGAATCTGAACTCAAGATGATCAGTATTGCAAGTACCTGGAGCAACAACATGATTAGCAACATAATTAGACTAAATGACCTTGAGGCAGTCCTGTCGTCACTGAGATGATACTCAAGTCTATTATATATTCTCGGAGAACAATGCAATCACAATGGACACATTCGACAATGTCTGTTTCCAAGGCATATTGACTGTGCCATTTGAATTCACCAAACCCATCCTATTCATAAAGAGGCACTTGCTACCAGCCACATTGATGTGAGTCACAGAGAAACAGTGTTGCTTCTTACAATCGTCCCTGTCTACGAAGACTTGAGCAGATAAGAGGTGAAGTATCTATGTATTTTCAGGTTTCTGTATTGGCGTCATCATCGTATCAAAATCCAGTAGGACGCTTGTACTGGGATGAAAATACCCCATGGTCACAATTATATCACCTACAACGCCATCCATATGCCGAGTCTAGCCATGGTTCTTTCCTTCCAGGGTCGCTATCTAATTCATCGAAATGTGCTAATAAATACCCTGCGTACGATACTGGAACGTATCATAACTGGTGGAGAAGCATCAGCATACATCCATATGCAGGATGGGCATGACAACTTACAGTCGTGTGTAATAACTTCCAAGAGATTTTGCAACCAGATCAGTTTCTACGAAGCTCTCAGCTTCATCGGCACTCAGGTGAAGCTGGAAGCGTTGTCGTAAGGCAGCCGTTGTCTGAATCACGCCGGCCGAATAGCACGGCATCTTGGAATCACGTCCCATCATGCTGACCATGTCGATAATATTATCCGCAGATCGACGAAGGGCTGTGTCGACTTAGTATCAGTACATCACTGTGACCAATTTGTTCACATACCTTGGAATGCTTGCTTGCATAGGGTTTTGTAATCGTCAAAGTCGGGGGAGCCAACACCTCCCAGCACGTCGACATATTCTTGGGTGAGTTTGAAAGGGGCGGCTTCAAATCCAACGGAGCCCGGTGAGTTAGAAAGCATAAAACCGAAGTCGATGTGAATGATGTGCCCCTCATTGTCGATCAAAACATTTCCGTTGTGTCGATCCTTGAGTTGTAGGATATATTGTATCATACTGTAGGCAGCAAGAGATCGTTTGAACGCGTCCACGGCCGCCTTATAGGGTTCAGTATTGGGATTGCCGAAGGTCTTGACCCAATGGTCTTTGAGTGTAGCGAAGCGCCGTCGAGGGTTGATACCAGAATCAATTGAGGATAATGTTAGGCTTCTCTTGAGGGAATGCAGGGAGACGCCGTTGGTAATCGTCTCGATGAGCCCTGAGGATTCGCCCGTTACCAATATTTGCATGAGCTTCACCCACACCGGCACACCTGCATCGACCCAGATCTTGTGACAGACCTGAATAAGCTGGCATGCGAAAGCCTCCTGCCTGAGATCAGATCCTGTCTTCACGATAACGCTCACAAGATCCCAGTTCTTCATCCAACCGTATGGCGAGTTCTTACGAATGCGTTCTTTCTTGACATGCCACGCTTCCCCGAATACTGCTGCGCTTGGGTCATCTCTATCGCCTTTCTTCTGCACACCTCCAGTCATGGCATCATTCTCCATCCTGGCAGCTCCTACGGTCGAATCATTCGCATTATCGAACTCATCATCGAGGTCACCTTCTGAGGCTGCGGGGACTGCAGTATTTGTTTTCGCAATGATCATGTCGAAAGTAGGGCCTTGCGTATCGTCCAAGTCAAAACTCTGCTCCTCAAGGCTCTGCATGCTTGCTATGATCTTTGATCGAATGGCAGCCACCTCCTGTTTCGGTCGTTTCCCACTCGTCGCTTCCAACTGAGCCAGCATCTGCGAAGCCGTGCGCATGTGAGTAGCCAAGGCTGAAAAGTCTGGCTGGTCCTGCGCGTTGCTCCGCTGGCTCGGAAGACTCATCTTTTGCAATGAACCTGGACTACTTGATCTAGACATGAAAGCTCCCGAGTCTCGCGGATTCGTGATCTCCGAGCTTAGGGCCGTAACGCCATTTGGCATAGACTTGCGATTAGTCAGTCTCCCGGGCTTTTTGTCGATGGGTTCGTCATCATGGGGTTTGAGCATTGGAGAGTGCCCCAGGTCGCCGGAAGTGGGTTCGAACACACTGTCGACCTTGTCATCTTCCATTGACGCCGATCGCTCACTTACAGGTTTTCGATGTGCGTCTGATAGATCAAAGAGGCGTTTGCGATTGTTCTGTTCGGCAAGGAGAGTGCTGAGCCGATGGTGGTTATCAGCAGAGGTGGGATCAAACGTGAAATCATCCCGCAAGATTTCTATCATGAGTAAGTATGGAACCTTCTCTGCGCTATTGAGCACGGTAGCTTCAGCTGGGTTCACCCTCACTATCCGGTGATGCCGACTTTTTGCCGGCGAACCATCTACGAGGGTCGGCGGACAGAGAACCGGAATATCAAGCTCAGCCGGCAGGTCACGAGCAATAAGCGCAAGTTCAGCGCGTAGAGCGCTGAGGCGAGCCGGCTTGGGTACGATGACCAGTCTGTTGGAAATATCTTCTAGAGCGGAAAGGAACAGAGTCTGAGTTCGAAAATAGTTTTGTCGCAGTAACCTCCCCTTCTGGTCGGCTGTCATTTCCGCCAGGCTGAGAATAGACTTGACATGGTGAGAGTGCCGCCGAGAGATAGCCTCCGTTGGGCGTGGTAGCCTTGCAGAGAGCGGCGTTGCAGGCCGTGTGACCATGCGTGGCGACCGGAGCTCCGGTAGTGGGAGAGACGAAGAACTAAGACGGGCGTCCAACATTTTCGAATCGTGAACGGTGGGCTTCGACCCCTCTTGCCCGACCCCTTCTTGGCCCTCGGAGAGATTCAGCGACGGAGCAGTGGCATTCCGCAGGGCCTTCTCGGAGGGTTGGCTGGCCATTTTCGCATCCGTAACGCTACCGCTTCTGGGGCCATCCCTCTGGCGGCGTGAACGAGATGACGAAGCTGTTACGGTCTGGCTTCTGGACACTTTCGTGGGGCCTTGGGCCGAGTCGGATATGACGTCGCTGGTTGGCTGAGACTTGCGTGCTTGCGCTACAGCCAGAGGTCCGGCCCATTGCGGCAGTAAGGGCAGGCCAATGCTCGCTAGGACGAAACTTGCCAGCACGGTGACGGGTAGGACGTTTTCTGTAATCTTTTCTTGCCTGGCCGAGTCCGGGAGGCCGAATACAATATGTTGCACTTTGTTATAGACCCTCCGGCAAGTCTTGAAGGTCTGTAGCTGGGGCGTCGCGGCGAGGTCACGCAGATAGGTCTGAAAGAGCCAGAACGTCTGGGAGAAGCGGATTTAGCAGTAGTTCCCACGAGGACAAGCATTTACGAATGGCACGTCGACTGACCAAAAGCGCGGCGCTGACTGACTCCTCGCACAGATCCAACAGAAACTCCTCGAGGGCCATAGATTCATTGTCGACGCTGATTATAAGGTGGCACAGCTGAGGCAGGAAGAACTCGATGTCCTCGTAGGGGAACTGGCGGAGCTTTGAGCACAGAACATAGTGGATGCCGACATGATCAGCATATCGACTGCAGATGTACGAGACAAGAGGTCAGAGAGGGCGCGAGACTTGGGCCTCAGTCGCATGTGTGGGGACTCACGAGAGATAGGAGACGGAGAGGAAGGGGTTCTGGTTGAAGACATCGCTCTCGATAAACCGCTGGAGCAGATCCCACGACATAGCGGCGTGTGGTTTTCTAGTGGAACGGAGGGGACGGAAACATGTCACCTTGATCGGGCTCGGAAAGGGAACATGGCTGCTGCCAACGACAGCTCACAGCTTGACCCGTTCAGCACTGCATGAACACGCAAGTAGGATATGCTGCTCAGGCGAGGGCCGATGGCGAGTGCAGAGCACGGCGACAGAGTCGAGGTTCAAGAGTCGACGCCGGATGAAGGCGACGCTGGAGGGATGGACCTCGAAAGCTTTGTAGGGGGGTCTTGCAGCAAAAATGCAATGGGTGCTGTAATTCAGGATACCGCAATATATTAGGTACCGGTAAGTACATGTGGTTGTTCGCATTGGCATTGACATTAGCATCGGCCTTTTACGAGCAGCCGAACTACAAGAAGTGCTGCAATGCTCAAATGGTCCCTCGCAACCCCATCCTGGCATAGCCTGGCACATCTTCGTCGAGGAGGTTGCAAGAAAGGTATCGCAGAAGTCTTCCTCAGAGTAAAAGTCGGGCCCGGCCCCACTCCGACAACCACTCACACTCCACTCGCTCCTCTGCGGCACGCATTTCCGAGCTTGCCTTCGCATCCCTGATAGACCTCGGTTGTTGATTGGCTCACACGCTCGGCTCTTTTCAAGCATGGTACTTATCAGATACTTCAATGGAATCTGCATCTGTCATCGTCAGGTTACCCCTGAATGTGTCCTACCTAAATTAGCTAGAGACCCTACTAAAGCACATTGGAGTTCTTTGAGTTGTTAGCACCTATCGAGATAAAAATCAATCTGCCTGATGGAAAACACCCGCCAGAACGCTTCTCGTGGCGTCGACCAATAGGCTTTGCAGGTAGCACACAACCACTGCCACAAATAGGTGGATACTTTGTCGAAGGAAATCTATCTTTACGTGCCTTGGAATCTGACGATGCTGAAACCAGCTGGTAGGCTCTGGACTGTACAAAGAAAGAGTCGTCTATCGGGAGGCCAAGGCTTCTAACTACCTTAGACAGGGAAAGAAACATCATCGGTCTTGCAAATACAGCCGCCTTATTGTCTGATACAACCAGTCAATAACGACTTGACAGTCGGCTTCACCTCTGTTGCGCCCCCCTGAGTGGTGACATCTCTCAGACACATGATCACGCCGAAGACAACCAGTATTTTTTAGAGGCGCCCTGTAGACAAGAAGCTAAGGCACGAGTAGGTACAACGAAACCTTGCTTCAAGTACACATGAATCGCTTTTGCACTATCTGCTCGATTATGGACGAGATTCCTCCGTCTGCAGCAAATGCAGGTTTGAGCTACCGAATGACCTGAACTCCATGCGAATGCCTCACCATCCGCCCGTTGGACCTTTCACCTGCCGTGGACCCTTCCCATGGAAATCCCCAACGCCGTTTATATGCCGCTGTTTCTGTCATCGCAACCGCCGAAATGCTTCTAAACACCGAAAGATTGGAAAGACGAATGAAAGAGGACGAAACCAGCCATTGCGATGCCGGCGATGACTGTATATCTTGCATAGGCAAAAAAAATACTAGGCAGTTGCCTTCTTCTTCCGACCGCCACGGCCCTTCTTCTTGACCTCTCCCATGTCGACGTCCTCGTCGCTCTCGCTCTCGGCTTTAGCTCGGCCGCCCTTGGCTCCCTCCTTCTCCTCAGACACTTTGGCAACGATGTCTCTCAGGAAATCCCATTCGTTAGTGGAATCGATGGCCTGCTTCAACATCGGTGCCGTAATGCGCTTGGAGTGCTTGTCCCTGGCGACCTCGGCGCTCTTCTCGACTAGCTGCACCATGAATAGCTCCAACGCCTTGCCAACCGCAATCGGCGTCTGTTGTGCGACTTTTCCAACCTCGTCGTCGGCCTGCATGATGCGCTTGATGCGCGCCGTCGGGAATTTAGTTCGCACCGGGGAGGCCATGATCTCGGGCTCCTTGGCCACTTGGGCGGCTGCTTTACGGGGCGGCATGGTGGGCTGAGAAGTGTGGGAGCTGAAATCGATGGGCTGGTCGAAGGAGATGGACTGTGTGTGAGGAAGGGTTTGAGCTACTTGTGGAGGCAGAAGTGGTTGCTGCGAGGTTTGAGCCGCCTGGAGGTAGGTCGTTGAAGGGGGGCCTGAGTTTGGTTCAGCGTACTGTGAGTGCGAATAGTACTGGTGTGGGGCAGTCAGGGCGTGCTGGGGCGGCGAATACTGCGGCTGCTGGGGTAGTTGCTGTTGCAGATGAGGAGGATAGTAGTGAGAATTGTTGCCGGGATTTGAGTAGGAGGGAGGAGCAACGGCAGCAGATGGAGCGGAGGGTTGATAAGGGCGGTATTCCGGGCGGTGATTGGCGACGCCTGTGTTCGCGGTGGTTGTGGTGGAGTCGCGATTATTATCGCTGTATGAACTGTAGGGAGCCTGGGCTGCTGGGTAGTATGGGTGCTGCAGTTGATGGTGGGGCTGTGCTTGGCTGAAATTGTGCGCGCCCACCTGCAGATGTGTTTGTGGCATCTGTGCCTGTGCTTGTGCAGAGCCTGAGTGTCCTTGGTACGTATAAGGGCTTACAGGCTGCTGCAAGGGCCGGTAAGTGTTCGTAGGATCACCCGTGCTGGCAGAGCTCGAGGCGACCTCGGGACCATCATAAAAGGATGACAAGTCGGGCGATTTGGGTGCATAGCTGTCTCCGGTCGCAGACATGATCCACAAGGGTCGTTCTTGTCAACTGGAACGGAGGAAAGTAACGGCCAGACTTAGGCGGACAAGGAAAACGTGGTAAACAAAGAGATGCCGCCGCCGTCGCCGTGCCAAAAGCGGCGAAGCAAATCGTTTGAGAGATAATGACAAGTTTCTTGAGGCTTGGCCGGATAGTCCTGTTTCTCATTCAAATGGGAGAGGCAAAGGTGGACAATGAGCAAGCTCTAGCCACGGACGAGGCTGTCTGACGAAGCACGGGGCAGCACCCTTTCGACGGCTTTCATATGGCCAATCCGCCTGCTACTACAATACAGGTTCGGTTTGAATTTGCGGCGACGCAGCAAGTAGGGACCTTGGTGCATCCACTGAAACAGACGGTTTCAAGACGTTGCAGTTTGTCCAGAGGCGAATCAGGAGGCAAGGCTATATCTATCACTCGCCAGATGCTCCTCCCATGCAACAAGTTCTAGGTTTGGCTAGCTTGTATGCTTTTGAGAGATATGGGATCGGTTCTTGCTTATACTTGATTGCATTCAGCGCTTCTATTGCGATGAAAAACGGGACAATCCGGTTGAATGTGAGATATATAAGGTATGGTTGTGATGCGAGGCTGGAGGAGGAGTGTGCAATATCAATCACCAAGGTGTAACTCGGGTCCCAGGTAATAGGACCAAATCGCATTACCGAGGATGAGCTCGAGGTTCTTGTTCCAGTCCTTCCGCCTCCCCTGTTTGTTGTTGTTGTCGTCGTCGTCGTAGTCGGGCACCGGCTTGATAGAACTAGTGGTCAAGGTTCTGCCTTGGTTCTTTCCCAAATGACACTGTTGGTGGCGGTGGTAGGTGGCGAGTGCGGTCCAAAAAGACGGGTCCTCATTGACGGTGTTGCGGCTGGCTCGCTGTTGGCTGTGGTGCATGGGACACCCGAGCGGTGGGCGACAGGGACGGCGAAAGCCCACTGTTTTATATTCGAGGGCGCCCGAATCAACCAGGGGTCCGGCTTGCAAGCTACCTACCTTCCTACCGTACCGTAGTATTGAGGTATGATGAGCTTGCCCCATTGAAACTGCCCAAAGCCTGCAGACCTCATGTCCCCAGCCCTGTCTGACTGTTTCCCGGTTGCTGCTCTTTGGGACCTACACTTGAACCCTAACTCAGCTTCAAGTGCCCTCCTCTTGGGCCAGACAACTAGAACCGCTGTACTGAAGTACCAAGTCAATGTATATCTGCCCCAATGTTTGTTTCAGCGCACTCATCACGACACCTGTACAGCTATGAACATCTGTCCTATGCCTGAAGCTACGAAAACTTCTTCCTTTTTGTGGAGAGTCTAAGGGGCGTGACAGGGACAACCCAGTGGGGACCGTACCTACATCCTATATCTGTAGATTCCGACACCTGGCAAAATGGTTATTACTCAAAAAGCCGCGATGACTGACTGCCACTTGATAGGTATCCCCCGCGATGGTTGCTACGTGGTTTTAAGGTATCCAGCATAACTGCTTAGATAAACCACACGCACTCGTCCCCAGGATTGCAAAGAAGCGAGAAATGGAGAAATAGAACTCACCGCAGTGATACAGTATGGATGACGACATATTCCATGCATTTTGATAGGCAACTCGGAGTGGCAGGAGTGGCTGTGGCTTCATCGTCCCCACTCAAAATGTGCCTCGCTGTAACCTCGAGGACACTTCCATCCTACAGTCTTGCGACTTCTTCAATGAACAAGCACGCCTATAACCGCTGGTTAGCCTTCTGGCATCTAGGCGCAGCCGACGACTACATGGATATGCTCGATAATGCCTCTATCAACACCTGATATGTCTCAACTTGCATTGGCCTCCGTGTACGACGAAGTATCGGTGCCTCAGGCGCCTGATTGTCTGCCTGATTGCCTAGCATCACATACTGCTTAGAGTCAGTCAACCACACACGCACGCAAAGATACGACACCTGTCTCAACGGCCTCTATGACAGCATTCTTTCTTCATTTTTGGCTTGGTTAATCCAACTACACGGTACTCTTCCAGCTACAGCTCCTCTGCAAGCGCGAGTGCGCGGTCCATCGAGTCATAGCCACGCGACAAGCATCCATCTAACTCATAGCCCGCCCCTCTTTCGTCTTCTACTGCCATGGGTGATGATAATTGCAAAAGAGCTTTTCGGAGATTGACCAACGGTTTGCTGGAAGCCGGCTGCTGCAAAGCATCAGGGTTTCCTTACCGCTGTGATCAATGATGGAAGTAACTTGATCTAATCTGACATGGCACCCTCTTTCAAACTCGCATCGGATGTGTCGTCGGGCTATCCCCAATCTAGCATCATATCGATATCGTAGCTTTCATCTCTGCTACTATCATTCTCAAGCCTTCCAGCCGTTCCTTCGTATCGCTTTTGAGGAACAGCGATACTACAGGCCATGCGTGAATTGCAGCAGGTTTCTCATAGCTCTTGATGTCGCGGAACTCATACCCTTTCCAACTCGCTATGAGGTTCTGGATTGCTGGGGCGAAAACCTCCTCGCTGCCATCTAGTGCATCAAGACTGTTAGTCGGTTTTCTTATTCGTAATGGTCCGGAATGGAATCGATCTGTTTCGCATTTCCCGGCCTTCGCCTAGAATTTGAAACAAACAAAGAAGTACTTACTATGACACAAATTAGCATAGATCCTTCTGGACTATAACAATTACGAGAAAAGAACGGGATTGTTTTATACACACCACACGCACTGTCGTAACTGGAGTTAGGATGTCACTTTCTATCAATATGAACTTTTGAAGCGCGCTATCGAGATATTCCAACAACTCTTATGTCAATGGACAGGGGAGATGATGGCTGGATGGCTGTGAATAAATATGGGTGACCGCTTCGTTACTTACGCAAATTCCTCTCTCAGGCCAGCCTAGACGCCATATCCAATGAACCCTATTGGCAATTGGAGAAACTGCGGCGTCGTCGGTCGATCTTTCGCCCGCGTATTCCTGTGCGTATCTCTAGCATCGCAAACATAATGTCAGCCTTTCAGTCACTGCCCACGCTCTCTATGCCGTGACCTCAGCCGGTCTCGCCGATATTAAGGGCTCACATACTACAAGGAATTAGTTTGAGTACTACATCCGAAGTTCTCTCACAACGTGTAGTGCGGAGAACTGCCAGGAGATCTTCAGACTTACCGCGCAGACTTGCGATGTCTAGGTAATCGCTTGTGGTGTTCTTATGCATGGGAGAGTCACTGTAACGGCTTGGGTCAGCGATGGCTATCCATGGAAAGTTTGAGGTTCCGAGAGTCTTGATCATAATGACAGAAGACTTTGTTCGCGATAACGGAGCGACAGACTCTCAGAAGGAGCTTTAGGAACTGCTCACAGCGCCACCCAGGGACTAAGTAGTATCGCAGACTGGATTTTGTTGTACCAATGATCTCCTCCGGCAAGCAAGAAAGTGAGGACAAGCGAGCCGCCAGCAGAGTCTCCGCTAATGCAGATTCTCCATGGCTGGTGATTCATTGTGGAAACCACATGTTTGTATCCAGCTTGTGTCTCTTTCATCTGCGTCGGGTAGCAGTCGTTAGGGACGAGAGTGTATTCTAATGCAAAAATAGCCGGATTCTGATAGCCAGCCTCCTTTAGAAGGTACAACCACGTGATGAGGAATTCCAGATAAAACCACGGCGAACCCTTCATGAGCAGGTAGTCAGCAATCTGATCTGGCGTACGGTATTCGGGGGACAGCGCTTGTTTACGACGTACCATCGCGAAGCCCCCGCCTACGCGCCATCAGCCTCTTGTGAAGGTAATTTCCATCGTTTTCAATATCTTACCGTGGATGTAATACACGCATACGTCGGGCTCCTTTTTTGGGTCGTCTCTGATCCAAATGCCCCGAACCTTTGTCTTTAAAGTATTCGTTAGCCAGCCAGCATGTGAGGCAACTACAGCGTTTTGTTCGCCGGATTGTAACTTACCCCATCGTCTTCCATCTCCAGATGTTCATGCAAATGGACCGGGAAATCTAGCATTCCATGACGCCACAAACGAAACTTGAGAAAAGGCAGAGAGACTGCCTTGGAGAAGAATGCTTTTCCAACACTGGGCGAGATCTTCGCAAAGGCAAACCGTACACATCTGATGACAATGTCCTCGAATGGGGAAGCATCTCTGAAAAAGGCTGGCTGTTTCCGGCGGTCGACGAGATAGCGGTTATGGATGAAGGCATAGGGAAGTTGAAATACTCATAGCTGATCAGCATAACCATGCTGTAAAAGCATCCATCCGGAGAGGGGTCTCATTCGGATATTCCGGCCACTTACATAGGAATGGTAAGCATTGTAGCACAGTCGTGACCGTTAGAAAGACGCCGGCCTGCTCGAGAAGCTGCGGTGCTAGATACCAGCAGAATGCTGCGCAGTCAAGGAATGACACTGGGCCTAGGATCATGTTGCGAACTGAGACTCTGGCACCAATCTGGAGTTGGGATCGAGAATTACTAGGACTCAATTGTGTTGCGATCTGTCTCTATGCAAAGACTTGGAAACCAGAGCACAGAAGATAGAATGCGACATGGGGTAGAACTCCGTCGCAACGAGAATAGACTTTTATGGATGATTGCAGGTGGCTTGAGTTGTTCGAGCCGACCTTTGCACATGTTGACACTACCTACGTAGGGCGACCGTCTTTGGTGACGTCGAGGACTTGGCGGCGATTACGCTTGTCTCACATAGGAAAGGAGCACTGTGAGCAATAAGACGTTTTGAGAGATTGATTAATGAGGAGGACCGCCTCAGGCTCTCAGTCCTCGCCAGGGACACTTGTGGTATTGAATATCCACCATTCATCCCCGTCCCGAGTCCTTTGATAGCATTAGGTAGTCCAGGTTGGACTTCGTGGGCCTGAGAGCTACCCGGAAAATGCAAATCCGAGGCTCTCTGTACATCTTCCTCTTGTTCCAACAATCGGTGGTGTCTCATCACAGCTTACATAATGGTAAGGAACGAGATATAACGAGAGACGCAGTTGTTCTTTAGTCTGGAACTTAGAGCGTTATAAAGTTCAAACCATCGCTGGTTGCTACGTCGATGTTGATTTCCATAGTACGTGGGGGTAGGTAGCTAAAAGTTATGCGCCACTCCACTCTGCGCTGTGGCTGCATGAACAAAACCTGCTACATACCAAGGTACTCATCGTACGATCCCATGCTCCAAATAATCGCAGTAACGATGCAGGAGATACTTCAAGCATGATTGGGTCGAATAATAAGTGAACCTTGAAACATGAACGTACGTTAATTCACCGAGCGCCAATATCGTCAACCGATGCTGATCAAAGTCTACGACAGCGTGACAGTGTCGTTGACCATGAGTGAATAAGTCAAGCTGTATCTGCTCTCACAATGCGTCACTTCATTCCATTGCAATCTAGTGCACTTCACCTGTGGTTGTTGATGCTCCCAAGAATGATGTACCTAGGCCCGACAGCGAGTACAAGTTCTATACGGCAAGTATGAAATCACCCCACCGCTTCACAGTCACACGAAGATGCCCAATCCCGACTATATCTCCTAACATGACAGTTGGAGCATATCCGTGCAGAGTGTCCAGAGTCATATATCAGCTCTAATAATGCCAGCGGCTCTAGTTTCTCGCCACGCTCAGTATTCTATTCTCCATCTCTTCGAACGCTCCAAGCACGTTTCCATAAGTCTTGAACTGGTCTGCACGGTACCCATCGTCGACTTTCTGCACATTGCCCTCTTCTTTCCAGCGGGCACCGATGAGCTCGTCGAAAGTCTGCGGATTTCCATCGATGCCGCGTTCGCATGCCCATAGGGCTTTGTACGCACCGCCTAACGCGCATGCATTACCGCCGACATCTAATCGGTATATCCCCTCGGCGCCGCCCAGCACATCGCCGAACACGCGAGCGATGGCCGGGTTCAGTGATCCGCCGCCGACGAGATAAATGCGGCGGGGTTGCGCAGGTAGCTCTGGACGGCCTGGGGTGTCTGATACGAGGTTCTGTGACCGCAGACGCATGGATAGGGCCTGTGATTCGACGATGATGCGTGCATCGGCCTCGGGGCTCCAATCTCCTGAAGACGCGTACTCAGTGAGTGAAGAACCGTCTTGTACTTTACATGTATAGCGGTACGTTCCGGCTCGCACATTAGGCACAATTTCAGGCAAAGGGAAGTAGAGCCCTAGCTTTGCACTGTCGCTGCCTGGGCCTACATCGAGCGGCCGCGTGTCGAGCACGCATCTGTTGAAAGCTGCCCACGGGTCTTTTACCCCATCCGCAGGTTTTGGCAGCGCGTCTCTCACCTTCTCTCGGGCTAGTCCACCGTTCTTGTAGCATAGCATGAACATGAAGTGGTCCTTTGTTGTGGGATGGTTCATGAAATGATACGATGAATCGGTCTTATACTGAGGCGTGCTCATTAGAAACGTACTAGACGTACCCAGTGAGACGATCGCATCGTGCGGACGCAAGGGAAACGAGAGAATTGTTGCGGGGTTGTCTCCAGTGAATGCTATGATACGACAGTCCGCACTGAACCCAAATCTGTTGACAAAATAAGGTGATATCTGGCCTAGAACTGCGCCCCCATCTGTAGGAACATGGCCAAGTTTCTTTTCTAGAGCTGGGACACCTTCGGCGCCCCCGGCTGTCAGTGTTAGCAAAGACTCGTTCCACTTCTCGGCTGTGATATCCCATAAGTTCATCCCTGTTACGTCGCTGATATCGATCGGCGCAATGGCGCCTATGAACACTGAAGCGAGGAATGACGAGCACAGTGAGATGCGTGCTGTTTTATCGTAGACCTGTGGGCGTTTCCTGCGCATCCGTAAAATCTGAGTCCCCGTGAAACGCTACAAGTAGGAATATTATGTCAATGATGTCTCATACTCCAAATGCGTTGTAGAACAGCATTTCGCTTGGCCCTTACATGATGAGCTGCACTACCCGTGATACGAGCCAGATCTTGGCCACCGCCAACATGCTCCTCAAAGTCATCACACTCGCGTTGGGTGCTACCGTCTTGCCAGTTAGGGGCAAACTCATAGGCAAAAACATCTTTGAGCTGCTCGAGCAGCGTCTTGGCTGGGTCGAGATTTTTCAGCGTGGCCTCTGCATTACTAGCCCAATAGACGCTCGAGTGCTGCTGGCCCGAACCACTGATACCTTTGATGCGGCTCATGGGACAGCCATTCTCTCGCAGCCGTGAGAGTACAAGCTCAGCAGCTTCGATCCACATGCGGACGGGCTGATATACCTCGCCCTCATCTTGGTTAATCCGCACGCCCTTTTTGATTCCATACTTGACACCGAAGTCGGCGTCGAAGTCGACCTTGGCTTCTGAGACGACAGCGAGGTCCGATGCGATCACAATCGCTTTAGGTTGCGGTAAATGTTAGCCTGATGCTTGCTACTTTAACAATGTCTTCAGTGGGACAGAATTTGACAGTCGTATGAGAATGGACATGAATGGGCACAGAACTGGCTGACCTTTGAGTTGCTGGGTTGAGAGATCAAAGCCCAGATAGAGAGGACCGCTCATCATGTGGACTTATCGGAATTAACTGGCAGAGCTGAACGACCTGTAGCAGCTTCGGATCTTGACGGCTGGTGGTAACGAAGACTGACTGCCAAAAAGAGTGTGTGCTCGACAGGGTGGAACAAATAAGAACGTGTAAGCTGGGAGTTCATTTGGACAAAGTCGATTAACGATACTAATACTAATACTACCTATTCCCGCCCACTACGCTGAGCCTCTAAAGGTACCCACGGATCTAGAGACAGACCGTCCACATTGCCCCGCGTCCCTGCATACCTCAAATTTTTCATTGAAGGATATGAGCTCGCCGCCTTTGGCCCAGCAGCCATTTTCTTGAGGCTTGCCCTACAATAGGAGGGGCAGTAAATGTCTACGAACCAAGTGTCGTTGCATTCAGGCTAATGATACACGTCATGCGCTCATCACGCGCTCGTCATGCGCTCCAATCAAAACCGGTCTTGGCAAATAGAGACCAATACCTAAGTTGCTACGGGTTTGTAGATTGTCAGAAGTGTGCATTTACCTATTATATGAACATCGTGAAGTATCTAGTAGCTTGAAATGACTTTTGTCACGTTTTCTTTCCCTGACCTCAATCTTAGTTAGAAGCTGCGCTGTTATCATGTCATGTTTTGAAACGAGCTGCTGTTGAGTCCTGGAAAAGGTCACACAAGCACTCCTTGTTCAATATTGTCCCGAGATCCTGATTTAGGACTGTCCTATTCTACAGTAGTCTCTTTCGAGCTGCATCTTTTTCCGCAGTATTGGTCATACTTCTTGGTAGAAGGCTCGTTGTTGGAACTCGTTCGTACAATATGGTATCAATCAATTTTGTGACACTGGCCAACGCCTGAACGCCCCTCTGTGCCAAAACGTTCTATACAGGAGCCTATTCAGATTTTCGGCGCACTGCGTCGCCGTTGTGGTGATGGCCCTCGTCTGCCTCAGGCTCTGGGCTCGACTTAGGGCTGACATCACCTGGTATGAATTCGTCAAACTTTGGTTTTGCTGTGACCTCCTTTGGTACAAATCGGATGCGCACTTTCCGGACACCTCGCACCTTACTTCCAACCCTAGTTCTGATCTTTTCTTCAACCTCTCTCACGTCTTCGACTGTCCAGCCGCCAGGAACACCCACTTCTAAATCGACTAGGTAGTTCTGTCCGGACTTGATGCCCGACACGTCGCGTAGTTCAATGTTTTGGCTTTCAGTCATGTCGGCTGATGCCTTCTGCACCTGTTTTCGAATCGAGGATTTGACCTCATCGTCAATGGCCTTGTCCACAAGCTCAAGGAGTGAGGACAGCGTGTTTTCAGCGCCGGCCTTGACAACCATCAGTGAGATCAGCAGGCCGCCTACTGGGTCCAGCCAGGCGGCATTCTGCATGATGTTGGCACCCAGGATGACTGCAAGAGTCACAATGCCAGTAAGGCTGTCGATTCGATGGTGGACGGCATTGGAGGCCAAGACGGAAGACTTTCTTTCACGGGCGACTTTCATTGCTGTGACAGGAACAGGGTGTTAGTAGTGTCATTCCTGGCTCAAAGTCTCATATCGAAAAACAAAGGGGTTCACTCACTAGCTTGATAAAGCCACTCTTTAACTGCTACTGTACCTGCAGCTAGCCATGCTGCATGCAAGCTTGGGATTGCATCTGCGTGGTCTTGTGCATGGGAATGTGCGTGTGCGTGGGCAGCGAGCTCGACTGCAGCCGCAGGGTCCAGGAAGAAATGCCCATAGAGTGTCAGGAGACTGCTGTAGAACATCCAGCCGCCGCCAAACAGCAGCATACTGGACACGCCCAGTGAGCCAAGGGACTCGATCTTGCCGAAGCCTTGTGGGTATTTGTCTGTCGGAGGCTTGATGCTCCAGGATATGGTAAAGAGCGTGAGGAAATCGGAGGCCAAGTCAGTGACACTGTGGAAGGCATCGGCAACCATGGCCTGTGAATTGAAGAGATACCCGCCGGCGAATTTGGCAACGGCCATGCCTAGGTTGGAGTAGAGGCCTATTCTGGTGATGCGCACCCCTGCGTCTTTCTTGTTGCTCGAGGTGAGGTATACATTGTCGTTGTGGTGGTGATGGTGGTGATGGCCGCTATGGCTTCTGGTCTGGGTGACGGACGCCATGGCAGGCACAGAGCGCACAACAAGAGAGCGTGTGTCCACGAAAGAAGCCGGAAGGGGGGGAGGGGGCGGCGAGGATGTGGGAGATAGGCAGAATGTCAGAAAGACACGACGCTGCAGCAGTCGATGTGTCCTCAAGCCGGGAGAACGAATGTGGTGGTGGTGTTGGTGGGATGTGCCAGCTGTGGTTCCGCGCGGTGGCTGCAGGTGCATAATGAGATTCGCGGAGGGATGAAAGCCAGCCGCGAAACAAAGGTTTGGGCGGCCTAAGCTCGGCCTACATTGCGCCAACATAAGGGTGATTGGACTGACACGGCCCTTGACTAACGAGTCAACGGCGATATTAATGCTCACACGGCAAGGACGCGTAATAACGTAGCAGCACCATGGAGCGGCGGATCGTCATACAGCTACGTAGCTACGCAAGGGCTTTCGAGACACGTTTTCCAAATTCGATAACTCGGGCCAGGGCGCAACAAGGGGGAAATGGCTGTCTTTTTTGGGGTACAGATAACATGTACGGAGGGATGTACATATAGGTGAACGAGGATTGAATTTAATATCGGAGCGTCCCAAAGTGACCGATGCCGCCAGTGGACGAGACTGGCGACTGGCACCACGGCCATTGCAAAGCATCCCACATTGATTGATCAGGTAGGCAAGGCCATGTCCCGCACATGGGCTTGGTCGGGATGCAACTCTGGTCTTCCAAAACATGAGACCGCCGTCTACTATCTACCTACATGTATTTTGCCCTAGTATAGGTACCGTAGGCCACACATATAAGCCTACGCATCTCTGAAGAGCCTCCCTGCTTACCTAGTACCCGTACCTGGGTGTGTGTGCTCGAGTAATGTTGAGCAGGTGTAGGTAATTCATTGAATTCCAATTGCAGCTTCACTTGCAGCGGCTCAAGCCACCAGGACGCCTCACCCGTCCGGTCTAAGGATGACGATGACTTCATTGAGTTATCTTAAATCCTGAAAAATATCGAGGGGTCCCAAGCTAAACTTGACTCGGCATCTACAGTATGGCACTGGTCTCTCAGGACCAGTGCCTAATTCAACAAGCTGGAGACTACGGATGTATTGCCATGCGACTACACCCATTAAAGTCTCTTACCGTAGCTATTCAACCCACCACGGTATTTGCTGTCAAAACTTCCTCCAATAGGTAATCTGTATTATTTGGTTCCGCGTTGCACGCGCGGCCCTTGGATTCTTGAACCCGGTGGAGCTGCATTGCGCATGGCCCCCTTGTTAGAACTTATCAGCAATGAAAACGCCGTTTATGCGGATTCCCTATACGGATTCCCTGCCAGCACCAACAATTATCCCGAGAAATGCTGTCTCACTGTCCGGCGCTCTAACGGCTCTGCGTGCGTTCTTGACGGCTCCGTCGACATCGGGGTCACGCACGCCCGGTGCTGTGGTTCTGACTGGCGCGGGAATTTCGGTCGCCAGTGGTCTTGCGGATTACAGGGGCACCAAAGGCACTTATCGCTTGAACAAGACCTACCGCCCCATCTACTATCCTGAATTTCTCAAGAGCCACGAGGCTAGGAAGCGGTACTGGGCTAGAAGTTTGGTGCGTATAAAATCAAATCATGCTCTTTGGGGGTGCAAATCACTTTTTCTTCAAGAACTTATGCTAATACTCGTTATAGTGAGTCCTCATGTTTGTCCATCAAGAAGCTCGAGAACAGTAGTATTTGATTCTAGACCACAAAACGATATAAACAGTGACTGACACACTCTCATACACCAGTTTAGGCTGGACTACGCTACACAAGGCGAAGCCAAATGCAACGCACTACGCCGTGAAGGATCTGAGCGATCTAGGTCTGGTTAGGAGTGTGATTACTCAAAATGTTGATTCCTTCCACTCAAGGGTTGGAATGCAGATTCCCACAGTCGAGCTACACGGCTATTTAAGATCCTGCATCTGCACATCATGTCACCAAGAGCTATCCCGAGATGTGTTTCAACAAGAGTTGGCGAGGTTAAATCCCGCCTGGTCCGACCTTCTTCAGCAAATCCTGGCTTCCGGGGCCCTGGACACTGAAAACCCAGATGAGAGGCGCGCCCGAGGCATGAAGGTGAATCCTGACGGTGATGTTGACCTTCCGGGCGCCTCTTATCGTACGTTTCGCTATCCTTCGTGCCCAAAATGCCTTGCCAACCCTCCAGTCCTAGACGGCACTCTCGCATCTGTGCAAGTAGACTCAGATGGGGCCTGGCAATCCAACAGTATGGCGGGGATTCTTAAACCGGCAGTCGTCATGTTCGGGGAGAGCATACGTGGTGTGGTCAAGACCGATGCAGAGAGGGCCATAGACAATGCTGACCGACTTCTTGTAATGGGTACGTCTTTGGCGACTTATTCTGCCTGGAGGTTGGCTCAGCGAGCCAAAGACCAAGGGATGCCCATTGCTGTTATCAATCTGGGGGGAGTCAGGGGCGAGGATGCACTGTTTGCCGGACTCGATCCGGACCAACGTGGCGAGTTAGGGACAAGGGTTGAGCTACCCACAGATGAGCTGTTACCAGCCGTAGTGGAAATGTTACAGCAACATTAAACGGCCAAGCTTGTTGCAGAGGCCTGAGACACATTTCTGGAATAGTGGAGAGGAAGAAGTAGGGTGCTATCCGCCTCAAGGTCCTAATATATCTCAAAATCCTAATATATCCTATAGCCAGTAAGCCGGCAAGCATGGCAAACTTCCTAATACAACCTAGAAGAAGCTTGAAAAGTTGGTGGGTTTGGATCGTGCAGGTGTGGTGGATGTCTGGGACGATGATGTTGAAGTACGATCCGGATTGGTCGACGCTGCCGGCGCTGGCGGCAGAGGCTCGCTTGCAATGGGTTTACCGGTGCTCTTGAGTACTTCGTCCTGCTCGATGGCCTTCAGAACCTCTTCCCAGCCCTTCTCCTTGTCAGCATCACCGGTGCCCAGCGCCTTCTCGACATCGACGTCCTGGCCGCTCTGCAGCTTCTCGACAACCTCGCGCAGTAGACCAATGCGAACCTCGGCACGTCGCACGAAAGTAGCGTAGTCCTTTTTCAGAGCTATCATCTGGATGGCATTGGAGCCGATGAAGAGGAATATGACGATGAAGAAAGTGGCTGGGTTCCAGCTCTTTGCTTTGGCTCTGGGTTTCTGCTGCCTGGGAAGCCCTTCTTCTGGGACACCCCAGTCGACGGTAGATTTGGGCTTGGGGCGGAGAGGCTTGGGTATCATGGATTTCCAGAAGGAGGACTGGGCAACGGTCGGGACAGAGCTCTGGCATCGTAGCTGCTGGTGGCGGAGGACGGAGAGGGCCGTAGGGACTCTGGCGGGCCGTACAAGGCCAAGAGCCTTTACGACTCGGTGACGGACTAAGCTTTGCATGATAGCGAAGGGTGTGGTTGTGTGTTTATTGAGATGGTCGATTATGCTGTCTGTAATATCTTGTCAGATACTCCCAGACACTTGAAGATGCAGCCATCCAGAGCAATGACCACTGCCAGGTACCTATAGGTAGGTGGTAGGTCTTCAAGTTTTAGCGCACGGGGCTGGAACAGGGGTCCTGCGGTCGGCTGCACGTCGGAATTCATTTGCTCGCTTGGGCCTGCCGGTTGCTATGTCAACGCCGATTGCCACGCTGCATCCGTGCCCGACCAGTCACAGTTCGTGGTGCATCACGGCTCACAGCAATTCACGGCGGTTCACTCCATATGCCTTCGCGCTGCTTGGCTCGCAGTGTGCTGGCCACGACACCGACGTTGAGGATACCATCCACACCTATCACCCACCCGTCCATACATTGCACTAGTTTGCTGTCAAGTCCCAACCCTGGCCTCTTTCTTTCCTATGCCGTTCATACGTGATTAGTCGTATCGGCCTTAGCTCATCCCTGCATTGTTGCCATCATGATCATCGTGAATACTTGACTTGTCCAAATTTGTTTTGCGCCAACCCCATCGTCGTCCGATCCTCGCATTATACGCGCTTCAGCATCACCGATACTCACACCTCCTTTCTTGGCACATGTGTCCTTCCAATTGCCTGTAGTTTGCATGCATCCATTGCCGGCGCAGTCGCTACTTCAATTCACCCTCCTGGCTCCACGGCGACATGATTAGCAGTACAACTCCGCTTCACGACTTCTGTATACCACTCCATGGCTCCCATTGCCGCCACACAGGCCGATGCCATTCGGTCTGCTGTCACCTCCGCGGCAACATGTACTCCAGCAACATCCGCTGCTCTGAAAGACCTGCTCCAGGGCAACGACAACAACAATACCACCAAATCTCTCCCCAATTCAACGCTACGAAACACTACACAAGTCCCTTCCAAAACAAGACCTCCGACAGCCAAGAAGCAGACCAAAACAGCGGCGGCGCAAGATCGTGGTAATGGGTTGAGTCCCAAGGAGAAGGCAGCACTGGCTGTACAGGTCATCAATGCCACCCTGAAAGCTCTTGGCGAAGCTGCTAAGGCGTCTCCGCCAGTCGAGCCAACAACATGGCCGGCAGCCAAGAAAACCCAGGCGAAGAGCACAACTCGGACGGCCCTTCGACGATCAGTTTCGGCACCAAATACACCCCTCCACCCTCGGCCCCTGAATCGAGTCTTGACTTCACCTGCTACAGCGAAACCGAGCCAGGCTCCGTCAGCCGGCGCCTGCAACGGTTGTCTCGCACTCTTAGAATGCACCCGTGTAGCCTTTACAACACTGAGGACTCTACAGGCCACGGGGGCAGTGCAGCTTCCAGACCTGCAATTGGAGTCGGGCATGTCCTCGCTCGTAAACAAACTCATTATGTTGAAAATGTACGACCAGGCTGTCAAAGACCTGCGGGTACTGAAAAAGAGGCTTGAATGCTTAATTTCTGGAAGCAGCAGCAAGAAGTCGGATGCGTCAACCACCAATACGAGCTGCACCCCAAAGACTTTCTCTGACCTGTTAGACTACCCTGCGACTGCACCATCTGGTTCTTTGTGTGGCTTCGTCATCACTGCTCAACTTCAAGCCCTCCAAATATTGCATGGTCTCAAGAAACTGTCACATCTCGAAGCGACGTTACCTTTCCTGCGAAATACCCACTCGTCCTCGCCCTTGAACCTACTTATCTCGTCTCTAGACGATGAGAAAACGGACCGAGTGAAAGTCGCAAGACAGCTGGATACTTTATCCCAAATACTCCTATCTCTGACTCCAAGCTTGGCACAAAAGGATGATGGTGTCGCGTGTGAGCCACGGCTCAGCCCTAAGCCAAGTAGCGCGCTGGAAATCCAAGCGCTCGGACTGGTTGCGCGATTGGAGTCATGGCACATTTCAGGCCACAAGGGCGATGCAGGCAAAGAAATTCTGATACCTCTTAGTGTTTGCTTGACTGCAGGCAAGAGAAGGATCTCGTGCGAAGAGAGCTCAATCCTCGAGGTGGTCTTTGAGCAGATTTGGAGCAAGATAGGAACACAACGGCTTGGGATATCAGAGTCAAACGCAACTCTCACCACAATTTACCAACTTTTGGCCGGCGCTGCTCAGGACTCTGGGAGACACAAAGACGCTAAACAATGGACAGTGAGATTGATGTCTCTGGTCAACCCACATCAAGGTTCTGCGACCAAATCCTGTGCAGTCACTGCGCAATTGCTCACTCTGTCATTGAGAGACTCGCTAGAAGTGGACGAGGGCTTGATGTCGCAAGTTCTAGAAGGCATACAAGGAAACTTAAGTGGCAGTACTTCCGAGTTGAACGACCTTCTTACTAGTATACACAACCTCCGAAAGGTTGTAATTAACATCATAACCAAGCATCCCATATCCACGCCTGATGCATTGCATTCAGCTCGAGAGCTTCTTGAGAAATTTATATTCCAGTTACCTCGGTTCGCCTGCAGATGGTTAGGTAAACCCCCTGACCTGAGTGCAGCTACGAAAGATCGAGTTCGATTCGAGCAGCGACGTCAACTCTTAGCTAGTTGCCATAAATCCTGGCTCGACTCAACACTGACGCTCACCAAATTACATTTGGACGAAGACAGATCGACATGGGATGTTGCGGATTCAACCCTTCAAGAGAGCCTCATCCTATTAGAGTACATGGGCGGAGCTAGCTCTATGGATGTTGAAAGGCACCCTGCCAGCTCTTACCGTGTCAAGATATCCCACCTCTACTACCAACAGTACCTTATACTCCAGAAATCCAAAGCCAATGACCAGGGCGCAGCTTCTTTGCGAGCCTTGCGCAAATCTATAGACTGTGTGAAAATGCAGTCAGAACCAGAACAGGCTAAAGCCCAGCTCCTATTCAAATGGGAAAAGTTTGTCGAATTATGCAAAGCCTCTGGCAGGAAGGATTACGCCATTGAGGCATTACGTTCCTTGAGAGACCACCTAGTCCGCCACGAAGTCGTCGACGCAATAACTGCCAGTCTTGAAAGCCAATCCATTGCTAAGTCTTGGCACCTAAACATTGAAGCAGAGATCCTCTCAAGGACTGTCTGCAATCTCGCGAGGTTAGATAAAAAGCAGAGCGACTGGACCTGGCTACTCTCCGGCAAAAACAAAGCAACCGCTTTAGAACATGATTTGTACTTCATCTCTGACAGTAACACTGCGAGTCAACAAAACAAGTGGTTGGTAGAAGCGTCGAGTGACAAACTGCTACAGTCCTACTCCGTTGGAAATCACCCTATCAGGCGACTCCGAGTACTGCTAGTGCTGCTTATTTCAAATATCGGTGTTCGAGATGTGTTGGAGAGACTGCGAGGCGAGATTGAGACGGTGTCTTTAGCCCTGGAAGGCGGACACTTCGAGGACGATTCTGGTCTCAAACGCTATCTCCCGCACTTGCGCAATCTTTCGACTTGCGCTCTGAGTTTGGTCAATGGCGAAGTCGAGCCATCGACCATCCAGCGAGCTATATCAGGGTGGAAGGGGATCTTGGCTGGGTGCTCATCTGCAACCCAATTAGGAGATTACATCGACGATGTGCCTCGCATGCTTAAGGTTCTCACGTCCCTTGCAGACCTCGCCCGGATGAAGGGGCTCCAAAATCTTCTTACTGAAATAATCGAGCTGTCCGTTGTAATTTCCCGAACGACAATCAACGACAATTTTGAACTGTACGTCACGCACAGTACGGCTCTTTCCTTGCACTGCCTTAGTCTCGGGCGGACGACTAGGGCAGAGAAGGTCTTGACGGCGGTCATGGAGGAGGCTATTCTTCCAAATGTGTCGGGTGATGTTGTCTCGTTTCTGCATCTCTCTGCAGCGGAGTTTTACCTTGCTACCGAACATTTCGACAAAGTTGAAGAACATTTGAGTAAAGCTTGCGAGCTAGCTACCGAGTCTTCCACCCGAAGTGTCAAAAAGAGCCATCGTGTGTTCAACAAAATTGCCGTTGCGCAAGCATCGTTTTTAACCTCAACTATGGCCCTGGAAAGAGGAGAGGATCATCGTGCGCTTCAGCTTGCTAAAGCTGCTGTTAATATGTTGTTCCACGATTGGCAACAATTACAACTCTGCTTAAGCTCTTCAGCGGACACGTCTATGGAGGTGACGCAAGTGAATATCTCCGAGGAAGAGCAAAGCTTGAGCGATAGCATGGTCGGGCTTGATGTCGTCCGTACTAGCACTGGTCCCGAATTTTGGGCTTTGGTGTATCCATTGTACCGATTCGTGTCACGACTTTCATCGACTTACGCCCACATCGGCATGTACCAAGAGACAATTTATTATGCTGAGCAAGCTCGGAAAGTCGCCGAAAGTATGGGATCGTCAGCGTTCATCGCTGAGGCTACGATGTGGCTAGCGTCTGTTTCATTGATGGCCGGACAGGTAATCAAATCGAAAGAACTGTTCACTGAATCTGAGTCTGTACTTCTCGCGGCCGAGCCGACTTATTCCATCGCCACCGCGCTATGCCGAGCAGCTTCTGTTTACCAAGGAGTAGATGAGGTACAAAACGCGGAAGAACTAATTTCGAAAGCGGACTCGATGTTGAAGGCGCTTGAACGATACAGTGAAGACGAAGATAAATCGGTTGAGAAGGATCTGGAGGATGGTATAGCGAACCTCAAGATATCAGAAGCATCAGTAGCAGTCCCTACTTCGAAACCTCCAAGAGTCTCAAAGAGAACCATCGTGAAGAAGGTACCTACTAAGGAAAAGCAAGATGCAAGGAAGATTGTGCCCATTAACAGGAAAGAAGACGCACAGCTAAAATCACTGTACGCGTCTATCCTCCGACTGCAATCCCTAACTCTCCTGGGCAATGAGCACTGGAGTGAGGCTATTGCTGCGCTACAAAGCGCAGCTCACCTCTCCGCAATGTCTTCAGGTCTCTTGCAAGAGCATCTTTATCTGGGGCAGAGCTTAATTGGCAAGAGCCTTCAACAGATGGGAAGCGATTCGGTCTTCTCTTTCATTCAAGATTCCACGCTTTCATTCCCTTCCGTAGCTGCAGCCGCGAGAGATAAAGGGCCTACTTCTCTGTCGGCATCGCTCAAAATTTCACCAGTTGGGAAACATCGCTTCGTCTTCCAGGAGGGGCGAAGTTTCGTCGAAAATCTACAGAATGCACAAAAGCATCTACTTAAAGCCCATTCAATAGCCATGCTGAGCGGTAATGGTGCAATTGTGCACCGGATTGCAGCGGCACTGCAAAATGTTGCCATTCTCCTGCTGAACACCAACTGCTCAAACTCAGGCACAGGACTCCCGGCGTATGCCACATGTTCTGTCGAACTGGCACGCAACATAACATGGCGGCGAGAGCGCAAAGCGAACCGTGAAGTCATCACAAGAAATTCGAAAACCGTCTGGCCCGCAGTTTTTGAAAGCACCAACACGCGGCGCTCAAGCCTTGACCTTTCTCCTGATTTAAACCGATTCCACAAGGAATATATCGATGACATACCCAAAGCGTGGAATGTCCTCTCAGTATCACTGAGCGAGAACAAAAATGATCTATGTATCACAAAGTTGCAGGCTGGTTTCAGCCCCTTCGCCCTGCGTCTTCCACTCGGACGGGCAAATTCCCGAGATGCTGATACTGAAATATTTGACTTCCAACAAGGCCGGTCTGAGCTTATTGACATCATACAAATGGCAAACCGCAATTGTCATGATGCCCGAGATATGACACAAACTGAATCCAAATCAAGGTGGTGGGCGGAGCGTGAAGAGCTGGACGGACGCCTCAAGCAGCTTCTTGACAACATTAACGAGACTTGGCTTGGCGGATTCAGAGGCATTTTCTCCCAGCATCGCAAGCGCCCTGACCTTTTAGCAAGATTTCAGAAAACCTTCCAAAACATATTGGAGAAATACCTGCCGTCTCGGCGGCCAGCTCGAGGCAAGAAACTAAAGACAGCCTCCCCAAAGGTAAATCTGGACTCGAGAATTTTGGATTTATTCATTGGATTGGGTGACGCAACTGAGCCCGATTGCGACTTGGATGAGGCCTTGACAGATTTGCTTTATTTCGTTGTGGACGTGTTGCAGTTCCATGGCGAACCTAATGCTTATGACGAAGTTGATTTCGATGCCATGGTCATTGACACTTTTGATGCGCTACACTCCTATCACAGCACCGCCAGAGATGCAAGACCTACAGGCGATGAGGAGTGGTCGCCACACACCATCTTAATTCTCGACAAATGTCTCCATATTTTCCCTTGGGAATCGCTTCCTTGCCTCTTGGGCAACCCTGTGTCTCGTGTGCCATCCCTAGATTGTCTCCGACGATCGATTTTGGAATCGCGAGCGCCACGTCTCGCAACACCATCTACTACGTCTGGGCCAGGAGGGGCCGATAAGCGTATGGTTTCTGGGTTTCGCGCTGGTCATCATGTCTCAATTAACTCGGGCACATACATCCTAAATCCGGGCGCGGATCTGACGAATACGCAAGCAACATTCGGTCGCCCATTGTCCTCGTTGCCACCAGCATGGTCTAGCATTGAGACTCGAGAACCAAGCGAACAAGAGTTCCAATCCGCATTGACGGATCGTGACATTCTCCTTTATTTCGGACACGGCTCGGGCGCACAGTATATCCGTAGTCGCACAATTCGACGACTGGAAAAATGCCGCACCACCGCCTTGCTCATGGGCTGTAGCTCGGCGTCCCTTACTCATGCTGGTGATTTTGAGCCTTATGGCCCTGTCTGGAATTACATGCTTGCGGGTGCACCGGCCGTCGTGGGGACACTCTGGGATGTTACCGACCGCGACATCGATCGGTTCACAGGCTGTGTGTTCGAGGGATGGGGTCTCTTGCCCCATGGCACATTCTGTGAAGAGAGGGGGAAGGGGAAGGCTCGGTCAAAGACCACAGGCGGCAGGAAGAAGGCGAAAGTCTCGGAAGAGAAAACTATGGCACTGAGCCTGATCGAGGCTGTGGCAAAAGCTCGCATTGACACTTGTCGGTTCAAATATCTCACTGCGGCTGCTGTGTGTGTTTACGGCATACCCGTCTACATTAGCGAGTGAGTGGTATAGGGTAATTGTTGCATTTTCAAAAGCATGTTGGAGATAGCATTTTGCATTGCGAGGAGTTTTCCCCATCTTGTTTTCACTCTTTGTTTCGGCATCCTAGCGAATGCGTAGGCCTCGGCTTAGAGCTTCTTACGAGTAATGGATACCTGGTGTAAAATCAGCTTTATTGATACCCGAGTGCAGCCGATGTTGAATAAAGAGATGCAAGCATACAGCTGGGTCTTATCTCCCTTACCGCTGTTGAAAGTGTAGGGTGATGAATGCCTCGTAATGATGACGGATAGAGAGAGCATTGAGGCATAGACTATCATGGTATGCTCGGCCTATTCCGGACACGCACTATAGAGGACTAGGATGTCCCGTTGGCTGACGCTGCGAATGAGGTTGGCGATTTCCAGACCGACTTACGCCAATGAGGACTGGGCTTGACAGAAAACAGGAGCCCCTTTTTTGACTCGAGATACCCGAAGCCTTCGCCGTCGCATCATTTTCGACCAATTGTCTATCACAATAACGAAGCTGTTTGAGCTGGGTTAACAAGCCCAGGACAGGGCAGATTCGTCCAGAAGTTACCTTATTGCTGACTGCAGTGAATCGAGCACAAATTGCTACCACGTATGCCTTCGGACTATTAATCATTGGATGCCCCCAGATATTAACAGGTCCGGCTTGATAGTGTTTGGTACACAAGCCTTTGTGGCGGCAAGGCTGTCGAATTACCTAGTCCTGGAAACTGAAAATCCTGACTTGCAACAAAGCATACAGAGGAAGCGGGTACAAAGAATAGCCTCGAATTGTATACAACTGCGCCAAGGTAACATCGCAGGCGCACCTTCACAAAAGTCCCCAAACATGGCCAAGAGTACAAGAGTACGAATGATAAATAACCTTGATATAGTCTGCCTCGGGACGTGATATAAGAACGCAACTGGCCACTGTAGTCTCGCATCGTAGCTAGAGCTAGACACAATATAAACAATCATTCTGGACTCCTTCCATTTCTTTCGCCTGTCATCTCAATTAACCTGGAAGATGAACCTGTCTACCTCGGCATATGGATTACCCATACGAAAGGGATGGTGCTTGGCGCTACGCTCACTACGACGCAGCAGCAAGGGGCGCTTCTCATGTCCTTCGCATACAGGTACGTCGTGACGTGTCTGCCACTCATGTCAAAGGGCTATACAACGGAAATCCATGATCCAAACGTCTCGTCCGTCCGCTTCAGCTATGGCGGCGCCCTAACGGGCAATGGAACACTCAACAACTATTCTTTCAAGTCCACAGATCTAGATGTCCAATGGTACGTAAAGACCATCGCGTGCAGGGTCCTATTTACGACTACATTCCCGAGACGTCGTATTGACTTCAGTGTAGTGCGTAGAGATCCTCCTCCCCGAGGTCAACTGGACCTTTATTCCAAGAGATAGAGTCTTCCACGGTTGAATTTTGAATAATAAGTAACATGGAGTCTTCCGTGGTTACAAGACAACACACGAAACGTCAAAGGCATAGTTTTACCTATCGCAAATTTCCAACTTAGGTTTGGCCGTCTCTGTCTCCCTATGTCCCAAATTCTCAACTGACCGGGCTCTCAAAAGTCACGGCCTTTCGCAAACATTCCGCGGCGTTCCCATAGTGAGCACAGGTTATCTCCTTCCAAGCCCGTCGATGCAGCGGCCAGACGGAGACATGTCCCTCTTCTTTCTATTGAGCAACGGTGTGTACTTCTTCGACTCGCCTATGGCCGACGACTGGTATCGCGCAACCCGCTTCGTTCGCCACGTCACGCGCTCGGGTAATCTGAACCAAACGAAGAACACATATATGCCCGCAGAAGGCGCAAGCCCCTTGGCCTGCGTCGAGCAACACCAATGGTGCAACAACGCTTGGGGCTGTGGACCGCTCGCCAGCCTCTTCGGTGCCGCGTACGGCGTTGCGGCGCTGTTCAACCTGACTCGAGGATCTCTAGACCCTATGCGACCTGTCTCCGAAGACGCTGTAGGCACGCGGCTGATCTGGCCAATGCTGATGATCCTCAGCTCCGAGATTGGTATCGGCAGGGTCGTAGGCGTACTGGGTGCCAAGTCGCTGGAGTCGCAGAATGGGCTTTGCCCCATAATCAGTGGCAAACAGACGTGACAAATTGATGGGGTGTATCACTCGCTCAACCGCAGTCTACTTTTTTAAGGACTTCGTTGGGGTCCGCGCCATACAAGCAACCGCCGCTGAATCGGCATGAGCGGAAGCTTTGCAATAGTTAGGTAACTACTGAATGCTGCTTGGGGGAAAGACGTCAATGTTATGATGATTAACAGAGGTTTTAGAAAATACGCAGCAGCAACTACAACTTCTTTCTCCGTATTCGCCCTCTCATTCACGTACTTAGCCAGTGTGCTCATCATCACGTCCTCCTTCCTCGCCGAGCCAGTCCTCGCTTGCCCGCAAGACGACACAGACACAGGCAATATGAATTTCTCGAGTGGACCTCCAATGAGTCTCTGCAGTTGCACCGTCTAGCTCATGAAGCCATCAGGCCAGAGAAATGGACCGGAGATGCAAACAGAGTGCCGACTACGCGACCGGATCGCTTGCTTGCGGATATTGATATCAGTAATCCACACCATCCTGTTCTCATCCGCTCGAATGTGGTTCAGATGGCTGGCATCAAGGGCAAGAGTACGGTCGAGCTGTCCATCACTATGACAAGGTGATTCCTGTCAGTCCTTTGGCGAACTCGGCTAAAGACCAAGCGGAGAGCAAGGGCGTTGTCGATGAATCGAAACACTGAGCGACAGGGCCTGGGGCTCCGAGTCACACGAGATCAAAAGCTACAGCAATGCGTCCATGTCGATCCCTCGGAGGGTATCCTGGAACGCAACGTGTTCTTCCATGCTGAGTCCGGCCATATTCCATTCATACCGACTGATCAATGCTGATCTAGAACCCAAACATTCATTCAAAGACTCATCCTAAGTGAGCTAGTATCCTGGATCGTTGTTTGGTCATACAGTTGCGTCCTCTAGATCCCTCCGCTCTGAATCAATGGCTTAACCCAATACACAGGCTCTTTGTATAACGTGAACCGCCCATAATACACATACAGGTATCTTTCGTGACCCTACCCGCACCGAACTAAACTTTACGTACGAACGCAGAAATCCAGCTCATCCCTCGCATGTAAAACGTAATCGTCACAGGATAGAGAATGCTGTGTATATATGACAGATTAAAGAGGTATCGTTTCAAAACAAAGCACCACCTAGCAAGCGTTCGGGGTATCACAAAAAGAAAAGACATTATCACCGCCCTCGTCTACGCGAGCTACTTGGGCTAAACATGCCAAAATTATCCAGTGCGCCGTTTCCTAAGTCATGGCCCAATTCTGGGGGTTCCACTATCAAGGTCTAAATGTCAACGGGTGCTCTGGTAATTGAGCGTGGTATAAAAGAACATTGGCCAATGGGAAGGAGATGCAACGCATGGGAAGATACTAACTGTTAAACGGCATGAACCAGGCGGAGCTCGGCTCTGGAACGAAGCCGGCAGGGAAGCTGTCGTGACCACCTGCCTCGTTACGCGATGAATTGCGGGCGCTACCTGTATCAGCATTGCCAGGTGTATTCCCCGCTAAAGCATCCCAGTCCATCAAGGCCTCAGGGCCACTGATAGTCGTGGGATCCAAAGATCCGTATGCATTGAACACGAGTTGGCGGTCGAGTTGTGGAAGTATGCCCGCCTGATTTGAAAGAGACAGGGAGATCAAGTCTTGGTTGTAGAGCGGCCCAGGATATCCATGGCCATGACCGTGATATCCATGGGGGAAACCACCGATGATGGGCGAGATAGGAGAAAGAGCATGAAACCCGTTAGCAGCTTGGGATCTAGCTCGGGCATTCTGCAACGCGTGGAATGTGTTAGGCCCAGTAGCCTGTCCACCCATACGGAAGTTACGCTGAGCCTGTTGCTGTTGTGCTTGCTGAATACGCTGCTGGATCTGTTCTGGAAGGCTCGCACCTCCCAAGTTGGTGAGAAGGGGCTCTAGCTGTTGTTGCTGATCAATGCGAGAGTTATTGCCCTTCTTTGCCAGGGATTTACGCTTTGCAAGAGGTGGGCGAGTTGATCCAGCACCATCCCGTGCCTCGCTCGTGCTTGGCGGAGGCGAGAGCTGCGTGAAGAATTCCTCGACTGTATGCAGCTCGGGCTTCTGCTCTAACACAGCATCGGCACCTGTTTCTTTCTTCTTGGCTGAAGAAGTCTCGACATAGGAGTCTTGGGACACACCATGCGGGTACCGATCGAACCAGTCGCCGTACTGGAAAATGGGCGAGGGTGCAGAGCTTTCGTTCGCCGGTGCTCCGTGGCGAGCCGCATCCGCACAAGTTTTGTACTGGTCGCGTAAGTTTTCTGCCATGAAGTGAAACATGCCCCAATACCGCTTCATCTTAGTCAGAAATTTCACGTTGACGGTGAGGTTTCTTTTTGCTGCTACTTCAACTGTTGCGTTTCCAGAGAAAATCCCGAAGATGTGGACAGTGCTGGACAGGAAAGCGCAGTAGCCAACAAAAGGAGCTGTGATCATGTAAGCTTCGGCGTCTTTGAGCAAGTCGGAAATGCGGTTTGCTGCAGCGAAAGCCTTGGCACCAGCTTGTGTAATGAAGTGTTGAGGGACGTCGGCTTGAGAATTACCACTTGGAGAAGATACAGCAAATCGATTCATGAAAAGAATATTCTGTTGTATCGATATATGCAGAAAGAGAAACTGGTTTGCCATCCCTTCAGTCTTATGCAGATGGAGATTTTCTGCGTTATACTTAAGTCCATCAGGAAGCTTGTTGGGGAATTCTTCGGCGTGGCTCAATAGGTTCGCATAATCCGAATCGTTATACCACATCGGGCGTTCGTCTTGTTCCTTGCCGCCTTGATTCAAGAAACTAATGATCTTCCCCCACAACGCGATAGTTCGGATCATATAAGCAGCAACGCCCATGTTGTCTGTTGCGTTGGATAGCTGACCCTCGTTGTCTGGAACAGGGTGAGGTATGCGACCATCCAGATCCTCCGTGGGTCCCGGCATGTCGAGTTGAAAGAGCTTTTCTTTGATTGGTAGCTGTATCCTGATTGTCTCCTCTTTGACGAACATTGGTCGATCTGTTCCGGAAGAGTTGAAACGGTCCATCAAGAAGCAAGCCCACATAGTTCGCCTCCTGATCTCTCGGTCTATGAAACTCAGTTGAGTTGAAGGTGTCGGTCGCATAGGATCATAGTCCAAGTCCTTGTGCAGTTGTAGTGCAAAAGCCATGCGAGTAGCCTGTCCTCCTAAGGACCAGCTCCTTCCACCGTGGCAAGTGCCGAACTCGTGTAATCCAAGCAGTAAAAGACAAGTCAGGATCGTAATGTTGGGCCACTCATATCTACTAGTTACTATGTCTCGTGCGGGCTTTGCCCATTCTTCGCCACGCAAGAAACAATCTGTCGACCCGAATTTCGGGTGAGTTGAAAATCGGGCAGAAACGGCGCATACGGAGAGTATCAAGACTGGGGGTAAAGTGCCCGCTCTATGATTGATAATTAGCAGAGTTTCGCGAGCAGGTACAAGGGAGAGTCCATACTTCAATTTCCTCATATAACTTGGTTTGTGAAGTAAATGATAAGCTTGACCATAAATGTTGTCGAAGAAAACCTCAGCAAGATGTTCTTGCATGTCTTTCTCAGGTAGGGCATCTTGGCCTTCGAAGAGAAGCTTATTTTCCTCCTCTTCGTGTACCTTTAAAGACGGCGGCCGGCCCGAGGCGTCCTGCCTTAATCTAGCAGAGCCTCGAGCCCATTGATCTAGTTCAGCACCAAAGGCTTCCTCCGCAGCTCGTTTTCTGTTCGTTTGTTTGCTATTAGGCAAACTTCCCGGGAGAACAGGTTTGACCACACCACGAGTTACTGTGACTGTGTTCTCTTGCTCGGACCTGGGTACGATTTTGATAATCCGATCTTCCATCCTTTTGAGGCGTTTGTCAAGCATAGCCATATAGTCTGTCCTGGGTGCCGCTTTCCGAGTTGTGACCTTGTAGACACAGGGTATTCGTGAGCGAAGACAGTGCTTGCAAGCAGGCTTCTCTCCCGAACAACGGATCTTCTTTCTCCGGCAAGCTATACATGCAAGCGGCAATCGTTTCCTATCTTTGCCCGCCTTGGTTTTCAAATCACTCCAGGCTGGTGTGGGATCCGTTTTGCTCTCTTTCAACTTGCCACCTATCTCAGTACTATCGCCTGGAACTACGGTAGAAAGTCCAAAATCATCAGACATGTTGTCCTCAAGGGGGTTGGACCCGTCGAGCGGACTTCCTTGAGATCCATCCTCAGATGCATCGATACTGCAACGCTTTTTGTGTAAACCCTGGCCCCTGTCGAGCATAACATTACGAGGCCCCGAAGTTATTGAGCCTTCTCCGTCTCCAGTTACTGGCGTACCATCAGGAGCTGGGTTGGCAAAGACCTCGGCGGCATGGTCGTCTAGGTTTACAATAGGGTTGTTGTCGGGTAGATCTTGGAACGAAAACGGAAAGTCCGGGAACTGGGAGGGCTCGAGGAGGCTTTGGACTACCTCTGCATCAACATCGTCATGCTCTTCATGCAGCGAAAAGCCATTCAAATCGGTCGTATCGGGTCGGGACTGTTGATGTTCGGGCTCCTCAGTAGGTTCTGTGCGACTGGGACCCTCGGCTGAGAAATGCTGCCTTTTTTGGAGAGCTTGATCCGGGGACATTGCTGTCACACGTGAATGATATCCTCTTATGAAAGAGGGACTCGAGAGCAGGATTGAGGTGCGAGGCGCAATGGTCTCTAGTTAACGGCCGTTAGTTAAGAACTTTGCCCTCTCCAGAACACGGTGACAGCCGAAACCACCAAGTCATCGAACTGGAAGGGTTTGTGTTCAACCAGTCCCGTGTTGGCCGCCCAGTGTAAGAGAGTCGAAGAACCCTAAAAAGAGCAGGAGGTTTGTCATGTCAATTGACGGTGCTGTCAATGTTGAGGCGACATGCTGGCGCGATACAGAGATCTGAAGGGACGGTCCGGATGACAGGGGCAGCGAGAGATGATGATAACGGAGGGCGGTTTCACGGTTCAGAGGGTTGGACAGCCACCACGAGCACAAGACGGTGTCGGGTCTAGAAAAGAGGCGAAGTGGATTGCCGCAGTGTACCTAGGTAAGTTACCTTACTAGTGAAGCACCCCGACTCGAGCACCGGCAGTGGAGGCGGCGAGTCGGACCCAGCGTTGGGAATGACCCTTGTGCTGTGGGGTCTAGCGGGATGGAAGCTGGGGAAAAACGACGACAACGATAGCTTTTCTTCGCGAGGCTCGACAGTCCGTGATGGTAGGCACTGGGCTCTCCTTGTGTCTCAGTGGTTGTCAATATCCGAGGTTTCCTCACTGATCGAGTAATCCCGTTCCAGGGCGACTCGATCCCAAACTCAAGGATGCGTCTATACTAGGTAGGTAGGTGATATCTTTCCCGGCGCCCACTACGTTTCGGTCCAATTATAAGAAACAAGCAAAGAGGATTTTACTCGGACAGAATGTCTTGGTAAGAGGAGAAGCGCCAGATGGAGCGAGTACAGCAGCGAGCACGTATAGGTGAGAAACGCAAACAGGAAGAAGATGGATGAGATGGCTGGGGGGCATGAGCACTGGTGTGAGGGACACTGGAGGCGCTACCGTTACCCCAGAAGATGCACAGTAGGGGGCGAACATTCGCTTGTAAGCGCTTATGGAAATCTTGACAGCCCAGGTTTGTAATGGATACATCATACGGTAAGGGGCGGCGAGAGGGATGAGGACGAGGATGAGCTTGTCGAGCAAGTCCAACCAAGATCTGGGGCTGGCCGGTTCTGGTTTTCTCACTCGCCGCCCCCGTTGACACCAACTACATCATAATTGAATGTCTGGAAGGGGCCGAGCCGGACTGATACTACCGTGTACCAGTCGCCATCTCATATGACGAGAGAAGACGAGCCACCCAGTACAGACTATTGCCTCGAGGTAAGGTAAGGTGAGATCGCATCTCAAATGCGCTGCCATTGCTGTTGGAGAGCGGCCGGAGAGCGGCATTCGCTTTGCACCCCACATACCGACACATGTCCAGGAGCGGAACTGTAGCGAGTGGGTTGGCGAGGTTCGTGTGCTGGAACTTAGAAGAAGCTGCGAAAAGTAGCATCCTGCAAGCCGACAAGGATTGACCAATTTTGAACTGGGCACTTGACCTTATTCAGCTATCGCTGGTGAAGTGATTGGTCGCCGGCGAAGGAGGAGACGGCGTCGACGGGGTTGGGGGACAACGACAATTGCAGGAATACCCTGAAAGATCATGGTCCCGAGGCTTACCCCATGCTGATCTGTCGTATTCGAGCCATGCAGAATGCAGCCGGACGAGAGACGAGCCAAACAATCTCGGCCGTCAGACACACCATCGCTGTTGTAACCTGCTCTCGTGTTCTGACCGTATCTTTACGCTTCGACTGGCTGTGCGCTTTTGATGCCACTGCCAATCATTGCTTGTCTGGGACCTTGTTGCTTTCCCTGTCTTTCATGTGGGCACGGGGCGTGAGTGGTGAGCTATCAAGTTCTCATTACTCTGCTCATTCATGCGTTGTCAGTTCTCATTGTCCCAGTGAATCTAATAAGATGTGGTGATTCAGTTTCTGATGCTCCTCGAGCTTCATCTCGCGGACGGACCCATACCTCGTCATTATTTACAACAGGGAACTCGCTGCAGACAGAAAGAGACGTGCCATGAGTAGGTGCATTGACGAGGTGGTGATCCGCCGCCTCTGGTTGTGGATCATGCCTTGCAAGGTCGAAGGGAGGCTGCCGGCCGCCTTTTGGCCGCCTAGACGGCTTCTTCCGAATATGCGCGTTGCTGCTCATCTAGCGCAATTTCCGGGCTAATTGGCGTCTAGGGTGATTGAATTCGGAAATCCGGGGTTAATATCCTGCTGTTCAACTACGAAACCCTTTGGTTTGCGCGCAGTGAGGCTGCATGAAGACTGGACGTGTCCCAAGAATCCATCAAGGCGCCTCCGCCTGGGCGGAAAACCGTTTGCTAGGCAGAAGGCAGAACTTTGGTCTTTCAACACGTCAGGACTCGCACCCGTTCCCTTGCCCTGTGCCCTCCAAACCCCCAGCTACGAATGACAATCGTAGAGGAGGTCATTGTACCAAACAACCTGCCACAGCCGCTGCATGCGAACGTGATGAATACATCTCTTCCGAGCCATGTCAATAGCTGTTTGGATTCTTGACTACAACAGACGGCACTCCCGTCTACGAGGAATGAGGAAACAGATCGTCTTGGGTGGCCTGGCGTTGCAATATACTCCGCATGGAATGAACCGCCCCCTGCTACGCAGCAGGTTGACGACTGCGTGGAAAATATCCGAGAGCAGGGCCTGTACTGCGAGGTGGGCCAGCTACGCCTCGATTAAGCGGAAATAAGGACCAGCTGTTGATAAGCTTCTTCAGGCTTGTCGAGACGGTTTACGAAGCTCAACCTCTCATGGCGTTTAGACATCTTAAGTGTAGAGAGTGTGTCACTCACTCTGTGCAAGCTCTCTCGTTCGTAGTCATGAGAACTGGGAAGACCGAGGCCCTTTCTTCCGGTTTCCCTTCAGCTTACCTCATTTCAAGCCTGTCTGGACCGCTGATGCCGCGTTGCATTCTTCTCGCACACGCGGGCAGGGGACAAGGCATTCAGCAGTCTCAGTGTTTGACGTAGTATCCCTTCCACCGCAACGCCTTAAGGCCCGATCCAGTTGTAGCATGGGTCCACTGCACGATATATCTTATAGGCTGTCAACCTGTCAACCCAATGATGGCGATTGGATTGTGGTTGCTCGAGTATTAAGGTAGCGCCAACCAAAGCAAGCATCCGAGACATCCTTCCACACTGATCTCGGCCCGTTACAATATGACTTTGGCAAAAGGCAGCCTTTGGGTTGGGGCCTGGTACCCCCAAAGGCGGCCGGGGTTCGCTCCTCCGTTAATTGTTCGAATTTATTTTGCCGCCCAGTCTTTCACGTCGACATGCACAGAAGAGGCTATAGAGCAATTCGGACAAATAGGCATCCTAATCCAACAGCTTCGGCGATGGACGAACTGCACTTCGCGCGAGATCATTGGGGCCCTGCTCACTGAAGGCTTGTAGCAGCGCAACACTTTTCTCGACCATTTGCATCGTCTCGGCCAAGAGATGCGTGCTCATGTCTTTGGTCTTACTGATAACAGTCTACTTTAAGCCCTACATAGCGAAGTTGATATGCACAAGATTATAATTCTCTTTCCGTACCCTTTTCCTCCTTCAACTCCACAGTGCCCGCGAGGCTGATGTCACGATGTTTTAGAGGTCACACTATAACCAGCGATCTCTTAAACCTCCGTCTTTAAACATGGCAATTGGAGCACCAAGTGGTGCCCGAGTATCAAGCAAACTCTGCAGTAGCATGCCAAATCCGGTTTGCGGCCGCACCTTTAGTTGTATTATAGGTTACACGATGTTCTTGTCAAGGTCAACGACAATGAGGTATGTGTAACGCGTAGCATGCTTCCATGCTCATTAATGCCAGGCCACCTCTCATTCTGCAAGCCAAAATGTATGTGTAGCATGAGCAGTACCCCTGTCGTGGGATAGGATTTTTAGGGGATTGGGCAACATTCCATACATGCTTAGAGGTACTTACCTACCTTAGGTACTCTATCTGTTCTGGAACCCAAGGTTTCCTCCCGCATTGGGTACAGAAATGACAACAATCTAGGTATGATTCTTTCCAGATGTAGGGCCTGAACAGAAGAACATACCGTCAGGCAGTAGAGATTATCTGACTGCGCTCCTATCGTCGCTGGTATCCCTTAGGATGAAAGCAGTCAAGAGGAAGATGGCTTCTTTTATGTAAAGTCGCTGAGCTGATATCCATTGCTGGAAATTCCATGTGCGAGTCTGTCTGCAATTGCATTGTCTTCGACCTATATGTTCGTTTGCCTCCGCCTATGGATGTACTAATTACGTATATTAGACAGAACAGAGGGCAGCTTGCATAGTGAGGCTTAGATAATCCTTGGTGTGAGCGGCACAGACCTCCACAAATAATGGCTTCTCGCATGTCGGCTTATTTGGTTTGAGGAGCGTGCATATGATACAGATGTGCTATTTGAAACTAATAACAATTGGACAAGAATACTACGTAAGTATTGCCATAACGTATACGTCTAGAGCTGTAGTCCGGACTCTTCGGATCTTAACTTCTTCCCCCTTAATAACCTATAAGAGAAATAAAAGCGTAATGGAATAATGTTCTTACTTAGTCTCTAGGTTGGTCCATATATGGTTCTGAAACCCTAGTTATTATTCAAAGGGGGAAAGTTGTATACTTCCCAACTGACCAAGACCATCGACGTATCACAATACGGAGACCGCCCCATATGCTAAATATGAACTGTATTGAAGGATGATACTCAAGCATCGTTAGGCTTAGCTACAGCCCAGATATTTCTGAGGTTGGTGGCCAACCTCGCCCGAGCCAGACGCAAAGTCATTCTGACTAATGCAGATCTATCGTCACCACTGAAACTAGACCCACAGAGGGTTTTGCAACTCTCTGGCTGAAGCACTGATCTTAGCAGCCAATTCAAAAAATCTAGTGCCTCTTCTGTCGACGATAACACAGTTGTCATGAGTTGAAAGAGTATAATCAAACAGTGGAAAGGAAAAAGACAAACTTGTGGAGAACTATAGTTAAGATAATCAAGTGCCTAGTATGTTTGACTAAGACTGTGGTGATAGCAACATTTTATCTATTGGCATCGTACTTCAAATATCGGGCTTCAAGTTCGCAAAAGGTTTATGCTTACAGTTTACTTTTTTTATAGCGTTCAATTATTCAATAAAGGAGTCCTTGTCGTAGCCTACGCACATACTGCCAAAGATAGTGCAAATAGGATGACGAGTACATTGTCAACTTGTAACTTGTCTATCACTACTCAGGCCCGAGTAACTATTCAACAGCCTTACCCTTCTTCGGCCGGGATCTCTTACGCTTCTTCTTCGAGCCCTCCACGATATTACCGCCCTCGTCGTCTCTTGTTTTCGCCCCCGGATTCTCAGATTCTCCAAAATTAAGCTGCGGCGGTTCGCGCTCGAACTCAGGCCCAAACGTATCTTTTCTCCACTGTCGAAGACGTGCCTTCTTGCCCAGTCTCTTGCGGTCCTTGGCTTGTTTCTCAACGTCACGGAAATGTGCAAGTTTCTTGAGACCGGCAAAAGTATTGAGATCTGCATCTGACGCCATAAGGATGTCCCGTGTGGTCAGACCGAAGGTCTCGGGCTTCGTTTCGCGATAGGCAAAGCGCGGTTGACCCTTATCTCTTGCCGACGAAGTGCCAGCAAGCAGTTCAGGATCGTCGAGGTTCATTTGTGCGTCAATAACAGCTTCGAGCTTGGCACGCTCCTGACGGGCTGCCTTTTGGCTCATGAGCTTCTCCTTCTTTCGCTCTTTACTCGTCTTCTGACGTTTGGCTGCTGGTGCGTCATCGTCATCTTCCACATCTTCCACGTCCTGCTCTGGCTCTTCATCTACCTCGTCATCCGTGAGCGTGATATTCGGACGCTCTTCATCGTCGAAATCCGGAATTAGATCCTTGATATCGATGTCGTCATCCCAGGTTGGCTTCTTGATTTTTTTCTTCTTAGAGCCATCAACGGCGTCCTCATCACCCGAGACCACATCATCCTCGGCATAGTATGCATCGTTGAAAGTCTTGCCCATCTCTTCTTGCCACTTGCCATCTTCCCACGCCCCGTCCAGAAGCTTCTGCCAGTCCTCATCGTCGAGAGATTTGCCTTTGAGTCCAGCGGCTTTCTTGATCTTAGCCAACTTATCCTCGGCTTCCTCGAGTTTCAACTTCCGTAACCGAGCACGCTCCTCTCTCCTCTGCTGTTTTTCTGCATTCTTCTGTTCCCGTTCTATCTCGCGCTGTCGTTTTCTGCCAGTCTTCTCCTCTTTCCTCACAGAGCGCGCAGCCGTAACATCACGGGCATATGATCTCAAGACCTCGTTACTCTTGCTGGGATCCTCGAAGCGTAGGTTGTAAGCAGCTTCCCATTCGTCTGCCTTGTCGTCTTCCCCCTCGTCCGACTCAAACGGCTGCCACCCGTTGCCATCTTCCTCGATCCAGGCTCGGGCAGCCAGGAAGTTGGACAGGAAAAGTTCCGGGTTTTTGTCGGCATCTTCTATGTCTGGCTTGGGAATTTTGACCTTGTTGGCTCGTGAGGGGTGAATGCCATCCTCTCGAGCTTCGTGTGTGCTTTGTTTGGCCTTGATGAAGTCGTCGTCGTCACTGTCCTCCTCGCTATCGGCACCAGCCGTCAGTTGAGCCTGGACCTGCTTTTGTAAAGATTTTTTCAGATCTTCTTGCTCCTGGGCGTAGGTCTGGGGTGGCTGGGGCTCGTCCGGATCGTCGGCTCCTGTGTCGCCGCGCAGTATCTTCTCACGGTGGTAGTCTTGCAGGAAGACGGGCTTTTCCTTCTTCTGTTTGGGATCGGCAGGTTGATTGGCAGCGTCCTCGGCTATGGGCGCGTAGAACGTGGACTTCCCGTCATACAGACGGGGATCCTTATTCTTAATCGCCTGGAGCGTGGCTGATATTTGGGCATCGAGTTCTTCGGTGGCGAGGAAGCCATCCTCGTCTTCTGTCTCGTCGGAAGAGGAGCCGCTGTCACCGTCGTCGCTACCGTCGTTTTTAGGCTTTGGATTGCGACCGGTGGCCTTGTATTTCTCCTCCACTTAGGTTGAGTCAGCACAGGGCAAAGGGATGTACAAGGAGATAGTCAGGAAAGGCACGCGGTCAAGGAGTAGGGAGCAAGGGCTTTACTACTACTGACACCTCATGCGCTCCTCGCGCTTCTTGTTGTGTTCAAAGCGTTTCGCATAGTCTTGATTGACTTTCAGACTAACGCCACCATCGGATTGGTCATCACTGTCATCGAACAGTGCAGGTTTGCGCGCATCGGTAGAGGGCATGGTGAAGAGAGAAAGGTCAAGCTAGGCAGCCACGGCTGCTTGCGATGCGCCTTGAATTTGCTGGGGTTTAATTTGTTGACGCGGAAGACAAGATAGTAGAGTTTTTATAACGGAGGTATCAAAGGTTGGTGAGAGAGCAAGCAAGGCCCTCAATTTGACCATAAAATCGACAATGCCGTATGAAGAGGCCAAAGGGGAGGAGGGATGAGCAGGCGACAAGATGCAATTGAAGCTCTCCTCACGCAACAGTTTTTTTCCCGACCCTCTGTCCTTTCTCTAGCACTTTCGGCTTATCGACAACAATGGCGGGGACTTCCAAGCACAGCTTTCGCCGCTAAGGTATATCTATACTGTATACTGTACAGATTACTACCCTTAGGAGGTAGGTAGATAGTCTTGCCAGTGCTCAAGCCATCCTATTACCACGCCATAAATCGCTTCGACTTGTTTACACATTAAGACTGCCAGGGGCTATTTGATTACTGATATGTTATGCCCCTCTTACAACCAGAAACGTTCTGAACAGCCTTCGGAGTCAAGAGGATCAACCAGGGCTTGACGTTCTTTCATGCCTTGTCTTCTAGACTCCGTTTGTCGCGGACCCTGGAAACGAGTTCAGAAGACAGTTTGATATGTTAATCAGTAGCCACAGTCAAACATGAGAGAAATAACGAGCAGGCCAGAAGCTCGGCGCTGGAGACAGGTCCCTTTGGAAAACAGTGGAGTCCCGACAGTGGGCTTGGTGCTGAGGCTAATGAGGCTCGGACTGCGACCCTGCCCAGGCCATACTACCGAATCAGAGACCCGGTTGGCCTGCTTATCGTTACCTACCTACCTACTGTCAAGGTCGTCCTACAACGACCTGCAACCATCAGGAAGCTATCGTCATTCCGCCAAATTCGCTGCCTGCTTGACACCCGGATCCGTACAGCAGTGTCTCCATCGCCACCGCTGCCTTAACCGGTCACCTCACTAGACCCGGACATATACAGACTTCTGTCGCCTGCATGCTCTTGACTCTGTAGTTGAAATCACCGGCTGCTTGTTCTTCATTTCCCCTCCACCCGCCACCCCTTCTGCCCCTTCCACACCCATCGACATGGACTCAAACGCTCCCAGACCCAGCAGCAGCGTCAAGCTCGTTTTACTCGGCGAGGCTGCCGTTGGAAAGGTATGGCCATGACCATTCTTCGCCGCCCATATCTCTCGCTTCCACTCGGACATGGCTGACCTCGCTTGCGCAGTCCTCGCTTGTGTTGCGCTTCGTCAACAACGACTTCCAAGAGAACAAGGAACCCACAATCGGCGGTATGCTATACCCTTGGCCAATGCTTCAAAGCCTTTTTGCTGATGGACCCATCCTCTAGCTGCCTTTTTGACACAGAAGTGCAACCTCCCTTCGCGGACCATCAAGTTCGAAATTTGGGACACCGCCGGCCAGGAGCGCTTCGCTTCCCTCGCGCCCATGTACTACCGAAATGCCCAAGCCGCCCTCGTCGTCTACGATCTCACCAAACCCACCTCTCTCATCAAAGCCAAGCACTGGGTCGCCGAGCTGCAGAGGCAAGCCTCCCCTGGCATCGTCATCGCACTGGTCGGCAACAAGTTGGATCTCACAGACGACAGCGAGTCCGGACAGGTGGACGGCGATGCCGACGGTGAGAGTGGTGAGGGCGCCGGCTCCGGTGGCGCGCGAAAGATTTCAACCGAGGAGGCCAAAACGTACGCCGAGGAGGAGAGCCTCCTGTTCTTCGAGACCAGTGCCAAGACGGGCCACAATGTCAGCGAGGTCTTCACAGCCATCGCCAATGCCATCCCAGAGACGTCCTTGAAGAGCACGAGGGGTCCCGGTGCGGCCAGCACCGCCACCCGGGCTGGCGAGGAACAGCGGGTCAATCTCAGCGGACCACGTGAAAGTGCCAAGGAGGGATGTGCCTGCTAGCGATGAGAGGCGACACATATAGGCACATGCGAGAGGGCAGCTTGCATTACAGTTGATGGGAAGGGACGTTTATCATGGATTCTTAGCATGTAAATATTGAAGCGACGGTCTTTTTCTACGGGCTCGGAATTGGGGGCGGTTAATAGTTAGTGATTGTATCAACAGCAAGCAAGAAGAAGTTGACACAGCGGTCTAAGGCTGCATCGTAGCAATGCGTAATCAATATCCAATCCGTCATCTTCGGTCTCATTCCCAATATTCCCGGTGCTCAGCGAGTGCAGGACTAATGAGGTATTAAGAGTTCCATCAGTGTCGGAATGTGAGTCTATTTCCACTTACAGTGCAGATATCTTATTATTTTGGTTAGAAAGATATAGTGACACTGGAAGTTAAAATAGATGCAGAACACAGGTTTCCCTGCTGTTACTATTTGCTAGGAAGAGGAATCGCTGCTATCGACTGTGCTCAACTGCGGCGCCAACAATTTGCCGATGGTTTGCACTCTGGATGACAGGAGTTCTCTGTCATTCAAATGGTGGGAACCACATTGATTGTGCGATGAGCGATGAGCCGGCTAGAAAGGCCAGTGGTAAGAGATTGAACGCAACCACCGAAAGTCCTTCTATGATTCTTTGTCTCAATGCTGGAGGCCAACATACACGTGTAAAGTGAGACAGCTCGAGCAACTCTGATGGCAACAGACTCCCTCTTTATGACAGGTTCGAATGGACTATGATCTGGAACCTAAATTATATTCCCAGGTTCTGTCAAGTGAACAGCAAGCCGTACGGGGTGCAGACACTACATGTTCCAGGGAGTTGCCCCGCCACACCTTGACACTTACATCCAATGTACCTGAAGTACGGATGTACCTACACCACTCGCTGCAGGTGGATATCGATGCTCCACCGACCACCAAAACTTCTGCTCGTGGCATTTGCGCCAGCTCAGATGGATATTGAACGCATTGCATTTTGTCCACCACCAGCGACTCAACTGTACATTTATCACCACTCATCTCAATTACATCTGTCGCGCGCTCTCCTCCGCAACAATAATGAGGCCCTCTTCCACGTGATCCAGTCGCTCTTTCGCGTCATTGCGCTTTCTTGACACCCACGTTTTCCGCGTCACTCACACCCCGTCCCCATCTCGACTCAGAGTCTCAGACTGTCCGTCACCCGTCACCCGTCGCCTGTGACACAGCGCGACGCAATCATTCATCTACCCTCCACATCGACGGTCTGGGTGCTTGTTCCTTGCGCCAGCACCATTTTACTTGATTTCTACATACCCGTCCTTACGCCTGGTTACCAAACCCACCTCGCCCCTTTCCCTCCCAGCCTAGCCTCTACTGCTCTCCACATGCGCTAGGCACTTCACACGACAGCATCCATCCTCAAGATGGCTGCACTTACTGCTGAGCAGCTTGACCTCGCAAGGTGTGTTGTGGCCCATCACTGTCCTTGCCCTGGTTGGGCCTGGACTAAACGCCTGCTGACCTTGCCACAGCTCCCTCGTGCAAGATGATCTCCCTACGAAACTGCGATGTGCAATCTGCAGCAAGTTGGCCGTCAACGCTTACCGACTCCCATGTTGCGAGACTGCCATCTGCCAAAATTGTATCCCCTCCCAGTCGCGCCAATCTGCGAGGTCGGTTCTAACAGCAACCATTAGGCCAGTCCACCTTGCCCTCCTCGTGTCCTGTTTGCGAACACTCGCCCGTCTCGGCCGGAGACTGTACTGTTTACAAATCTCTAAGAACCACGATCAAAGTGTTCCTCAAGACTGAAGAGAAGAAGCGCGAGGCTGCGCGCCCTAAAGCCAACGGCTCCGCCCCTACAACTCCCGTCCAGTCCACACCAACTCCTGCACCTACGCAAGTACAAGACCAATCGCACTCACAGCCGCATGAAGAGCCTGCCGTGAAAAGCTCTTCCGCAGCAGACGCAACCGGCTCGGAGCCTCTGGCGAACGGCTCCGGAGGGACTGTTGACCCTGCGACTGAAACTACGGATGGACCGATCTCCGAGGAACAAGCGCCCGCTGCTGACTCAACCCAAGTAAGCCAACTCATGTTGTTGTTCAATTGCAGCTGTCTAACAAATTGTGGTAGCCGGCAACCACAGCGAACATTGTTGAGCACCAAGACCAAGATGTCCAGACAGGGGAGGCAAAGGAGTCTGGAGCACAAGCCCTGGCTGATGAGACACCGGGCGACGATGGAGACAAGGATGATGATACTATTGTTGAAGCGGGTACAAACCAATCAGACCAGGCTGGGATGAGCATCGGGTTCGACTCCATGAATAATAACTTCAGTATGAACATGGGCAACGGAGATATGAACCAAATGCAGATGATGATGGCCATACAGAACGGCATGAATCCTTCCGCCTTCGGAACATTTCCCATGATGGGTTCGTCTTTTTTGGCTGACCATGTGATCTGTACATCATGTGCTAACGTTGGAATCTAGGCATGATGGACCCGATGATGATGCAGAACATGATGATGAGCGGTGGCTTTAACGCGCAAGGCATGGGCATGAATGGCATGAACATGAACATGGGCATGGGCATGAATGGTTTTGGTGGCAATGATGACTGGAACGGACAACAATCATGGAACGTCGCCCAAGATAATTTCAATCCAAATGCTCCTGGCATGGGTAATGGTGACTTTGGCAACTTTAACGCAACTTTCCGTACAGGTAATTACGGCCATCACAACCAGTACAATGACTACCGCCGCGGGGGCTATGGCTTTCGAGGAAGAGGCCGCGGGCGCGGCTTCTATGGTGGATACGGCCGTGGCGGCTACCATCAAAGCTACAATAACAACAACGTGATGCCTACCGGCCGCGCTGAGGGCCCCGTCAACGGTGCAGCGCAGTCTCACTCCAATACCTCAGGCGATGTCGACGAGTTTGGGAGAACCTTGCCCGCAACCGAAACCCAGGAACAGAACTCGGCAAACCAGAACAACCAGGATGCCCAAAGTGCCCATGACGCCGGCAGTACGTCGTCCGTAGTCAAAGATCTTGTGCCGGCATCAGACACGACACCAGGTGACAAATTGGCCCAGGATGATGATGTGTCTGCTGCGAATGGATATGCCCATATGAACGGGAGTTCTTCTGGGGGTGCCTTTCCTATACAGGGTGCTCTGCCAGACGTGCCCCTGAATGCCCCCACTGGGCCTAAAGCCATGCGTCAGGGTCTTCCCAACACCAGTCTTCACAATCTTAGAGCCCGTGGCTATATGGTCCAGGAAGAAGCACCAAAAGCCAGTCCTGCTGAGCCAACCCTAGTCAGTTTGACAGAGGAGCGGCCACGATCGCGGAGTAGTTCTCTGCAATCGCGCCGAGAACCAAATGTCAACCATCTCGACCGTCCCGAAGAGCGTGACATAGACAGGAAGGACGATGCCAAAGATGACGAGAGTGGCCGTGGCCGTTCTGCAACCCGTAGTGTGTCCAAGCCTCGAGGTTCTCGCAGCCGGAGCCGGGGCCGTAAAGAATCCCGCAGACACGAACACTATCACTCACGTTCTGTCTCCGTGAATAATCGCAACGGCGATTCATCGAGTAAAAAACCTAGAAGCAGTCGACATTCGACCAGGGACGTTGATGATGCGAGGATTCGCTCAAGGAGAGACAAAGTTGAAGAAAGATCCAGATCAGCATCTCCCAACGACCGAGACTACAAGCGACCAAGTAACCGCGGTCGCCGGGAGCGCAGTCGTGATCGAGATAGGGATCGACCTCGTGACCGTGACCGTGACCGCGAACGTGAACGTGAACGCGAACGCGATGACAAACGTCGAGATCGCGACAGACATAGAGACAGAGACAGTGATCGCGACCGTGACCGGGATCGACATAGGAAGTCGAAACATCGCTCGTCCTATCACGATCGTAATGAAGATCGTGAACGAGATAGGGATCGTGCGAGAGACCGAGATTCAATGAGGGAGAAGGACCGTTCTCGCGATCGCGAGACCAAAGAACGACGCCATGAGAAGAAACGCTCGACTAACGTTTCCCCCATTCCCAAAGAGTCGTCGGAAAGAGGATTTAACCCTCCAACTGGGCCCCGAGGCAGCTTCTCCATCAAAGGCGCCGGCAGCAAACAGAACTTTGAGATTAAGGGGGCTACCAGCCGCTCTTCTAATTCGCAGCGACGCGAGAGTCGGGATTCACGCCGCCCTTCACAGTCATCTGCCGCGGGTCAAAAGTCAGCGTCCGGGGCATCAGGCAAAGATCCTCATACACTTGAGCGAGAGGCTCGCGATAGGGAGCGCCTTTTAAAGGAAGCTCAGAGGATTGCCGGCATGGCCAGTCTAGCTGGCCGAAGCGGCGGGAAGCGCAGCCGGGAGGTAGACGACGACAAGGGTGGTCGTCGGAAGAGTCGCCGAGACATGGACGATGAAGAACGCATGCGACGAGTGGAAGCAGAGCGAGATGCACGTCGCTGGGACTAAGGTCCGACTAGTCGCTCTGCATTTTTGTCTTCTAGGACATGAAATACTACCAAAGTGTGGATATCATGAGGGATAAGCGAGCTGGTGTCGAACTGGATCGGATTCGACCAATGTGACTGTGGAGGATATGGGAAAGAGAAGAGCAAAGCTACCAAAGACTGATGTGGATGACAATCATTGTGTTGATTGGCCTCCCAGTATCTGATGTTTCGGGAAGACACATACCAATATTGGCTTTGTGATTCGTACTCGTGGCTTGGTCGCTCTGAATTGTACATAGGGAAGGGTACAGACTTTTACTTAAAATACCTGCTAAGTAGCGCTCCGGAGGATAAAGCAACAAACCCAAGATCAAGAAATTTCGTCTTTCCCCTATTCCGTTGAATTAGACATACGCTTTAATTGATGTTTTTCTGGAGTACCGATTGTAACTCTATCGAGCTTCGAATCCCTATTCGTGACCCTTGCTTTGTTTTACGAGTCTACTCCGGACCCGTATGAGTTGCAGATTTGCAGCATTTGGTCTCTTATCAACGGCTTATTGAGGAGGAAGCCTTTCAAAGAGTAAGTTGAAAGCCAACTATGCGTCGTTGAGGCTATCAGCTTTACCATAAAAATTCTATAACTTTGTTAGGTGAGACGCTATGTTAGCCACAAATGCTGTAGAAGCACCGGGGCCTGTTTCTCTTACGATCGTCTTATGTGTGACCCCACTAGACAGCAGGTAGAAATCTAGCGAGTCCAGACCAAGTTGAACGAGTTGCAAGCGAGAGGGGACGGCATGTGTTACGACGCACTTCCTTTAGCGACTAATGAAAGCACAATGTTTACATGATATTCTAAGAGTGCCTCCCTTTTTCTCTCCTACTAATTTTTGATGTTTACTCCCCACCCTCCTCCTACTGTCACCTCCTTTCTCTTTACCAACATCTTTCTGTTCAAGTGTCTGTCCATACCTAAAGTGGACCAACGGGGTTTGAGATGGGATTTGATGACCAATCGGGCTCACCCGAGGCAGCATGTTTGTTGCTTAACTAGGTACGGACATATAGACTTCCCGTACGCCGCTTTTCAAACACAGTTTCCCTTCAAATTCTCTTTAACTTGTTCACTAGTTGAATTGCTGTATATACAAAAACGTCGTTCTCTTGTTTACCCTTGCCTCGTCTCCTCCTCCATTCCAAGGTGCTCGAGACCTTACAAACAGCAACCACCATGGCCGTTACGGAGCTAGCCTGGATCCCCACAAACACACCCGGTGTCGTGCCCCAGGCGTTCATCGAAGCCGGGCGTAAGGCCATAGATGTACAGAGCGAAGTACGTTCCCACCAGTCGTCTCTATTAACATCATCCTCTGGGGAAGTGAAACTGACCAAAACCAGTGGACAAAAGCCCATGCCCCTACCCTTCCCATCGGTACCCCAGCGGCTCGAGGTGCCGCGCTCTATCAACAGCTGGAGGACAGATCCATTACGCTCGTGACAGCACACTGGGAGTCTGTGGCGCAACATCACGAATGGATCGGTAGTGATGAAAATAAAGACGCTATGGGGGGTTTAGGCTCGATGATTGATCCGTCTCGCGTGGAGTTTTTTCATGTACAGGGTGTGGAGATGTTCCCTGTTCACACTATCGAGGGTGATTTGTTGACTGTGATACGAATTCTCATCAAGGACGAGGAAAAGGAGAAAGTGGAAAGAACTTGGACAGAGACTAGGAAGTTGTTGGAAAGTGTGGCGGGTTCCGAATACAGAGGTGGTTGGAGGATTGAGAGGCAGAAGGGTGAGGGTAGTAAGGAGGAGTTTGTGATTGTTGGGGCTTGGAAGCAGAGGCCTGCTTTCACGGAGTTTCGGAATGGGAGCTGGAATGGTAGCGAGGAGTGGGATAGGAAATGGGGCGAGGCAGGTGTTGTGGTTGACGTTAAGTGCTATGAAAGACTGGTCTAGGGGGTTTTGACAATTCTATGTTGTTGTTTAAGGCATAAGATACCTGCCTACCTTCTTGCTTTGCGTTCCTCAACCGAAAGGGATAGGCAATTGCGCAACCGAGGCCTCTACTAAAATATCCTCCGTGCTCGATAAAATGACTGATCCCAAAATACATTGGCATAAGGCTGGGCAATTGTTATTGGTTTGGTGGACTGCTAGCGTGACGTTTCGATTGAGACAAAGAATCGAAGCTTGCCTTATGAGCATCCAATAGGGACAATTTACTAGCACAATACTAACAATTTCATACAGTTTTCAAATTGTCATAGTAGCGCAAAGCTTCTATAAATCCTGTATTATTGTGCGATTTGTAACCTTCTCACTTATCGTCAACTTTTAGGTGACCCATGGAGGAAGACATAGTAATCTATACTTAACAGTCAGGTGCAATGTAAGCATTTCGCGGAAGGGCTGTGTATGGATTCAGGAGCCTTCCTTGTCTTCGACTGGCCGAACTTGAACCGGACACGAGATCGACTAGTCTAGGTTCATACACCGACCGGAGTCTGTAACAAATATGCACTGCTGTAGTGTAAGCAGGCGTGTCCCTCATGCTGTAACTATTCTAGAGATCATTGTTCTTTGAAGCCGATTTTGGGGCTACGTGCAACCTGCAATTAGATAAAGTGAAAACGCGATCAACACACTTTGTCCACAGCCGTCTCGTGTCATGCTCATACTTGATTACATCGAATTACATGTGAACAACTACGCCCAGAGACCCTCAACTGAGGGCGTCGACGAAGAAGCTGGGTGCCTGTAAGCAATAACATATACAAAAAGGTAGGTTGCCGGATGCCCTCTAGCATGCTTTCGAAGCACACATCCATGTGATGGGAAGGAAGGGTAGGAAAATGACCCTAGGCAGCATAACGGATGTCGTTGGCAGATGGACGGCAACATTGATCTTGACGATACCGAGAACTCTAAAAGTCATGTTCTTAGCACCCTTGTGTTGCGTACACGTAGGTAGGCAGGTATGATATATAGCGACAGGTAAGGTAGTAAGGAAACCGGTCTTGTAGAAAGATACCTAAGAGCTGGAACCCGCGGACAGTCGGAGTGGCACCAAAACGCACCGCCCTCACGCCACCGCCTTGGGTGGCCTAGGACCATATGCCGAAAAAGCTCCGAACTCTCCCACACCATGTCGGTATCCTCATAACCTCCGCAGTCTACCTGCTGTACCTTACAAGCAACCCATAGCATCAAGCCAACATGCGTCAAAGAATCACGTTTTTCCATCGGAACGAGCATGGTATTGATCCATCGTCTGTAAAGCTTACCGATACCTCTATATCGGGACCTGATCTGGTTGCAGCCCGGGAAGATCGCGGTACATTAGCTCTTGAAGAACTACCTGCAGAGCTTCAAGAGCTGCTCCGCGATGTTCACGAACTACATATCCGATGGAGCGCACCGATCACACACCATGCTCTCGGTCCCTGGAACTCAAAGTTGCCCTCGGGGCTACACATCTTCTACACCCCAAAAACTACTGCCGTCGCACACTCGTATGCATATAAACGCCGTCCTGTAGTATGCGGCAAGCTAACCATGAATCTGTGAAGCCCGCGGCTATGCTCCCATCTCCGCGCAATTTTCGGGGACATAGATTGCGCCTCTCCTTCTGTATGTTGACCAAAGTTATTGATGAAATAGGCATTTCCTTTGGTCTAACTCGGGACAGGAGTCATTCACCAAGCTCCCAGTTGATCGGTTTTCACACTCGACAGCTTATCAATACTTCTCTCCTCTCAAGACTATTTCCAGCGTATCTGCTTTCGCCAAGCAGCATGCGTGCACGACAGGTAACCCAAAATGTAAAGCGTGGGCTCAGACATTGGATCAAGCTGTGTCTTTCGACTTCTCCTATGACGCCATCTCTCACGTCGCCAAGATTACCGCCTTATGGCCGGAACAGCTACAGACTTTCTCGGTTGACTCTCACGCAGATCACAGAACTGAAGTCGGCATTCTAACCCCCGATGCGCCACCTTCTTTGGAATCGCACGAACTCGGCGTCACGGGTCTTTTGACGGTGGTGGGCGAAGATAAGAAGCCTTCGCCGGTCTTGTTCGCGTTTCCTTCGAGGCATAAAAATGCAGCTTCGACGTTCACATCTACTTTCTTGACACCTTTGGGTCTACACCCAACATTACAGCTCAATATTAAGTCGGGTGAATCTCCGTTGCCGGACGCGTCTTGCTCTTTACATGTCTACCTGACCCTGCCACGGACCCTTTTCGCTGATAAATATCAGCTCGAGGACCATCTTTTCCTGGCTTCGAAGAATTTGACTGCACTACGTTATACCAGTCAACCGGTGGACCTTGAGGCACCCGACTACGCAATGGAGCTATGGGGTTCAAGTGTTCTCTTAGAGCTACAGCGCCCCAACGTACCAAGCGACGACCCATGGACAGCAGAGATCCCGCTTCATCTTCGATACCTGTCACCTGAAGAAGGCGGGTATGGAGCTATCGAAGCACCCTGGCCAGCGGTATTCTGGGCCTGCAATGTCGAAGAAGGCACACTATTCCCAAATAGCCCCTTTGACAGGGCCAACCTCGGCTATGAGGGTTTATTTGGACCGCGAACGATGTTTTGGCACGTTCATCCTGAGCCTGACAACGGCCGATTGTACCACCAGTTCCAGGTCCCTGTTTTGGACTTGAAGAAAGTCGACAGGATCAGTGCTGTGACAGCGGCTGTAGTGCTCCTGGGTTTTGCATATGTAGTGTTTAAACTTGTGTCTGTATATTGGAAATCGGGACATGGCGACCTGAAGGCGTCGTCTACGAGCGAGAAGAAGAAGCAGTGATAGGGGTTGTTACCAATAGCCTCAACCGTTGACGGCGAATAGAAACCCAGAGTTATACCGGTGGCTGTGTACACCCCTGGACGAACCCCTCTTCGACATTAACCCGAGGGCACAGCGGTCGATTCGTATGATCTTAGCATCTCTAATACATATGACTTAACTTGTTACAACAATATGAGCTATGTCCGATTTGGCCCACATAACATAACATTGCCTTTCTCGAGCCAGTCGTCTATTCCTGTTCGACAAACAGGTTGGGACGCGGGGTTGATTGCATCATCGAGACTCTTTCATCCACAGACACGAGAGATACGACTGCGCTGTTCGAAAAGATGTGGACCTAATGCACGTCTGATGTCGTTTATTTGCTCAACATTACAGCCCCCGACGCGAGGAAGAAGGCGAGGGTGTACCAATCCTTGTCGTTTCGTCGGCGGTTCTCGGTGGTTCTCGGTGGCACTCGGCGGTTCTCGGGGGAGCCATTTTGCAAGATGCAGAAGAGTTGCAGGCATTGTTGCTTTGCCATGGTTCATCGATCGACAATCTCTGGACATCTTGTACCTTTCGACTATCGAGACTTTACTCGGCCCTAGCTTTGCGCGCCGTCTGAGTCCGCGTCCGAATTGAATTTGCAATGAATCGTGCCAGATAGTCCTTAGGTACCGAATTCACTTCCTAATCAAGCGCGTCCATCTGGGGGCCGTAGTCCCAGATAGTTGAATGATGACTCGGATACAGGCGCTTTCGAGAGACGAAGGCGTTCGGATGGCAAATTTGCATTCTAAGGCGCACGAATGAGAGGGATACCTCGCTTTATGGGCTCAACGGTGGGATGTTTTTTTCTTAGAAGCCACATTATTGATGTCATCCGCTCCAGAAAGGTGGACAGTCGCATCTTGCTATGCCAATCGGCTAGCCTCAGGACGACCACGACGACGTCTGTGGAGACATGCGGGTTGGGAGTTCGGGAAAAGTCTGCAGTTACAAGAGCTTCTGGGAAGTCTTGTTAATGTCTTTCCAAATGCCTTGGCCGGCCTCTAGAAGCTCAAGGCTTTGAAACCCCCACGTCAACTACCTCCAAACCAGGCTCTTCTCCCCGCTCGTAGAACCAATTGAAGACAAGCCATTCCACACGATTGGCTTTCAATCCTCACGGAGTCGGAATCGGGGAACGCGGGCGCAGTGGCGTCGCCGGACCAAAGGTTCATTGTTTAGTCGACGACGCTCCAGCCTGTGTTGCCTGTGATTGCATATGGCAACACAATCTTATTATTCGATAAGTGTGTTGGGAGAAACTGGGTCCTGGCGCGTGTGTCTACGAGCAGCTCAGAGCAGCCCGCAACCCACAGTCTGGCCGTTTTGGCTTATTACTGAGGCAAAGAGCTCAAGTTGTACACGTAGTGCATTGGTGTCCCTGAATCTGCACTGGCAATGTCTAGTAGAAACGTATGTACCTAGGACATCTCTGGAGCACGACACATAGTGTCGAATTACATAGCTTCCTAACAACCCTGCAGCAAAGCAAGCCATCTAAATCACTCGACGCCTATCATGCCGGATGTGCACATGTGTCTACTCCATTACGTGGTTTCCGTACTTGTGACTTTTGTTGAGGTAGCTGCGCGAGAGCGGCCCTGGGTTTTGTCCATTGTATTGATTTATATTGAACTTGTCTCCCCCGTTTCGCTCAATGGTCCCCTTCTATTGTTACCAATCTACTGAGTCTATCTCGTGTACGCTTTCAGTATTTAACAGACCAATGGGACTGGTGTCTCGCACAAGATCTTGTTCCATCAATTACTTTCTTCGGGGTGCCGTTTGAGACCACCCGCATCGACTGGCAATCACGTCATAAGTGTTGACAACATGTCTGGAAAGCCCATTTTTGTCGCGACCCATCCCCGGGCGTGTTCAACTGCCTTTGAACGAGTGAGTTCCGGCAATCACGCAATATGTCGTTGAAAATATAACATATTAACCTAGTCATAGGTGTTCATGACCCGTCGGGACATCCTCCAATGCGCCCATGAGCCATTCGGAGATGCATTCTACTACGGCCCCGAGAGGCTCGGAGAACGCTTCGACGAGGATGAGGCAATCAGAAAGAGCAGTGGTTTCTCCAAGACCACCTACCAAGATGTGCTTGATCGGCTTGCCCGAGATGGCAACGAGGTTAGATATTTCCTGTACCCTCTTCCCGCCATCACATCTCCACCAACTTTACACATGCATGTCTCTTTCCGGTAGTCATTTCCACATGTTGCACATTATGAAAGCAACCTGGGGTACCTGGGTGTTTTGCTATGATTTCAGGGATATCAATTCTTTGGGCCTATGACCGGCATTTTTTAGCCTGGTAGTATACTGTCATGGTGCATGCACCAATCTACAACTCTACCAGAACACATGACCGAAGCTAACTATGATGAAGGGCAAGCGAGTATTCATCAAAGACATGGCTTACTATTTAATGCCGCCCTCCGATGGAATTCCTTCGATTGCTCCTTCACTATGCAACGGATCAACCAATGGTGTCAGCGAAGAAGGCCGCGCAAATGGCCCTCACGGAGTCAATGGTGTCAATCAACATCAAACCAACGGTGTGAACGGCCATCATGCTAACGGCGTTAATGGTCACAAACGGCAAGGTTCAGATCCCACCGGCAACCCGACAGTCGTTCCTCTAGATATTCTCAAGCAGTATCACTGGACATTCCTCATCCGACACCCTCGGCGAGGCATTCCTTCGTATTACCGCTGTTGTATCCCACCCTTGAACGAAACAACTGGATTCACTCACTTCATGCCCAGTGAAGCGGGCTATGTTGAGCTGCGTCGTCTATTCGACTACCTGCGAGAGCAGAAGTTGGTAGGACCTGGCGTGGCTGGTGAGACGAACGGTTCGACCGTCAAGGAGAACGAAGTCGCCATTACTATCATTGATGCTGATGATCTCCTTGACCGGCCAGAACCCGCCATCCGAGCGTTTTGCAAGGAGACGGGCATTCCCTTCACCGAGGATATGCTGAAATGGGGCGATGAGGAGAATCAGGAATATGTTTCGGAGGCATTTGCGAAGTGGAACGGCTGGCACAACGATGCTATAAACAGCAAGTGTTTGTCGGCTAGGACGCACGCCAAGGTATGTCGAATATGCTGATCTAAAAGCGAGTGAGTATTGCCACTGACCGAAAGCAGAAAACGCCAACAGAGGAATCAGAAAACAAGGAATGGCAAGAGAAGTACGGCGACGAGGGGCAGAAGATCATCAGGGCCTGCGTGGATGAGAATATTCCACACTATGAGCATCTGAAGGCCTTCGCTCTCAAGTTCTAAAGTCGGAAGCATATCATTTGCTTGCAAGTTGGCATTAGCGTAAATGCGGTAGTTTATGGTACAATATATGTGTGGAATGACAGGTAGTACATTACAACTCCCCTTGGGAGTGTTAGTTTCGGAGGACATGACATGGTAGTACAACCAGCCGGAAAAGCTGTATGAAACAGATGGTACATTTTGTCACCTGCGTGCACGACCTCACATTGGTGCTTTGTGCGGTGCTTGTCTCGTCTTTCGATCTGTCCCCTGCCACTATATAGGCTCTGCCTTTAACTCTTCGGCTGCAGCTTCCTTGGCTTCTCTATTTGTTAACCTTTCAGTGGGCACGAGGAGCGCTTCGGACAACAGGTGATGTGCAACGTTCTCGGACCAGGTCTCAGCATATCCACGGTCGCTCTCATCGGCCCAATAGATACTAGCTGGTACTAGGCTCTGGGCGGTGGGTTCTGCCCCCTTAACAGCGGCCTCCTTGATGACGATTTTGTTTCCCTTTCCGAGCCCGCCCAGCACAGCGGCCATGTCGGCAATAGTGTTGGGCAGCTGGTTGTTGAGCCTTTTGCCGCGTTCGCGCTTGTTCAGGGTCTTATTCGTGAGCTCATCGTAAAGCAGACTGTCGTCCCACGAGTATTCGTGCAGTTTCTTGCATTCTCGCATCCGGAGGAAGACACTTCTGCCGACTGCGCCTTGGCCTTCCGGAAACTGGATCATGGCTAAGGGTCGCCAGTAGTCTTTGCGAATCTTGGAGGGCTTGAGCTTCTTGCCGTTGAAAGGAATTTGCTGGAGGGCACGGTTGGCCTGAAAGGGGGATCGGGGTTAGCTACTGATTGAAGGCAAGGGCGGGGAATTGGCATCGTGTTCACCTTAATGACGGGGCTGTGGGAGTACACGGTCATGCCGTCGAGGAGGTGTCTGAAGATGTAGATCTTCTCGCCGTGGCCAGACTCGAAACTGGGCGGTACTGGTTCATCTTTCCTCCTCTTGGTGTGCGCCCATCGAGAGAGGCTGCCGACTGTGCTGGGTTTGGTAATGGAGAATTTGCCCAGTTGGGCCGTTATGGGATTCAGCCGTAAGGCCATTGTGAAATGGCGATGCTCGCAGTGGTCGTCGTGGGTATGGCCAGTTGTATTGTTGGCGGCCCCAAAATTTGATGCTCCAAATCGCGACGCCGGCAGGTTGGAGGATCATCAGGGTATGGGCCTACGGTAGGTATCTGGGGCCGGCATCTGGCTGTCAGCTGGAGGCTCAAGTGTGGCCAGTTACTCGGGCAGCCGCAGCCTCGCCACAGACGGAGTACATGCTGCCATCGCCCCACTTGTACATTGAAAACGGCCTGAGCTGCTGAGCACGAGCCCCAAAACCTGCCTGAAGCTCCCCTCAGCGCTCCCGTCCCGGAAGACGTGCCCGCACCCCACTATTAACCATGGCAGCTTGGTGGAAGCTTCTCCAAGCGACCCGAAGCTTCGTGATGGCCTGATGATGTAGCTAGTCGCCTCGTGAAGACACTCACTCGCTCCAGCAGCAGTCAACACAAACATAAATTCACAATTCGAGTCTCTAAAACTCGGGAACTTCAGCTGCTTTTCCTTCACTTCAACCCCCAGCACGAACTAAGAAACAGTAACTGGCATCGACACATTCCGTTGCACTTTACTTATATTATAAGTTGATCACACCCCACCCCACCGTCAGCTTTACATCCAACACACGTCACCAAACGCTCTTCTGATATTCTACTCTTCATCTTCATCTTCGTATTCATCTTCGCTGTTCAGACGAAGAGCACGTCTCACACCGTCTACCACTCCTGTTCACCATGACTTCCCGCATGGAGTTCACGGAACGTGGCAAGAGGGCCCTGGAGGATGCCATGGCCCTCGCCGAGCAATATGCTCACTCACAGCTCCTGCCAATTCATCTGGCCGTCTCACTGCTCGACCCTCCCCCGGACCAGTCCAAGGACCAGCAAAACAATCCACCGTTAAACTCGAGTCTGTTCCGTCAAGTTGTTGAGCGAGCCCACGGCGACCCTCAGCTCTTCGACCGCGCACTCAAGAAGACTTTGGTCCGTTTGCCGTCACAAGACCCGCCGCCTGAGACCGTCTCCATGGCGCACTCCTTCAACACTGTCTTGAAGAAGGCTAATGACTTGCAAAAAACGCAAAAGGACACTTACATTGCTGTCGACCATCTCATTACCGCTCTATCAGAGGATGCCTCGATTGCTGCTGCTCTCAAGGAGGCCAACATTCCCAAGAGCAAGCTTATCCAAGATGCTGTGCAGGCCATCCGTGGAACCAAACGGGTGGACTCCAAGACGGCCGATACCGAGGAGGAACACGAGAATCTGGCCAAATTCACTATCGACATGACTGCCATGGCACGAGAGGGCAAAATTGACCCAGTCATCGGCCGAGAAGAAGAGATCCGACGTGTCGTCCGCATTCTATCTCGGCGCACCAAAAATAACCCGGTACTGATTGGTGAGCCGGGCGTCGGCAAAACTACTGTGGTCGAAGGTCTAGCCCAGCGGATTGTCAATGCTGACGTTCCCGACAATCTGGCTGCTTGCAAACTCATGTCTTTGGATGTGGGTGCACTTGTAGCCGGCAGCAAGTATCGCGGCGAGTTTGAGGAGCGCATGAAGGGTGTTCTGAAGGAGATCTCCGAGTCCAAAGAGATGATTGTCTTGTTCGTTGACGAAATCCACCTATTGATGGGTGCTGGATCGTCTGGCGAGGGTGGCATGGACGCTGCGAACTTGCTTAAGCCGATGCTTGCTCGTGGTCAGTTGCACTGCATTGGCGCCACCACACTTGCAGAGTATCGGAAGTACATTGAGAAAGATGCTGCATTTGAGCGCCGGTTCCAGCAGGTTATTGTCAAGGAGCCCTCTATCCCCGAGACCATTTCCATTTTGCGTGGTCTGAAGGAGAAATATGAAGTGCATCACGGTGTGAGCATTGCCGACAGCGCCATTGTATCAGCGGCAACTCTCGCTGGACGATATCTTACAGCCCGGCGTCTCCCTGATTCGGCGGTCGATTTGATCGATGAAGCTGCCGCCGCTGTACGCGTTGCCAGAGAGTCGCAACCAGAAATTATTGATTCTCTGGAGAGAAGGCTTCGGCAGCTACGCATTGAAATTCATGCCTTGTCTCGAGAGAAGGATGATGCTTCAAAGGCGCGTCTCGCAATCGCAAAGCAGGACGCAGAGAACGTCGAAGAAGAGCTGCGCCCCTTGCGCGAGAAGTATGAAAGCGAAAGGAAGCGAGGCAAGGATATCCAGGAGGCCAAACTTAAACTTGATGGTCTCAAGGTCAAGATGGAGGATGCTGCTCGAGTGGGTGACCATGCCCGTGCTGCCGATCTCCAATACTATGCTATTCCCGAGCAAGAAAAATTCATCAAGGAGCTCGAGAAAGACAAGGCTGCAGCGGATGCTGCTCTGAGCCAGAACCCTGACATGATTGGCAACGCCATGATCACTGATGTTGTCGGACCCGACCAAATCAATGAAATTGTTTCTCGATGGACTGGCATTCCTGTCACACGCCTCAAGACATCCGAGAAAGAGAAGTTGATATATATGGAACGGGCGCTTGGCAAGACGGTTATTGGACAGAAAGAAGCTGTCCAAGCTGTGTCTAACGCCATCCGGCTGCAACGATCGGGACTGAGCAACCCAAACCAGCCTCCCAGCTTCCTGTTCTGTGGTCCGTCTGGTACAGGCAAAACTCTTCTTACAAAGGCTTTAGCCGAGTTCCTGTTCGATGATCCAAAGGCCATGATCCGATTCGACATGTCCGAGTACCAGGAGCGCCATGCTCTCAGCAGAATGATCGGTGCTCCGCCCGGCTATGTAGGACATGATGCTGGTGGTCAGTTGACCGAGGCATTGCGCCGAAAGCCATTCTCTATCCTTCTATTCGACGAGGTGGAAAAGGCAGCAAAGGAGGTTTTGACTGTTCTCCTCCAGCTTATGGATGACGGACGCATCACCGATGGCCAAGGACGTATCGTCGACGCAAAGAACTGTATCGTCGTTATGACCTCGAATCTGGGCGCAGAATATCTTGCGCGACCTGCTGGTCGAGATGGCAAGATTGACGCCACGACTCGCGATCTTGTCATGAACGCGTTACGCAACTACTTCTTACCAGAGTTCCTGAATCGTATCAGCTCAATCGTCATTTTCAACCGACTCACTAGACGCGAAATTCGTAGGATCGTTGATCTCCGTCTTAGCGAGATTCAGAAACGTCTTGCAGACAATGACCGGACCGTCACCATTCATGTATCAGACGATGCCAAGGATTATCTAGGCAACGCTGGCTACTCTCCAGCATACGGCGCTCGTCCACTTCAACGACTCATTGAGAAGGAGGTTTTGAATCGTATGGCTGTCTTGATTCTTCGTGGCGCGATCAGAGATGGAGAGACAGCAAGAGTTGTTCTAGATGGGAATAAGCTCCAGGTTCTCTCCAACCACCCTGAGGGCGACATGGGAGATGACGATGACTACACAATGGACGACGAGGATGCTGTAGAGGACATTGCTCCCGAGGAGATGGATGAGGATATATACGACTAAAACTTGCTCCTTGACAGAATGATAAACGAGGGATGACAAGGCGTGCTGGGGCGGAAAATTCATGAGCTAGGCGTTGGTGGGCATTTGCACGATGGTTCAAAAGCATAAAGGCGTACCGGTTGTCGGCTCATTGCTGCATCAGATCTTGCTATAGCATTTTAATTAAAGAAACGTTACAGAAATCCTCATTACCCTTTGTGAGATATTGGCACTTCACTAATTATTCCAGCGGGCATTCCATATAACCTCTGCTATTGTATGTTGCTATGCGCTTGCCAGTTGGATTGCTACATGGTAGTCTAGCTAGCCCCAAGTGTGTCCATCAGTTCCCCAAATTAACAACCAGATTGAGGCATAAAATATAACGCAGCTATAAAATGTGCCATTGAATCAATACAAACCAAATACGTCTAGATTTTGAAACTAGCACAAGATTTGGAACAAGATGATGTAAGTGCAACTTCTAAATGAGGCTGGGCTGATTACCTAGACTGTGCCTATACGTCATAGACTCTCGACTCTCGATCACGGCCTAGAGCGAAGGCAAGAAGTAATCAGAGGTGGCTATGATGGAGAAATGATTTTGCAATTTGCAATGCGCTTCTGCGAAACATCAATTATTAAGGAAGTCCGACTTGGCTGCTTCTGCCACCTGCTTTGAGACCCTTGATCCGGATTTGCTGCCCGCAGGCAGCGATTCGCGCACCTGTTACGAATTGTGTTCACGACTCTACTTTGAGGAACTCGATTTCATATACTGGATAGTCCCGTCCCGTCGCTTCGAAGAGCCGGAAAACAACGGAAATGGTCCAGGGCAAGAAACACGAGCGCAGCGCGTCTGCGGACAACGTGCTTAAGCATCCGTCTACGAAACGCGCCAAGGAGATTGATAGGTCGGATAATCCGTATGATGAGCTCACCGAGCGTTTGGAAAGGGCAAAAGGAAGGGGAGAGGGCAAGACGCGGAATGTGCTGCATTGGTTTAGGTCGAAGGACCTTAGGGCGGAGGATAACAGGGCGCTGAGGAGGGCTAGTGAGAAAGCTAAGGAGGGCGGGGCGTTGATTGCTTGTTTCCTGTACTCGCCAAAGGACTTGCAGTGGCACGGTACGTCGCCTGCGAGGTCGGATTTCATGTTTGAGAGGCAAGTATAGAAAGATCCCACGCGAGATATTTTTTAACTACCTTCGTAAGACATACTGACTTCTTTATAGTAAGTGATATCTGACCTGTCATACATCAGACTCTAGTCCCTTGTTTTAAAATCCAGGGCCCCGCAGGGGAAACTCGAGAAAAAATAACTAACGCAGCACCTTTTCACCTACCAGGTTTGAGGCTGCTGGGAGAGAGATTGGGGGAGTTGGATATTCCGCTTGTTGTTCTGACGGCTGAGGAGAGGAACGTGAAAGGGGAGAGGATCGTGGAATTTGTGAAGAAGCATGAAGTTAGTCATGTTTTCGCGAATTTCGAGTATGAGGTTGACGAATTGAGGAGGGATCTGGACTTGCTTGATCGTTTGGAGAAGGATGATGTTAGGTTTGACCTGCATCATGATCAGACGGTTGTTGTGCCTGGTAGCCTCACGACGGGAACGGGTGGTGGTCCGATGAAGGTTTTCACGCCGTATCATAAGGCCTGGCTGGCTGAGGTTTCGGATGACCCGAGTCTCATCGACACCGTGTCGCTGCCGGATAAGAACGGCAAGGCTGTCCGGCAGGAGATGAAAGATCTGTTTGGCGGCAAGATGCCAGACTTGCCGAAGGACAAGGAGTTTAGGTCTGAAAAGGATCGCGACCGCATTCGTGGGTTGTGGCCGGCTGGTCATGAGGCCGGGATTAAGCGACTGAACGAGTTTCTTGAGAAGAAAGTTGCCTCTTACGCAGCAAAGAGGTCTAACCCGGCCGAAGATAACTCTTCCCGATTGTCGCCATACTTGGCGGCGGGCATCATATCCGCCCGAGAGATATTGTCAACGGTGCGGAAACACAATGGCGACAACGCAAATTTCTCCTCCTCGGCGGCTGATGCTGGAATCGCGTCGTGGGTTCGTGAGCTCGTCTTCCGCGAGTTTTATCGTCATATGATGGGTATGTAGTCTCCCCCTTTTATTATTTTCTTCTCTCTTCTTCTTGAGACATAAAGCACGACTGTGTATGATGAGGTAATGCTAACAGTTGCCATTGTAGTACGTAGATGCCAATCTTATCAGAGTTAAGAAACATGGCAAAGGTTGTTCGGAACACATCTAATCCAAGCTAACATCTTGAGCGCAAATAGGTGACTATACCACACAACAGTGTGAACCTTCCGCAAAATCTCAAGTTCAACTTCGTGGAATGGGAGGACGACGAAGAAGCTTGGGAAAAATGGTGTGACGGTAAAACTGGGATCCCATTCGTTGACGCAGGAATGCGGCAACTCAAGCAAGAGGCGTATATGCACAACCGGCTACGCATGAACGTTAGTTCGTACCTTTATACGAATCTCCTCCTAGACTACCGACGCGGTGAGAGATGGTTCGCCGAGAACCTCGTGGATTGGGACTTGTGCAATAACACGCAAGGATGGGAGCCGAGCTATACAGTATTCAATCCCGTGTCACAGGCTGAGAAGAACGATCCAGAAGGCCACTACATACGGAAATACGTCCCGGAGCTCAGGGATGTGAAGGGAAAGGCAGTATTTGACCCCTTCAACCGGCTCAGCCGAAGTGAGTTTGACAAGCTGGGCTATCCAGAGCCGCACGTGGACTGGAAGGAGAGCAAGGAGAGATGCTTGCAGCGATATAAGTATGACATGGCAGACGCTGATCCGTGAGGACGTGGTGTGATGCTTGGCTATGTTTGAGTGTAATATAGGATACAGTCGTAGTTCTTAATTCTGTTCAGGGTTTAATTGGCATAGAACTTTACATGTGTTGTGCTTACTCCACGCCGAACAGTGAGTTGACTTCTATCCATCAAAAAAAATAGACCACACATCTCAAAAATCTCGGGAGATCGACCTCGCTGTTTCATGCTTGACTTGTTGCATATCAAATCGACTTTCTGTGAATGGCAGTGTACCAGTATGTCAGTAGTAGTCATCAGGTTGAAACGTTATTCGTAGACTTCATATCCTTTTACTCTCCCGAGGACGAAATGCGTGTGAATCCCATTTGCGTACAACGCGTATGATGAAAGAGCAAACCAACACCGAGAGCTAGAGATAATAGCATGCAAGATAAGAGAAAAACAGGATATGATATATGGTTTCCCCCAGAATAACACCTTGCCGATGAAAATCACGCTATAGCGTTTCAAGCCACTATTACTGTAGTTCAGCCGGAGGCTGATGACTGTATGCCGGCGCATTTACGGGTGTATTTGACCAGGTATGTCCAGGCCCTGAATTCGAATATGTATGCGGCGGCTCAAGGCGGCTCGGATATTGTTGGGGCACTTGACTAGGAGGATAGGTACCATTGTGCGCGGTCTGAGCATTCCCAGGACCATTCTGAAACGACGTAGCGGAGGTATTCGAGGACGGGACGAGAATGCTTGTGTCGGGGCTAGGGTTCCGTGAGCATGCGATGGCTGCCTTTTCGCATAGTCGCTCGACGAGAGAGCCATGGGCCTTCTTGAGCGTCCTCTTGACAAAGGCGCTCATCACGAAGTTACAGCGAAGCTCGACATCCTGATCCCGACATATATCCCGGTTAGCTACTGTTCGATGTCAGACTGGCGAGGGCGCACAAACCTCGCGGAGATAGAGACCCTGTCTTGGGACGTTCAGGCCCAGCTCGATGGGTTCCAGCGGCTCGCCCGGCAGTGAACCGCCCAGCGTCCAGCGCTCACGAATGTCGGTGCCGGCAGGAGCGTAGCAGTGCGTCTGGACGCCGTTGGGCAGGTCGTTGAACGCGGCCGTATAGACGACCTCGCCGGTTATGAGGCCGCCCGGGAGGTAGGAGATCTTGTCTGTCATGCTCCACCATACGCAACTCGACTCGTCCTCTCGGGCATGTTCGGGGGGTGGTATAGGATGGCGCTCGATGATGAGGGGGTTCAAATCGATCATCTCTTGGTGGTTGTGCAGGAAGTCGATGACCACGTCGCGCGAGATGCCCGCGGGAAGCGGTGAGATGGTTCTGAACGTCGTGCGCTTCGACATGGTGCGCGCGGGGAGGGAGAGAGGCGTCGCTCCGCCGGTTGGGCAGTTGAAGGGGCAAGGTGCGTGCGACAAGGTGTATGCGCCAAAGTGGGAGACGAGCAGACGTTGGGAGGTCTACCGGGGGGGAGTGTTGGCGCATGGGGTACTCGGCAGCCCGTCTTGTTTAGAGTGATCAGGGCAGACAACGAAGCATGGGATTGGCAGAGACAACAACATGGACCACGAAGGTGGGACTGGTCCTAGAAGGCAAAAGGAAATGGGATGGATTGGCCGTGTCGCGAGTCGTACGGCATCTGCACCATCCGCGTCAGTGACGAACTTTGGCTGGCGCTGTCAGCCGAGCAGCAAACACATGTGAAAGCCGTGCCTGGATACCACGGGCTGGTGCTTGGACCACGCTTTCAAGTTCATGTATTCCACGACGCTGCCAATCTATGAAATTGACCCGACAACCGCATACCTGCCAACAGACATCATGGACACTATCTGCCCAATTTCTACGTGTATCTCGCCGTTGTCGCAAGCGGCAAAGGCCTGCTTTCTTAGCTGACCGTGCCCCTCGGCCGCGATATTAATACCACTTCCCCAGATATTTATAGATTTTACCTAGGTAGCGTTGCAGTTAGCTGCAAGTGCCCGGACCCCCCAACCGCCAAGGGAGCCATGCCGACAGCGTCGCAATCGCACACAGCCTCGGGGGCCAGGATGACATCACTTCACACTTTGCCGGGCAAAGTCTGACCTATGGTCAATTGCTAGGGTCGGAACCAGATGTGGTTTTCTCTTGGCCTTCGCTAGCTCCTCCTACAAGGGGCGTCACTAGATCTGAGTACACCATTTGGTCAAGAATCCAGGAAGCTCAACAGCCAAGGGTATCTCTTCTAGTGTGAGGTCCATCTTCCACATCTTTCCCTCAAGTCCCGCATGTGCGGCATTCGATCGTCCGCCGATGCCAGCGGGGATGAGCAGGCCGAGTGAGACTAATCGCTCCCATGCCACCACCGCGACACTCCGGCCCCACGTTCTCGCACCACCACCCAGCGCTAGCATACCCGCGCTGGCACTTTGCAGCCGGTGCTTGCCCATCTGGGCACCGTACTCATCATACGCCATTGCGAAGTTGACCGTGTCCGTGTGCGCCACAATGTCAAGCCGCGCGGCCGAGATAAGCAGTGCTAATTCGAGATCTGACAGGGCCGCGAGAAGTTGCAGTTTCGGTTCGGGTGGCTCAAAGACAAGTGTCGTCGAGGGTGCCGGAATTGCTAGGTTCGGGGACGAAACTGATAAGGCTGAGAGTGGTAAGATGCATGATGAGAGAAAAGCTGCAACGGATTTACTCGTGTAGTAGTAATATTCCAAGTGATCTTCAAAGGCTGGTGTTTGCCGAAGGGCCTGATATCCGATCAGTAAGGATAGTACTTCAACAAGAGTGGCTGCTGGGACCTACCTCGATTTTCTTATCCCAATAATCGAGGAACTCGTGACACCCCTCGAGATTGATATCAAGTCCTTCCGACGCTATATCTTCTTCATCGATAGTCAACCCACGTTTGCAGATATCCCAATATGCCACTAACGACTTTGGCAGAGCCAAATAGACGTAGCGATGGCTGAAACGACTCTTTACTCGCTTTTCGAGGCTTTCCACTACATCAATCCTTGTGGTGAGACCGATGACCGCGATAGGTGCCTTCCTGGCCTGGGCGATATCAAAGAGGTTGTAAAGCAGCGTCTGCCGGCCATGGGTAGCGAACAGTTCAAACTCGTCGATGATGAACACTACCGATTTCGAGGTCACGCCTTCCTCGTCAGTGCCCATAATCTCGGTTGGGTGGGATAAGAGAGCCAGTAGAGATGTCATTGTATCTGCATAATTATTCGTCTGTTCTCGTTAGCCCAAAATATCGGTGAGCCGCAAAAGGACTTGGATGTACCTTGTTGATTAGGTCGTCCTCAATATCCATCTCTTTGCCGAGTTGACGCCATATCTCCTTGAGCGCAAGCTTGTCGTCCGTGTGGATGAAACCGTTGAGACGTATTACGTGGAAATCATCTGGGTTCTCGCTCCGAAGTTTGCTAATAATCTCCTCCATCATCTGCTAACTTGTCAATTGGCACAACCAGACCCGCCTCATGATACTGTGCTTACCGTTGTCTTGCCACATCCACGGCCACCAATAACCATCATTGAGTTTCCTTCTCCAGCAACCACAGTCTGCTCGGCAAGTTGATAGGTCTTGTCAAAGGCCTCGTCCTGGCCTCTGAGTTTGATGCGGCGATTACCGGAACAACGGCCGAGAAGAACGCGCTGCATCATTTGAAGATGTTGTTGAAAATTCGGAATATCAGGAACATCAGGGCTTTCAGGGTTTTCACGGGTTTCAGAAGTTTTCACGGTTGCAACAGAATGAGACAGCGTCTCCGACGGCTCTGGCAAGCGGGACACAACATCTTCTTGGGAGCAGCTCCTACATATCCATTCTCCCTCAGGAATAACGGGTACGTTATAGCAAGCTTGGTGAAAGCCCGAGTCACAAATCTCGCAGAATATTATTTCATTCGGGGGTTTCGATTCGGGCTTTGAACAGATTACGCAGACTTCATCATCATCATCGACCTCTTCTTCTTGGCCTTCCTCGGCTTCTTCTTCGTCTTCTACCGCAGCTGCTTCTTTATCGGCATTTCTGCTGTCTGCGGTGCCGTTTTGGCTATCCTCAGTAGCAGACCGGAAGTAGGCTTCTTTGGACGGGTTTGACGCTCTGTTGGCTTTGGCGGATTCCAGAACCAGTTTGGGCATAGGGCGTCCCCATTCCTCCTCGGTGTCATCTCGGTCTGTATCTTCGAACAAAACCGTCTTACGCGGCGTGTTCGGCTTCCGTTTCTGAGGGCTCAATATGCCCTTCAGCTTGGGAGGGTCGTGGGCTGCAGCCCTCCCCCTCCCGACAGAGCCATAGACACGAGACTTAACGGCAGGGGCCTCTAGGGGACCCTTTACTTTAGGAGGGCGACCTCTCCTGCGTGGTGTGGAAGCGTCTGCCTTGGGTTCCCGGGCAGATCCTGTAGTGTTCCCGGGGAGGCCATTCACCAGTCTCTTCCTCGAGTGAGTTGCTGTGGTGCTTGTGGTTGAGCCCCGGGTCTTAGTCGTGTGCTCTATCTCGTCACCGGAGTTGGGTACCTCGTAGATGCTCGCATCGTCGGGATCTTGGGAGACGGGTTCGACGAGAGTGTCCCCAGTGGCGTGCGCTGCTTCTGGAACAGGGTGGTGTAGGCGACCGATACGACCAAGCACGCCGCCAATAGCTGATGTGACGGAGGCGAAGGTACCGGGAGTAGATAGAGAGCTGTTGGTAGTACGAGCGCGTTTAGGCTTCGTGGCTTGGTCCTCTGAGGGGTCGGGAGAGGCAGGTTTGGGGGAAGAGGCTTCGAGGTCGGCTCGCGATCGCTTGCGGGCAGGGTTTGGAGTCTGGCGAGGTGCCATCTCGCGGTCGTGGCGTGGCAAACGATCAATTTAATGATGACTCCCTCATTTCGAAGATGCTGTGAAGGTAGTGGTCGTAGTGCGTAGCCCTGAGTTCATGGCGCAGCTGAGATGCAGCTGAAAATGACTGGGAGCTATGTATGTCGGCTCGACGCGGTCAGAGGGCGGACGCGAAACACCTATAGGTGCATTCGATGCGACGACGGCTAGCGGACCCTGCGTCCCCGTCGCTAGGGTAGTGCTGTCGCTCCCGTACCTTGGGTAGGGTACCTTACCTCCCAACTCTGCAACAGGGTCCAATCACGTACATGTAGTCAGTCACTTGCGCACTTAGATCTAACAGCAGCCGAGGCAGCATTCTTCCATGTCGATCCTTTAGCAACGAGGTGTAGAAGTCTAGCCATCAGCATCACCATGCATTCGTGAAGATGACGAGTGACAATCAAGGTCAGATTCAAGGCACCCACAACCGGCGATACAACCCATCACTCATGTATACCAATTTACTACCAAGGTGGTGAAGAGCTTCCGCTGGAACCCCGCCACAGAACATGGGAACAAGGGGAATAAAAGTGCTTCACGCATTCGACAATGTTTCTCCGTAAATAATGAGCAGATACCAAACAGATAGGTGCCTAGGTAGGCAGACTCCTTTCGCTGTCCAACTACCACATAGGTCCTGTCTGAGCCAAATGAACGACCATCTAACTTACACTGTTGTTCAACCTCCACCATCTCGAAATTGGATGGTGAGGCAGAACAGCAACTAGCCTCCTTAGTTGTACACAGACCGCATTATACGACAACTCCAATTAAATCCCGGTGTTTACCCTCCCATTCTCCCATCACATGAACACATTGCTCTCAGTCCTTTACTGTCATCTTTACCCGACAGGCATATTACGCATCAAGTTCATTGGGTATCGTTATCGCCATTAGAGTCCAAAGGCAACGGCAGCCAGAGCGAGCGCGAAGCCCGTTACTTTGCCAAAATTCGATGTGCCACCCCCAACTTGAACCACCGGTGGTAGCGTCTCTGCGGGTTCTGATGCTTCTGTCGGTGCTGCCGGTGCTGGCGCCCCAATCTCGGTCTCGGTGGTTGGAACGGGAGCAGCTGGAACCACCGGAGCCACCGGGACCATCGGGAGCGTAGGCTCGGTGCAGATGGAGGATGTGAGAGTGGGCAGAGCCTTTTCGACATTGTGTGTTAGTAATCCTGTAGCCCCAGAGATAATATTTTCGGCAGGGCAGAAGTTCGGTACGCCATAGACAAGGGGGGAAAACGGGAGCAAAGGGGGAAAATAATCGAAGGCTGTCTCAAATGGGGAGACACAGTTTGGGGAGAACAGAACATGGAACTTGGCCAACGGTCATAGCAAAGGGGGTGGAATATTAGTCGATACAAGACACTGGCACATGGGGAAAACTCCAAGTCGCACCCCACCCCCATCCAAGCAAGTATAATAAAGGGTTTCCCATTGATGCCATGTCTCACATCTCATAAGAAGGCCAGTGGATACCGGAGAAAGAATAGAAACTAGAGTGTCTGAACCAAACATACCGTCGTAACCGTGCATGGGCAGTTCGTCACCACGATCTCTTCGCCTGCCGTGGCCGTGTATTCGCAGTCATTGAATGTGAGAGTCGTCGCCTCAGCACAGAGCGTCGTCAACTCGTCGACAATAACCGTCGATGTGATTGTAATGTTGAAGTACGTGTATGTTGGCGCCGTGCTGTTGCTCAACGATGCAGGGTCAATCGTCGTTACAGACGAGGCCGCCGAGGACGAGGACATCGACATGGATGGAACTGTCGTAATCGACGACTGGGCTACAACACCAGCAACCAGCATCCCCATAGCCGTTACAGTCTTCATTTTGAATGCGTCTCGGGCCGACCAAATTGACGTGACAATGGATGCTGAGGGTGGGACCTGGTCTGGTGTTATTTGAGTGCCAGATGGCTATCAAACGAGTGTGTTATAAAGAGTGAATTGAGGGTGATGGAGAGCAAATGACAGGGTGCAGAAAGGGGAACGCTGCAGACTTAAAAAGAAGGCAGTCTGTCGAGTGTGGTGGTGATGGGCGTCTGCGAAAGCTCAAGTTGATCCGGCAATCTCATGAGAAATGAGCAATCCAGAAGAACACCAATGATCTCCGGGGGCGTCCAACACACCTCCATATCTTGGGCAATGCCTTACCCCTGATGTCTCAAGGCATCTGGGAATTACTCCCTCTAAACACGAGAGTCTCATTCCTCGGCTTTATTACCCATCCCTGGAATGCCCATTTGCCAACACTTGGTTTCATGGCCAGGAAGATCTCTCACTAACGATATATTGTCTAGCATTTTGGGACGACAGCGCTTGTCCGAGTCTGGCCAGATGGGATTACTATGTACATGCTACCTTTGCGATGCTGCTGCATGCTTTATTCGATCCAGCTCTTGCTCTGGGATGCACTGCTCCAACCGATGTCGAGTTTCGCCTCTATAGTTTCCCCAAGTTGTATCAATGCTGTCATGCCCAGTCTCCAATGGCCCATTTGCTCTTTTGCATCGATTGTGTATAAGCTTGCCCTAACAGCCTGTCTCCATATGGTGGTCGAATGTAGTTGTTCTGATGGTGTACTGTAACATACACACCCATGTGGTGAGTCGAGATGTTCCGTATTCACACAAGATTGGCTGACCTTTGCCCGCTCTCTTCAAATAGCTGGTGCTGCAAGAACGCCGATCGGGGTTGTCTCTATTGCTACTTTATCCTTCAACGCCGATATGTCCTGGTAAACAATGGGTTTGAATATCGTTATTCGGAGATATGGTATCAGAACTCGGCACGTCTGATGTCGTGTGTAATGCGATTTTCATCCTATTTGGACCCAAGACGTGAGACATTGGCAGAGGTAGAATTGATGGGATAGAACTCTGGCTCGGAAAGCGTTTAAAAAGATCAATGGTGTAAGGCTCATCTACGATTGGATCGGCTTTGGCTTCGTTCTACAATACGACTTGCGCCGCCACCAATAACGATGGCATCGAAATCGTAGTTCTTCAAAGTGTTTTCGTATTTTGCATTGCGCAAAAATTTGGGCACCGAATCCTGCACAGCAAATCAGCACACCTAACTACTCGTCTTTGGGTTTGGAAACTTACGCTGGCCATCAATTTGAATACCGCATTTTGTGCGTCTTCAAACAATCCCGTCACCTCGTGTAGGGTGTCAATCATAGCGACATCTTGACCAACCGCCTTGGTCATCCGAGTCGCCAAATTGTTCCGCAGCTGATGATCGATATTCAGCTCGCAAGGAGAGCCGGGCGCTAGAAAAGCGTTGTAGATGCCATAGGCTTGTGCCATAATTTCCTTAATTCCGTCCATCGACGTGGAATTTGGGTTCTTTTGTGCGGACTTGATAGCGCCTCGGCAGCTTCGAACGAATTCTTCGACATCCAGATAAAATGACAGATTTTCCTCACAATGAGTATCTCGTAAATTTTCCCGAAACAGGAGTCGAAGAGCGGCGTCGTTCAGTATTTTATCCAGACGTTGTGTATTCGAATCACGGGCAACACCTGCGCGTCCTGAGGTTCCTAGACCTTCGCTCTCCGACGTACGACCTCTCCCAGTGCCGCTCAGGATTTCTTTGCCCTTTGCGGTAAGCTGATAAATAGCGCTTTTAGTCGGTTGGAAAATAGCGGCGGATGGTGATGTCGCCATGTACCCTCTGTCGGGAAAGATTGACTCCATCAGCTCGTATTCGACAAATAACGAAGCCATTTCGTAAGTTTCCCGGCGATCAACCGTCGTGCAGCAATCCATCAACCAGTCCGAGCATGACTTTCCCGTAAAGGTATCTTTGTATACTTTGCCTCCGACTTTCCGCTCGCTGGCCATCTTCACGCCTGCTAGACCGTCTCGATAGTCGCTCAGCGAGTCAGAATCAGCAGAGCTGACACTGGACTTGATATTTAGACCATTAACACCGCACAACCTACGGAAAACGACTTCCATCGTGCCCCGATCCATAACCAGCTTATCCGTTGCTGGATCTCGCTCAAGAATGCATAAATGACTGGAACCTTGCTGGATCAAGTCGACAATTTGTCTTTGCTGAATGCCATTGCGCGAGCAGAAGCGATCCAAAACACAGACGCCTTTTGACGTTAACTGCCACACTGCACCTTTCATGGTGTATATCTGTTGCAGTTTGCCATCGGCGGACTCGATAAACCTTGCATCCAGAAAACGTTGACATATCGATCTGGCCATGTCTTTGGCCATGGAGAAAGTGGTTGTTGTCGTTGTAGTTACAATGCGAGAGGGGTCTTTGGGATCAGGCATGCGGTTAGACTGAGAGAATTTGAGTGAACCCAGATTGTTGATGGCATCCTCAGACAGAAAAGTGTGCTCAACTCGTGTCAACCGGACTCGATGTGGTGAAAGTGGAAGTAGGCTGACTATCAGCGTTGAAAACAGATCTTTGAAATCCTAGAGCAGTAAACACGTAAGCGACATTGACAAAGTAATGAGTGAAATGCTGCGCAGAGATTGCACCGCGTGTTGATCAAATGCATTATGGGCGAGAACAAGTACTTCCCGGGACGGGAACGGGAATGACCTCGACTTCACGATGCAATGCAAGTGGTGCAGGGTAGCGACTTACACGAGTGAAGGGACGGTCATCATCCGTCATACGGAGCAACCTCGAGGAAGTTTGATGCATCTTGGGTTCTTGAGTCGCCAGTAGGAGAATGGGCGGAGGTAGGGTTGGGTCTGTCTCAGAGTATGGCGTCGAGATGGGGCCCTTCAACGATTCCTCCTGGCTCAACCGTCGGGACTCGGAGAGAGGACTCAGCACGATTGGGGTCGAGGAAGTCGACGAGACGCCAGTCAAAGTGCGGCCCTTGAACGACCTGTCGGAAGTAGAAAACTCGCTGCCCGTGGGGGAGTCTAGTGCAACCGAAAGACGGTTGAGAGTGGACGAAGACTGGCGATTGCGAACCAGCGGATCGGCGCGATTCACAATTGTCCTGTCAAAGGCGGCGGCGGCTATGGCGAACAATCCTGCAGGCTTCTGAGGCCGAGGAGAACTGTGCAGCACCAGTCAATTGATGAGGTGAGCGAAGAGGTGGTGGGCAATGACCAGGTGGGATAGGGAACAAAAGCGCGCGAGAGAGAGAGGGCGTCTGAGGGAAAAGGGCGACAGTCGGGCCGTCGGAGTGACAGGCAGATGAGATGATACCGTACCTTGGGGGCTTGCTGCCGGCAGCAGGAGCTGCAGCGGGCGCAACGATGGAGTTGCGAGGAAGACTAGTGGCGGCAAAGGACACAGAATTAGGAGTTGTAGGCACGGGAGTGACCGCAGCGGCAGTTGCAGCGGTGGACGCTGTGTCTGTGTGAGAGGGTGGCTGATGAGGCTCGGGGTTGTGCACGGGGTTGTGAAGCAGCAGAGAGGGTGGTGGTGGTGCCCGAGAGGTTGGTGATGGGTGATGGATAGCAGCCATCTACCAGGAGACCCAGGATTCGCACCGAGCGAGAGGGTCTTGGACTCTTGGTCAGAATTTGGGATGGAAGGGGAGGGGGGTGGCAGGATTTTGGGGGGACGGCAGCCGTGAATTGCCCAGCTTAATGATGGCAGAGCATCTGCGCCCAAGCACGTGTGCTAGCAGTGTTCGGCGTGGAGACTCGACAAGAATTAATTGTAATCAAATAATCGCTAGCACCACAGCTACGAGTCTAACTAGGCGTGCAGCAGGTTAGGGTAGACGGTCTATAAGCAACCGCAAGGACAGGGCGGCGAGACGTTGTGGGAGGAGGTGAGGGGCCAGAAGAAAGCAATGGAGCAGGAAGGGCGAGAGCAAGAGGCAGAAAAGGCAAAAGCGAACTGCAATGTACTTGTAAAAGACAATTGAATGCTGCCTCTCAACCGCACCCAGTCGAGCAGTCTCCCAGGAGCTCCCATACGACCAAAGAATACACTTGCGTTAATAATGACAAGAGAGGAGGTCCAGCTCTTGGCGCTCCCCGAGGTACTCGTTACCACTTGTTGAGTTGCAAGTTAATGCAGAGCAGCTAGGACTAATAAGGTGTGTGGAGAGGGGGTGTCTTGCAGGTATCGTATCGTAATAATCGAAGTGTGCGCAGAGCTGTCGAGGGTGCGATGTAACGCTCAGAGAGGGCTTGCGAGGTCGAGCTCCCGCTTCCAGGCTCTAGGTCCAGAATAACTTTTCTGGGGGGCTTTGGATGCAATGTGACGCGAAAGAACCTTGAGACCTTCACAATGCAATTTGTCTGCACGAGCAAAATGTCATCTGTAATCATGTAGGTTACGCAACATTGTGAGTGATTTGAAGGCACACATTATTACCTGTATGTACCTACATATACATGTATGTACCTGGTCTTGGCCGGGCGAGCCAGGCTTGTTGTACTCTTGGGGAACGATCCGCACGCTGCGTAACCTCGACACCCGGCCGGCCTTTGGGTAATTGAGAACATGGCTTTGGCTTGGCTTGACTGTGTCTACATACATCCTATCTTATGTACTCTCGCATCAGTCTCGTCAGTGTCCACTGTTCACTGCAGTCTCATGCATGGCACTGACCATGAATTATCAAATTCCAACTAGGAGGTTGGAGTTCTTGCCAGTACCTACCATACTGTCGCAAGTACCCAAGGTACCTATACATATGAGTCCATGAGATAAATGTCCAGAGCCTCAACACCTCGAAGAGCTGCTCATATCTTCCCCCGTCTTACCAGGGCGCTCGCAGGAATCCTCATGTATATATGGTCCAAGTACATTTCGAAGCCTCCTCAAGGCTCTTGATGCTGTCTAATGCCTCAGGGCATAGTCAACCTGGTAGGTGAATACTATTTCAAGTCCAGATCTGAATCTGCTGGTATTGACCAGGACACACAGTACAGCTCCCTTCCAGTTCTTACTTTTAAGATAAAGTCAAGGTTATCAGCAAACCCAGCCAGGCTTCCCGACCTGACCTAGGTACCTCCTTAAGATGGGGAGAGTACCTCTGCCTACATGCAGGTAGCAATGGGATTTGTCGGAGCAACGGAGTTCCTACCTACTGTACCTCATGTAATTATTGCCCTATAAATCAACTCTCCAATACCAGGGCCCGGCGTAGGCAAAGCCGTACAGTGTGAGAGCGTTGTAGCCAGGATCGGTTAGCTCTTAAGCCTTAGAGACAATTTCATGTATATAAATCAGGTACAGCAACACCCCATGCCTCGGCCATAAGCACCAAGCACCTGCAGCACGTCTACTACAGGGATCAAGTAATGTCAATGTGTCATTGAGCATGGGGCGTTACCCAGGCGAGCCATGTGCTTATTAGAGGTAACAAACCAGATAAGAAAAGACAAAACTGACTGCTATTTCAACTCTATTGTATAGAGGGTTGACTTATTGATATATCTCACGAAAAAAAAAATGACCATCGTAGTTTGATTATGGGTCGATTAGATCCAATGGAAATTTATTGGCAAAATGTTTCGATAAATCACCCTGTATCTACTAGAGCTGGAATAGCAGCAAAGGAACCTTCATACACAGGTTGTCGATTCATAACAGTGACGACAAACGTTCTTTGGTTCAAAGTTAGCATACTTGATCAACCCGAAGTTGGTGCGGAGAAGGACCGTGTTCAACAAGTACGAGTACCTACAGTACATGAACGCCTGGAAGACATTCCACTTTCTATCTAGAATTCTTAAATGGTGCTCCTATTCCACCAATTCTCTAGGAGGACCGACCGAGTCCAGCGAGTGGCTGGAAGGAAACTGCTGTAGTAAAAGTCGAGCGTTGAAGTCTCTCTGGCCATGTGCGTTCCATCACAAGGATGCCCCCAGCGCCGCACTGCTACGCCGCTACCTATGTACCTAACAGTACATATATCTGGCTCGTCTGGCATGCAGTGTTTTTGGACGTGCGCAGGAGAAAACATGGCATTCAGGGGTCCATATTGAGGATGGCACACCTAGGATCGGCCCTGGCCAGCCGGGGCAGAACCATGACTGCTGAGTGCTACCGGGGAGCCAGACCAGGTTAGGCAGTACTTTAGTAGTATGTAGTACAGCATTTGCGGTGGCGCACCACTGCAACCAAAGGCTGTCCCGTCCTTAGGGTCGGCTTGGGGAGTGTCGTATTCCCGGCTTTTGGAATTTTCTAGCATCAACGCCACAACGTGCTTTTTCGGCAGGCCACCGCTACTACCCGCAGCCATTCCGCCAAAATCATATGTACTGGCCCTCTAACTTAACACGATAGATTTGATATCAGTGAAAACACGAATGGTGAGGCGGTCATAAAAAGCCGAGGACGTTACTTCGAAGGCAATAATATACTTGACCTGGAAAAAGCAATGATAGGTGAAAGACTCGCGCTCACACAACTCGAAAGCTCCCGCACTCTGGTGGTCTTGTATGGGTGTCTGTGTAAACACTGTCCAGCTTTCTGATCTGCCGTGGCTACGTTCACGTAATAGCGGGTGGTCAGAGGAATTGTCACGACTTTATAGTCTTAGAATTAATCTTCATACACTCACCATACCATCGACTAATACTTGAAATCGCAGGCATTGCTACAGTAGGTATCTTCTTCATATAGTCACCAGCCTTAGGTACATGTACATAACTTCTAAGACACGCCAAGTAAGTACCTACCGTATAAACAAGGAGGCTGCGCAGATTCATGCTGGGATTAAAACATGTACATATACCGGATGGAAATTAGGAATTAATAGTATAGGATATTGGTAGTTACCTTACATATGTATTCCCTGCTCAGGTCTATGTTGTCAGGTGATTCAGCCCTTTCTGCGGTCTTCACCTCTGTTGTAGTAGAGGGAAAAGGTCAGTAGATATCTACGACGTCGGGGTATTGTGCAAAGGTTCTTCTGAGTTGGGACCCGTTCAGCCGTCTCTCCTATTCGCGAGGGTCTAGACTACACTATATTGTAGAAGAGGCTGAACGAGGAACAAATAGTTTTGTTGAAGCTCCTAACATAGGCCACATAGCACGTGGCCCAGCATTCTCCATCGCCCCGCTCTTTTTCTAGGCGCATTAATTAGCTCGTTACAAGCAGGTACTAAGACCCTAATTGCTCGTAAATGGTGTCTAATAATAACCATTCGAGGTTTAGCCAGATAGTGGTGAATTGCTTAACGCAAATACGCAAGTTCAACGAGAAAGAGGACAGAACCAGGAGGAGTGTTTTGCATGATGATGTGAGAAGTCCCTTTGCGCCACTAGGTCAACGAGGGAGTGTACCTTGGGTATAATACTCCGTCCCGAGTCCGTCTGCCTGGTTTCTCTAAAGATACAACAGCACATGATTAAGCGGAACGACTGTTACAAACAAACATTTTCCATATCGCGGACGGCCCGGGTAACGTAATAAGGAGTCTGCTAAGCTGATCAGAGTACCAAGCTACATGCAATTACGGTTATACAACTGTACAGTATCAGTCAAAGAATTCATGGTTCCGAGCCGTCGGTAAGTGCCGTGTCTCGCACGTGTTTCTGGCTTCGGCCGACGCGGTCACCACGTGCGTGCCGCAACGGATGTTTCAGATCAGACTTAGGCGGCTAAAAGGCTTTGGCCGAAAACGCTAATTGTGTTTGTTCTTCCTTTATGCTTCTAGAACACAACTTGGACGAGACCTGATGCCGGGCGCAATGAGACGGAAGAATCTCTCCAACGTCTCACCACCCACACACGGCTGGTCGTCTGTCATGACTTCACTTGATGTAGTCAATTTCTTAATGGACAATAATGCTACTTGGTGTGTGTGGTACTTAAACGAATGGTCATTTGTGCAAAGGAAACGCCGTGATCAACTCTGCACCATTTCCACTCTTAACTTCCAAGTGTCGCAGAAAAGTACACTTCTCTGGTTCATGGCCTACATATAGCTCGCCACGCTGATCAACGCTGATCAACATAGCACTGCTCGTCTATGCAATCCTCGCTGGCCTCACCAACCGGGAAATAATTAGGTTGTCTTATACTCGAATTAGGGACTAGATACACACATTGGTCGCCTGGATAGATCACGACGACGAGCCGAGGACGAGAAGCCATGGAGATGGATCGACAAAGAACTACAGATTGCCGGAATCACTACTAGATGACCTTATAATATTACTACTATGAAAAGAAACCGATGACCTACCCCTCCTGCTTCTGAGCCACCTATTACCGAGCCGAGTCTACGAGCAGCAAGTAGACAGTGGTGGAGCGGCGATGATACTTGACCGTCACACCGCTTCTTGCCTCACCTTGCCACCCTATTTTCGGGGACTGGGGCCACCATCCAAGAGCCGTTGTCACACGATTGTCGACCGGGCCAGGAGAGTCTGATTGCAGCTATTGAAGTTTTGGGTCGTCCTATTTTCCTTACTAGTCCCGTACTCGTGCGCAACACCTTCTAGCTGGAGTTCTTGGCTACCATTCCAAGGTACAAGCGGTCAGAGCGGCCTTCTGGAAACAATGGTTGACCGCTAGTCTTGAATTATGAAGCCGACGCACAATGCAAGGGTTTAAAGGTAAGCCCTGTGGACCTAGTTCAACTTCCTGGGTCGCCTCACGTGGCAAGCGGAGGGTGCAACGGAGGGTGGCTCGGGTGATCAATCACACGTCTACCGCTCGTCTTGTACGCCGTTGCCAATCGAATAATCATAATTGATGCTCAGGTAATCCGTACCGAGCGTGCCTTGATACCCCGCACATACCTACATACCTCTTACAGTATTCTCGCCGCGTCGTTGGATCTTCAACTGTCGAGAGGAAGAGATGATCACAATGCACTAGGTATGTAGTTCAACTTGAACATCCATTGCGCCAGTGGCAACATTTCCAAACAATGGCCCATCATTGTACCGGTAGATGGGCGTTGGAGATGCGAAGCCGGAGTTGCGTAGCCTACTTGGAGGCACAGTGTATGCCCTGTCGAGTGTCACGTCTCATGTTACCTACAGATGCCTTTTGCCTATGTAGGTAGCATCCATTCTAGTAGATGTGGACATGCTTGGAATTGAGGTCCCCAGGAAATTCCAATGCGCGCCGGGTCACATTTTGGGTCGAGGTGTGTTAACACCTAAAATGGCACGATTATCAACCTACCTTGTTTTCTGCAGCTTTGGCCCAGATCTCCATGCTCTCGAAGTCAACACGCCACACCCATCGGCGAAAATGCATATTGGCCAGAAATTATGTTGCCGTCAGAAAGGCAAATTTCAAATGAATGTAAAACAGTGGTTTTGCCTTGTACAGCGTGGAGCAACTTTCGGCATGTCGTGGGCGGCCTTTGATCAAGGACCACGGCCTTAGTATTCCGTACACTTATCCAACTAAATCCCTTACCCTCCTCCACACAGGCCTGGCGCGTTTTGCAGCGTGGCTTACCAGACGTTCTACAACGTGGTGCTACCCACCCAAGACGGCATTGCATATCGAGACGCGGGACGAACACGTTGTTTTTGCGGCCACGTTGCTACGCGTTGGTTGGACGCACATGCAGACTTTCTGCACGGCGTCACCCTCGGTCCTCTTCCCTCGCGGCGATACACCGAGCCGTGGACTCAATGCGATGACCCGCTGCCTCTGCCGCTGAATCGCATGCCCGACTCAATATCTTTACATACACAATCCGTATTCACCATTACCCTTCTCGCCTTTCTCCCACAAGGTGCGTGGGACAGTGGTGCCACGCTCGCCACTGACCTCGTTGTTCTGCCTACTGTTCATTGTACCATACGATTCAGCAGGCCGATCGTTCCACAATCACAAAACTCGATGCCACGCTATCTCGCTTCGCTGCACTGCCATTGGAATGCAACGCCCACACTTCGTTTGTTCTGGCTGGCCTACGGATCGGCTCCAAAGACGATATCGGATTGCACATCATGGCAATGCAACCCTATATAAGTCATCTCGGATGATGTATCGGATGCGCGAAGTCTTTCTCCGCGACACAACCAGGCGAGCTTCTGCGAGCTACCTAGGTAAGCTAGGATCGGTAATGATCGATGGCAGATCTGATGTGAGCCGATACCCTGTCTTGCATGTCGCGCTGTCAGCTATCAAAAAGCAGCATGCGACCCAAGCGAATCACGGCGAGCGCGGCCGGTACTTGGGATTAGAAACTCGGCTTCAAAGCCTCACCACGTGGCAAAAACCCTGGGTCCGCGTTTCAATGGTGATAGCTCCAACGCCACATCAAGCCCGGCAGATCGTCAAACCAGAAGAGGTAGCTACCTGCGACAACTGGTCTTAGTTCGGGTCTCGGTATGCAAGGCATTCCTCAAGATCCGTGCTCCGAGGTAAGCAGGCAAAAGTCGGTGACATTTTCCTACTTGTCCTGGTTATTGTCGATCTTGACTTAGCCGTATTCAAAGCATGGAATAACCAAGAACTCGCCTGGCTGGCATTTCAAGCGGGATACAGATTGACCAATTTGTTCGAACAATTTGCGGCCCAAGGTGATGGCGACTTTTGTGAACACACCGAAATTCATTGCTAGCAGTTACACACGAAATGCCTTGAGGTCGATATGAACGAGATTTCACCGGTAAGATTAATAGTAGGGGGAATGGTATTCAATCATATGGGATTTCGGGACACCTAATGTTCGTCGTGGTTTTGGACTGATTCAGCGGACTGCTACTGACGAACATTCATCTTGCTAAACACTTGCCAATTAATGGTACCTAGGTTATTGCTTCCACAGACTGCTAAGTGGCTGTCTTCAAAGAAGACGAAGACATTAGTTGCTTTGACTCTAGAACACTAGGAGTACCATAGGACGATAACCTGATTTTTCTGATTTCCCCATCACTATCTTTGCCGTATTTCATGCCGTGCAAATCGTCTGTCCTCAACATGGCTCCCAGAGATGGAATAATGTACACCACATAGGGGCACTTGAGTCCCAACAACTCAAACCTAATACTATACTCCACAGCTTACTTGTATGATCAAGCAACGCACAATTCCACACCAGCGGAACCTTTAGTGTTACTTTTCATTTTTGTGGTGTGCCGGCCGAGATTCCTAACACTCGAAATGGGAGTCGTGCTCTTATTCCCTCCCCAGTAGTTGCGCTGTCTCTCGGGTCGACGACTCGGCATTTGTAGGCTCATGTCGCGCAGGCTAACCCCCAGAGCAAAGGAAGCAGCATCATTTGAGAAGCGGCGTGAGTACTGACACCCATATTTATCATTCTATTCAGGACCCTGGAAAGGCTTAGACCTTACATCATACCACTCGAAATAGCCCTCCCCTGACGAAAAAGAATGGAGCAAAGGATTAAGAAAGCCAACTGTATGACATCAGTTTCACACACCTCGGAAGCTGCTACTATATGTTATTCATCTGAAGTTCATGATGCCGTCAAGTCCATGATATTGGATATGGCGGGTTGAGGTGGTTGAGCCACGAAGGACAATATTACGAATAACTCAACAGACCTGGCAATAGCTGAGCTCGACGGTATTGCCGGCAAACCTGGTCGTCAAGTACGTAGGTGCAAGAGACCAATATCTGACGCCATGGCGTATCATCGTAGGACATACGATCAGGCATATGTGCATTACGTATCCAATGATTTAATAAATAAAAGATACAGACGCCGTCCATCAGCTCGACACCAAATTAGCCGGCCAAGTATCAAGCAGGTCAGATTATAAAAGCCAGCGGTTGTGGTTCCGTAGAGCAAACCAGATCACAAGCCCGGGTATTGTCCTCACTAACCAGCGTAGCTGCCTGTCAGCGTACACAACGTCAGATTCATTCAGAAGCAAGGCAAGTCGCTCTGCGCGGCAGTCACCTGAGGCAACTAAGCCCGTCCGTTTAGTAATCGGCTTTTGGCTAGAACATATTCAAATATATAAACAAGCAAGTGTCTCTTGCGCCTTCTCTCACTTGGTCGAATATCATCCGAAAAGGTTGACAACGTGAGACGCTTGAATTGAGGTATGCATCACTGGATGGAAATGGAACAGAAGAGGACCACTACCTCGGTCACCGGATCCGTTCCGCGGATTGAGACAAAGCCAGACTCTCATGCTCATTTCCTTCCGGTTCTCTTCAGCGACTTGTGCCGAATAATTATATAAACATATGTCTTGTTGTGCGCCCCGTATGATCATCCCGAAACTCCGTTGCGCCCTTGTGCGCTCGTGCGAATAGAAACGCATTCGTAATGAGATGGTCAATCATCCTGATCCTGTAAATACAAAATCATTGCAGATAGACTGCCAAAGCCTAGCATTGCCTCTGTCAACTCCACCTGCCACGTTTGCGCCTCGCCGTGCCGTGAATAGTTGTGGCCCTTCAGAGCTCGGCTTTCCGGAAATTCATGTGGTGACTGGTTCATATCGACGACGGAGCCTGATCACGCTTCCAGCCCTTGGTGCGCATGCTACTCTCGATATTCTTCCAGATAGTCTCCACTGCTTCACGATCCCTCCAACGACTAGAATCCATCTTGTTCGTCGTTCCTGTGTTTTTCCATCTGTCCACGGGAATGTTCATGACTCTGTGGCCCCAGCCACGGACGTTTTCGGGAGGCTGCTCGCCGCGCCAGCCGACGTAAACGCCAGGTATGTGCTTGAACAGTTCCGTAGGGCTGCTCCACTTGTAATTCTTGAACTGCCAGGTCTGTCCGGTGGTGAAGACAGCCACAACACGATTCCAGTACTCGGGCTTGAATTGCTCTGGACCCTCTACGAGAATGAAACGCATGGGACGGTTGGGATCGATGTCCTTCATGGTGCGGTTGATGTGTAACATGCTCGCTGTTGTACTAGAACTAGCGGCCAGTGAATCAGTCGGCACGTACTGGCCACCCTCAAGGAAGGACTTGATGTTGGTCATTCGGAGCAGAGATGACGCCGAGGGTGAGAGGAGGATGATGGGATCTGGCCGCCTCTGTTTGTGGTGAGATGCTATGGCGGGGCTGCTCGAGACGTTCGAGGATGAGACCGGAGCAGGTTTCTTGGACATGAAGACGGCCGCAAACTTGCGCACGTGGGAGAAATCCTAGAGATACGACAGTGAGTTCCAGAGCTATGGTCTGCAGGCAATCGCCATAGGGCGTTGGGTTGGCTCACAGTCGGCTTGATGCCACGCAGCACCGTGTTGCGATCGCCCATCTTGCGCTCGCTATTGTAGATGACAGCCAGTCGCGGATCTAGGGTTCCCTTCCCGGAGCGACCCAGAGCTGAGCCGATGGCAGGGGCGGCGGCCCCCTTGGAGGCCAGAGCAGCGGCGGCGGTGGAGGTTGAGCCATCTTTGTCGCCGGCGAGGGGTTTGATGCACTCGCTCTCCTCGCTGGCGCCCTCGAGCCAGGTGATGAGGTCTAACTTCTCGATGTAGGCGAACTTGTGGACCTGGCCCTTGCCGGCCAAGTCTGTATTGAGCTGGGAGGCGAAGGCATTGTACTCGGGGATGGCCACCTCACGCTTCAGCCAGGCAAAGTAGATGCTGCGCAGGTCGACAGGCGTGTCGTTGGAGACGAAGCGGGTCGGGGTGTCTATGGGGAGGGAGAGGCGCGTGGGTGTCTCGAAGGTGAGGTGCGTCGCCTGCCAGAGCGGCACCTCGGGCGCATCAGCGTCGGCAGAAGCCGTGGGCAGAATGGCGCTGCCGGACGCGATGGACTGGCGCAGGAGCAAGAGGGGATCTTGTTCTATGGCCGCCATGGTGTTCTGCGTGATGGAGCGAGGATGGTGACGGACGTCGTCACTATGTGGTGTGTCGTCGCAGCCAACGCCAACCGACTGCTCGACAGCGGCGCAATGGCAGAGCTCTTTGCACTCTGCAGCGTCTAAGTCGAAAAGGCGGTGCAGTGTGTACAAGCCGTTGTTCACATCTGCAGAATTGTTTACTCTGGCGTGCAGCGAGGCTGGCAAGTTGGCTCTGTCTGCAAGAATTGGCAGGGGTTATCTGCGGCATGCCATTAGCTAGGTTGGCTAAGGTACCTTCCTCCTTACCGAGACATGCACCACACGAACCCTGGCGTTCAGTGTCAAGTGCGTGCACTGTAGGATTCCGGAGTTAAGGCAGGCCTCAGGCGACACAGGCGACACAGGGTACCTATCTTAGCAACAACCAGCATTCATTGATCTTAAGTCGAATAGTCAGGCCACCACATGCATGCAAGCGAAGTCCTGTTGTGAGTGTTGACATAATAAGTTGTATCATGAGCAACGGGATAGTCGACTCTAATTTTGATTTTCCTGGTATGCTCCAATATTACCTCAAGACCTTACCGTTATGGTTGGTCTTTGCAAAGATGCCTGTCATCGTCTAGATTTGCCATGGGAATGCACAACAATCCCATTACGTTGTGCATAGATCTTCACATACACTTTCGATTGGTACAATAACATATCGCAATGTGGCATTTTGCCTTTTTTGGCACATTATGAGATCTGACTTTCTCGTAAAGGCTTGACGTGCAATTGCATCCTCGGTACCAGACGTACCTATCCGACCCAAGCTCTCTTCCACATGAAGGTACCTTACCTAGATGTAGATACATGTAGGTATCGAGGGTAACCGCCTCTCATCCTCTGTTCATCATTGGCTATATACCTAAGGCATGGAATTTTCCACACCCAAGACTCCGATGCGGCCAGAACTGGCACTCCATTGTTTTAGTGTCCCTTATTATACATGCAGGTGTTGATGATGCTCATCAATATCCTGTCGAGAAGCTCGCTGCTTGTCCACTCTGTCTACTCGGATAGGCCATTGTGACCCTTGGGGTGTGCAGCCTAACAATCCGGAGGCACTACCTGATCACATTCAACTCGGGTTGGTCATGCTGTGACATTATCCTCTGTTCAACGTATTCCCACTTCCACGTGGGTTGGCCTCTGTGAATTCATCCCAGGCCCGGGCCTTCATCGTCTCTTCGTCTGCCTTCTCCATGTTGTCCTCATCTGGCTCTGGCTGTCTGCCGCTTGCCTCGCCACCTCCCTCGATAATGTTGCCCCGCCTCCGCTCCTCCTCGAGATACTCGTCGATGGACATGGTGGGGAGGTTATGTCCTGGCCGAAACACTCCACGCTGGAGTTCTTGCCGGTTGCCCACCAGCGTGAAAGGGCGTAGTGGCTTTCCGTTCTGGCTGAGCAAGGGGCCACTGTTTGCTGATGGTAACCGTAACGGAGCATCCAGCCGCTCCGAAAAGCCATCAGCGTCGAGAGAAGCCCTGCGCCGCCGCGCATCCTCCTCCACGCTCGATTGATCGGGTATCAGTGGAATGGGCGCTTGAGCCAGGACCTCCATTTCACGGTTGATTCCCTCTAGCCCCTGAAACGTTAAGTGGACACATAGGGCAATATTGGCCAGGTACAACTCGCGAACGGCCTCTTCGTCTCCGCCATCTTCAAGATACCGAGGCGACGCCTGCATGTAGGCTAGTTTCTGTTTCAGTTCCTTCTCAGCTCTAAAGTTGGCAATCTTAGCGTTGCGCCGCGCATTGGGATCTCTGGTGGCAATTGTAGAGAAGGCTGTGGGGTCTTCGCTGTATTCGGCAAACAGCTTGTCATCCTGAGGCGAGAGAATTGTGTAGCTGTCCAGGAGATGCAGAAAGCTGTCGTAGGCTTCCCTAGTTGCAGCGAGAATCCCCCGTCGATCTAAAGGCGACGACGTCGAGGCTCTCTGGAGAAGTTCGGCGATGCGATAAGAGACCAAAAGATAGGGTAAGTCTGAAGTTGCGAGATCCTCGAGGGACTCATTTGAACTGAATAGAGAGACTTTGTTGATGATCTGGATGCATTCTTGGTAAGACTGGAGGCCAGCAGCAACATCATCCTGATATGTTGGGGAGCTGGTCGAGAATGACGCTTCGATTGCCAAGCGTTTCTGTTCCGCACACTGGAAGACAGTCTTCAGACTCCTTGGTCCCTCAGCCATTTTGGGTGGTCTAACTACCAGCGGCAACGGCAGGGGACAGGCGGCAACAGCACAGCAGGTGCAGAGACGTGTGATCCAAGACGAAGAGGCTCCAGTCGTAGTGAGCGTTGATGATGGGTGGTTGAGAAAATCTTGGTTGCCTTTGTACAAGTGGTGGCGCATGAATGCATGCAACAGGAACTCGAGATACCTAAAAAGTACGGAGAGAGCCTACCCGGTGTGCGCATGGGGTGATTGGTGTGTACCTGTAGGTAGTGCGTCACATACATGTAGGTAATAAGACCCGCACTTGCCAACTGAGGTACCTACATGTAGTAGTCCAACACAAGGTACATGTATGTACACGTGTGTAAGTTCAGGTAGAATCAGCCTCAAAATCGCCTAACAACCACATTGTAACCATCTTGGATCGAAACAAGAGCACAAAGTACCTAACTCATGCCTTCATGATACCTCGGATCTATATGATGGGTGGTGCCAGCCACAGAATGAGCACACATAATAACTTATGAAACAGGTCAGTCTTTGTTCTATACTGAGACAAAGCTATCATCGGGTTTGTAACACACTGGCTCCGTATCCCTTCAAGTTGACATCGATTTTGAAATTCAAATGCACCTGGGCAAGCTTACACTCTGTGAAGTTAGTTACATGTAGGTACGGTACGCAGTGATATCACTTTCACAAACAATGTCCTGGAGCAGCAGCTACAAAGCAGGCAGCTACATGTACCTACTATCTACAGCAGTAGGTAGTTGCAGTTGCTACCTTATCGTGTAACTACCTATTTCTGTCGGTTGGTTTGCATGACCCCGTTTCAACTTGGACACTGTTTGTTTATTTGCTGTCCTGCCCCCCTTGTTGTCCATGTCACCAGACGTCGTGGACTCTGCAACTCTCCTCCGACTCTCGACTGCAACTGCCTCTTCTGTTCTGCGAGACTGCGTCTGGATATAGTGGCCATCTAGAAGCCACAAAAGGTTCACCGACACGTCCACTCTTGCACAACTCCCTCTTCCATCCGATAGAATGGCTTGCGTCGGTACCACCGTCCCGGTGCATACACCATTGGGCACGGTTGGTTTACCGTTGTATCCCATGTCCACGGCCACGGCTTTTCAACACAGCAACGAATCCCGAGACTTCCCCGATACTCTCTCAGTGGATGAGAATATTGCAGACTCTGAGGATGAAGAAGAGTCTGACAATGACGATGACACTCCTTCCGGTGACATACCCAGTCAAGACGTGGCCATATTCCGCGAATGGCTTCGGAATCAGAGGGCAGCGATACATGAAAGAATCCGTGCTTCAGAAATTGCTGCAGGCAGCTCACCTGACCATGACAATGATCAAACCATGGGCGATGCGCCCATCATCCACAGCCCGAGAGAGTATCAGACCGAGCTCTTTGAAAGAGCAAAGCAGAAAAACATAATTGCAGTTCTTGACACAGGTACAGCAGTCAGCTCGAGAATCCTTCCGAGTAGAAACACTGACTGGCTCGGTAGGAACCGGCAAGACTCTAATAGCTGTCTTGTTACTCCGTTACTATGTTGAACAGGAGCTGGAGGAAAGACATGCCGGAAAGCCACATAAGCTTGCCTTTTTCTTGGTGAGTATCGCGGCACCCGTAATCTGATATGGGCCACCACTAAGCTCCCAAAACAGGTTGACAAGGTTGCATTGGTTCACCAACAGTACAGAGTGCTAAGGGCAAATCTTGACTTCGACATGGACTCTTTCTCTGGCGATTCTAACAGCCCTAAATACACACAGCTGTTTTGGGATCAAGCAAGGGAAAACAGAACTGTGGTCGTCTGCACTGCGGCAATTCTTGCCCACTGTTTGCAACACGCTTTCATTCGAATGGAGCAGATAAGTCTACTCATTTTTGACGAAGCTCATCATGCGAAGAAGAACCATCACTATGCAAGAATAGTCAAAGACTTCTACGCTCCTCTAGACAGATGCTTCGAGCCACCACGAATCCTCGGACTGACTGCTTCACCTGTTGACGCCAAGACTGAGGTCTCTCATGCTGCTGCACATTTAGAAGGACTTTTGCACTGTGAGATTGCTACAGTGGCCGATCCTGAAGCATTCAAGAGAGCATGTATCAATAAAGCCGTGGAACACCAGCTTCAGTACCCCAGAGCTCATGAGCCTTTTCGAACACCCCTGTGGCAGACCTTGTATCAACTGATCGGCGACAACCGAGATTTTGATAAGCTGTTCAGATACTCGAACGAATGCACTGCCATTTTAGGACGCTGGTGTGCTGATCGATGGTGGCAGATGTACTTAACTAAGGATGTCGCAAATACCATGGCGGCCCGAGTAGAGCGCCAGTTCAGTAACGTTCTGTCACCAGAGTTGATAACTATCCTGGATGCAAGGCAGCGAGCAGTTGAGAAAGCATATCAGGTGGTGGAACAACACCAATTCCCGGATGTCGTAAACGACTGCTTCCACCTCTCTGGTAAAGTCAGGACTTTGATTGCTTATCTCAAGGAGCAATTCGAACCAAAAAGGGATAAATGTGTCATTTTCGCCGATCAGCGTAGGACAGTGACATTGCTTGCTGATCTGTTAAACCAACCTGGTTTATGCCTACGAGACTTCAGAGCAGGAAAGCTTGTAGGTTTTCTTATAATGACGTTCACGACACTTGAGAAAGCTAACGTTGAAACTAGATTGGCTCGAGCGGTGGTGCTTCTGGTGATATTGGCATGACTTTGGCCGAACAAAAGTCAAATATCAACCGATTTCGACATGGCGAGATAAACTGTCTTGTAGCCACCAGCGCCGGGGAAGAAGGAATCGACATTCCCGACTGCAATATCGTGGTGAGATTTGACCTCTCCAAAACAGCGATCCAACATATTCAGTCTCGAGGCCGCGCACGACGTTCAGATTCGAAGCTTTTCCACATGGTCGAAATTGGAAATACAGAGCATCAAGAGTCCATCACACAGCTTCAAGACTCCGAATACAAACTGCGCGAGTTTTGTAGTACCTTGCCTGAGGATCGTCTCGTGCTCGGATCTGATTACAACATGGACTATCACTTGTCTCGAGAGAAGCATCTGAGGAAGTACCGCGTTCCTTCGACCGGTGCAACATTGACGTATCAAGGCAGCCTGACAATATTGGCAAACTTCGTTTCCTCTCTTCCCCACCCGCCTGACTCTCCATGTCCCACTGCGGACTATATCATATTTAATCCTGGAGATGGCTTTCGCTGCGATGTGGTCCTGCCGGACACTTCACCAGTGAGACACGCGCTTGGATGTATTGCGTCTTCAAAGCAGGTCGCGAAATGCTCTGCAGCCTTTGAACTATGTCTCTTGCTCGTAAAAGGCAAACATCTCGACGAAAACCTTCGATCCACGTTCGTCAAACGCCTTCCAGCCATGCGCAACGCTCAACTTGCCATTAGCTCCAAGAAGCGCGCAGAGTATCCTATGAAAAGGAAGCCCGATGCGTGGTCGAACCCAGATGGCTCTGGTGCATTCTTCATTACTGTGCTGAAATTGTCTGACCCGGGTGCGCTCGGGCGACGATCCGTCCCAATTGCACTTATAACAAGAACACCACTGCCACGTGTTGCAGATTTTCCTGTATTCTTCGGCTACCAGAGGGGCTCTAACGTTGAGTGTTTACCACTACCTGGTGGCATCATGCTTTCTCCAGATTTAGTGGATTCATTGAACCACTTCACTCTTCGGATCTTCAAAGATGTTTTTAGCAAGGAATATGCATTCGAGCCGGCCAAGATGTCATATTTCTTTGCGCCTCTTATGCAGATTCACGACTGGCATTGGTCAAGCGAGACTGGCCATCTCAAATTGATTGACTGGGAATGCGTTGTAAGAGTACAGAGTAGCACAGAGGAAGAAAGCTATGAGAACTATGCCTCGCGAGAATTTTGCAATAGGTTCGTCGTGGATCCCCATGATGGATCCCGGAAGTTTTTCACGGCGCAGGCGCGTCCAGATTTACAGCCCACGGATCTTCAGCCATGTGGAGTTCCAACGGGTAAACAAATCAAGAAAGCTCAGCAACAAGGAGCTGCCGTCGACATATGGAACTTCAGTGTCAGTCTTTGGTCGAAGTCGCGTACTCGAGTAAGCAGAGATGATAGCTTGCCGGTCTTCGAGGCGGAGTACATACCTCATCGACGTAACTTGCTCGACAAATCCGACGATGAAGAGGAAGTCCAGCGACAGTGTTTCATTATCTTTCAAACTCTGAAGCTGTCGCCAGTAAGACCAAACTCACCCCACTTTGTATTACGCTGACCATGAAAAGCTGCCAACTGATCTCGCTGCGATGGCATTTACCCTACCGGCAATCATCCACCGTATTGAGTCTAACCTTATTGTGCTGGAATTCTGCAAGTCTATAGGACTTGAATTGCGCCCGGATTTAGCGCTTGAAGCAATGACTAAAGATAGCGACAACACTGAAGATCATTCCGAGCAGCCTATTAACTTGCAGAAAGGAATGGGAAAGAACTATGAGCGGCTCGAATTCCTTGGGGATTGCTTCCTGAAAATGAGCACGACTATTGCCATTTTCTCGCAACGGCCCGATCGCGACGAGTTTGAATACCATGTGGATAGGATGATCTTGATCTGCAATAAGAACCTTTTCAACACGGCACTGGACTTGAAAGTTCAAGAATCAATTCGAAGTAAGGCTTTCAGCCGGAGGACATGGTATCCAGAGGGGCTCGAGCTGCTCAAGGGAAAGCAGAACACAAGCCGGCTGGGCAAGAAAGGCGCAGGAAGCGGTGATCATAAGCTCGGTGACAAGTCTATCGCCGATGTGTGCGAGGCTTTGATCGGTGCAGCGTACATGACAAACTACAACCAGAAGAACTTCAACATGGCTATACAAGCGGTCACGAAGTTTGTCAACCATGAAGATCACAAGGTGACAAGCTGGGGAGATTATTACTCCCTATATCAGATACCAGATTGGCAAAAGGGCGAGAGCCGAGCAGTACAGCTTGAGCTTGCGCGTCAAGTTGAGAAGAAGTTGGGTTACAAGTTCAAGTATCCTCGCCTCTTGCGCAGTGCTTTTACACACCCATCCTACGGATTTCTCTACGAGAAAATTCCACATTACCAACGTCTCGAGTTCCTTGGTGACGCATTGATTGACATGGTCTGCGTTGATTACCTCTTCCATCGGTTTCCCGAAGCCGACCCCCAATGGTTGACGGAGCACAAAATGGCCATGGTTTCGAATCACTTCCTCGGTACCTTATGCGTGTCTCTTGATCTACATCAACATTTACTGGCGATGAACACAGACATGCAGAGATGGATTACTGAATATGTCATTACCATCAACCAGGCTCGCACACTAGCCGAGGATGCGGCTGAAAAAGCCGGCCTCAGCCGCAACGAATACCAACGCAATTTCTGGGTGAGCGAGAGGCGGCCGCCCAAGTGCTTGCCAGACATAGTGGAATCATATGTCGGTGCTTTATTTGTTGATAGCGGGTATGACTTTGGCCAGGTGCAGATGTTTTTCGATGAGCACATCTTGCCGTATTTCAAAGACATGCATCTCTATGACACTTTTGCCAATGATCATCCCATCATTCACCTCAGGGATGTCATGAACGACTTCCATTGCAGACGATGGCGCGTCTTATCATCTGATACCGACGATGAACTTGCTGAGTTCTCTGCCACTAAAGTCGTGGCGGTCGTCATGATCCACGGCGTAGTTCGAGCGAGCCGTTTTGCAGATTCTGGACATTACGCCAAGCCTAAGGCTGCGCGGTCATTCTTGTCTGATATACAGGGTATGACGATCAATGAGTACAAGAAGACGTACAACTGCACATGCTCAACGAAAGCAGGGGATGCCGACAATGTTGAGGACCACGCAACTGCAGCTTAACCACGTACGTATTTCCTATCTACGTTCTTGCTCCTTGCCCATCCGCAGCAACGAGGGCTTGTGGCGCTTTTACGATCAGTGTCCGGATGACCGCCTGTCTAGGGTCTCTCGGAGAATGTACTGCCTTAAGGAAGGTGAAGGAAGGCTGCGGATCTGTGAGTGTTCACGTTGAGAGATCAAGATCGCAATGCGATTATCAATGCGCTTGAATTTGTTGTGTACCAGGGTCAGTTGTTGTGTATTGCTCTGTCCGAATTTGCAGAAGCTCGAATACAAGATATAATGTATCTGCCTTCTCTTATCCTCGATGGTCATTGCAGTTGTTGCCCAGTGATGGCCTTTCTGAGTAGTAGTACCGTGACGAGAGTTGACACGTCCATCGGTAACTGTACAAAACGATGGTCTGGTAAAGTCGCGAAAATCTCGTAGCCTTGCTGTTCGTACCACTGCTGATTCGACTGTTTGGGCATGGGGAGCCCCTTTGGCTCCATGAAATATTTGTAGGACCAATCGCTTAATTGGAAAGCTGTTGGTATTGTATCGAGTATCAGGAGGGTTTCTTTTGTAGTTGACCGGGCGACGAGAGATTCTAGCTGGTACATTGCTGAGCGTCCCAGTCCAAGACCTTGGAGTGCATCTGTGACGTAGAGACTTGTGATCCAATCTGGTTTATGTCAGCGTTCAATGGGCCACGGAGGGAACGAAAGAGCTTACAGAATTTTGCATCTGGAGGTAGGTGTTTTTCAGCGTGACCAGTTAAATCCGGCGTGGCGTCTTTCTTGAGTGCTACGTGACCAACGGGAATGAAATCCCCCACTGATTTGTGAAGTAAGAGATTCGAGCCTTTGCAGGTGTCGTGAAGGGGTATGGATTCCTGAAGTTTGGTTTGTTAGTCAGAAGTAGCGAGCTCGAGAATGAATGCAAATTTCTCGGAAAGCTCGGTTTTTCGTGTTTGCCTCTGATGACCAGGAAAGTGCCGAAAGCGAATTGCTCAGAGTATTTTCATGCGTCTTTCTGGTGAGAAATAAGTTGACGCTTACATCTGGGTATTTATCAATGTGCTTCTGGAGCATCTCAGCTTGGTCTGCATGGTCATTTGCGAGCACAATCCAATACACTGTACCAAATCAAATCAGCAACTCTTCTACCCAAGCCCCCTAAATAAGCCCCCAACGGCCGGGAGTAAGTCATGGACGTGTTCGTGAATGACATACTGAATCTTGAGCCCTTTGAACTCTTCTCAACCCACGTTGGAACCTCAGATTCTCCCCAACCGCAGGCTTTGCGTTGTGCTACTGCGCGTGCAACATGAGCCTCCGATTGGTGATCCCAAGGGACGAGCTTGATATTCCTCCGTGTCGGCATGCTGTCACGATACCTTGTTTCACTCCCTGAGAGGTAGTTCATCCAAGATTTACAGCCTGCGAGTGTCGATGGCGTACCGATATAAAAAGTTCGAACGATCAGATTAGCTCACCATGGACTCAATTGCGAGACTTTCCGCTTAGATTTTATATCAGGAAACACCCGCGAGATCGTACACCTATCACGGTGATTTCATAAGCGTGTCTTGTTTTTGCGAGCTGCAAGTAGTCGAGATGCTTACGCCCCTGTGATTTCAGGGGCTATGCAAGCGGCGCAGTCCACTAAGACTAGGTAGGTAGTTCCAATGTGAGTCGTGACTCAAAATATCCACCCAAATCGCAAAAGAGCAGAGCTTGCAACCTTTTGCGAAGATGGTTATTCAGACGACGATAAATGGATGACTCATAATGATTCAGCCTTAAGTCGGCCAATTGAACGCAGAGATCTGGTGTGAGAGCCATTGAAGAGACAAGTTGTGTATGTGCGCGTCGCTTGTTGAAGTTGTCTCCTTTTGGCACACCTTAACCTTATTTAGCCCATTGGCCACATCGCAGAATATGTTGAACACCATGATACATGCTCCTACTGATTTTGGTGAAGTTCCAGCAAGTGCTGAAGCCTAGGTCATTTTTTGATTGCCATGTCATGATTACCCTGTGAAACGCGTGTGATCGTTTAGCTTTGTTGGAATTTGATTCTATCTAACCATCTTACACTCGGTGTTGAGATTGGTGTGAAGATATCGACCATACGATCCTAAAGCCCTGTCGCTTTGGGGTATCTTATTCTCCTGCCTATATGTTTTAATCTAAACGGTGCCTTTATGTTGATATCACTTGACCATGCTGTATGACATTCCACCACCTGAAATGAGAAATTGGGTATGTTGAAACCGTTGACGCCAATGCTACCGTGCCCAATTTTTCATGACACTGTTCCGATGAGGGAATTGTAATGTCTCTAAACCCAACAACGCCGTTCGCAATGCAGAAAGAAGTTGATTCTTCCGCGGAATCTGAGAGTCAAACTCTCACGGAAATGTAATTAAAAAAGTACTTAATACTTGAGCTCCTTGGGTTGTTCCCAAGTGAAGTCAGGGTTGGTACCGAAGTGACCGAACTTGGCGGTCTGGTTGTACAGAGGCTTGACGAGGTCAAGCTGCTTGGCGATCGGGCCAGGTCGCATGTCGAAGTTGGCCTTGACGATCTCAACGAGCTCGTCCGAGGTCTTCTGCGAAGTGCCGTACGAGTCGACGTAGATGGAGCAAGGCTCAGCAACACCGATGGCGTAAGAAAGCTGAACCAGGACACGGCGGGCGAGCTTTGCGTGGACGAGAGACTTGGCAACCCATCGTGCCAGGTAGGCAGCGGATCGATCGACCTTGCTGAAGTCCTTTCCAGAGAAAGCACCACCACCGTGGGCACCCCAGCCACCGTAGGTGTCAACAATGATCTTACGGCCAGTGACACCGGCATCACCCTGAGGGCCACCAATAATGAATTGACCGGAGGGTTGAAGCTAGGAAACTGTCAGTTGACGCCGAAAAATCATGGGAAGCGACAAAACTCACGTGAAGGACGGTCTCGTCGTCAATGTACTGGCTAGGGATGGTGGGCAGGATGATCTTGGACTTGAGCTGCTTGCGAAGCTCCTCAGTGGTGATGTCGGGGCTGTGCTGGGCGGAGATGACAATGGTGTGGACGCGCAGGGGTACAACAGCACCACCATCGTGCTTGTACTCCATGGTAACCTGGGTCTTGGTGTCAGGGCGCAACCAGCTGGCGGTACCGTCACGGCGGGCGTCAGACATGGCCTTGTTCAGCTTGTGGGCGAGAAGGTGAGACATGGGGTGCAGCTCGGGGGTCTCGTCGGTGGCATAACCAAACATGATACCCTGGTCGCCGGCGCCGAGCTCCTCAAGGGCCTTCTCGTAGTGGAGACCCTGGGCAATATCGGGAGACTGCTGCTCGATGCCGACCAAGACGGAGCAGGTCTTGTAGTCGAAGCCCTTGTCGGAGGAGTCGTAGCCGATCTCCTTGATGGCGCCACGGATGACATTCTGGTAGTCGATGTTGGCCTTGGTGGTGATTTCACCGAAGACCATGATCATACCAGTCTTGGTGGCAGTCTCGCAGGCGACCTTGGAGAGGGGATCCGCCTTCAAGCAGGCATCGAGGATGGCATCTGAGACCTGATCACAGATCTTGTCGGGGTGACCCTCGCCGACGGACTCGGAGGTGAAGAGGAAAGCACCGGCATTCTTCGGCTGGCTGAAGTGGCTGGTGGTTCCGTTGGTGGCAGGCATTGTGAGGGACTACAGAATGGACAAGGCAGGGAAACAGGAAAAGGATGGACACAGAGGAGGGAAAGAGGGTGTGTGTTGTGAATGGAATGAGGAGGAAGTGCGGGAGAAAAAGAGAAGGCGCCGAGGGAAGTTTTTAACTGTTGGGAACGAGATCGGCCGGAGGGGGGACAGTGAGGGAGGATTGAGGGGCAGGCAGCAAAAAGTACATCCTGCACACTAGTCAGACTGAAGCATCCCGCTAAGCCCAGTGAGGCAGTTTTTGCTCACGTATCCAAGGTTATCAAATCGCGCTGGATTGTTAGTACATGTGAGGTATGGCACTCAATTGAGCTTGTTTTCAACTTCGCTACAACTTCTCTAACGTCAACTTCTGGTCATGTAAGCTGGTCGTGTCCAGGGCAGATTGCCACAACCTCAATTGTCCGCGTCGATGGGGGTAAAGCATGCAGCATACATACACGCCTAAACGGCCGCCGACATGCCGTAACAACTGCCGCCATGATAGCGGAACGCGAGCGTTGGGATTGCCGAGATAGGCTTAATGTGCTGCTTCAATTTGTTTGGTCGTTTCACCTCATGCTCACTGTACCTACTGGCCGTCTGGCTAATAGTGTACCATTGTTTCGACAATCTGCAAAGCAACATGAGGCCCTTTGGAAAGTCTACGGGTCGACTTATCAGGATCAGTTTGCACACCTTACACATAAACTTGTATTCTTGGGACTTGTTCGATAGGTAGTATTGTCGCCTTCGTGGGGTCGAAACGCCTGTGTGCCCGGTCCTGCCACCGGCCTTCCAAGTCTCCCTGCAGCTTTCTCTCGCCTGCAGTATAAACGACTGTCCATGGATCATCCAAGGCATATGAGCCTAGTCGAGGAGTGGTTGGAATCCTGGATTAGCGCCTGTGCGTGAGGTGCCCCTCCATCCCAATGGCGCAATATCCGTCATGCAAGCTCCTGGCTAAGCCGGATCTAGTAAATTCTCTTATGTCCCAATGTCGGCTCGTCCCTGTTCCTGTCGGGCCTGTGTGGACTTGATCTATCATAGGCTTGCGAGCTGGCAAGTGATTGAATTAAAAATTCACAAGGAGCAGCTTTGAGAACGTCAGAGTGGAAGCTACCGTCTCTGTCCCCTCCCGGCAGGGGCTGTCCTTTCAGATAAGCACTACTAGACTGTCTGTCAAGCGTTCCAATTGCCTCATCAGCGTGCCAGAACGGCTTCCGGGTGTCGTGCTATCTTACCAGCCGCAGACCAGTTACAGTAAGATCAGTCGGCCGGTCATGTATCTTGGCCCGCGCCTCCATTGCTCGGCATCTTTTTTGCCTCCACAATCCCGCTCCTCATCTTCTATGCCAGATCTGCAATGTTGGGACAAGAGCTGCCGAGTTACGGCCATTGAGTGCCATTGAATTCAGGACGTGCGTTCCTATTCGCCCTCGATCCCTGCGCTGATGTTCCTACTGTAGATTCTGCCTGCCGCTCTCCAACTCGGAGGCTTTCACCGCTTCGTCAGCAGCAACCGCAAGTTCCGATGCTTCGGTCACTTCTTGCCGTGTTCTCACTGGGTAGATCCGTCCCCATGGGAGCCACAAGACGAGCCCAGGGATTATTACTACCAGGGGCTTGTCAGCAATTCAGCTCCAGGAAAAACATCGAGAGAGCAGACAAGTGTGCTCAAGACTGATGAGAAGCCCATTGGCCGACCTTACACAGGTGGTCGGCACTGGAGGGGCCTGTGGATCGGTCTCCGGCGCCGCAGATCCATGGAAAGAGCTTGGCCCTTCGCTAAACCGACATGATGTGTTGTTGGTGGCCGTTTTGTTTTGTAACCCGGCAGTCCGTATTCTTATTAGTACTCGGAATATTCTCCTTCATGATAATAGGCTTGTGACTGTATGAGACTATCTAGAGATAAGAGATGCCGCCCAGATGCCCAGGTAACATTCTCAGCAGCGGCAACATTGTCACGCCAGCTGTTTGCTTTCTGACTGTAGAGTGGCTGGCGGGATAGTGAGCAATACACGACTATATTCTGTAGATATGCTTACTACATCGTGATTCGGGCAAAGATCTATCTGCGTCCGAGTGGATAAAGACAGACGGAGCTAGGTCTGGGTCTAGGATAATGCTTCAAATCAAGCATAAAACACGTTCCGAGTGCAGCTCATCAGGACTTACCATGAGCCGGTCATCGCCTACATGTCGTCTTGGGCAACGTTTGGGGTACCTTTAGGTGGGTACGAAGTAGGCGAGTAAGGGTCGAATGGAACACAGCGGGATGGGAAGGTCAATCGTCTACGGGGCCCGACGGGTGGACGCAAGGGACGTCCAGGGTGCAAAAGCAGCTTCAACAGCCCGGGCCCCACAATGTGTCGGACCCCTCCACGACCCCTCCAAGCAACGATGGGAAAAAAGTGAGGACGGGCGTGAGTGGTGGACACGGACACGCTTGAGGCGACCTGCTTTTGTACACCAAGCCATCGCGTAGTATACACGCAGTCTACATCCCATCCCATCCTCGGCAACAGCATTGCTTGTCCCTGGCTCCCTCTCCGAGACTATCTAGCTGCGCACTCGACAGACAGCTCCCGCCGCCATGAGTAAATTCGGTGTCATGGTGATGGGCCCTGCCGGCGCAGGCAAGGTTTGTTGCCCACATTCACAATCGCATGCCTTGCAACATCAACGTGCCTCGCATTCACTCGCTCGTCTTGCTCTCGCTGCTAATTATTTGTGAATTGACAAGTCAACTTTCTGCGCCTCGCTCATAACACACCTGCAGCTCAACCGCCGCTCAGCCTTCTACGTCAACCTAGATCCAGCTGCCGAATCCTTCGAGCACACCCCGGATCTAGACATCAAGGATCTGATATCACTGGAGGATGTCATGGAAGAGATGGGCCTGGGGCCCAACGGAGGGCTGATCTACTGCTTCGAGTTCCTCATGGAGAATCTCGACTTCCTCAGCGACGCCCTCGACTCGCTTACAGAGGAATACCTCATCATCATCGACATGCCGGGCCAGATCGAGCTCTACACCCACGTCCCCATCCTACCCGCCCTGGTGCGCTACCTCACCCGCTCCGGCTCCCTCGACATCCGCATGTGCGCTGCCTATCTCCTTGAAGCCACCTTTGTCGTCGACCGCGCCAAGTTCTTCTCCGGCACGCTGAGCGCCATGTCTGCCATGATCATGCTCGAGGTCCCCCACATCAACATCTTGTCCAAGATGGATCTGGTCAAGGATCAGGTCCGCAAGAAGGACATGAAACGTTTCATCAACCCCGATGGTGCCCTCTTGGACGACGACCCGGCCGACGTTGCCAGAAGAGCCGCCGAGGGGAAGACCAAGGTGGAGGAGCTGGAAGAGGACGAGTCGGCCAATGTGCAGGACAAAGGTGCTTTGATGCGCGGTGCTGGGTTCCGCAGGCTCAACAAGGCTGTGGCCAGCTTGATCGAGAGCTTTAGCATGATCAGCTACCTCAAGCTTGATGTGCAGGATGAGGACAGCGTGGGCGCTATCCTGAGCTACATTGATGATTGCATCCAGTACCATGAGGCACAAGAGCCGAGAGAGCTCAAGGACGGGGAGTTTAACGAGACGGATGACTAAGGGTTCAGCCGACGAAATTACAGCTTACTGATCACGACTGTTGATTCACGAGTCAGAGGGAGTGTGGCATTTGCATGTTCAGGAGTCTGGAGTTGGTGCATTGCGTGAGCGCCGGCGTTTGGTGGCATTTAATTCAATTTCCTCGTACACAGAAAGATTCTGTACAATCTGTGTCTGCAGTCGGCTGTGGTTACTCTGACAAAAGCCTTGCAAGGCGGAGCGTATCATCTTGTGCCTAGGCATGCAAAAAACAAACAAATGCTGGTCGTGAAACATCGTAACCTGTCATGAACCATGCGTAAAATCAAGAACCATACATCCAACATTAGTATCTGCCATTTCCCCTGCCACCGTAACCAGCACTTCTGCCACCCAGGGGAACTTGTCCAGACGAACCGTAGCCGGTTGCGGCCGCGCGGTGTGTTTGGGTCTCGTATTTCTGATACTCGCTCAGCCAGATATCTTTGACGACAGCGGCGTACCCAGCCATCTTGCTAACGACGACCACGGCATCACGGATGACGGCCTCGGGCCCGCGCTGCCACATGGCCATGATGGCCAGACCGACCAGTGTCCACATGACTGCACGAATTGCCAGACGCGTCATGTATAGCATGGTCCTGTGTATCCAGAGAAGAAACTGGATGGCCAAGACAAAAAGGGCGAGGATGAAGGCGAGCACGACGAGGTCGGGGGAGTCTTGCAGGGCGCGCAGACCTCGCTCGACGATGGGCGCGAAGACGGGCTGCAGGAGGAGCATTGCGCGTTGGAGGCTGTAGAGCGTATAGGAGGATATGGTGCGCAGGGTGCTCGTGGGGTGCAGGACGTGGTCGTGGAGGAGTCGGATGGTTTGCTCGGGGAGAAGACCTGCAGGATTGTCAGCCTGAGATTGGCATGGCCGTGTTGCCGTGGAGGGTATGAGGTGAGCATCGCGTAGGTTAGCAGAATGGAAGGAGAATGTACCTTGCAGGGCCGTGACAACCCACGTGTCATCAAGCTCCATCATGTCTAAATGGGAGCTAGAGTCTGGCGAGGCGGTGTTGTGTGGTCAAGAGCGATGCCGTGGGTGGCTGAATTGACCTCTGCGCCGACTAGAGAGGCATGGATGGGGATTTCGACAGAGTAGGAGATGGTCAAGGGCGATAAGTGCAGCAGCAAGTTGGATGGGCAGAACGGCGATGGCTCTCGATATGCAGTGTTGATCAGGAGAGGTGTGAAATGGTGGAGTTGACAACACGTCGATCCGGTAGGAAGATGGGCCAAACATGGGAGGGGCTCAAGGGTTTACAGATCTGCCCCACAGCGACAAGACGCGTTTGGCACTGATAGTGTGGTTCGATGTGGATTGCTCTGGGGTCGCCTCGCCGGACGCCAGCCGGTGAGAGGTCAACGTCTCACACTTCACTCAGCAAATAAAGATGAGATGGCTGTACTAGGTACATGTACATTGTACGGTAGGTTAGAGAGCATTGTTGATTCTCAATTATGGACAAATTCATGAACCCTTTTTGAACAGAATCTGTCTATGCACTATTTGATGCTTTTGCTTTGTGATCACGTCTATTGTCACTGTCTGTTTACCCCACCGCCAAAACACTGCAGCGGTGGCAAGGCAGCATAACATACCTACATAGGTACCTAATGCACTCATTTCACAATGCAATAGCAGAAGCTTCATTGTCACCCCACTCCTGAACCACGACGGACACTTTGTTCTCTTCATGAATGGTGGCTGCCTTGTGTCATTCTGTATCAAACTAGAGAACATGGACTATGATTATGCAACTGGAGCAGGTAGCTTCGGATATAGCCGCATGCTTCAACACTTAAGCTTCCGTCAAGATTTTCACCAGCTTCTGGAAGTTGGGAGAGCCCAGTCCTGTGACTGGATCCCAGCCCTTGGATGCGACGAAGCCCTAAATTTCCTCTGTCAGTACATGTTGAGTATTGAACGCGTAGGGTTCGTAGAACAGGTGTATGATCGAGAGCTGGACTTCCCAACTGTGATCAGGGAGCAGGGATGGTATCTTACCGTTGTGTCACAGCCCGCGTTGGTGCCCTCGACAACGTCATTGAAGACCTCGGGATGGGCATACAAGATAGGGTGGACAAAGCCAATGGTGTGTTTGTGTTGCTTGAGACGGATTTCGTTCACCAAGGTCAGTACAGCGCCCCAGACCGGCGCGCTGAGCGACGTTCCGCCAACCAGATACCAATCGCCACCTGCCAGGACCACTTGTCTGTCTCCAACGGCAGCCACATCTGGATACGCACGGCCGAGCTTGTTGTACACGCCGGATGTGACGCGCGAGAAGTCGCCGTTGGCTACAAATTGATTGTATCCCGTGAATGGAAGTGTTTTGGCGACGGTTCCGAGGTATTTGGAAACGGCGGCAGCCTGGTAAAAGGGTCGCTTGAAGACGTTGCTGAAGCCGCCACCGCTCTGAAGGATGGGAGAGTTAGTGTTTATACCAATACCAGTATCGCACGAGTGAAGAGGCTCTTGGTCGTTCCAAACTTGGGGAGTGGACAATGGAGACCTGCTGGAAACTCACAGGGAAACGTGCTGTAGCAACTTCGTTCAACTTCTCATACGGCTTCTCGGCTGTCTTGTTTGAGTAGCGGTTCCATTCAGTGCTGCCGATCGATAGAATGTAGGGGCAGGACGATGCGAAATCGGGTGAGAAGGCAAGAGAACCATCATTCCTAGTGGGTAAAAAGGTGCTGCGTTAGTTATTTTTCTCGAGTTTCCCCTGCGGGGCCCTGGACTTTAAGACAAAGGACTGGTTTCTGATATATGACAGGTCAGATATCACTTACTATAAAGGAGTCAGTATGTCTTAGGAAGGTAGTTAAAAAATATCTCGCATGGGATCTTTCTACACTTGCCTTGGCCGGGCAGTACTCGGGGTCACCAACACCTGAGTCGCCAGAAGACATGACGATGGTGGTGCCTTGCAATGCGAGCTTCATCCACTCATTGCATTGTCGCTTCATGTAGAAATCAGGGATATACGCCTCGTCAGCCCCATAAGAGACAGAAATGACGTTGGTCGGCTTATATTTTCCACACTGCAACTTGCCGGTATAGCCACCGGGATTGTTGTCGGGATAAGAAGGATCCACGCACTCGGGCACATCACAGTTGCCCTTCTCTCCATATGCAGCGTAGTTGCAGTATGAACCGTCAATGGCATCAAGGAAAGTGTTCCAGAATCCACTGAAGTTGCCTCTAATAGATGCAACATCGTGTGTTAGCACATCAAATTACTGTCATACTACTGCTGGGGGACAGCTTCTATATCTGGAGGTTTTCAAAGAGAACTTTTACGTACGTGTACTCGTAATACTCATCGTCTGTTTGGTAAAGAACTGTCTTTTGGGGCCATATGAGTGGCCAAGCCGAATCGAAATCAAGCATCGACTCAAGACCAACTTCCAGAGGGTAAATCGGAGAAGGAGTCTCTACGGCCCCAATCGCACCATCAATAAGACGCTCTTCCGGATAAGTGCCAGTGGGGATGTTGAGCTCTGGATATAGCGTCGCAAAGTACACGTCGAGATCGTCTTTGCTGTAGTGATCGTCCAAACTCTCGAAGATACCAAGTTCGTTGCCCGGATAAGCAGTCGTAGCATCTGGAATGTTGTATTGGGCTCGAGTACAATCGGCCGTGACGTAGATCGAGCACGTCGTCGAGTTGGGGTGGGGGAAGGCAGGAAGCTTCGTGATGAATGGTCTTGGGTTAACATCAAATCGGATGTCACGCTTCATGTTCCTCTTCTGGGAGCTCCCCTGTCTTGACCTTAGTCTGGTGCCAGGAGTGATATAATCCACATGCTCCTGGATGGCAGCGGGCACGTGATAGGCCTCAGTCGACATGTCAGACGATCCATCAGAGTGTTCCCAAATGTAGTAGTCGGCATAAATCAATTCCTCGACCTCGCCAGTTTTGGCGTCAAACTGAATCCACTATAGGACAGCATATCAGCTTTTCTCCAACGAAACAAGATTCATCACAAGAGCCAACGGCTTCAAAGTGTGTTACCTGTTTGTTGACCGACAGAGAAATGCGGTCTTTAGAGATGCCCGCTTCTGTAAGCCAGTCGTAAACGGCATCAATGGTTGACTTTGCTGGTGCAAAGAAGTCGATGACTTCGTCAGAGCTCATATGCTGCCCGTAGTTGGAGCTCTCAGGGTTGCTGATGTCCATGAGTTTGTTGTGACCGGCATCCAAGTTGGTTTGCGTTAAGCCAATTCGCATTGGGATCATGGCGTCTTGCGGGACCTTGGCCCTCTTCGTCCACCTTTGCTCCCAATGTGAAGCATGTCGCTCATGCAGAACATGGCTACGAGGGACGACGACACGTCCGGCAATTGGCCCAGCCGTGGCTTCAAGAGCCAGGCCTACAAGAGCTGCAACAAAGAGACGAACAAACATGATGAGAACTCCGAGGTGCGGTTGACAGACACGTCGAGGCCATGGTTCTCGGGGGAATGTCAGCGACTATATAGTCGCTTGCGGGCAGGGACTCATAATGGCAGGATCGCCGCCATCTTTGAGGAGCAAGGCAGGCCAACAGCATATCGCATCGCATTCGTTCATGGTGAATCGCGATTGGTGGTGCGTCAGAACTTCAGCCCGTTAGATCTATCTGGTAATGAGCTACCCCGAGAGCTACAGTCGGCCAGGATGGCGCTGAGGAGCAATGCTTGGCGACCTTCCTTTTCGGTCGTTGGACTATGATAATACAGGGCACGAGCAGAGCACGAGAGGCGGATATCCTGTGGTGAGATCTGCACTTCATCCTGGCCCTCTGGAGCTCCTGGATATGGTCTAGTTGCTGGATTGGAGACTCAAGTCTGGCCCACCACATATCTGCATTGTCAGATCGGCTCACGGTCGTTTTGATTCTACTAAGATGTTTTCGGATTTCGACACTATATGTAAGGGTATTCAGTCGTCTCGTAGCATTGGGAAAAGATTGGTCGAACAACGAAACGTACCTACCTATTGACCGTGATTACGTTCGCGTACCCACGTGATATAATTGGACAATCTTGGATCGAAATCGAGCAAAGAAGCCCACCGCGCGAGTTTGACTCTATCTTGCTGTATTAAAAAAGCACATGGGTCAATAAGGTAAGCCGTAATCTACACTTCGCCAGAGCGGAAATAACTTCAGTCCCACCTCAAGCGTTCGTTACTTGACCCTAGCCTATGCTTCTGACCTGTTCTCTTTCTATCCACAATAAAGCTATCTTTCGGGAATGTTTCTGAATGCAATGCTCTCATCTCGCCTCTGTATGTGGGTACGTAATTCCTTATGCAGCTTGGAAGAGTTTCGGTCACGCTATCACAATCAACAACTACATGCAGAGAAGCGCGATGGAAGCCGTGACGTTTAACACGCGGTGGAATCTTTTGCTTGCCAAATCCTCAGTGTTAACAACCTTCTGCATCTATCTTTTGCACATACCTTATGGCTTTTGGGAAGAAGAAGCGTAGTTAGGCCAAGGTGTTTGTGCAGCAATATCCCTGAGTATTGATCGATCCCACTGATAGTTCAAGCATTCACGTTAGGAGCTTAGAGTACCTTACCTTACATTATGTGCCTGTGTAAGCATCAGGGTGTATCGTCAACGAACTCGGATATATGCCCTTGTGTCAACATAACACTTCCAATGCTTTCATTGTATGTCGTTGGAGATTAGTGTCGATCTGGTTCTTAGATCCGGAACACTGCCGTGCCAAGTGCTCGGCGTCGGTAGCCAAGCAGCCAAGCAACCACGGTCCACGATGCTATTCTGGGTTTCACGTGCTCTCATATGTTACAGCGAGGACCAGCTCTTTGATCTGCGATAGAAGACTCTCAGAAGTGCAACTCTGAGGACATGGGAATATCTCAGACGCAACCTCTACCAACCATGCACAAATCTGTGCTTTATATGGCTACTATGCTCAGCCAATGGACTTGTTCGACGTCAGTGAACTCGAGGATTTCTCAACGACTGACTTACTGCCCGTGGCCGTTGTCATCCGAGCTGACAGGACCCAGTTGTCCAACGAATTAAAATCTTGGGAACAATAGCAGACCGAGAGGCTCGTGGCTACTGTAGTGTCATCTCAAGTCGTCTGAATGAATAAAGATGTTGACGTATTCGCCGAATGGCACAATGTGATATTATCGCATTTTGACCCGACATGTCTAGCATCCCAATGTTGCGTGGAGATGGAGGATAATCTACCAAGGTATCCTGCCTTTTGCACCATATTGAAGGTGGCTTCAGGTCTACAAGACAAACCCAAAGTTCATCTCTCGCTCTGGTGTGACGTGACTGTCAATTATAGTCAAGAGGAAACTTTGAAGTCAGCGACTCAGGTCGGTCAATGGCTTGGTGGCGGACCACCTTTGGATCCTGTTCGATAGCGTCAAGCACCCGACGCGAAGAGTCTGTGGGGCTTGGAGAGATACATGATCTGCATCCCGCTCGAACTTATTTTATTACTCTCTAAGGGATCCTCAGCATGTACACTGGGACAGTGGGCTTCGGCAACACCCTGTGTGGTTCTTTTGGGAAGATGTTTGGGAACCCATTGCGCCCGTTTCTACCTAATTCCCCATGCCTGACGATGTGGCGGATTTCTTCAAGTAAGCCGCAACGCGCTTGGCCAATTTAGGTTGCCAAAATCGAGCTTTTCATTGACATCTCTCTTGCCAAGGAGATGCATTCGGTGACTATCTAACGAGGCTCACTTTACGTCTGGCCGGTCGGGCGTGTTGTGTGCATGACTCCCGTCGCCTACATAGCGAAAGATTGATTATGATGAGCTTCTTTTGCCCATCTTCGGGACACCGTCGTTGCCTGCTAGGACGATTATGACATATGTCGCGAGGCTCACGGGGTTTACAGAAAACAACATGTTTATAACCTCTGGCGAACATGAAGTGCTCAATCGAATGATATTTTAGTTGACATTTTAAGCAACTGTATGCAAATAGTATGGTATCGTACCGTATCCAAGTCTCCGATGCAACGCCAGTAGCCCCTATCCGCTATCCAATTCCCTGCCATGGGTGTCGAGTCCATTTAGGTGTTATGGTTATGTAAACAAAAAGAAAGAAAATAAGAGACAGACCGACGACAGGCCTCATCACAGTTGCATGCGTGGCCTTCACCTCCAGGTTCCGTGTATCCTGTTTCGTCGAGCCCTTGACTTGAGTCCGATGTCACCATGTACCATGAGGCTCTTCCACCGCCTACCAAGACTATTTCGATCTTTTCCCAAGCTTCGCGCGCACTCCTGCCAATCCGACTTGGATAACTTGAGCTTGTCGAGAACCAGCTCCACGAGGATACGATCGTCCTCGACACTCCACCGCTCGCCATCAGGCTCAATGTCAACATCGGTGCCTTTGTCCTGATCCTCGTCTAAAGGGTTGTAGATGCTGTGGAAATCTGTAGGCTCAAGCCCGAGTGGGATGGTCTCCGGGGCAATGCGGGCACGTTTTGGTGTGCTTGGTCTAAAGGCGCTATCGCCTAGGTCCTCCTGCTCCTCGCCGTCAGAGTGGGGCGGGGCGACGTCCGGCTCGCTGTCAGAGTCGTTGTCGTTCCCATCGTCTCGGCCCATGTCATCGTCGAGAGGGCGACGCCGCTTATTGTGACCACGAGGGGGCGCATACTGTCGCTTAGCAATCTTCTTGCGCGGGATCGTCTCGCTGGAGGCGTCTTGCCGGCGTGATCGTAGGCGCATCTTGATAGGCGGCAGCGGCGCACAGCTCATGGGCGGAGTCATGGGTTCGGAGGGAGGCGAAGCAGATGTGGTGGGCGCGGTGGCGGGCACAGAAGCGGGCGCGGATAAAATGGATTGAAGCGCATGGCATGAGTTGACGAGCCGACCAAAGGCACTGTTTGCAGTAGAGGGCGGGCTCGCAGGCGGAGAGGCCAGTAGAGATGACTGGAGACGAGTGACTGGTCCTTGCGACGAATCGCACGCGGACAAAGCCGACGAGATTAGCATGGTGCTGTAGTCGGATGGCACCCGTTCGTAGATGGCGGCGCTGAGAGACTCGTGTATCGGGGACTGACGACGTGAGGCGGCGGCGCTGTGCGACAGCAGATAGCACCGGGCGCGGGCGCAAAGGAACGAGTGTTTTGCGACGCAGAGCGACAGACAGATGGGAATTGCGCGCGACGGATGCGATATGTTCGATGCGAATATAAGCACGCAAAGATATGAAGTGTTGGGGTGGTAAGATTGCGCTGGCTCAGTGAGGCGGCTTAATCAGTCGTGAGGGGATGACGAGGTGAGGACGGTGAAGTAAAAGACGAGGTGTGCGAGTGTGGTGAGGAAGGGCGTCAGGAAGGGGTTCATACGGGGGGCCGCTGGAGGAATAATGCGCCCGTAATAAGCTCGCCCTGGCCTGCCGAGCCTGCCTACCAGCATTAGTAGGTTGGAAGTGCGCCGAGCTTTTAGGTTGTCTCTCGTCCCTGGCCTCTACCGTTGCTCGCTGTCTTGTCTCGTTTGCGCCCGGCAGCCCAGTTACCAGAGGGATGTGCCTTGAGCCCCTGCCCTGAACACCCCTGCTGACCTGCTGTCCCCAACCCGGCCTAAACCACGCCAAAAGCCGTACTGCCCTCTCCAGGCGCATGCATGACCGCTGCTGCTAGGCGGATCTTGGGCAAGTCGACTCGGTTGACATCGTGCCCCTGGCGAGCACGGATGGCCACATGATGGGTTTGAGTGTGCGCCGATGCAGCCCTCATTGACTCTCTAGAGCGAGTCCGTCTCAACTCTGGTCCATGTACCTGGATGCTACCACACCCTGCCGGCTGATATTTCGGTCAGAAGAGCCTGGGTACTCAGGTGTAGAGAGGACTAGCCAGACCTCATCTCATCTGTAGGCGTGGGAGGAGGCATCTTTTGCTGCTTGACCTTATGCTTAGCAGCAATCTCAAGATGCGCAGACTTCGTCCATTGCGGAATCTGCGATACAGCCACACGTGCAATGCAGTTCTTGAGGGCAATGTAGCCCAGGTAGTGAATGCAATGGCTCGCTTCTCCGCCTCTTGGGCCTTCTTACAACGAGACGACTCTTCATCATGCCGTCTGATACCGACCTCCCATCGATACAGGTGGTGTGGACCTGGCTTACACATAGTTGCCTTTTCTCCCACACCTCCTCATCCCTTCCGCCTTCGACTCACTTCTCTTGGCACATCTTTCTCCCTATGTTCATGGATATGGCAGTTTAGAGAGTGACGAAAGAGGTCAAAGAAATCGAGTGATCGAAGCCTCCCGAGGGATCGGAGGATCATGGTGAGGATCAGCTTGCTCCCATCATGATCCTGTTTCAAAGGTTCGACGACTGCCTATTTTAAAACTCGATCGCTCTCTACGTCATTATCTATATGCATATTGTAGATTCACCCTGCCTTCTCTGATCGCCAACGGACCTCCGGTCAAGTATGGAACTGACGCTATGCTGCCTTCGTTCACTATGAAGCTTCTTCTCTTACATTACATTGCCCGGCTGCTGCGCTCTGTTGCATCCTCGCATGTCTACCTCGCTGGTTGATACCCCCTGGTATTAGTTGGTGGAAGTGAGAGAGAAAGATACTCGTCTGTAGATAGATTACTCTAATAGGCCTCCAAAATCTAGACCGAGGGAGCATCGATACCTCTTTGTGTGATTGTCCGCTGATGGCGCTCGGGGGGCTTCTGTTGTCTCTGGTGTAACTAGGCAGTAGACTTGCCGTGCCGTAACCAAGACTACCTATTGAAAGTCCATGACGAGCATTGGCGACGATGCAGAGGTGAGCACTGAGCAGTAGGACCGACGTGCCCAGGGCGTGTCGTTGACGCGTCATTGTCGCGCTGGGGAGTGCACCGCGTTTAATTAGTGCTCCACCCGAGTAAGCCAATCGTCTCAAACGGCGCTGACACGCTGACTCTGACCCTGCATCGATGTCGTGCAGGACTGGCTTGATGCTCCCGCTTGATGACCTAGCCTTGCGCCGCGATAGTATGGCAGTCTTTTAGTGGTCTCCCGCGTCGTTGCCATGAGTTCTTCAGGTACAGAATATGGCCTCGAACAGATAGATATTGAAGGTTCAACCGATCCATACGGACCACTCCAACGACGCCTGCCTCTGCACTCGTATTCGATCACATAAGAATGACAGGTTCTGCCCGTACGAGTTGAGCCACTGTACCCATATACCAATGCACTCGTGATACATTTCATCTTCTTGTTCTTTTAGCTTTGGTAAGAGGCCATTGAGGAAGGGGGTTAGACTACATTACTATTGTCGTCCAAATTGTTATAACACGGCATTGTACGCACCCAAGATCTTTATACCGCTTTCATTTGGATTAGTTTAGGAAGCGTCAAGCCAAGGTTACCAATGAAATCAAGGACGGCATTGACAAACAATTAATTAGAAATTGGTAACTAAACTCGCCATAGATCCAGCATATTTTCTAATCGATTTTCGCTTGCCTTGGGGTTGGTCCATATAAAAGTAGACGTTCTCCTCGTTCTAGTATAATCAAAATCTTGTTCCCAATAGGTTTTTGCTGGGAACGGTCAACTCTAAGACTGTTCTTTAAGTTCGTTACAGGCGGGAGTGAGAGAATGCTACGCCTTTGTATCAATGGGGTCCTTCTTCTGCTTCGTCTGTATCGCAGTTTTGTCTGATTCATCCGGTTCTCTGCGGTGTGGGACAATTTCAGTAACATGTGCTTGAGCTGCTGTATGCGCACTGCTGCGCATATAGTGGGAAATCAATCGTGTTCAGGGCTCCTCCTACACGGAAGTGTTTGTGATCTAATTAACTCCTATTTGGGGCTGCTTCTGAGCTCTGCCGGGTGCTCTTGTCCCGTTATCTGAAATAAAACGAGACTCTTCACTCTGCATCAAAATGAGCGGCAGAATCAGCTGTGAGACTGCAGCATGCTTGCTATCATTTCTATTCAGTTGTGTCATCTCATCTATGTTGATTTATGTGTCACGGATTTTCTGTTATTGACCTCATCATCTCGTCTGATATAACTTCACTCAATCAGTCGGCTGACAAAACGATTACAAAACGACCTGACCTCATTGGACCAGGCTCCTTTCAAGATAAGCAAATGTTCAACCATCGGACGAAAATGTGACTCCTTTTTGCGATGAACATGGGATTGTTATCGAGACAATCCTCTACCTGCGAGTCAATGCTGCATCGAGAGGTTGCACCAAACTGCGAATCGCATAGTCTGAAGTTGAGAGCTAGCACCTTTGTGGCATCTGTGTGAAAAGTATTCTCAGACAATCATGAATCGGTCTGATCGTAGTGACCCTATCATTCAATATGGGAATGCATATATTCCCTGCTTTCCCACCCAGTGTTTTTACCTTCCCTCTTCTACCCTCCACACGTCATCTAGGCATTCGGAAGAGCCATTGTCGAACAAAAAAACTTCTGAGCCTCTGCTTACACTGGCCTATCCAAGACAACTGAGTACATGATACGATCGAGTCAATACAGCAAGCGATCCAAATCGTGTGGTTGCATATGGTAAGTCTCTCTCCTGGACACTAAACGAACCTTCCACCTCTGGTATTTCCCTTTTCCGAGGTCTAGGCTACCAGGAAAGCATTTAAGGACTTGAAAATATCAACTTTCTCCGTCCATTGCATCTGCCAGACTGTTTGCCATTAAGGTCTAAGCTGAGACGTTTCTACTTGGCCATGACCTGTGTTGAACGTCCCACTACACACAGCAGAGGCCGAATTGTGCTTCTGGCCTTCACCATCTACCTGTCTATCTATACTACCATCTGCCAACTACAGCACTAATCATTATTCACTCCTGGCGCACCAGACCTTTGACAACTTTCGACCCTGTCACACTATCTATCCCCAGAAGTAGTAGAGTCCTATGACAAGTGTAAACTGCTGCAATTTTTGGTGAGTCCCCAATTCCTATTTCCATACCATCGATTCCAAAACACATTCCCAACGCATGCTGGTTAAGATGGGCTATTCCTCCCCAACTTCTCCCCTGCTTGGACTTGGTCGAAGTCAGATCGTATTTCTCATGTACTTTGTCCATTGTCTAGTCTGGCATTGGACCATAGTTTCATTAATGAGCTAAATATCAAAACTTCACATGTTCAGCTTCGCAGGTTCCCTTTATGTCTGGCAGTTGTAGATTTGTTGTAAATTCGAAATTTTGGTTGCATTGTCTAAAATCATCAAGTTGATAAAATAGCTAACAGGTTCTCAGTCAAACTGCAAAGAGGATAAGGAGTAACCCCCGGGCTAAGTCTGTGTTGCACACAACTGGCTCATACCAGCGAAGAACCTGAGCTGCGTCATTCTTTGAGGAACCTGTTTATATACTCAAGTCCAACTACCCGGAGACACATCGCTCTATTCGACATGGGCTCAACCAATAGAGTATTGGATGCGCTAGACCAGCCACACTTTACATACGTCAAGGTCACAAACGGCAATGCCAAGTGTGATATGTGTGATCAACGTAATGTCACTTCTATGCAGAAATGTACAAGATGCGGATTGACAACTTGTCAGCGATGCCATATCAACAAGAAATACGACGGTCGGCATGTTCTCGAGGGGGTGGATAATCTGGATTGGTCGCATCCCTATAAACCGCCTCGTAAGCCAAGGATCCGTCGTGACCCTGCTCAAAGAGACGGCGCGATCGTTGCACGGGCACGGGCTCGAAGGGCGCCGAAACTTATTCGCGAAACACGTCAGTCGGGGAATGGGCTCGTTCGAGAACCGTCTCACTGGATTGAGTATCATGCCAGAATGGATGCTATGATTGAGGACGCCAAAGGTGCAAAGAAGAGCAAGATCAACGCGGACGCCAGCGCTGGGTCCAATATGAACATTGCCGAAGCTGATAGCATCGATACAGCTTCAGAAGACAACACCTATTCATCCAAGATTGGTCAACTCGTCGGACCGAGCAAGACTGTTGCGCCTCTCAATATTTCTACAGATGGGTTTTCCGAGACGTCAAGCCGGAACAAATCTTGTAAGTAAATCTTGCCCAACATGACCGGCTGTCATCAAGCTAATAGGAAGAAAAGTGTCTTCGAGTCCACATGCAGATGTGAAGACGAAAATTCGCAAGCCTTTGCCTACGCTCAAAACGGCTTGCGAACGCCGCATGCCGAACAAACGATCTTGGCATCATCGTCAACCAGGCAGTGGAACAACAACTCTACATGACACAAAGGGCACACTGAGCTCGATAGGACCTCAATCTTTGCCTTCCAGTTTGACAATGAGTCATATGGAGTCCGGCCGCGTCTCACAGCGCATGACGGGCAACGCAACCCCTATTTCGGCCTCCAACATGCGCTCAGCGCCGGAGTTCGACAAGCTCGACGCCCACAGCATCAGAACACAATGGCCAAGTGACAATTACAGAGCTCCTGCACAGTATGCCCAATTTGCTACGCAGGCGTTACGCCTACAAAACGCCGCGGAACGCCAAAGCAAACAGGTCATGCTCAATGAGAAAAGATTGGATGAGCAAAGTCACCATTACCAACAGATCATGGGACCGACCGGGGTGCCGGAAGCTGAAGGGGAGGAGGCGAGTCGATCAACCCAAGATATTCAGCGGCCGAACAAATACGTTGAGCTTCCTCAATCCAAATCAAACGACTTGCGATACACCACTCGACGCGATGCGGACAACGACAGCAAAATGACAGGGACTTTGAAAGACCATCCGCAGGCAGTCATGCACTACACCTTACCTGAGGATTTAGCTCACCAGCGGGAGATTCTAGCACTAGTCTTCGAGGGTGCGAGACAAACCATCGGAGAACAGCCTCGCAATACGAGAGAGACTGTTTCTCCAGGATCCAACGAAACTTCACCGGCACAGTATCTGCAGCCCGTGAGAGAGACACAGGCGCAGGTGGCAACTCAGGACTCTTGGTATGTTTTATACCAGCTTTATCATGCATAATACATGCTTACTTGAGCGACTTGGAAGGGCTGATCAGTACCCGGCTGAATTCCAACGGGAATGGCACCTCATTGAGAGACTGGTTTACACGTGGCACAGTGATGCTCACATTCATCATGAGAAACGCACGAAAGGCCGAAAAGCAGCACTCAAAATGCTGGAAACTGGTATGCCGACTTCTCTCCCAAATCTGTGTTCTGTTCCGTGTTTCTTGCAACCGCCTGAGTACCTGGTTTGCTCGTTGGACCGCGAAGCTGACTTCTTATGGCAGTACGTAAACAGAGATTTTTCGGACTAGCAACAGTGACCAATGAGGTGTTTTCTGAACTAATACGGTATCTCTAGAGCTTCACTTTAGAGGCAATGTCCCGAGATATGTCCAGATGTTCTTTATGGTACGTCCGAATCTAGCCTCATTGATTTTAAGTCTACTTATCATCAAGTACCTTATGACTAACCTTTTGCTTGTAGTTAGTAACGATACTTTCCTTTTTCGTCGCCGTTTTGACCCATTTCCACACCTTGCAAAACGTGCCCAGATTGCTTTAGATGTAGTATACTAACGCGATGCAGGGGAGTACTGGCTTGAAGGCATGCGCCAGTCACTGACTGATTAAACCATCCGTTCATCAAGCAGAGCAATGAATTCAGAAAGGTCAGTGATAGCGCGTCTATCTGTTATCAGAGTATGTATCGATATATTTATGATGGTAACTGAACAGGGATGGGCTCTAGCGTATGTATAGGGAAGACAGAAGGGAAAAAACCGAAAAAATAGTATGCAACTGTGAATATTCTACGCAAGTCGAACTAACAATGGAAAGTACAGAAAAGGTGGGTATTTTGTAGGGAGAGAAGAATGTGACTCATGTTGACGAAGGAGAGAGCATCACCTTTCATCTGGCTATGTCAATGTGGAAGAGAAACTAGCTGTAAGGAAAGAGGAAGGACAGTTAGTTCTCTTCAAGTTGTCATACAACGCGATGAGTTACCTACAGATAGCCCCGTATTACAATAGATTGTGTGTTTTATATGCATGGCCGGTCTGACCTGAACATAAGTATACTAAGTCAAGAATTCTTTCAATTTCGCTGCGGGTGATTGCTGTCTCGGTCCTGATAGCTCAGACCGCGAGGCCTATGTTCTGTGCCCGAATAAGCTTCGGGATAGCCATTCGACGGTACTTGTTGGACTACGGAATAACAATTTGACCAACGGCCCATTTAACCTTGTAAGACCATTGTGTATTGCCCCGGATAGTGAAACTGTGTTGCCAAGCGACCGTATCATTGGATTAGTTTCCGAGGGTTTCGTAGCAACACGTATTTGAATTCGTCACCCTGCTGGCAGGTCAGTCCTAGCCAAGGACTGAAGGGCATACATATCTGATACCTGATCTTATACTCATACACTCCTGCTTTATGGCCGACAGTCACACTCTGAACATAATGGCGAGCCTCTCCAGCCAGGCAGTATAACGTATCCATTTCTACTCACCTGCCTAACTATTACGATGCCAGCGATCCCAAGCATATCCAAGGCGATAGGGTGCATCCTGAAGTGACCATAACTCGCAGTCTTCCTTTTTGTCCTCCTGTGTCCTATTTGGTTAGCAAAAGAAACATACCCACTTCTCAGACCAGATTGTGCTTGTTGTTGCGGGGTTTCCATTTATTAACTATAACAATCCATCAGATAATACGTTGCTTGAAATGAGTCTTTTGTTGCAAATAGAATAAATAAACAGATTACTAGACACAAACAAGTTAATAGTCAAATCAGCTCTTTCACATGCTGCGCAACAAGGGAATCTGCAAAGAATCACAGACAACAATAACATGGCACATATGTACCGTATTTAATCTGCAATTGAGAATGGAAAACATCTACGTATCAGTCACCATGTACACAAGGTTGATGACGTCTTGAAGACACAGGCACAAGAACTTCGACGGCTACGCTCACGATAAATTGTTACTGCCAAAGAATACACAACCGGTAGCGGTGAGATATCTGGCCACAGCCCCATTTATATTGGTCCAGTCAACGACTGGAATCTCACCCACAACGACATAAAATGCACGTCGCCATACCTAGTAAGGTAGAAGATGCTATTAAGGAGCTCCAAATGTTTTAGAGTGATCGTACCTTGTCCTGGTTAATGTGATAATGCCCGCCCTCGCGCGCCCCAAATACGATCATTTTCGACTTTGTGAGTAATGTATGACATTAATGATATGATTTCATAGAGCCCGTCTCCCACATATACTTAGAGTACTTGCTACAATTGGTGACCAACGACTAAATCTCTCGCTCCTGGTCTCCGAGCAGAGTCTCTTAGAATCACAACTGCGAAAATCAAGTCAAATTCTTAGATAATTCAGTTGTCATTAGTCTTACGAAAAAGGAGCTCTATGAAGGTGAAGGTAGCGATACGCCAGTGACATCTTCAAGTGTCTTCAACAACGCACCCTGTACCTTTTCATCACGCGCCTCTCTTTTTGGTTCTGCTGGGCCTTTCTTTCCATTCTTCCAAAAACATCCATTCTTGCCCTCTGCTTCGCCGCTGCCTTGGGCAAGCATCAAATACAATCGTTGGCTCTCCTCGATATCATCAGGTGCACCACGGCCACCCATTTTCGTCGGCACCCATCCGGGGTCTATCGTGTGAGATGTGACCCCTCGAGGACCAAAGAGCCTAGCGAACGCGTACCCAAACATAGCGCTGTACAGCTTCGTGTCGGCATATGCGCCCATTGGACTGAAGTGGCCAGCCTCTTCGCGTTCTCGCCATCCAAAGTCGTCGAGGCTAGCTGTTGCACTCCAGTGCGTCTGTGTGTTGGAAATATCTGTTGTCAGCAATTTCCTCACCCCAGTGTAAGAAGATGAGCAGCTCATGTCTGGTGTACATGGCCAAAGAATGCCTTTTGTGGGATGATGTTGGTACTGACACCGGAACTGATGTAGACTAAGCGCTTGGGTAAGGGGGCGAGACAGGTCAAAATGTAAGGCGCGAAAACGTTGACGGCAAAGACGGAAGGATAGCCCTCTCCTTGCCGGCGATATGGCCCAAGGTAAAGGCCAGCGTTGTGCATGATGCAGTCGAGCGGGCCGAGTTGGGACAGAGATGATGCCAATGACTTTGTCTCCTGCAGGGAGGTAAGGTCAGCTATCAGGACGTCTGCAGCCGCAGGACAAGCGTCTTTGGCGTCTTTGGCTCGCTGGGCGTTTCGTGCGTGTAGGTAAACTGTGTGGCCTCTTGCGGTGAGTTGTTGGGCCGCGCGCAAACCCAAGCCATCGCTCGAACCTGTGATGAATATACGGCCCATGATGTCTACTGGGCTCCAGATGGCAAGGTACTGGCTCAGGGGTTGAAGTAAGAATGCGAATGCGTTCATGAGGTTTGGTGGACATGGCTTCGGTATGCCATGTGAGTGAGACTAGCAGTGCATGACTTCATAGCGGAGAGCAACTTGTAGGGTAATTCATCATGATGCAGCAACGCAGCATAACATGACTTGCGAGCATTTGCTTCAACTCGTACGAAGAGAAAACTGTTCACACACATCTACTCAAGCAGCCAAGAGCGGAATTGTGTAGGAAGAGAACAGACACGCATTCCCAAGCTTTGTCTGACAGGGAAGAAACAGGGGTTTGGCGGGGTGCAGGTGGCGTCATGGTGCTTGGAGGGGCACCCTATCTCTGCCTAGGGTACCTAGGCACGGGTATGTTAAATGGATGTTGTGAGTACCTACATACCTACCTAAGGTATTTCGAACGTAGGTTAATTGCTGGGCTTCGCATAGCATTGCAGCTACTGGCATTGACTTTCCTACACTCGAGAGGATCTGAACCCAGTGCATACATGTACCTAAGCTGGTTCCAAGCTGGGCATCATCCAGTCGGGTGGAATTGAGTACTTGACCCCCCTTCTCTCCCGCAACACCTTCCCCGGTGGTCACACCCAAGAGACAACAACCAACAAGACGAACAAGATCATGTCCAGCACCAACCCCGACCCGGGCGTTGGCTCGGCGGCCTTCATCCCTCTTGAAGCCAACCCGGAAATCATGACCTCGCTTCTGCATAAGCTGGGCCTGAGCTCCGCCCTGTCCGTCCACGACGTCTACTCCATCACCGAGCCCGACCTTCTGGCTTTCATTCCGCGCCCTGCCCTAGCTCTTCTGCTCGTCTTCCCCGTCAGCGCCACCTACGAGTCTGCCCGCCTGGCCGAGGATGCTGCCGTCCCCGAGTACGCCGGCAAAGGTGACGGTGAGCCGGTCATCTGGTGGAAGCAGACCATTCGCAACGCCTGCGGCCTTATGGGCCTGCTGCACGCCGTCGCCAACGGGCCTGCCAAAAGCTTCATCGGTCTGTCATCCCACTCCTCATTCAACTCCCCTTGTCCTGTTGCCCCGTCTCGCCGGGAGCTGTGCTAATTCGGAGCGCGCACTCAGAACCCAACACCACCCTGCAGACCCTGATCGAGAAGTCTATACCCTTACCACCCGCCGAGCGCTCTGCCCTCTTAGTGAAGACACCCGACCTCGCCACAGCCCACCACGACGCCGCAAGCAAGGGCCAAACTGTCGCCCCTGACGCGCAGGACGATGTGGACCTGCACTACGTGTGCTTCGTCAAGACGGAAGAGGACGGCACGCTGTGGGAGCTCGATGGCCGTCGCAAGGGCCCCATAGCTCGCGGCAAGCTCGACGCCAACGAGGACGTCCTGAGCGAAAAGGCCCTCCTCTGGGGCCCCTTGAAGTTTATTGAGCGTGGAGGTGGGGATATGCGCTTCTCGTGTGTCGCCCTAGCCGGTTCTCTCGAGTGAGCCTGGAGACGGGGACCCGAGAAACAAGGGCATTACGAGCCTGGGCGCGCCGACGAAGCTGAGACGAGATGGCTGGGGGTTCGTGAAAGAGTGCGAGAATCGCCATTCAATCGAAGGTATCAGATACCCTCGCTATCGTTCAGCGTCTCCCGCAAATGCATGGCGATGAAGGAGTATCGCCGCACATAGGTGGCACTGGCTACTTAGACCTGCGCATTTAGCCCCGAATAACTGATGGCGGCTGTGGGCATCCGCAGGCCACAGATAAAATACCCAATTGATACAGCACTGAAGTATCGCGCTTACGGACATCAATATGCCATGTATCAAGCAGCATTTATCTCACGAATTCACAACGGTCTGCGTAGTACCATCTCGTGGCCAGAGGATCGCGTGCTTGGTTAGGGACTGCGGTACGAAATCTCATTTGAATGAAGAGGTATTAACGGTATCTAAATGCTCGGACTCAGGGTTGCGCGAGGAGAACTCTAATAAAGCGCATGTCTGGAAATCATATTGTGATGCCCTTCATTCAATACCTAGGTACCAATGACTTGCAATTTCAAAACCATTCTCTTTTCGAACGTACTTCCCTCTCAGCGGTAATCTATATCAAGACTCACCACAGCCGCATCAATCAACAATTTAAACGACGAAGGCCAGTGAACACTTTAGGACAGAAACGCTTGCTGCTTCTTTACATGGCGTTCCTTTTGCTTTTGGTCACGTACTTCGATTTTCTCTTGGCGTCTGCGCTCTCTTTCTGCGCTCTTTACCTGCTTTTTTTGTTGCCTGGCCTCTTGGTGCTCTTTGTGTCGTTGTCGTCTGGCGTCGTGGCGCTCTTTGCGCTTCTGTCGTCTGGCTTCCCGTTTGTCCGGCGCAACTGGTTCCTCTGCGGCAAGGTCTGGAGGGGGTGATCGATTGCGAGGAGAAGTGGTGAGCATTGCGGTGACGGCACCTAATCCTTGCTTGACACCTTTGTTGACTTGATCGAAAGTACCTTGCCACGGTGAATGAGGCTGAGCTAGCTCATTAGGTGGTTGTCAGTGTAAATTCCAGGATCAGATGAGACTTGACGAACCCTCGACCGGCGCTAAAGGTGCTACAGGTGCTAGAGGCACTGGGACAGGCTCTGGACCAGAGTTAGTACGCCAACGGAAACGAATATTAGACTATGGACACATCTGGGGACTGACCCTTCTGACTGTGCTTATGGTGGTGTTTCTCATGATGTTCAGGATGTTTCTCGTGGAGATAATGCTGCTTCTTCTTGTGCCCATCATCCCCATCGCCAGCTGGAAGGTCGGGGCCATCTATTCGACACAGTCAGCTTCATATCTGGTAACAGAGCGTTGTCTCTCTCATACCGATTGATTGCATCTCGGGAACTGGAAGTACTGGCTACAATGTTAGAATACAACCCCTCGTCAATCTCCCTGCATGACTAACCAATGGCGGGGAACGCTGGAATTGGGTTCTCGGGGAGATGGTTTCCCTCTTGTACGTCTACCGCTTGGGGTTCGCAAGCACCACCGAGATCATCTCGTGGATAATTAGGTTCGTCGCCTGGCCATTTGCATGACCCCTGGGGGCGAGGAGTTCTCTGCTTGCTCGAAACAACATGCGGATGGGCTAGATCATCGCGTTCTGTTTCCTTCGGATCTCCCGACCAAGCACAAGCGGCGGGATCTGGCATTGGGGATCGACCTCTTAAACGGTCTACCAGACCTTGGTTGGAGCTGCCATCGAACTGGTTGACATATGCTCCAGCTTTTGCCTTGGATTGGAGCTGTTCTCGGGATAAGCCGTTTCCACCAAACATGCTGGACATGATTGCCACTGAGGCTTTAAAGGCATAAGGCGGGAAACACTTGGTGTATGAGCAACAAAGTTTGTAAGTAATGTTGATAGGTGATGATGATATTTACATTCTAGTTGAGCATGTACATTGGGGCGAGCGAGGTTTGGGGTGTGAGAGAATCGTGGAAGAGTCCCATCACTTTGATATTGCAGTTCACATGCCCGAACACACCAAGTTCGACACTGATGAACCAGGAACGGCCTGCATATCTGGCAAGCTCGGTGACAACGACAGCAAATGGGGAAGCGTCGGAAATGACTGCGCGAGGGTCACTCTCACTTACCTCACCTGCTTTTCGCGAAGGTTTTGGCACGCATGGATGTTGTCGACATCTTGTGATATTCCTGTCCGATAGTCGCCGCGTGACATTATGTGGCTTCTAAGTCCGTACTATGATGCCCTTTAGTCTGCGTTACCTAGGACCAGATACCTTTTCCTCCTCTTTATATACTGACAGTGTCCTGGATGTAAACTGACCAAGTAGCAATGGAAGCCGTGAAGATAAAACCATGCTAACTTGCTATTGCCGCATGCATTGCTCATTGGGGGACTACAAGGTTATGTAGGCAATTGCCACCCAGCTAAACTTAAATGAAAGCGTCAGCGACAGTATACATGTACCTAGGTAGGTAGTGAAAGCACATGTAGCAAGATGAAGAAGGCGCCCTATTACGCATGTACTATTCTATATCTTTCTCATGTCATAAAAACGAAAATCGCTGCGTGACTGTTCAGTCCGGATGAGAGAGCCTAGTATGACTTGGTTGAGGCCTGCGTTGTGGGTGCTGACTCCGTTCACACTTAAAGATAGGAGATGGAAACTGTACCTAGTACCACACAAATTCTCACATCCTTTGGCGACATCAGAGACGGATACACTCTGAATACTACAATACTACCTTAGTAAGTATGTGTGCGTAGTTGCACGTAGGTATACCTACATGTAATGGCGTAGAGGCTTAAATGAGACATTAGGTAACTTAGGTAGGTAGTTATCGAAGGTACTGTAAGAACTACATGTAGTTCCCTCGCTGTCGTTTCCTACATGTAGCTACCACCTGGCCTCGCATCCGTCTTATACACTGTTGGAAGGGCAATGCGGCGAATGGGTAGAAAGACCAACAGCTACCTTATTCGTCCTGTAATCAGATATAATAATGGTAACATTCTTTGTTTGTGATTGAATATATGCAAAGCGACACTCCCCTTAGACTAAGTCGTCAGAATGGATCCGGACGGACTCGGATTGTCTCGTCCCATTGTGTGCAAGATACCTTCAATGTTCTCAAGGTAGATATCTACCGGAGGTATATATGCATCATCGTTTACGAGACGCCAATCCGGGAGGGAGTGATGGATTGTTCGGGAACACAGGGATCATCCCGTCCTCGCCAATCTTGCTTCCCGGCACCAGCACCAAGATACCTAACCTCAACCAACCACTTAAGGCAAGCCACGCTGCCAGTTTCACCCAGGCTGACCAACGACCGAGCAGCCATGGCTTGTCGAAGAATGTCGAGGCACGCTCTGTTGCTGGGCGTTATCAATGCTGTTTGCACGCAGACGCTTGTAACAAATGAGTCTGCAGCCATCGTCCCACCGTGTAATGTAATGGACTGGTATAATGTCCAATATGCCGGAATCCTTTGGACGAATGACTCCAGGCCCAGTCTCGAAGCTAAGCTCCGGAATAGCCATGGCCTGATCAAGGGTTGAATTTTGAGTCGCGTCGATCGGAAAGCTATCGACCCAAACCCAGAAAAATCTTGCAAACGACAGCTCGGCGACAGATCGAAACTACCAGGATTATCGTCGCTGTGCTAGGCCCGAGCTAGGGTAACGCGCCTCTATGTACATATGTACGCTCCTCCTGCAGAATCCTGTTCCTGAGCCCATCTCGGCCCATCGCCGACTGTCTGTCTGCCCGCGCGAAGTCTGTCTAGTATCTACTAGTGGTTAGTAGTAAGGTCTTTGCGGGAGCCAGCGTGGAGCCTTCAGATTGGAGACCTGTGGACGCCCATTTGACACGCTCTCCAGAGAGTCGGGTTTCTACTGTACGCCGCCTCGGATGATGTTGTATTCCTCTCAGCATCACCGTCGACGCCATCTCAGAATCCCATGATCCTATAATGCTCCACCCAGCCATTCGATTGCCTACCTACTTTCTTCATGATCTTCATTGATGCCGATATCATCAATTCTCCTCTTCCCGCCTTGATCGCCAGCTCCTTTTCTCTCTCTTTCTTTCCGTCGTGATTCTTCGTCTCTCGAGCCTCGTTCTCCCGTCTCTTTATTCATTGTGTCGTCACCCAGAAAAAACCTCGCCGTCGATAGCTCTCTTGCACAGACAGGTTGTTTGTTTGGTCCTCCGTGCAATAATTTTACTGCCTCCTTGCTTCATTGCACCTACCCACGTTCTGAAAATTAGCGTTATTTCTGTCGATTAACCCACGGGCTACAAATACAAACTCAACACCAGCCGCTTATGGTGCACAACCTTGTCGTACCGAACCTGTGGCCATTGATGATCCAACCGCAAGAGCCAACCAAGAGAATACCTCCTTCTACAACAATACCAAAACCTTGCACTTTGCTGAGCAGTCGAACTTGGCCGAGAGCCAACCGCATGAGAACGACATGGGACTACTCGATTTCCTCTCCAAGAAGCCTCAGACAGAGCGAATTGGACCCGACTCGCTTATAGTATCAGCCTACGATGCGACTCTACCGTCAGACCCGCCAATTCGCGGAACATTCCCTGTAGCTGGAAATGGAGGGCATCTTCTGCAGCAGTTCCAGAAATTACATCCACATTTAGGGACTCGGTACCAAACACCACCTCCTATACCCTCAGACTCACCGTATACTGGCGATGACCGCCCGAGCACCGCCCCATCCACTCGACCAGATGCATCAAGAGCAACCCCAAGCGTCGTGTCCAATACCTCAAAGAAACAATATGGGCCGTACCGGCTGCCGCCAAAAGTCGCGACTGATATCCGTGATGCATCTGGATCATCGAAACATCTCCCTTCGCCCTCGCTTGTGTCGGCCTATAGCGCTTCTGTTCGCAGTGGAGAGTCTGGTAATAAAACTAGAGCTCATGTCGATTTACTCGATGCGCAGTCTAAGTTTAAATCTCTGGACTTTCACAGTCGCGTCCAAGCAACCGGTGCTAGAAACTATGGCGAGGATGTTGCCGATCGAAATCTGGGGGGAAATAGCAGCCGCTCGCGACTTGTCAGACGAGATCTCGAACCCGAATACGGCTCGGTGAAGTCAGTGTCTGCTATCTCGCGGGATATCTATGATGACGGTTCGGAAGCGACGTCATCGCGACGAAGAGGTCATCTTTCCGTTGGGTCTGGTCTTAGATCTAAGTACGCTGTGGCTTCAACCTCAGATTCCTACCCTAAACGAGCATCATCTCGCCTCCCGCCCGAACAATCCAGGAATAGGGATGAGAATGGAAAACCTACGAGCCGGACCGCCTCGGCTAGGTCTGAGAGGGCGGCTCGACGCAAGTCGATGCCTAGCTATACTGTGACCACTGCTGGCGATACATCAAGAAGTTCTTCGACGGGCAAGAAGGTCAAAGAAAATGATACTGACTCGTTCCCCGATTCTCTTCGGACACGTGCTCGAATAGTCGCTTCGCATGATCACGAACACGCGAAGCCAAGTTCGTCCCATATGAGGCAGTCCTTGGCCTACACACACAAGGATCAGTGGCCACGCCATAGTCGTAATGATTCCGAGCAGACATTGCCCGATCGACCTAGATCTACAGAGGTTTATACGAGGCATAGATCTCATTCTGCACTGTCTCCCAGGCAACATTCAAGGGTACCAGCAAAAAGACAAAGTCTCCAAACCATCCGAAAAGCAAAGCGCGGTGAAGTCTACGAAGACACGTTTGACATGAGAACTTCACTTAATGGTTCGGAACACTCCCGAGAGGGACAATCCTTGAGATCATCATCGAAACCACAACTGGAAAGTACCACCGACCTCCAGGACTCTTCTTATACTTCGCCAGCGCAGCAACCTGACCGCCCATTACGTCAGTGCTTCCCACTGTTGCGATTTGGATTTAAACCGTTCTGAGTTTTGTACTAACTTTTTTTCTCATATAGAAATGATTTCAAGCCATATGCGACAGCGGAGCATTCTCTCCATTTCAGACAAAAGCATCTCTTTACGCGACGTTGAAAACTCGATACCAGAACGAATCACTAGTCTCAGGCATTGGTCCCTCACATCAGCAATGTCAACCATGAGTTCAAATCCCTTTCGCCCACAATCGAATGATACCGCCAACACATCCATTTTGTCACTCGGAAAATATGATGACTCGATTCCACCGGTTCCGGACATTCGAATGGTGGACTCTTCTCGTTTTACAAAAGCTCAGCCAGGCAGCGTGTTCTCTATGCAATCTTCCATCTCAACCCATCACGATCCACCTGGCTTGGATCGTTTTGTCTTCTCCGATGGCTCTAGCCCCACGTCATCCGGCCCTCGGTCCTCATACGAAAAAGATCTGTTGTTTTTAGAGTCAGGCTACGGAATCGCTCAGCTACCAGGTCTTGAAAATACATTTGATGCTGCTGTATTTCAGCCTTCCACGAGCGTCGCCACTAGCCAGGACTTGCCACACGAGTATTCAAACAGAATCTCATATATTCGGATGCCTGCTTTTGTCTCGTCCGACTCCGATCTTTGCAGTGAACATCAGCCAGGGTATAACTGGTCCAGTTCTGACAACGAAGATGTAATTCTTGACATACCGAGAAAGCGGAACATTCCTTTCTCTTCATCACGCGCATCTCGCTCGGGCACGGTTGGAAATATGCGAAGGGACAGAACTGACGGAATTTCGTGAGCGGAGCCACGAGCAGCGCAATGCCTTGGAGTGCCGGCGGAGGGATGCTGGTTTAATTATGTATAGCCATACTGTGTACCGTAACGCTGATGATTTTGGGGCTATCTGAATAACCCGTCACGTACTCAATGAATGATGATTTAGATCAAGCGCAAGGTTGCAAGGATGGCTTCGTGTAGGCGCCATTGTGCATATGGAATGTGATATTGATATCCTTTCATTCGGGACTCATAATACGGCGTCAGGGGCCACTGTGTTTGATACTACCGGCTCAGTGGCCCTTCAACCTTCTAGTAGTACACTAGTAAAGTAAGGTAGTGATCCATATCGTGACAGTCATCCAACTCTGGTGCAATCGTAGAAGACCTGCATGACAAGACGTATCCCTAAGATACTATAATCCCTCTTTAGTGCGAATTAGGGACTGTTGGTATCATATATGCATTTCATGTTGATAAGTTATATTAAATACCAATCTAATACATGATAAACCCGCCTTGTTTTTAAATACTATGGAAAGAATCTCTATTCATCGTTGCCCAGTTCTTCGACTTGCGGTGCGATGTAGGCGGCCCTTTGCTGTGGGGCTGTCTGGATCTGCGTCTCCGTTCCAGTCGTGGTCGCGGACGCAGGACCAGTATTGCCAGTTGTGCCAGCGAAATGAGCTGCAGACTCTGCGTTCATGGTGGTTGGCCCGGACTTCTTCTTCTTCTTCTTGTTCTTCGCGGACTGGATATGTGTTAGCGGAAATCATAAGGCTCTATCATCGCTGCAAGTGACTGACCTCGTGCCAGGCCCAGACAGGCTTGAAACTCTCTACTACAGAGACATCTTCCCACAGGTTTGGAAACAGCCATAGCCCAGGCGATGCGGCAAACCAGGTGATACCGAAGAGGATGACGCGGAAAATGGCCATGGCAAAGAAGAGGCCAAGAGCTCCCAAGAAGACCCAGCTGAGATAATAGACACCCTGTCGTAGAACGAGGGGCCACAGAGGGTAGAGGACGACGAGGAAGATAACAACCAGCGCAAGGGCGGCGTAGACCTTACGCATGACTTGACTCCCCTCGTACAGCCAGACATAGTACATGTCGTCGGCTGCCTCCTGTTGGGGCTCGACCTTGACGTTCCACAGACCCTTTATGCGCTTTGGCTTCTTGCCGCCGTGGTCGTGGCCTTCGTGAGGATCGATCTTGCTGACGCGCAAGGCGAGCATGGACATGGGGAGGAGCTTAAAGCAGTTCTCCAGCGAGGCCCGGTCTTTGATCTCGGGAAGGGCAGGGTTCTTGACACGGGCTTTGGCGTAGGCGGGGGACTCGAGGGCGCGGAGGGCTCGCTTGACTGATGGAGAGTTAGAAGGCGGGCCACACAACAACGGACAGAGGCAGAGGAGAGACTTACCGCGAAACATGTCCTTGCGCTCGCCGTTCATTATGCAGGTTCGGGGTTTGAGCTGCTGCCCGCGTAGGAAGTTGGCGAGGGCAATGGCAACGGGGTTCGGGGGGCCTGGGCGGATAGGTTGAGGCTGTGGTTGTTGAGGAAGGCCGGGACGCGGGGGACCTTGGGGTTGACCCTGCTGGCCTTGCTGGCCGGGCTGCTGTCTTTGCTGCTGCTGGATCTGCTGGATCTGGGCCATGCGTTGGGCCTTGAGTTTCTCGACAAACTGGGGAACGGTCAGGCCCTGTCTTTGGGCTTCGACAGCGAGCTGCTGTTGCATCTGCTGGATCTGCTGGGGTGAGGGCATGGGCATGCCGGGCGGCGGTCCGCCTGGTGGCATAGGCATAGGCATAGGCCCGTTGGGGCCCATGACCATGGGGATTCCGGGGCCTGGAGGGCCGGCGGGACCTGGGTTCTGGTTCTGCATTGCTGGCGACGATGCGGAAAGGCAGGCAGGTGAGCCGAAGCTGGAGCGGGAGCGTGAACGAAGGCGGACGTGGACGTAGAAGTAGAGAACGGGGGTGGGAGCAGCGGTGGGCAAAGGCGACAGGTGGCACGAGAGGCGCAGGAGTTGTTCGAATATCGCTGGCGAGTTGCGCAAGAGTGACCAAGGCAAGCCAGACGATTCAAGCGAACTTGACGTTCGAAGTGGTGGGCATTTACTAGTACTATATCAACTCGTGTGTCGCGAGAACCTAAGGTACCTTTTCTCTCTTAGTCAGAAAATAGAGTTGAACAGGCTGTCATTCTCGACGCCAAGCCTTTTTGGACCCGCGGCGGATGAACCTACATCCTGCAGCTGCCGCGGCTGCCTCCTAATGATCTCTGGTGCGATATCAAAATACATATATCTAGCTACGGTGAGCTACTACGCGGTGCTTGGCAGGTAATTTAACTCCAAGTAACTATCCTCGTAAGAAGACCAACTTGGAAGATTCTGAGCCGTGGCTTTACCTGCCGAGGCGGGTGATAAAAAAGTGATACCGCAACCACCTTTTTTCCCGAATAACCTTCGTTTCAAAACCTCCAGAAATAAAAACACTTTTAGATACCTTAAAATTGACGTAAAATATGTTAATACGACGTTTCTTATAAGATGCTTAAGTTTGGAAGCGATAGCTTGCTGGTTCGGATAATTCTTAAGTGTGGGTTTGTCAATTTTTTTGTCACCCGCCAGCCACGCCTGCCTCTTCGATCAGTCTGTCTTGACGCATTTACTCTCACATGCTGGTGGTTGCATATCATAATGTAATACATGTGCTATCATTATGTCTTTTTGCCTCAGTAAGAAAAGGACTCGGAAAGTCCAGCTTACCTATGTAGACTGTACTTGAAGAACCGCCACTGGGTGGAATCAAACCGTATAAAATCACGGAAGGTTATTATTCCAGTATCTCTTCTATGGACATACCTACTGGCGACACAATATTGCTTAAACTCCAGCTGTCTGGTCTGGTATGAATGTTGTTGTTCATTCCTATATCTTGGATAAATGCAAATTATGAAAAATCCCTCTTCATGTTTGAAATCATGACACACATTAATTAGGTCTAGGAAGGGGAACCAGCATCTGACTCAGGCTGTAGTTTGAGCAGTTTAGAGTAGGTATGATGTTTCCCTCAAATCGTTGTTTGGTTAACACCATAGAAAACTTTCCAAGCTCCAGTCTACTTTGAATAAACATTGCTACGTGCATACACTTGAACATGCAATCCAACATAGCTGTCGAACTTCGCGCGCGCAGCGTTGAAACGGGTGTTACTGTTTGTATCTGACCTCGATTGGGCGTTTCATCATGTTGACCCACGCGATCCTGAGGAGCCTGGAGCCCTGAAATAGTGACAGCACATCAACGCGAACTCCTTCGGTAAGTGACCGTCAACAATGCAAGATCCAGCGTTTTACCACACCGATCAAAACAAACAAGACCGGGCCCCGACACGACCTGCAAGCTCTCGTGTGTCATGTCAAGCCCCGCGGCATTCATCACACACACAAAGAAGCATGGCGGGATGTGGAGGTAGGTAGTTCTGGTTACAGACAAATAACCCGACGGTCGTGCTTTGGCTGTTGACCACTGCCGCTTCGGACGAACGCTGGCGTTTTGGTACAGTGGACGCATCGAAGATCAACTGTCAGGCAACGCGTGCTGTCCATTCAACACCATCTCGTCGGGGATGACGAGAGACATGCTGGTGCGCGGTCCATTCCGGAAGGTCGTAGCTGCTACACGTATCGACCAATCCTCGCGGCCACGAGACACACCCTCCGGCAGCTTTTGTGGCAAGATGACTGCAAACCTTTCTTCCCAAGCCCTCCTAGAGGGAAACCAAGCCAGGAATTCTAAGACATCGGACTGGTGTAGATTGGCTGTTCATCTCACAGTGGTGGGGTCCTGCAATCTGGGTGGTGCCGCAGCCCATCGCTTCTTCAAGAACACCCCAGCTTGTAAGCGCCGACTGGTCGGCCGCCTGAGCACCACAGCCTATCAGCACTCCGGACCGATGCATCCAAACCGTCGACGCTTTCCATCCTCGGCCCTGCCATTGTGAGGCCCAAAGCCATATCCGCTCAGCTGCCTCGAGCCTAATGAACAAAGGTACGTTCGCAATACTCGTAGATTTCCAGCTCTGGTAATAAAACTGTTTTGATGCCCCGAGACTGAGATGGCCCCCCCTACCTGCTCGTTCGCCCGTGATCATCTGTCCACCCGCTGGCCGTCGTCTCCGTCTCGCTGGCTCGACATGCAGCCACCATCATGAAAACACTCAGTGGGATCTTGACTTCGTGGTCCCATTATGTCTCGCAGTGCTGTCGTCCCTTCTCGCCCGCCTTTGGTGAGAAGCCTCTAGATGATAATGGTCATAATCCATTCGCTGTTATTTACGACGAGCCATCCTTGATGCCACCGCTTAGTCTGTCGCCCTCAAGATGTACTCCCATTCCTTTCAAGCAGGAGCAGGCTCCGAAGAAAAGAAGAGGCTCTGGCTGGAGTAGCTTCACGGCGAGAAGGCGCTTGTTGCCCTCTAGCACATCCTTATCGCGCAGGCCGCAGATTTCAGCACCTTCGAACTTCCGCCATGTCTATTCCGAATCTTTCGACTTTCCCGAGCAAGATGATTCACAAGCAAACTTACAACCGCCATATTTTTGTCCTCTTGAACTTAATATACATATGTCAGATAATCAACTTTCATCCATTTTACCACATTTTGACTCCGCGAGCCCGCCTGTGACCCCGCCGCCACGAGCCTTCACTATCTCGAGCTTTAGTGACGATAGTCTGAGTACTTCACACCAACGAAGCTGTTCATCAACGTCATTTCATATTCCTCGACGGCCGCTGAACGGAGGCTCAGTGTTCGAGTCACCCACCTCAGAGGATAGCACGCCAAAGCGTCCCCAGCCTGCGAGGATACGGGGGAATACTTCGTCATCTGTGGCCCCCAGTCCTATTATGGAAGATCTTGTGGAGAGGGTTGCCCACGCAATGTTGGAAAGGGACAGACTACAGGAGCAAATCGAAAATGTCATTGAGAGGCAGAGCATATACGTTAGCAGCCGTCCCTCGACTGCCCATGGACAACAAGGTTGGTGGCTTTACTATGATCATATACTAGCCGACCGCAATGTCTAACAGTCATCGCAGAAATGTGTCCTATGCCAGCACTGCCTGCCTTACCTCCCGATGCCCCCTCCTTTAGCGAGCGGCTTAGTTCAGATCGTCCTCAGACAGCACCCACGAAACCACCTGCCCAGGGCCCGTACCAGGCCAACTCATCACGGAAAATAAAAGATCGGGCACCACCACCACCACTACCGCTCCGGCTGCGCCCGCCCCTACGGAAGAAGAAATCTTTCTCTCAAGTATCGACGTGGCTGTTCACGGCTGGTAGTGGGCAGCATTCAAGGGCCATCAGTCTGACAAACACACCGAAGCCACTTACTGATACGGATGGCTTCTATCAAGTAGCAACTAGGCGCTCAAGTATCGGCAGCGACAGCACAATCTCAGATTGGACTGTCGAGGAACAAACCTTGCCGACGCCACTATCTCCCCGGAGCGCTACGACGCCGAGAGGGATAATTTCTCCAGCTCTCGGGACAAGAGAGCATATTCAGATTCCACAACGGACGAGTGTTGGCGTCGCGTTTTAATATAACTTTGTAGTATAGCATTTCTTAACACCATTTCTTTGTGGATACCCCGGACGAAAGTTTGCCCTTGAGGTTGGGAAATGACAGGAATGGAGGCAAAACTTTTGGGTGTGAACAAGCGGGCTTCTCATCAAATAGAGAGAGTACATACCCCGACGCCTGTTAATTGCCTACCTCGTGAGGTACCTATTATTATTTTCTGGGCATACCCGACGTTAGATACTCCCACGCCCTCCAACGCTCTATGCGTCATGGCAAGCTGCCTTCAGCAAGGAATGAGAACCTTTCAGAGCTCATAAACTGAGCCGTCTTGCATAAAGCAACTACGTGGATCTTCATTTGGACAATGAACACCTAGGTACCTATAGTGACAAGACGTTGAAGAACCGACGTCAAGCTCAAGCCTCCAACACAGGATAAATGTGTTAGCTGTGGCAGGCCGCTGCCAGCTGTCTAACCTAGAACCTCGATTTATTGGGCCACGCCTAATCTTTACGTTCGGATCGTCGCATCCCCTCCCAATTCAATTCAACAGTGGTTCATATCATTCACGCAACGAAGAATAGCTATGACGGCCATCGTCCCTTGAAATCGTATCTGTGTCATGGCTCTCACGGGACTAAGCGACCGCGTGCTTGCGCTAAGAAAGCAAAAAGGTGGCTATGGATACACTGCACTCCCCGAAAACGTTAGCCCAGAGGAGCTCCGCAGACGGGCCAACGAGCTCGCTGGCCGTCATAAGACTTCCATTCGCGTTGTTTCTCTCAGCCTGCTTCTAGCGATTGCTAGTCTCGGTGTCGTATTCTTGATGTTAGTGCCTTCTTCAGATGTTCAGTCCATAAGACTGACACTGAAATGCAGGCGACGGACGGGTGTCAACAATCGAGGGCAGTCTTGCGACAGCGTGGACTCTGGTTTCCAGTGTGTACCAAGACTGTCGCACTCGTGGGGGCAATACTCTCCCTTCTATTCTGTCCCTTCCAAGATACCAAGCTCGATCCCCCGGGGATGCGAATTGACCTTTGCACAAGTGCTGTCACGTCACGGAGCTCGGGATCCTACCGAGAGCAAAAGTCTGGCCTATGCGGCGCTCATTGATCGGATTCATGGCAACGCAACTGGATATGGGAAGGCGTTCGAATTCATCAAGAGCTATAACTATACACTCGGCTCCGATCAGCTCACGGTCTTCGGTGAGCAGCAGCTGGTGAATTCGGGTATGCACTTTTACAAACGTTATCATAAGTTGGCCAAGACCATTTCACCCTTCATCAGAACCGCTGGCCAGCAGAGAGTCGTGGACTCGGCTATCAATTGGACACAGGGCTTCCACGCAGCTCGGCTCGCCGACGACACGGCCGAGTTTCCTGACGCGTATCCTTACCAACCCGTGATACTTCCAGAGATTGCCGGTTTTAATAACACGTTGAGTCCGAGCACCTGTCCTGCTTTCAGCGAAGGGCCAGACGATGGCGGGAGTGCGCAGCAGATTTGGGCCGACAAGTTTACTCCAGCCATCACCGACAGAGTCAACAGGAATCTCCCGGGGGTTAACCTATCGAACAGCGACATCATCAATTTCATGGACTTATGTCCTTTTGAAACGGTGGCCAATGACGATGGCCGCCTATCCCCCTTCTGTCGTCTTTTCAGCGAAGACGAGTGGCATGGATACGATTACTACCAGTCCCTGGGCAAATGGTACGGCTACGCGAACAGCAGCCTTGGGCCGACACAAGGGGTGGGCTTCATCAATGAGTTGATTGCCAGGCTAACCGGTCAACCGGTTGCCGACAGCACGAGTACAAACACCACACTGGACAGCTCTCGATTGACATTTCCACTCGACAGCATCTTGTATGCCGACTTCAGCCACGACAACGACATGTCGGGGGTGTTTGGTGGACTCGGGCTCTACAACACGACCACACCGCTTTCTAACACAACCAAGGCAAGCCCCAAGAACAGCATGGGTTACTCGGCTAGCTGGACTGTACCGTTCGCGGCGAGAATGTACGTAGAGAAAATGTTGTGTGGTGGTGACGGGGAGGAGGAGCTGGTCCGGGTGCTAGTCAACGATCGAGTGATACCACTGCAGAACTGTGACGCCGATGAACTGGGCCGCTGCACATTGAACAAATATGTACAGAGCTTGAGCTTCGCCCGCGCGGGGGGGCATTGGGACTTGTGCTTCGACCAGGAACAGAAGCTGTGATTCTAGGTACTGGTAGAAAGACTGAGGCATTGCATCAGAATGCATAGCACCTGGCTCCTATGTGCCCCTCTGCGCTGCGCCGTGTAGGCAATGGCAGGAAAGACGACAACTGTGGAACCGTGGGAGCCCTCAATCTCGGGTCGTTTTCTCTGCATGGAACGACACCCATCGTTGTCGCTCTACTTGTCTGTCGAGCACACCACATTCTACGGAAACGGCGGATGAGCTAGGACGATAGGATGCCGGAAAGGGATTATGACTTCATAGCACCACAGCAATGATTATGGAGCATGAGGTCACGGGGCAGCATTGATGCGGGAGAAGTGGCCGATAAACTGCCCGATTTCTCCTTGCTGGTGAGACATATAGACGATAGCGGCGTTGATAGGCTTGCAGAGTGAGACATCGAAGGCAGGAGATGAGGCTGTATTATGGCCTGTCTCTTTTGTCTTTGGAACGTGAGGGGTGTGACTGTAACCTCGTCACTGCCCGGTAACAGATGCGTCACAATCTGAACGAGCAAGGTTGGCGAGTGTTGGTTCGGTCTGTTGCTAAAAATATACCTTACTTCCGTTCCAATGCATGCCATTTACGGACTATTAGTACAATATGCTCATGCCACATGGAACAGCTGGACTGAGGAACTTGGCCATTTTAGGTTTTACTGTCCGGCTAGTAATTAAAAGGTGAGCATTGAGGTTATTATTTGATAGGACTGTTGGTGTAGTTTAGGTTCGGTGGTGTGCATACCAGTCTACCTAAGTGCTGCCCATGGCTAATCCTCTGGCAATCTCCGGCCTCTAACCTACCTCACATCCAGGCATGTCATCAAGTCCCAGCCCAAAAAGCCTTACCGCGCCAGCCTCGCCCTCACATATGGGACAGCAGACCACCCGGCACCCCGCCCAGCATTGCGCGCGCATCGTGGATCACACACTCGTCATCGCTGGTCCTACGCAGCATCGCAATCCGCCAACCGGAACCGCCACATCGAAAGCGACACCAGCCCCATCCCCTCCGGTCCCCGCCATCCTCGGCCAACATGGTCAGCCCCGTCGGCACCTTCTTCATCGTCCTCGCCGTCCTCCTTGTCCTTGGCGCCATTGGCTGGGTTGCCTTCACTCAGCTGCGGGCTCGCCGCCTGGGTGTACGTCGACGAAATCACCTCCCGCTTCTCTCTGAACCCGACACTATACTGACAGCCAGCGTTCCCAGCTTCCATCCCCGCCTGTCATCCCCTTCCTGGGCTCACCGGGTCGGTCGTCCTACGGGGCTCCCCAACCTGCGCCTGGTGGTATTCGCGGCTGGCTGAATAACCGTTTGTCCATAATCCGCTCGGGCAAGAATACGCGGTCCGCAGCTGGCGCCTACGAGCAGCCCGGCGCATCAGGCCGCCGCGGCTTCGGACAGCTTGACCCTGACGAGGCTTGGGACGCTAGCGTCGGATACGAGCCCTATGGCGCACACTATCCCGAGGACCAAGAGCTGGAAGATCATGGCCACAATGGCCACTATTCAGGGTCTGGCTACCAGATGAACCTTGCTGGTGACGGCAATGACAGTCGCGGACGCAGTCCCATGGCTCGTGGTGCTAGCCTTGACGTTCCGGCCACTAGAGGACCGACCTCAGCACACAACCCATTCGATGACGAGGCCGCCGAGCCGAGCAATATGAGCCTGCGAGGCGTTAGCCCGAGACCCATTGATACGCAGAATGCCTCCCGATCGGGTCCCGCTCCCGGAACTCAAGGCAGCCCTACCTCGCTTTCAGGTCGAAGGTCGGTCTTTAAGGAAAATGTCTGATACACAAAGTATCGCAAGCCCCGTGTACGAATTCGGTCTCAATACTATCGCTTTAGAGGGTGTTCTCTATTTGCTAGCCACATGAAGAAGAAAAACGAAGAAATTACATGACAGCTACAAACGGTTGAAGATTAAGCTGCTGTTTTTCCTCACTGAGCATGGCCTCCCACAACGATGTCGCACAGCCCGGATATCAGGCCAGTTATTATTTAGAATGCCATAGCAAACAGGACGGCGCTGTAAGTACCGGATGTTTGGCTCGTCGGGCGCCACTTGGACCTTGGACGACTTGCTCCTCTTCGCCTAGAAACTACTGCCAAACTGAACTCAGGAGCTCCGTGACATACCGATGTAGCGCTTACCTCTATAAAAATTATATTGACTTTAGTATGATATAACGACCTGGTGCCCATACTCACGTCATGTTTCTAGTTATACGCAGGGCCGAGTGGTAGCAATGGGAGAATAATGCTCCCCTTAGATCAACCCATATCGAGGGAACTACAGGGCACACCACACCTAGGCCGTGACGCAATCTGATAGTATATAATCATGTTAACATCTGTTCCTTCGTCTCTAGGCTGACAAGCTCGATCATAGTGCAACTACACGCAAACAAGAGAACGTCCCGAGAAGGCCCCCCCCCCCCCCCCCCGCACCCCCGGGGGGGCAGGTTCCCGGATTGGCCGTGCCTTGGAAACAACCAATCCAAATGTGCAGATTGCGAAGAAATTGAAGACCTAAGCAACGAGTAAAGGGGCCGTGCTGTACGCTTGAACGCTCATTTGGAAGCCTCCCTGGATGATGGAAGAGATAGGGACCCAGCCAGAATGAAACGAAAGATTCTCTATTTGTATTGTTTCCTTTTTGCTCTCCATAGAGATTCTGTATATGCAACGGTGACTAACTACTTTGTCATCAGCTTCACGGCGGCTGCATTATCCAAATTATCTATTTCTTGATTCAAGACGACTCATTCCAACCAACGAGACCGATGGACCAGTGTCAAGCTATACGAAAGGCCCCAAAGCCTGCAGCCTCGTAGGAGAGTTGCAGCTTAAGCGTTCCGTTTCCTCGATCAGTGAACGGCGTCTACCTTCCCCCCACTACCAACACATCCTCATTACATCAGCGACGGTAAATTTGGCGACCTACGCGCCCAAGCATCATTACTGGACGGTCGAGTTCGCAGCAGCAAGGTCACGGATGATAACATCCGCCGCCTTCTCGCCGACCATGTACGTCGACACAGCCGTGAAAGTACCAGGGATACGAGGGTACACGGAGGCGTCGACAACACGCAAGCCTTTAACGCCACGGACCCGGAACTTGGCATCTAGCACGGCCATTGGGTCGCTGTCTGCGCCGATGGGACACGTCGAGGAGGCGTGGTGGCCCCAAGTGCCGTCGCGCACGTACTGCTTGACCTCCTCCTCGGTGGCGACGGCCTTGCCCGGCAGCATCTCGGTGGTGGGCACGAGCTGACGAGACAGGGCGGAGCGAGCCAGGCCGATGGCCTCGGACAAGGCCTGCAGGTCGGCGTCGCCGCCCTCTTGGAAGTAGTTGAAAAGGATGTCCGGGGCGTCGAGCGGGTCGGCGCTGCGTAGGGTCACGCTGCCGGCCTGGTTGCGCGGGTGGGCCTTGAGGATCGCCCAGCTAAACCAGTTGTGCTCTTTTGTAGCGTTGACGCTGTAGCCGGGGAAGTAGCCGCGGAAGTTGACGGGCCCGCCGAAGACGAAGAGGTCGAAGTCGTCGTCGACGGTAACGCTAGACTTGTAGAGCATGGTGGCGGCGAGGCCTGCGGACGAGTACGTGCCGTGGTCGCCGAGGACGGGCTTGTTCCAGCGGTCGACGCACGGGTCCGGCTTGCCGTCGAAGCCCCAGGTGCACCCGTCGAAGGCGGACCAGTTGCCCTTGATCTGGGCGTTGACGGAGATCTCATAGTGGTCCTGGAGGTTGGTCCCGACGCCTGGGAGATCGGAGATCACTTTGATGCCGAATTGCTGGAGCTCAGCGGCAGGGCCGACACCGGAGAGCTTCAGGAGCTGAGGCGAGTTGTACACGCCGCCGGCAATGATGACCTCGCGGGAGGCGGTCACGGAACCAGGCACACCAGCTTTGGCGCTGCGACTCATGGGGCTGGCGCGGTACAGGTGAGCACCGTCGAGAAACTCGACACCGGTGGCAGTAGGGGGAGTAGTGGTCTCGTCGAAGGTGACCTTGGTGACGTGGCAGTTCAACCTGACATCGAGCGGATACCTCTTGGAGCCATCGGCGTTCAGGGCATCCCGAACGGCAACGACAAACTCGCGAGAGCCAGTGCGGTGGGCATCATTGGTGCTGAGTGGAATCTGGTAGTAACCATTGCTCTTGTCTCGGCTCACAGTGTTGGCGTTCGCGTCGCCGGCAAGCAGGGACGCAATGTCGAAGATGCCACCGGTCAAGTTTCCGAGGGCAAAGGCTCCACCAGTAAGCATAGAGAGCAGTTGAGGGTCCTTCAAAACGATGCTCAGCGGGGGGGTCTCGGTCTGGAGCCAACCATTGTATCCATGACCTGACTGGCCGGGGAGTAGATAGTGGTTTCTCTCCAACTTCTTGAAGTAGGTGCGCATGTTGTCAGCCGACCAAGAAGAGTCCCCAGTCAAGGAGGCGATGTACTCGAAATCAGACTGGTGAGGATACACGGCAATCAGGGCGTTGTGGGCAGTGCAGCCACCCAGGGTACCAGTTCGGGGATACAGCGTTCCCTTCATAGTCGAGCCCGCTGGAGGGTGAAGACCAGTGTAGACTTGTCCATCAGGCGTGTCGTAGCTGGTCTTCCAGTCACGGGCCTGAACCTCGTCGTCGGCGTAGTGGCGGACGAAGAAGTTCCAGGAGAGCTTCTCGTCTTCAGAGGACTTGGCGTTGTAGGCCGGGATAGTGTAGTTGACATCGGCGCCCTGGTCGTCTCCGGCTTCGATCAGCAGGGTCTTGTGTCCCGCCATGGCAAGCCGTGCCGCAACGGGGCCACCGCCAGCGCCGGAACCCACGACGACGTACTCATAGCCCGTGAGCTCGACTGCGTGTGCAAGTGAAACGAATGTGGCGGCCAATAGGCCGGAGAACTGCGAGAGGCGCATGGCGGAAAGGAATGTAAGGAGCGGGATAAGCCAATGCTGCCAGTGCTGATGATGGGATAGGCACCTCGGAGGGAGATATGGCAAGTTGCAGCTATTTCAACTTTCCTGATGGAGGAAGCTCCTCATCAGGAGGTCGCCCGAACACCCAAGCCGGAGCCCGAGGTCCTGATGAGACAGGGACGGGGTTGCGGGATTGTTCGCCATCAACCCCATTCACATCCATGTCAGAGCTATGTAACTGTATGCCACTGTGGATAGATTCAATCTTACAATGATCAACCAAGCGAAGCGGTGAGTCTTGGGATCTAAGGTACACACGCCGCTTGGAGTTACGGCCTGTAAGTCGAGGAGAGGTACATGAGGCGAAGACGAAGATCTCTCCAGGCTAACGTCCACAGGTTATCTCAGTCTCTTGGGCCGTATTTACATCCATGTAACCATATGCCACTGTGGATAGATTCAATATTACAACGACGAACCAGACCAGGCGGTGAGATCAATTAGGGATACATTTTTCAGCAAAATGTAGTGGGAGAGTGGATCGCTAATTGTTCTCAATGCCTCCCCAGGACATATTCCACTGCCCCAGGACCTCTGCATGACTGTGAGATCATGGCTACCTAGTTGACCTTGATGTGCCTCGCGTAGGTATTCGTTTCTGCATAGCATCCGGCCCCAGAACCAGCCGGTTCACCCACAGCTCTGCCTCGATATGTATCAGGGCCGAGCCGGGGGGTTGGAGCATGTGAACAGTGGACGAGGATTGATTCAGTGTCTCGACCAGGTTCGAATGTCGTGCCTTGAAGAGCATAGCACAATAATAATAACAGTGACCAAATTCTGATCTCCGGCACCAAAACCTCGCTTGCATTGATACGAGAAAGCAGGAGATTGTCAATGGCTTGTCACTAGAGTAGGCGGGAGCATGTGGGAGCTTCACGGCGACGAATGTGGTATAGGTTGTCAGAGAGTAGGTAAACCCATATTATGGGGTATACTGAAGATCGGTATGGCTTGGAGTCTCTTCCGCTGTTTTGACAGCTCTTGACCAGGCAAGTGTCTATGAGCCACGCCGTTGATCAGTCCATTGCTGATTTGCCCTCGTGGGCACTAACTCACGAAGTCATCATATGCAGCCAATTGCACCAGAATATACTACCTTTCGTCCCCAGTCATCCCCATAATACGCTTCTACTATCTGCCAGCGCGTATAGTATTGCATGGCACTCCCCAGAGGTCATTTACTCGAAGCTCGTCTTAGACCCCTTTGACCGAAGATACTGATCCGGAGGCTGAGGTAACTTCCAATTTCATCGAAGACGGTATCTACTCCACCAACTTCCGACACTAACAGCTTTAGCCCAGGTCCGGAACGCAACGCAATGGGAGCCCGGTTGTACTGTCAATGCTCTGCTCGCCACTCTTTACATCTCGGGACCACCCAGTTTCCTGCTCGCACATGGCACTAGCCAAGGCCTGAGCCTTTGAACTCTTCTCCGCCAGCCCGGCCTCGGCCTAACTCGCTGGACGCCGGATTCTATGGCGAGGTTTCCGAGGAGCAACAGCTGTATACGGTATGCAGAGATACTGCTGGAGGTCGTTCGGTCCTGAAAATGCACGCATGTCTTCCGGTGCCAAGTCTACCGTCTTATGTATGTACGTAGCAGCGAGCGAACGCGTTTCACCAAGAACTCCATAGATGTTGGCCTACAGTGGCTGAAGGTTTACAAGTATGGTTAGATTCGACTCCCTAACAGCGCTATCCGGTTCTTCGCTTCCAAGTTGGTTGGCTACATATAGGTACCTGTCTCTAGCGTGAGGGGTGGCCAGGAACCTCCGCGACTCCGCGAGGCGGACTGACAAGAATAGTGGCACCGCGAACTACTCACCCACTATACCCCACTATAACGACCACAACCATATAAGATGAACAAGTTGTAAAAGCGTATGGCGAGACAGTATAGACATTGCGTTACATAAGTCAATACTAGGTTCAAGTGGAAAAGCCTGGATTGTTGATCTTGTATAATTAGGTAATTAAAGATGTTGATGCGGTGGTGTAACTAGGCGAGAATGTATAGATTGCGGTGCCACTCTTTGTTGGGCGCCTCGCCTCCGCTCCCCTGGGCTAGCTTTATGTCCGAGGAGGAGCATTTAGGTTTCCATGCCATTTACATGGGGGTCTAGCTCGGGCCACTCATTGGCGGGTTTCACCATCGTACATGCTGTGTGTAATGTCGTACTGTAGATGGAGATCTCGCTAACCAAGATGCTGGGTTTTCTGGTAGCGCCTACTGCTACCTACCCCTTGGCAACCCCACTCTAATCATGTTTTCTCCTCCTTTGTCCTCCCTCGGGCCTCAACAAGTCGTCAGTGACGGAAATGAGCCGCTGCTCGCATGGCTCCAGTTTCGCGAGGGCCATGACAACAAGTGGCAACCCTGTGACGAAGCCCCTTGAGAACGAGGAGCCGATAGACCTCAGTCGCGTCAGAAGTCGGCTCTTTTGCTGTCAGAGAAGGAAACCCTTTCTGAAGCACACGCCCCGGAGGGCCGAAGAAATGAACAGATTCAGCAAATCTCAGCACGAGTCCTGAGCCATGCAGCATCTGCACCAAGGAAACGAGCCGGTCGTCCCGTCAAAGAAAAGGCGCCGCTTCTGTACCTGCTTCGCAACTCGGAAGGCCTTTGACCTTCGACGAACCGTGAAAACTGCCGAAATCTGTCTAAGTGCCGAGCAGGCCACCCTTGCGTCCCAAGGAAGCGACAGATCAGGGCCGAGGCCAGGAACAGGCTTTGTGATGTGCCCCGACACGGACTCGAACACATCTGGATTCTGTCAGACCCACCGATGATCGTTCTTCGCCATGTGGCACCTAGGTACCAAGCGAGCCAAGCTGAGCCAAAGTGCAATAGCTCGGCAACGGGGGGCGTTGCAAAGATGGCCGTGCGTACTAACTGCCAGTGTGTCGCTCCACGGCATGTTGTAAAAGATGTGGACAAGCTAGCCCGCAGGGACATGTTCTCTTATTCATATGAACCCGAGACAACCACTCAATTTTGACATTCTCCCTGACGACACTGATGGGACTTTGCAACTCCAACGCGCCGGCTTAATCGTGGGTTCCGGCCACAGTCATCCACCGCCCATGCGCTAACACAGATCACGACTTCGACGATCCCTGAGAATACGATTCGCAGCTCACTCAAGATGGCGGAGGCGATTGCAGTTCCCAATCGCGGGCGCGAGTTGCTCGTTATCGACCTCGTTTTGCTTTTCATTACAGCCACTATCGTAATCACAAGATGCTTTGTGCGGGTATTCATGGTCAAGAGATTTGGGGCAGATGACTGGACTATGCTGTTTGCAACCGTAATGCTCCCTCCAGGTCTTCGGGACTCTGACAAGCCATTGGCCGACCTGTTTCTGACCAAGACCAGGTTTTCTTTATTCTTTACAGCTCGTCTTCAGTAAGCGGCGTCCACTATGGTACTGGACGCCATCGAGCCGATTTGGCTCCCGCAGACTACGCACAAGCGAAGGAGGTGAGTAACTGTCGGATAGTCATCATTCAGACAGAAATCTGACGCTCGACAGTTCTGGTGGTTCTGCTACTTGACATACAGTTGGAGTATGCTCATGTCCAAGTTGTCCATCGGCCTCTTCTTGCTGCGTGTGGCGGTGCAGAGGATCCATATCTGGATCATCTACTCGAACATGGTTACCACCATCATCACCTGCCTGGCGTTCTTCTTCGTGACGATTTTCCAATGTCATCCCGTATCCTACTGGTGGGATGACTACACGCAGTCAGGAACATGCATCGACAGCAAAGTCGTAATCGCCCTGGCTTACCTTTATTCGGTCTGCGCTATCATTACGGATTTCACCTTCGCCTTGCTTCCGGCTTGGATCATCTGGGGGCTCCAGATGAAGACACGAACGAAGCTCGCTCTGATCCCGTTGATGGCAATGGGCTGCGTGTAAGCCAACACCTTCCTTGCGCGCTTCTAGCACCCGCTACTTTGAGGTGGCCGGCCGTGTTGTTCTTAGTTGACCTCCGTTATAGAGCAAGTGCTGCAGTCATCGTCCGCTGTTTTTTCTTGCCTCGCATCCAGGATCCAGATTTCCTTTGGGCAACCACCGATGTCGCAATCTGGTCGTCTGTCGAAGAAGCGCTGGCTATCTCGGCTGGCAGTCTTGCTACTCTCCGCCCCTTAGTCAAGATTATAGGCTACAAGTTAGGCATGACGACAAGGCCATCAGATCCCGACTATCCCACCTACAAGCGATATGGTACTTCCGGCAAGTTCCCCGGTGGTCGACGCGGCAGCCAGAGTGCGGTAGACGCACTCAAAATGGACACCTTCAACCACTTCACGGCGATAAAGACACAAGACGACAAATATGATAATGCATATGAAGTCAAGATCCATGCTGGGTCCAATGGGCAGACTCGTGATGCTCCTGCTAAGGGAGGTATCTCTATGGGGAGGACATATGAAGTTAGCAGCGAGTATGTTGGGACTACCGACAATGAGAATAAGTCGCCTCCGTTGACAAGGGGGGGGGCACCGTCGAACCGACACAGAAGCAACGACGCCGAAAGCATTGAAATATTGCAGCCGTCGAGCTCGAGGGAGGGGACTTTGGGTGGGAGACCAACAGTGCCTCGAAGCTTCTTAGTCACAGATTCTGAATAAACCGATATATACCTTAGCGATAGAATTGCGTAAGACAATAGGGACGGTCAAACTAGCATCGTCTGTCCACCAAAGAAAAAATGGAGCTCTGTATGAGTATCCTATTGACATTCAACGCGCCTTTGCAACCTAATAGTTATTAATTTGGCTTCGATTCTCAATGTCTCCACTTTAGAGGCACTTCCCATTCCAGCGTCGGCGCGAAGCACAATGTCCCTCATCAATGATGACCATTATCGTCTGTCACTTACCATGTTCCCGCTGCTTTCGGCACCGCATGACTGACACGATTGCAAGTTCAGCGAGCTCCGGATGTAGGACACCTGTTCATGGACATCTCTTATCTAATTTCGCGTGTCATCGGACAGGTCGATCACGTTATCCTAGCATCGAGCCTCCTGCCATTACCGTATCCGATGTTCATGGCTTTATCAGCACTTGTCAGGGGCTCGATAGCCCTTAGGACTGCGGAATGGGGCGGAGCGGGGGAGACACCATGCTGGCCAAAGAGAGCAAAGGCGAGGGCTTCCGGGAAGGGGAACAGCGAGGATCCTCGAGGCTGAATTCTGGGAGGCGGCTGCGGCCTTGACGGCATTGAGTTCTTGTACGATGCTACATGTCTTTGACGGGATCTTAGCCAAATGGTTGTCATCCGGAGGACCAATCTGCGTGCCTCCCTGGAGTTGTTCATGTATCTAACGGCAGGTCAACGTGTCTGCGGTTTCGGCATCCTTTTCCAAGTCCGACACAAGCGCGAAATTTGCAAGCAGATACAAAGAAAAAATGGCCAATATCTAACGTGTAATGTGCCATTCTGAAAGATGCGAGATCCGTGCCTGATGTACAGTCGTCTTGGTGAGATCACAAAATGAGACGACGGCCTCTTTTTGCTCCTACTATTGCCCCCCGAACATATCCCGGCACCTGGTATGGCTCCCTTCCCCTACCGTCAGTCAGCTCACGTGAACGGTCACGGCATCTGTCTCGAGGTACACAGCGCCGATTCCCCGACTCCTTCGTGCCAAGCTAGGGGCCTCGGTCGGATACGACAGGAACTCTACCTTGCGGTTCAGCCAGACTATGTTACGTGCATAATACATGGAAAGATTAACGAGAAAAAAAGTAATAGACTTGAGAATCGTCGGCACTCATAACCTATCTAGTGATAGTTGTTGATCATCTACTCATAGTTAATCATTTCAGTATCTTCCTCACGATTGGGTCACGAATTGACCGAGAATTCCCCCCTTGGCGTTTGAATTTTGGAAACTAAACCACTACGCCAGTTTGAGCAGACTGGCTGTGCCCAATCCTTAAACGTGGCGGCTCTCGCGTCCACTTTGATAATCGTAACCTCGTTTGAAAAATCATCACACACTCGAAAGCCTTCACCCAAGTTGAAGCGACGTGGCAGCCAGGTCCTTCCTAACCGTCTCATCGCGCGGCAAGTAAACCGCAGCAACCTTCAACAAACGATGCGCTTGAGATCGGTCTCCTAGCGCTTTGCACGCACTCGCCGTACGGTAGTAGATCTTGCCGATTTGCGTGGCGAAGGGGAAATCAAGGATAGCCTCATCTTCCGGCTCGATTGGGCGATCGTCGTGTGCGTGGGAGATGAGCTGTATCGTACGCATACCCCAGAACTTGAGCTCTTCCCATTCGCCGAGTTTCAAATACGCCAGACACGTGTTAGCCACGAGCTGCACCCGCAAGTTGAGCCGTTCCATTTGTCCGTTTCTGCCCGGAAACGGTTCGGAGAGTTCTCTGGCGTAGTATGCCTCGGCGCTGCTCGTGATCAATAGGTTAGGTTCTACAGCTTGTTGCAATCATGTCTACTCCCCAACGATCTTTGAGGAACCGAGGTTACGAGATAAGGCTTGAAAACTTACTGTACGTGGCGCTGGCGTCCTCTGTGTGCATTCAAAACAAGTCAGTTTTGTCTCCCAAAGCGTTGTTACTATGCTTGCAGCGTACTGCCTTGTCCCTGTGCTCGATCGCGCTTCAAGGAACACTAGCTATACAACGGGGAACTGGGTCTTGGTAACGTACCGGATCACAATATGGATTGCCTCCCATGCTCGCGAATAAACGCGAAGAGCGCCTCTCGCATCATCTTTCTGCAGCAATATGTTGCCTTCATTCTTGAGACGTATCCCCTCGACAAGCGACTGTTCCGGCGACAGCGGTGCGACGGCCTGCAGTGCTCGCATCTCCGACTCTATTTTCGGTTGTGGTTTCGGGTTACCCGTGAGCGTGAAGTTGCGCAGACCTTTGACCATGCCCCATGGCAACAAGAGACGGCGTTGGATGTCACGGCGTATGTGTGGCTCATCCCATTCTGCGGCGTGAGGGTCCCGCATGTGCAGCGTGAGCGATAACCATTGATTAAGTCCGGGATGCGACAGATCCCAGTAGAACCACGCTCGCGTGAAAGCGGGAAGGTCATCGGCGAGGATCACGAAATGTTGCATGCCGTCCGGAGGGGGGCCGGCGGACGGTGTTTCAATCACAACACTTAAACTGTGCCCATTGAAACGAGAGGCTCGAGAACCGCTCATCCTATGTGGTTGAAAACATATTAGTCTTCTTGCTAGATCACTACGCCGTAAAATGTCTCTGTGATTGTCAGGTCTATCCCAGCAAACAAAGACGACTCACTATGACACAAGAGTTAGCGTGCCCTATTCTAATGCATGCCCGGAAAGCAAAATAATGGATGGGAAGTTTCTGGACGAACCAAGATGGGCACCGAGCCTACTATGTTGACTTGGTGCTCGGCTTCGGACCATGGTGTTTCAACCCGGACAAATATGTTGAGAGTGCGGAAGACATCTCGTGCTTCATGGTATATAAGCCGATTGAGTCGGAAGAGCACGACAGCATCGCGATAGGAGTAGTCTGTGTAGTCGTCCGCCTGAAACGTGCGATTGTTGTTGGGATGTAGAATGATGTGATAGATCTGATCCCGAATCTCAGGGGGGAGGTTTAGCAACCCAGCCATCGGTCGTTGACGTTCCATCGTTGAATTGATGAGTTCTCCGCAGAGCGGGACGGTCCAACAGGGCACTCAATCTGCTCTCCTTGCTTTGCTCCGATGTCTGAGATGATGCTACCAGGCGTTTGTTTTGGGCCGTATCCGTTACAGCTATGGCAAAGGCTCACATGGGGCGGATGAAGCGGAATGGGGCACGTGTGGCAGTAGTAGATTCGACAACAGCGGACGAATGTCCGAGGTCCGGCCGATTGTTGGGCGTCCCCCACTACCAGTGACGGGGCCGCTGCTCCCAGGTACAGCGGGTTTCAGGGGTTCCAAAATCAAAGGTGGCTAAATTCAGACACAATGCAGATCAAGTTCATGAGCCTCTAGACAAGAAGCGGATGAAGACGAGCAGTCGAATTGACTTCTTCCCCAATATATCTTTGACGATTCATTAATCTACGAAATGACACTTGGTATATAGCACACTACGTATTTCATCCAGTCCGTCATAACGATGCATCCGACACGACGGCCTTCTCGCGGGAGTCGGCAACCCATTGCTCCTTTTCCTTCCGCAATGACCTCCGAATCCACAATATCGTCATAGGCGTCCAGACCAGCAAGAACACGAAAGGCTCTCCCCATCCTGGATTCATTCGTTAGCCCAAATCCAAGGAGCGAGACCGCGCGACTTACCAACACCATAAGCAACCTCCTGTGATGGAATAACCCAGACAGCAGCAAGCGAGCCAGCACCATCAACAAGCAGCCCGACCCCCCAAAACCAATTAAGTTCTGCAATTAGACGACGGAAGCGCTTGCTTGCCTTGTACCTCTCTAGTAACCTGGCACGGTAAGGACGGGCGCCCCCACCATCCACACCCACGACATCCTCAGTAGCAGTGAGGACGTAGGGCGGCTGAGGGGCGCCTTTTGGTACCGAGCTAACTTTACATGCCGTCCGCATACCAAAAGCAGACATGACGCCCGTGACTATGCACAACACACCCAGACCGATAAAGAAAATTGGCAAGGGAATGGCAAGGGGGCGGACCAATGGCTCATGCGGAATAGATGCCCCGATGAGGATACCCGTCAAAATGGTGTACGAGATACATAAGGTATTGTGAGTGAAATCGAACCGCCAACGCGTGCCATCCAGCGGGCGGTATTTGTCATTCTTATGGACCAGCCGCCACGATCGATGGGCAAACTCAAGACCAGACACGATGCCGAAAAATGATGTTATAATAGCGAATACTGTAGACAGAACTCGAGAGTCAGCACACCTGTCGATGAGGATCATATGGTGGACGCGGTGCCGCAAAAACTCGGAAAGATACTCACGTATGCCGTGTCTAAGGTCGGTGAGAAACCACAGAGGGTAAAATAGAACGATTGGGAGCAAACTACCCTCGAATATCAACAGCCCAGATACCACAAAGAGCTTCTTTTTATGGTGAAGGATGTTATAGTCCAAGCTGGGCAGATCTGGTGTATTGCCGAATGGGTCTTTGCCTGTAGACGCCCGCATGCCGAAGGTTACAGCTCTGCCGTACTCAGGAGCGCCCGGAGACTCCATTGTGTGTTCTGAATCACTGGATTCGGCCATCGTGGCCTGCGCTCGATTTCGGGAGGCGTCAGCCTGAACGCGGTGGATCTCCACTGCTCAAAGGCGACAGTGGGATATCTCTTCGACAGGCTGGGAGGCTTGGACAATTGGACGATATAACGGGCGTAATGGGTGACGCTAAGACAGGTTTTCCCGCAGAGGCTCCTGTTGTAGATGTTGAGAAGACAACAAGAGAGATAATGGAAGACGTCGACAGTAGATGGCACTAGTCGGGGAAAATGGGGGTATCAATGGGCCGGGGCAGATGGTGGGGACAAAATTGTAAAAGGTGAAAACAGGGTCTTGGACCAAATATCGGGCGTCGATATTATGCCGCAGATACTGGAATTATGATGGAAAGCGACAAATGTACATAGAGTAAGGAAGTGGTGCCGCTCGTCCACGGCTGTACGCGTAGGTTCGACTGTCAGACTGCGGAGCGACACGGATAAAGAACAATGACGTTGACGCCAATCTTCAGCTTGCATCGCATCTACCTGGGCCAGATGCTCGATACACGGGCACAGGCCAAGCAGCCAGTCGTCATAACGTGGGAACCAAGCTCGGCCAAGGCTTACGGACCTTTCACTGCGGATGTGGCAGGGCAACGCATTGATAACTGTACCGGATCGTGGTTGGCTTTCCCTTCGGTCAGACAGGTCTTGTCCAATCTTGGCGGCTGAGGATTTCGGGGGGTCATGACGTATGCTGGCGCATCTCCCGCTGGGCCATGCCTGAAACAGGCAAGTCTTCCAGCGGCACCGTGCAAGGGTCCGTCTCCATCCGAAACGCTACCAACCTCGCCAAGCATTTCTACTCTACATACTTTCTCCCGAGACAAGCCACAATCGACCAGACAAAGAAGCTGCTCTGGAAGAGTCGCCCAATCAAGTTCATTTACATACAAGTCACTTTGAAGAGTTCCCTTCCAGGTGACGCGAAGAGCTGTCTATTGAGAAGACGGCGATACTTGTTGGGTTGTGGGACTGCGGCAACCTCAACTTCGCGAGCGCCTCGCATGTCGCCAAGTTTCACGCATGCCCCGTTTCCCTCGTGTCAAGCGCTCAATCGTAGAATACCTAAGCTGTCGAGGTTGCGAGGTTGCTACTCTGGGAACCTTCTCCAGACGGAGACAAATGAGTCTTGACCTCGTAAGCCATTGGGTATCTGTATTATTCATTCCTGACGGTATAGCGGGGGAACGAGGTGAACGAAACACCAAACCCACTTTCACGCGCATATTCGCCCTGCCTCTGCGTTATTGGCCCCATCCGCCTGACGTGAAAGTGACGAACCATTCCCCCTACGAGTCTCCATCTCCTGGCTGCGATGATGGGGGAGGTGGTACACGCCGCGGTCGTTCGAAGATCGCTTGCGGATCATGCCCGTTGAACACTTTCCCTAATCGCGTGCAGCATTCCTTGTAGAAATGTTCCGACTTGTCCGGCGGCTTCACAGGATTCGGTGCTTTATCCCACCCGTGCTGCACGTCGGGGATCATCGTGTAGAAAATGCGTTTCGACACTGGGGCCTTCTGTAACCTCCACGCGAGTAACTCGCCCTCTCTCAGCAGCATGTCAAGTTCGCAAGTAAAGAAAAACACATTGTCAGGAATGCCTTTTTGGAGGAGTTCGTCGGAAGCTTTATTCGGTGACAGACATCTGACCATTTGATGTTAGCCAAGCCAATGTCAAATTAACCAAGGAACGATATCCGCAGAGCTACATGTATGCCATTGTTTGCATGCGGAGCCCCTATAAGCTGTCGTTCGGGAAAAGGGTCTGCAGGATCATGAATACGTACGGGTCTGCCAAATCCAGTTCAGGCGGGAAAAGGTACGAGGCGTCGAACAGGCTAGTTAACGCAGGAGGCATAGTGGCCTCTGGTTTCACAGAATTCGCACGTCTCTCGTCCCTGCTGAGAGTAAAATCTGTTATGGGATACCACGTTGCCACGGCCACGACGCGATGCTCCGGTACGTTCACTATCCCACTGTGCCTGATGGGACAGACCAACACCAGTTAGCTGCTATTTTCTGACTTCCTAGGATGCTTCCGATCGTGGTTGGAATCAGCGTAAAAGTGGAGGGGTCATATACTGGTGAGATGTTAACCATGCTAAATCCACATCATAGAAGCTCAAGGAGACCCTGATGTCATACGTACCAAATGTAGTCTCCTGTTGTGATTAAGCAGGTCAGTCTGTCCTTTGGATCGTTATGTTCTTCAAATGTTGCGGCTGTCACCGAATCACACGCATGAAATAATAGAGTTACTCACTATTACACAGATAAGTTCAGGTTCTTCGGAGAAGTGATTGACAGACCAAGTAAGGGGACGTGCACATACCATAGGTGCCGTCAGTGCGATATTCCCACCCGCAGAGAAACCAGAGGTTGCAATACGGTTGCGGTCGATTCGCAGCTCGGCGGCATGGTGTATTATATCTGATTACTAGCATGTTAGTCTGCTTCGGAAACGTTGTCACATAAATTTCCTGCCGTTAAAGGGGCATTTGATCGAAATAAAAGCCATTTACTACGATCCATGTCAGTATAGATATGTGATAACGTGTCGGCTCGTATATAGAGGAACGGGGGATCTAATACGCACCATAGTAAGGCGTCTGTTCCATCGTCGACCGCAGTGGGAAAGGGATACTCTGGTGCTAGGCGATACTCAACCGAAGCCATCACTGCATGACTTTTCTCGAGCACGAAGCGGGCCCATCTCGAATCATCTGTGGCGTGGCCTATCGTGAAGCCACCCCCGTGGTAATTGACAATAATTGGCCAGTCTCTGCTTTCAATGTTTCTGGTATATGACCCTGGAAGATAGAAGTGTATGTCAATATTCCCGGGCTGGTTCGACAATGTCGAGGGTATTCTCCTTGTGAAATCCGGATTTGGGGGCCTGGGTGGTGCGAGAAAATGCAGATTCATGCCCTATGCATATATGGTCAATTGTCAGTCACGGAGATATCGAGTGTATAGCTCAAGAAGAGTAATTTGCATCTCGAATGTTGAGGAGTCTTCTTGGAGACAGAACAGAGTGCATCCACCATCATTTTATCAAAGATTGTGCCACGATTCTTACCAAGCATTGCAAATGCCTCCTATATCAAAACTCGGTGTCAGATCACTCTGTGGTATCCGTTACATATTACTTCTGGAAGTAGGTGGCCGTTGCCATACTTACCACCACTGCAACCGTTCGAGTCAGTAACTACTCTTTCTAGCATGTCTGCCAGTGTCTTGATAGTTGTAAAACACTATTTATTAAGCACTTGCTTCAAAGAACCAAGGAACCGATACCTGTCATTTTCTAGAATTGGTAGAGAATGAGTGGAAGAAGTGCTTACAGATGCGGACACGCGCAGTTCGGTGCGTGAGCGCGAATCGTTGGTCTTATGTTTTGCTTTCACAGACTTCTCGGATGGAGACAGTGTGTTATGGGAATCTTTCGCTGGGGACACATTGTCGGTGCCATTCTCGGTTGACATGCTGCACGACTATTGTGTCTACTGGTTGATCTGCTACGTGAAAGATAGATCACAAAGTTGTTGCTGAAGATGGATGTGTTATCAATGCTCATTCAGTCTACAATACCTACTCTCACGATGGATTGGTGCTAGGTCTAATGCGGTAAGGCTCCTTCCACAAAGCAGCTCAAAGACTCAAGGCGTCTTGACAAACGGCAACAGGCAAGACAACGATTATTTCATTGGGCATAATGAGCCCTGAATGAGTAGATAAAAGACTCCAGCTGAATCTCACGTCCACGATTGAGTCGTCACGATCGATCTCGCATATCAGATTCCGATGCTCATTGGTGCGATGCGCGATAGGCTGTCAGCGCTCTTAAGCCACAGTGGTGTTTGTGTGTCAGCTAGTCAAGCTAACAACTTCAATAGTCCTTGTCCTGCTCATGGTACCTTTCTAGATTTAGAAAGATGACGTCGTTAGCTCCCTTTCCTTGTATTTAATATGTGAGTTACGCAGCAACGGAAGTCAATAACGACTCAGTTTCATTAGGTTATCTAACAGCATATCAACAGTACATTTGGCACATCAATGATACGAATACAATTTCAGCAACAGGCCTCAAACAGCTTGTCAGGCCATTGAATGCTTCATATACGCCATGGCAGTGACATTGAAACCCCTGGAGCTAGCTCTTTCATGCCAATGTCTGGAAGACTAGAGACGCTGTGGGCATTTGTCGCACTGTCTGCTGCAAACATTGGAGCGATAGACAAATGGTGTGATACAGCATCCATGTGGCAATCCATGATGGCCTTAGTAACGCGGTACCTAACAAATCAAACAAGAAAAGTCCAAGTAGACATCATGACTAGCAACCATATAAGTTTTTAATTTTTCTGAAAGCTCTTCATATGAGGAGGTAAAGAAGCAGAGAGGCCTGCTGCCATGCGTTGAAAGCAGGAGGAGATGCCACATCTCATTTCCTACTGCATACCTAGCTGAACGCCTCGAATTGTGATCGAGATTCAGTTTCATCTTATTCTGCACCCTGAACAGGTAGCCCTAGTACTAAACTTGGCCTGAGGAGTTGAATAGGTTTATCGATAGGCGATGTGTATCAATCTCGTTTGTATTTGTTGATGATGTCATTGATCGTATTCTTGCGGCTTTCGGAAAATTCTCCAGCGAGTACATACCTAGGTAGTTGCTAGCTGTGTGCCAACCGTAAAGTCGAGCAACTGGCTTGAACGGCTTGAACGGCAATCCCACGACAAATTCATAGTCTGGCCGATGGTCCGGTTCGCGCGATGAGTCAGGAATGCGAGAATCTGACGCGTGGGAATTACCGCTTGACGTGTTTCGGTCACATGAGCACTCGGGAATTACACGATTGTATACACGTACGTGAAGGCTAAGGAAGGATGCAGCTCTGCTCAGGCTGCATATTCACACCGATGTAATAGTACTCGCCTCGTCACACGCCCACGTGAGGCTTGCTTCAGGACCTCGAGCATTTCAAACAAGGCACGATCACTTGGCGCTCGGTATCATCACCCGGGTCGCATCACGTATTACGCCAAAACTTGAAGACAGAAATGAGGGAGACGAGCCTTTGGGCGCGAGAGATGAAGCTACGCGAGCCGGTGGAAAAGCTCCGCAACAGTAGCGAGACTGGTTTCACGGGCGCTGGTGGGTCTTATGTCGTCACCCCCACGGGCACATTACGGGTTACAGATGCTAGATCTTTGGCATGTTCCGGACAAGCGCCATGTACCGTTTTTCCTGCTTGGGCGCCACTGAAGGCTCAAGAATCCTCGATGCCGCAAGTTTCAGCCGATACCCAGGAGCTATCGGCATTGGACTGGCGTCGCCGCTGCCCACTGGGTAAGCATTGCTAGCTGATATTGGAGCCAGAGCATGTGCACGTATGTCATGTTCTGTACCTGACATGTATAATTCGGTGCAGTTCCAATGGCACAAGGTCCATACTACCTAGCTGGCTATGTACATAGCGCAGTTCTGTAACGCTCGCGCTTTTTGTAAGAGAGCAACAAAGGCATTTATTTAGATGTTTTACCCATGAAAGCACTCTGATGCATTTCAAACAGCATCGAAGCTACCTGTACGTACCTAATAGATAGTTGCTGCTTGGATTAATAGAGACGTCCATGTAAGTAGTGTCAACGGGTTAGCGAGCCGACTGTGGCCCGTCGGGCTGGTTTCATGGGCGAGGTCGGGTAGGTACATGCAGGTACCTCACCAAAACCTCAGGTATACAGGTAAACTACCTCAAGGTAGGTACAAGCTTTCCCAGGCGCAGTCCGGGTGCCTGCCAAGTTTCTCTTATAAACACTACCTATGCGGCCATTCGCCTTGCCCACTTCCGACGTGGACATCACTCATTCCCACGAGCATTCAGTTCTGTTTTCGCTTACGGTCTCTTATTCTGTGTCGTTCGTCTGCATCTGCGAGTTGCTTTCTCCCATCTACTCTTGGCCCCTTGTGGCTATATTCCCAATCACGACAAACGCATCTTTTCCTGGTAAAGCACCGCCAGTACTACGCCATGCCTGGGACCTTGAAACACCCGCTTCTCTACCTCAACCGGCTCATCGGACACTCATCTGCGAAGAATCATATGAGCAAGGCCAAATTCGGGAACTCCGACAGTCTTAACGACGACATTGAAAACAAACAGCTCAAATCTGTCTATGACAAACGCGCCAAGAGACAGTCGGCCCAGAACGAGAGGAAATCCCTTCAGGCCAAGCGTCGCGAGGATGAAAAACAAGCTCGCGCCTCAGATGCACCTGAAATCAGCAGCAGCTACGGCACTGTCGACGAACATTGTGTGCCCAAGTCTCAAAGCCTAGCCGGACTGTCTGCCGGCTCTGTCGGCACCCAAATAGGTTTTACGGCTCGAGTACACCACATACGCAACATTAGCGCCAAATTAGCCTTCATCTTATTACGGCAGCAAACCACCACGATCCAGGCTGTACTTCAAGTTCGGGAGGATGTAGTATCTGAGAACTTCGTCCGGTGGGCCGAACATCTATATCCAGAATGCATTGTCCACATCCAAGGAGAGCTGCGTGCGCCTCCGGACACGGTCAAGGGATGCAGTATTCACGATCTCGAAGTCCTCGTCGACAAAATGCATGTTCTGACACCCGTCGAGAATCCCCTACACGTGGACGTATTCAGCATGGATCGTGTCGAAGAAAACGAAGAGACGCACGAGAAAGAGTTGGTAGTGTCAAACCGCGTCCGCACCGCTAACCGAGTCCTCTTTCTCCGAACACCTGTCATGCAGAGCGTCTTTCGTATTCGCTCGGGAATATGCAACATTTTCCGCGCTACACTTGATGATCAAGGGTTCATCGAAATCCAAACACCCAAGTTGCAGCCTGCGGCAACTGAATCCGGTGCTTCGGTGTTTCAAGTCAAATATTTTGGCCGGACTGCTTTTCTAGCACAGAGCCCACAACTTGCCAAGCAAATGTCCATTTCTGCCGATTTCGGTCGTGTGTACGAAATTGGACCCGTGTTCCGAGCCGAGGATAGCAACACTCACCGTCATCTGACCGAGTACACTGGTCTGGATCTTGAAATGGCAATCCAAAACGACTACCATGAGACTATGGACATCATTGACATGATGCTCAAGGCAATTTTCAAAGGCATATATGCTCGGTACCGCAAAGAGATTGAGATTGTGAAGGAACGCTTTCCACATGAGGATCTAGTCTGGTTGGAGAACACGCCACGCCTGCCCTTCAAAGAAGGCGTCAAATTACTGAATGAATCCGGATGGGTGGGTGAAGATGGGAAGCCAGCTTCAGAGAACGAAGATCTTGCTACCCGCGCCGAGATTCGGCTCGGTGAGCTTGTGAAGGAGAAGTACAAAACCGATTACTTTATTCTCGACAAGTTTCCCGCATCAGCTCGTCCGTTCTATACGCATCTCGACAAAGACGACGAGAGCGTCACGAACTCTTTTGATATATTCTTGCGCGGCCAAGAAATAACGACCGGTGGTCAGAGAATCAACAATGCGCAATTATTAGCCGAGCGCATGACCAAAGCTGGCGTGGATCCCGACACTATGGAAGAGTACATGCAGGCTTTTGAATGGGGGGCTCCACCTCATGCTGGGTGTGGCATTGGTTTAGAAAGAGTCCTCTTCCTCCTTCTGAATTTAGGCGATGTGAGGAACGCATCATTGTTCCCCCGCGACCCCAAATCTCTGCCAGAGAGAAAGGAAATCGCGGATGACAAAGTCCCATTCCCCAGTGCTGATACCATAAAGTACGCTTTCGAAGGAGATCACACACATGTTCACTTACCGGATTTGGAGGAGCTCATCTCCAACTACGGCGATGCGACCAACACGTCGTGGCTTGATGATCGATATAAGGTGTGGCGAGACACGGCCACGGGTGCAGCTGTGGGTTATGCCGAAGAAAATGGCTATGCATTAATCATGGGCAATCCTCTTTGTGACCCACGCCAATACCCAGGCGTCATCAGCTCATTCCTCCGATATCTTCGGAAATCTCAAGATCTCCGTCCATTGTGGCTTCTCGTCTCTACGGAGGTCGAAGAGATCCTCGGGTCTAAACTTGGCTGGAGGACTCTGACTTCAGTAGCCGAGGAGCGAGTAGACACTGATAATGCCGCTCAGCTTACCAAGAAAGAACGCCAGGCGAAAAATGCAGAAATAAAGATTCATTCAACCGTGCTTGGCGAGCCTGTGCCAGACGAGGTTCGCGCCAAGATCGACAAGCGCATCGAAGATTGGAAAGACAACCGCAAGGGTCGCAAGCAGGTGCATCTCACGGAAGTGCGTCCCTGGATCGCTATGGCACATCGCCGGTACCTCTGGGCAGAAGACAAGAATGGCGAAGTTACGGGTCTGGTCATATTGCACCGCTTGTCGCCTGCACACGGTTACCAGATCAAGTTTGCACTTGACTTCCCCAATGCACCGTCTGGAAGTATAGAAGCACTCATTGCGCAGTCACTACGTACACTGCAATCATCGGGCGTCCGCAACGTCACATTCGGTGTGGGTGCGACGGATGAGCTTGAAATCGGTCACAACCTCAACGGCGTGAAAGCCAAGATTTTGAGCCATACGTATAAGACAGTGGCTCAGCAATTGAAACTCGTCGCCAAAAGCGAGTTTCGCGAGAAGTTTGGCGCGAAAAATGACCCTGTGTACATCTGTTACCCATTCATGGGACTTGGGGTTTCAGGTGCACGTACACGTAAGTTATTCATGATATATATATACCGGAGAGCAATCTTCAAAGGCTGATAATCTTCTCTTTAGTGATCAAGTTTTTCGAGGATGAGATGTAGGATGCCTCAATTGATTCGGGACTAGCAGCTGGCGTCTGCATCACAGTCCTGTCAGACAAACTCCTACGCATATTTGTGAGAACACTCCTTCAGTGCGTCTTCAATTAGGGGTGGTGTTTGCATGATACACTGCATAATGCTTTGATACTACTGGCGAGTTTGGATTTGGTTCTGGAATACCCATGTCAAGAAAGCGCTCTTATGAATACTTAGCATGCTTCCTTATTAATACCTTTAGACGATACATCGCTTCTTATAATTTAAGCACTCGATACAGCATATACGCTTTACATATTGACATAACTTGATATGAACGATGGCTTTGCGACTGAATGGGCCTGGGTGACCCATATCGTTTCTAACCAAAGCGGTGAATATGATAATGTTTACACAGGATTTAAGCACGATACCTCGGACGTCGCGGATTATACTTCAAGACTATCTGTCTTTGTTACTACTCCAATTATATTTGAGTATCGAAAGAGATCTTCATAACATTCGCCGTCTTGTAATGGAACACATGTGCGATCAATCTCTGAGTGATAACGCGATCAATTACTAATCAACCGCGGGAATGGATCTCGTGGAGTACGTAGCAGAAGTCGAATACACTCTTCTAAACTTATGACTCTACTCCGTTCGTCTCTCTAGGAGAGGGTCGGAATGGTTCTTTAATAATGTTCACAACCTTGGTAAACATATTGAAAAGCGATCCAAAGCCGAAGCTCCAGTTACGAATCCGCACGGTGTATATAAAGAAGTAGACCAAGAACCAGTTTGAAATGCAGAAGGCGAGGAAGATACCGAAGTCTGAAGCAACATGTCAGGGAGATAGCCTTTGCAGATCATGTTCAGAGGGATGTGGGCTCGGACAAACTTACTACGCCATTTTTGTCCCGCTTCGATGTTCAATGTCGCCAAGTATTCATTTCCGTTCCGATATGGGCAATATTGACAGTCTGCACTTGCATTCGGGTTCAGCAAGAATCCAGCAGTAGATGCAAACTCGCCTGCATAATCGTTGCATGTCTGACCGGGAGGCGGGTTGAAGCGGGCGGTCTCTGAGATTTCGCATTGCACCGGGGATCCGTCAAGAGTTGCAGCTAGCATACCACCAATCCAATACGTTGCAGGGTTCAGACTACTAAAGCATTAAATGCCTGCAATTATTCGTAGAAGAAAAGCAAGGAAAGGTGGGAAGGGTTAGCGTAAGTTAATACTTACTAGTAAAGCCAGTATCGCCAGAAAGCCGGCAGTAGACTATAGGGTTGGACTACGCCGTTGAAGAGACCGAACATGACGAAAAAGAAGGGAAGAATCTGGGAATTACACGTCAGTTACTGTCCAGTCTCGCCAGGAAGGATGTATAGAAACCAAGTCACGTACGTTGGAGATAACGGTAAAGCTGGGCGCAAAGGCACAAATCCATTGTCCCCAGCTGCTCATGAAGACATACATCAGGACTGTCATCAAATAAGCATAGCCAGATACGGAACTCTGCGTTGGCAACCCGGTGGGCCAATACCACAGAGCCCAGTAGAGGCTACCCGAAAAAATCGCGAAGGGTATCTCCGCGATAATGTTGGCAGTACAGAATGCTACCCAGCCGTAGATTCGGGATGGGTACTCGCGAGCCTGCCAAAGAGCCATGTTGGAGAAGAATTTGGGCAGAACAGCATTCACAATAGTTGGTGGGATGGTGACGATGAGAAAGCATGTGAACATGCGATTCTGCATATCTTGCACCTAATCATTTCAGGGTTAGAGATAGTTCTTCTGGTCGGTGGTGCTGCTGTCGAATGGGTTCCGAGGCTAATATGAGTATAGGAACACTCAAAAGATAAAAAGACAATGACTCCCAAGAGCTGCTCACCGAGTATCCTAGGTTCCAAAACGTAAAGCCATTGAAAATGCCAACAACAACTGCGACAAACAGTTTTCCGTACACGTATGACGGGTCACGGTAAAATCTATGGACAGAAGAAGTGTGTCAGCGTTAAGAAGTTCTATACGGATCTTCAGTGCCCAATTTGCACCTCCGCAGAAAACCAAATCTAAAACATCGTGACGTACTGTTTTGAATGTCAGCGTGAGAATCTGAAGGATTTTGAACAAAAAGGAAATGCGCTCAACCAATGATAGAGGAGGGCATTCCTGCGTAACATACCTGGCGAAACATTCTTTTGGTCAGCTCAGTAATCTGAGTCCACGTGGAAGCAGCATATTCCTTATGTCCAGATTTCTGCGCGCTGTCATTCGGTCGGCTGGCCGCGCTGCGAACGCGTTTCAAACCATCAATTTCCTCAATGACTCCTTGCGCCTGCTTGCTGTTCTTCCATTCCTCGTTCCACTGCAACAATTTCGAGTCAGCTACTCTTCACAGCGTATTTGCTCATGCCCCGGGAGCTTGAAAACATAAGCCTAGAGCGCTTCCCCCAGGGAATGAAGATACCGACTCCCGAAATTTTCTGAGCATATAGAAAACGACAACAAGAACTGCTTACATCAACTTTGGTTCCATCTTCACGTTTGTGTGGACGAGCGGCAGTCTCGAGTATGAATTCTGCGACATTCTTGGCTGGAGGACAGTGAGCACCACGGTCTCGGAAATACTCGACGACATCTTTCCCATTCTCGCCAACGGGCCCGAAATAGAATGTGTTCCCGCCTGGGTTCAGCGCCAGGATCATGTCAAATTGCTGAATGAGAACAGAACTTGGTTGATGAATTGTACAGACGATAGCTTGTCCGGCACGGGCAAGTTTCTTGAGGAAGGTTACGATCGAAAAGGCGGATTGAGAGTCCAATCCGGATGTTGGTTCGTCAAGGAACAGTAGAAGAGATGGCTTGGCGGCTAGCTCTACGCCAATTGTTAACCTCTTCCTCACTTCAACGCCCAGAGACGAAATGATAGCATCTTGAATATCGTTTAAATCGAGCAAATCGATGATTTTGTCCACGTAAGCCAGCTTTTCAACTCGCGGGATGCTCGCGTCCTGGCGAAGAAGCGCTGAAAATTCAATCGCTTCCCGGATCGTTTGCGTTCCATCGTGAAGATCGCCCTGCAAGCAGAAGCCGGTATTACGTTGGAAATCTGGTCCAAGTGGCTGACCATCAACAAACATTTCGCCGCTTATAACCCCAACACGCTGACGTTGTGCCAAGGTATTAAGAAGTGTAGTCTTCCCGGCTCCGGATGCGCCAATCAGCGCAACCAAGACGCCAGGTTTCGCATAGCCGTTCACTTTGTTCAACAATTTACGCTGCCCTCCAAGATACGGCACGGTGTATTCAACCTAACGACGTGGTCAGTCTGATGTTGACCATCAGTAGTATGGTATCGTGGTGCGATGAGTCACATTGTGGCAGATAAAACTTACATCGCGCCAGGTGAAAATCGAGTCACTATTGCTGAGCTGCTGCAGTGCTTCATCCTCTCGTAAGGTTGTAGAGTTTCTAGGCGGCGACGTTGATGAACCAGGACATGTATCCAAATTCTCTTCGTCTCCAGCCTTTCGAGTCTGGATTTTTGCCTGACGGCTTTTCTTGAAAATCAGAGCACCTACATATTGGAATTAGTACTAACTCTTTTGGCCGAAACATTTTGAACTTCGTGTCGCCTCGGTAGATTGCGTAGGAGGAAGAGGTTCGAAACATGCACGAGTAAAACCACCGCCGGGCGATCAATAAACTGCCTTCAACATTACTTACCACCGTCACTTGGCGCGAAGCTGAAAAGCTCGGTCGCGATAATCGTGATCACAATATACAGGACAGTGAAGGCGATGAGAACTCCAAAGTTTCGCCACAAATGTGAACGGCTATAACCAAATTGTGTCGACAGGTAATCACCACCAGAAACTTGGGTGGAGCCGATCTGAGCACCGGCGAGTGAGCACCCCTCTATAAAATCATGAACTGTTAGCTCTCCGATCCTGGTGTGGTTCGATCTTTCGTTGCCCGTCTATAGAATAAGGAAAAGCCAGCCGCGATACACATACTGGACGAATATCAGCTTCTGAGTGCACAATGGCCAGATTTGCGAGGATGCATCAAGACGAAAATACGCACCGAAAGCCTTCTTGAACATTCAATCCTCTAGGAACCAGTTGTTCGGGGCCGCATTCCATAGTACGACCTGCGAATTCGTTCGAGACGACCGCTTCGAAACTATAGGCCAGTGGATTAATCCAGTACAGCCAACCAAACCAGATATAATTCCCCAAAAGTTGGGTTTTAGGGATAACATAGCCGGTATAAATCTAGTCCAAGATGGCTTAGCATTAGCTCAAACGCATATAACACAGGGATGCCAAGTCTGTGCTGATAGTTGGTCGATAGTATTCAAAGTGGTTTACGTACTGCAGCATAAATAAGCTTCACAAACCCAGCCCGAACTTATTAAGTGCTGAGGTACATACCAATGAGAAGATTCAATGCGATGCCTGAGAATCGAACAGCCGTATCGATTTCAGGGGACATACTAGCGAACATCCGATACAAGGCTGTCATGTTCATGGTAGTGACGAAGACGAACAAGAGATATATGAATGTCTTGCTAGCATCGCGATCAAGATTCGTCAGGAAATACATAATGATGCCAAAAACAACGACTTGCGCAAAAATTACAGGCAGATCTGTAATTACACGCGCGAGTGTTACTGCTGAGGGACTGTAAAAGGCGTAGTCTTTCTGTCGTGCCGAGACTGCCCGACCAGAGACGGCTTTGATGAGCTCAGTAAGTTGGAGCCAGCCCAGAAAGACGACGGAAAAGAAGACGGCCCCACCACGCGTGAAGGCACCCTGCGTGGAAAACGACTGGTTGTAATAGATTGAACCAACCTAGTAGCCGCAAAGGTCGTTGCGTCAGTTATTTTCTCGATTTTCCCCTACGGGACCCTGGACTTTAAGACAAAGGACTGGTTCCAATATACAACAGGTTGGTTAGATTACTTACTATATGGAAGTCAGTAAGATGTTTTTGGAATATAGTTAAAATGACTCGCAGGCTATCTCTCCATACATACCGATGAGACCATTCGATATTACAATGAAGACTTTAGTCCAGAGAGTCGTCGTATCTCCAAATAAAAGCCAAAGCTCACGCCGCGTACAAGTCAGGACTTGCTGGGTGAAGGAGACGGTGTACGGCGACTTTTTGCTGACGTTTCCGGATTTACTTTCTTGCACAGCTCCTTCAAACTGTTTTGCATCTTTAAATTCCGTCTGTTGCCAATATTCTTCGTATTCTTCGACACTTGTGAGAAGACGCTGATAGTTCGGGGAGTTTCTGAAGGCTGTTTCTAACTCCTCGGGGGATCTTGGCGCTATATCCTTGAAACCGGGCCTGAATCTCCTTTCTGTCGGATCAGTGACAGCAGTCAAAAAATCGGCTGTCGTCTGCCGATCTGGACATTCGTATCCAAGATCGATGAAGTATTGTTTTGCTTCATTTGCAGGGCCTGAAAAGATCTCGCGCCCCTCATCAATAACCAAAACTTTGTCCCTAACGAACAGAAAAACGTGTGTCAGTGCGTGAAACTTCTCAGGATTCATCCGACATAATCAAGTTCACACTTAACGTACTGGCGCAAGAAATGTTAGTTGACATCAAAACCGTTAGCATGAGCAGCTGAGAACTAACCATCAACTCATATATTTCCTCGCCAGCTTGGTAGAGGGTAACTAGCGTGGTGCGATTTGTGATATCAGTCATGATACGCAACGACTTAGCGTAGTCCAATGCTGTCGAAGCATCTAAGCCGCGCGTAGAGTTATCCCAGGCCATCACGCTTGACTTTGAAGCCAGTGTTTCCGCGATGGACACGCGCTTACGCTCGCCACCCGAAACACCCCTGACAAAATCATCACCGACCAATGTGTATTTGGTGTGGCTGATGCCAAACATCTTGAGCAGCGCAGCAGTGATAATGGGGACGTCTTTTCTAGAAGATTTTTTCCTAGCCGAAGATGAGCGCCAGACACAGATTGAGACTTGGAAGGACCTCAAAAGCTGAGTATGAGAGGGGCAAAGGGAGTTGAGCTTCACTTACGTTTTGTTCCTGAGAGCAAATGTAATTGTTTGCCAGACATCTGGTAGCCGGAAAGGTACTGCGTTAGTTATTTTTCTCGAGTTTCCCCTGCGGGGCCCTGGACTTTAAAACAAAGGACTAGTGTTTGAGATATAATAGATCAGATATCACTTACTATAAAAAAGTCAGTATGTCTTACGAATGTAGTTAAAACATAAACTCGTATGGGATCTTTCTATACTTGCCTTAGGGTTGCAAAATGAATATCATCTTCGCCATTATAATTGACTTCGCCGCGGTACACGTCTTTTTGCTTCTTAGCAGAGATACCACCGTATGCAACGTTCCCTTCCACCGCTGCAAAGGATTCGCGGTTGTTCGAAATGGCTTTCAAGAATGTGCTGCAGCCGCTGCCGGGTCGTCCCAAAACTAACATCATCTCGCCGTCGCGGACGCATCCAGTGAAGTCGCGGATAAGAGTGCGCATCGGGGGCTTGGAAAATGAGAGAGAAGGGAATAAATTCGCTAAGAGCGAGAATAAGTCCGGCCCGAATGTTCCTAGAATGGCGTCCGGGATAGTCTTGACATAGGATGCGGTACTGCCAATACCTTTTACGGTAAGATTTCGATAGGAAACACCGACCCTCTTTTCTGATCCGGCTTCAGTACGTTTTTCAAAACGTCCTTCTCGAATGAATTTTCCAAGCTCAAAGTCCTCGTCCTCGTCCTCGTCTTCTCTCTTCTGTCCGGCCTCGGGATCTGCGCCGCTCCGCCGCGATGCGTTCGGTCGAAGGCGCCGACTGGCTTGTGTGTCGTGCGTTCTTGACTTCTGTAACTGACCCAGCTGGTTTCGCAGATCTTCGAGCTCTTCTAGCGCGGCCTCCTGATCGATCTCACCGACATCACGCTCGCCCCATGTTCCTTCGCGAGCTGGCCTGTTTTCGGATGTATCACTCCTGTTCTCGTTTGCAGGGTAAAGGTGTGACTCGCCGTGATGCCGCTGATGTGCCTGCATGCCCGACTGTGTGCGGCGAAGCGCTTCACCGTCTAATGTTGTTGACCACATAACGACAACTTTCCCGGCTTGAAAGGACAGCGATATATGTGATACAAAGAAATCAGAGAACCGTTCGTTCAAAATTCCGCCAAAAGGGAAGAAAAATACGCAGACGGCCGCAATGGCTTGGGCTAGCGTTGAACAACAGGTCCTCTTGCCTTTGCAGCGCCGTTTAGACTATAGATGTATTTTCCTAGAAACCCGACGGCTGTGATATAACTGTGAATGATTTCCAGATACGAGATAAGAGAGTTGACCACCTTGGGACGGATTTAAGATTGGTCGTAAGTACGCAAGCGCGTCGTTTCATTGGAGCCGGCGTACCTCGACATTAGCAATCAACAGTGTGAATCATGACGATTCAATTGGGCCCAATGGCTTGCTAGTACAACCCATCAAAGGATTTGATCTTTGATGCAAATGTCATCCGCTAAGACTCAGGAAGTAGATTCTGACTTGCTAAGTGTGAGGTTTTCATGCCTCCACAGCTCTGCAAAAACATAGCGAGAGGTGTTTATCAGGCCAGCCCTATGTGATCTATGTCGAACGTGACGCCATCAGCGGTAAGAGGATCAACTCGGTGCAGCCTACGACGACCATTCATCAAGTCGAACACGAGCCCGGCGCCCATGCGACCAGCCATGGCTACATGCATGGCACTGTTCGCTCCAACATGTGCGTACGGTGCGGCTATCTGGCGAGTCTGGAGACTACCTCGACTACGATTTCCAATGGTGTGGCATGAAGCTGTCGAGACTGTCGCCACCTAGCGCGCCGCTTTCCCCAAGGGGGGCATCCGGACTCGCACGGCGATAAGCGGGCCAAGTTTGTTCCAAGGTGACTAATTGCGGCACTGACTCTCGTCCTGCGGCTTTCTCTCCTACCTCGCCTACTCTCATGAACGCGGGTGGGATGCCATCGTTCAGTGGATTCGGTGGGCATTGACATATTCAGCTTGTCCAGCTTGTACAGGCGAGCAGGATATGATACTAGTATTGTGGAACTAATTGGGGCGGATCACCAGTACCGCCAGGGCATATTTCAGTGTAATAAAGGCCCTGATTGACCTTGCAAGTTAGTGCCCGCGGTGGCAAATTCGAATTCGACTGATTGACTTCGACGTTGACAGTCCAATTGCCTCGATAAAACTGCTATATCAGACTTCTGCTGTACCGATCGCCTGTACATATCCACCCAGTCCACAAAACTACCTAGGTAGTATCATATCCTGCAGTCCTGTACTAGTAGATGAGGAATCCTAGTCGCCTTTTAAGATGTGGAACCAAATATCAGCGGGGGCAAGGAACATAGATAGAAAGCCGTCCTCACTATGTACTCGATCCAGGCTGTTCAAAGGGGAGGAACCATCTGGCTTCCGTTGATATTTAGGTGTATTACGTGCACGTCACGTACGGACCGCTACGACTAACTGTCGGTGTAGTGCTCGAAACTGACATGTCGTATCAAGTCAGCATCATTTCTGCTTGATCTCGCACATCGTCGTCAGTGACGACGATTAGACATACATCGGAGACAGGGCGCTAACATCCAAGTGCTTCTCATACTGTACTTTATGGTCTATTGTGCACGTTCCACGAGCCGTATGGATCTCGGATGGATTTAAGACTCCTTAAAGACCGCTCGTCCCTTTCGGTACTTCTACGGAGTAGATCCACGGGGCATCTCATCAATGCCTCGCAAAGTCAGAAAACTGGGCCGTGACCCATACTGTTAGAGATCCGAATTGCGTGAGTGACTCGCTGAGGACCTGGAAACCCCCATTATTAATCGTAGATAGGTACTACCGTGAATCGTACACTTAGTAACTGCTAGTAGCCCGGCCGTGTGACGCCCGCACAAGCTATGCTCTTCTGTGTCCAGACTGTACTGCAGGATACACCTTGCCACCAACAACTTCAGAAGTGCCACGGAATTCCATGGGAAGACATCGATTGGTAATCTTCCAAACATTAAAGCATGCTTACGAGTGCATTCTGTCCATCTTTATGACCGGCTTGTCGCAATTCACCGTCGAGTTCCACATGTAGTTATGTATGAACTGCCTCTAGATTGAGAGGTACCGAATGCGAACGAGCCGCGACAAGCCAGACTTACATGCGAATCTGCATCCTAGTTTATTCAGCTGAACAATTGCATCAGTATCTCAGGAATACCTACTTTGGACATGTGATTCCCTTCTGCGGGACAATGCTCCGTTGTTAGGCTTAGCCACTTCACACTCCCAACTAGAAGGCGAAGGTGATATGATAGCTGCCAGCAAGGGGGATTCTCTCTATCGAGCTGCTTTCATCCATTAGCATCTCAAGAGTTAACCATTAGTTGGTGCTCATATTGTCCTTGATCGGGCAAATGCAGGATTCCTTCGCATGGTTCTCTTGTCTCCTCTAAGACTGTCACTGTTTCTACCCCTATCGGGTACCTGCAAACCTTGTTCGAGCCAGCCCAGCTCACTGTTGTGAGACTTGCTTGACGGTCGTCGTTTATCTTGATATAAGATCTGATAGTCAAGTTACTTACTCATACCTGCAATATGTGACACCAAGTCAAGACCTCATTTTCCCGATTAATACATTGCCAGTTGTCTACCTTTCATGCAAGCTACAGTTCTATCATTATGTCTCTACCGATTGCTTGACAGTATGGGTGTTCCATTATGATTCAAACTATCCGAGGTTGTAGTTGGAAGTTGGTTTATAGGAGCTACCTTAGTCTCAGGCAGAAGCCGGTTCATTCTTGTGGCTGCGGTAGCGGACACATAAAACTCATGACCTGTCGAGCTCAATAATCTACCGAAGTATTTGCAGGGAAATGTACCCAGAGATCAAACACAGGTCGTTCTATGTAATATTTACTTCAACGATTACCAGACCATTAACATTGCTGGATTGCAGTTGTGCACCATTCAAGTTATACGCTGAGGTACTATCTGTTCAAACACAATTTCAGAGCGTAGTACTTTAGGTGACTGAGCTACACATATACAACTTGTTATAATCAAGGCTATAGGCACGTGAACACAGAACGAAGGAGCGACCACCTGTCAAGGCATAAGTGTTGATAAAGAGTTATTCTGGCCTTTCAGGGCTTTCGTCTAACCAATGTTGCCATTGATTGAAGGGCACAGACGAATAAGTCCTGTTAGCTGTAAGGGCTGAATGATGGGGACAAATTGGGAGAAGTTTACCTAGGATCAATAAGGTGACCCAAAACGACCCTGAGACGAAGACAAGGTAGCCGACACCTGAGCGGCGAGGAAGAGGTCAGGTTTGATGCCTTACCCCTTCATCTTCGCCTTCGCCTTCCCATTCACCCACTCCCACACCCGCACGGTGGGGAGGTAAACAGCACAAGAACTCAGTCTCCCCAACCCCAGTGGACAACACAGACATTGATGTTTGTGGCATCATGCCCGAGCCATAGTTGATTACACAAGTAGGTATTATCACACACTTCTTCTAGTTTCTAATTCCTCTCTGATTGTGCGCATCGCAGTGGATCAACAGCGCCGAGCGCAGCCCGGCTGGGACACCAACGAGCAGGGCCCTCTCATCTGGCATGCGGTTCCAACCCCGACAAATCATCAGACTAAAGATAACCATCTTTCATTCACCGGCATGCCGCCACCAGTGCCTCCCTATGCTTACAGCGGCGGTGGGTCTCATCAGCAGCCCAACGCACGACTACCGGGCTCCCACTACACCCCCATCGCTCCTTCTCCTGGTCGTTGCACAGTTCCTCCTTCGGGACTCTACCAGATCCAAGCCCCCCTTTCTACTCATTACGCTCCAGCTTCGTCCCAACTCTCTGCGTATGGCAGCTCTGAACGCAGACCTGGTCAAGTCACGTTCGTCCAAGAGCAGGACGGTACACGCAAAGTCCAAGGTGCAACGGGCGGCGGGAAACTATCTCAGGGTCGTAAGTTTTAAACCAAGTATGCCCGACCCTAAAGCTGACTTGTTTCAGCCCGGAGAGTCCAAACCACATCAGACAACAAGCGTATTACACGACTCTGGGAACTCGATGATGTCTACCCGCTGCGGCTCGTCAGAGCACTGCAAAAGCTAGCTGGCACAAGACTTGTGTCGCGCGCGGGCAAGCTGATATTTAATGTGGTCCACATCAACAGCTTAGTTGTGCCTGGCCCAGTCGTGGAGATCATTGGAGCTTTCACTAACGTCTATGCTGCTAATGCCCGAGCGATGGACTTCTGGGAGAAGAAGTATGGTACTAAGATGTTCACGGAGAGACAGGCGGGGGCGAAGTCGAAAGCCTCGTCAGTCAAAGCAAGAGACCGTCATGACGACGGCAGCAAGCAGAAGGTTCACAAACAGCGCCCCGCCATTGGCTAGTATCCGAAGGGCGGTGTGCCTTCCAACAGAAGTTGTTGGACGATCAAGAACCAGTGCTTGTCACTGGAGCAGCTGATGCCCGACGGACTAAGACGAAAGATCTCTGTTTCGATGATGTATCTTGACGAAGTCGATAGTTAAGACTGAAATGTCCAGGGGCATGGGATCAATGCAGTGGTGAAATTGTTTGTAATGGGAGAGTCGTCGGTTCGGAAACACGGGCGAATTTTCCAATGGTGGAGAGAATGTCAAGAAGGTCAAATAGGAGACCGCTGGGGGGGGATGCATCCAAGAGGTTGGTTCGGACTACAGCTTGGGGGTGACTGAAATGGGATGGAAGAATGGTCGCCGCAAGACAGACGAGAAGCATCAATGATGCATTCAGACCTGCCTGTCACTATGCCCAAACTAAGAGTACTCCAAATTGGGTTTCCGGAACTGATAATTGGACGTGTTTACCTGCATCTACAATCGGCATCAGTGACGGCCCGCCCAGATGCTGCCGGGTGCGGGCTGCTGCCACGAGCGACCCCAAGACCAGAGCAGGGATAACTGGACGCAGCTGTGTGAATCAGGATATGCATTATGAACATTTGTACCTGCCCTCGGCCTGCCGTGAAACTGCTCTGGACGATCCAGTTTTGGGATCTGTAAGCGTGCAGCGCAGTTGCTACCTATAACTTGAGATGAATCAAGCGCGTACGGAGCTCCCTGTCAGGGGCCATTCGAGGAACAAATCGGGGGCAAGACGTAAGTACCCCTTCATACTTTGGAAAGGCATTGCGCTGCTTGTAACGGCAACGCACCCACGAGGAGAGCAGTCAGATGCGACAGAAGTGCGGCGACTACGATTGCTTATGCCATCGAACCATTTTGCACCCGCGCTCCCCTTCCTCTGCCATAATCCACCATTGTACCTCTGTCCCTGGGACAAAAAATCTCCTTCTACTCCGTTCTCTGGACTGCATTGCATACGTGGTCTCGAATGGGTCATTAAGAGTAAAATGCCCCAGACTGATATCCCCCAATGCGCAGCCTCACGTCCTCGGTCGTCAACAAAGGGACCCCTGGATGATGTTGGCGAGTAAGATATGGTAGCAGAATCTGTCAATCCAATCAAACTAAAACTGCTACAGGGCTTCTACTTCATCTCCCTTGTCACCACAGGTAGACACGTCTGGCGGTGCCACAAAACAGCATGCAAGCCCTCGGGTAAGTATCTCACAAGCCAGGTCTCCTGTCAGGGGGTCTACGCCCGTACTGGGAACATCTGTAACGGCGAGGGACTTCTCATTCCTTCTCAACCCCGAGATATGGCATGTATAAGACTCTCCCCTTCTCTTTTTTCTTTCTTTTCGAAATCCCTACTTTTGGGGACCTATACTAATAGTTCAAAAGTGAGTACTATTTGGAACGATTGAAAGACCTGGCAACGGCCGGGGTTTTCCCAAACAAAGCCATACGATTGTGGACTATAGGGAATTGAGAAAAGAAAGCCTGACTTGGTTCACATATAGATCACCAGATCTCATCATTGAATATTCCGTCCCCGTTTCGAAATACTGAACGCCAGCCAGACCCCGATACGCCACTCAGGACACTCTTAGCAGCTGGTCATTTTCGCGCTTCCGCAATCGCTGCAGCACAGGAGCTGACCGGTTCATCGCCTGCCGTTCCTCCAGGGCAATCCATAAATCCCACTGATTATACCCGGATTTTTCGTCTCTTCTACGTCCGACTATCCTGCCTCTGCCTCATCGATGCTGTGCCGCTGGCGGCACAAGAAGCCAAAGCGCTAGAGGACCTCAACTCGGCAATCTACACAGATCCGGAGACAGGTATTCATCTAGCCCCGTGGGAACTGAGGATACTCGCTGTGCGACTCCAGACTATTGGGTTCGGAGACCCACGACGCGCTGTCATGATCTATTACGAACTAGCTCGTGAAGCACGCAGCGAAGTCATGCGTGCCGGCAAAGCTCATGATCACTCTGCGGCTGAGAAATGGAAGACCAGACTGGGTATGTACACGAGCTCAATTTCAAATCTGCAGTGTTTTACAGCTAATACTCTTGATAGTATGTAGTAGAATGGCTGCTTCATGCGCCTCCAAGCGATGCCCCCAGCACACTGCAACACCCTCAAGAGCTGACATGATACATTTCAATCTACTAGGGCGAATTGGGAATCAAAGTTGCTGATGTTCTCATCGAAATGGACGATCTCGAGGGCGCAGCGGCGCATCTACGATCACTTCTTGATGATAGTACAAAGACGAACTCGCACTTGAACATGTGCAGGGCACTCCTTTGGCTACATCTTGGTGATATAGAGGCCGCGAAACGTGGCTTGCGATCCCACAGCGAGGATACTGGCGAGAACGAGCTGAATGACCGTGTTTTGCACGCCCTAGCTGATATGGCAGATGGTGAATATGAAGCTGCGCTTGAAAAATGGAGACTTTTGCAAGGCGAGGTAGACAAAGACGAGATGGTCTCGGTTAATCTCGCTGTCTGTCTTTTATACACCGGCAAGATGTTCCAGGCCCGAGATATCCTGGAAGACCTAGTGGACAAGGGATATGCTTCACACACTTTGCTCTTCAATTTGACAACGATGTATGAACTTTGTACAGACCGGTCAAAGAGCCTCAAAATGAAGCTTGCGGACAGGGTTGCGGGGAGACAGCCTGGCACGGACGGTGATGGGTGGGAAAAGACAAATGCAGACTCTAAACTGTAGCTCTACAAAACTGAGCGATATATGCTAATGTTGCCCACCCAGACTGAGAGCGTAAATACTCAAGCAGAGGCTAAGATCATCACCCGTCTCGCCATCCCATCCCGTGTTGTGTTCTGTTATCATTTGTCATATTGAACTCTTGTTTATCAAGAGGTAAACCTCACCTTCTTTATTTATTTTTCCTTGTTAGGATGAGATAAAGAACACAGTATCATAGAATGACAACGAGGAAACTACACTCAACGAGTTTATCGAATAACGCAAGACAGGGGTATTCCTCTCCCAAATCATACTCTTCCGTAATTTCCCGATGAACGCAACAATGCTCATCCTGCGCCTAACAATTTCCATGGAGAGTCTTGGGAAACCATGATAAGGGAAAATGGCGAGTGACAGAATCAGATGTGAGGGGGTCTTTGCAGCATCAAACTTCGGCAGCGCCATGTAGTTTCGTCATCATCATCCAGTACTATCATACTCTATATCGAAATGGGTCTTCTGAACCTCAAGGCGTTTAAAGGAATATGCTCAAGTCGTGTCCCTATCAACTGGCTGCTGGCCTTCCGCTATTCCATGATAAGGTCGATAGTAGACTGGGCACTCGATTCGGACCTTGATCGTCAAGTTCATAATGCTCAGAACCAAGGCAATAGCTTCTTTGGCCGAGACAGCCTTACTTTCGCTTAGCTGATGCCTTTGCTCTCTCCTGCTGCTTGTGCCATGCGGCTGCAGAAACATGCTTCCAGTGCGTCTGAACCCATGATTTGATCTGTTCCTCATCGAACAGACCGGTTATTGTGTCTTTGCAAGAGAGGGGCACCTGAATACCCGCGAAGCTCTCATCCCCATCTAAGATGATTTTCTTGAGCGCTGAGATACAGCAACCGCGGCGATGCGGGTCGAGTTCATCTGGCACGTTGACTTTGATTATATCATTGGTGATGCGCGTTCGCTGATTGCTCAGTTGCCATTGACAAAGGACCTTGTCGTACTGCATCTTCGAAGCTGGGAATTTCTCGAATGCTTGAAGGCGTATAAGGTCGCGGGACTGGGGCTCGGATGGAAATGAAAGTGCTGTACTTGTACGAAGAGAGGGTATGAACTCCTCGACCCATTTTCTGAATACGGGACGGTAGGTCTGGTTTAAATCAACACTTGGGAATCAAATCAGACGGTACGGTGACGCTCACCATACGTCGGCGGTCATTAGACTTAAGCTTCTTTTTGTCCTCTGTAATATCGGTTTCGTCAAGGCCTTCTGTTACAGGTCGGACCTAGTAGCCGGAAAAGTTTTTCGTTAGTTTTCCGCCAACATTGCCATGCAGAGCCCGTAGTTTAAGACAAAAACTTGATTATTGATTTGATTGTTCAATGTCCGACAGCGCCAATACTTACTAAACGAAGTTAGCAGGTGTTTCAGAAGCGCAGTCAAGAAGAATTATATCGCGCTTGCTGTTCTTATACGTACCCCAAAAGAACCGGCAAGTTGTTGCATACTCATAGAGCTCTTGTTCCGAGTCGAATGGTTTCTGCCACTGAGTTCCATCTGATTTGAGACCGAGGAAGTTGAGTATCTCAATGGGTTCCCTCGTGAGGAGTATCTTAGATGCCTTCTTGTTTATGTCCTCAATCCCTGGTCTGGTAGCCACAAAAGTGCTGGGTTAATTATTTTTCTCGAGTTTCCCCTGCGGGGCCCTGGACTTTAAGATGAAGGACCGGTTTCTGATATATAACAGGTCAGATATTACTTACTATAAAGCAATCAGTATGTCTTACGAATGTAGTTGAAAAATATCTCGCATGGGGTCTTTCTATACTTGCCATTCGAACGTAAAGTCCAACCTCGTCGATAGTCAGTCCCACGGGTCGAATTGTCGACCCAAGTAGATTCCACTTCATGTCCTCAAAGTCAGCGAACTCTTGTTATATTAGGTAAAATGACATTGAAACCACTTACTATATCACCGTGGGAATGTTTGAACAACACGAAGTTGAGTTGCTCGATGGTGGAGCAAATTTGTACGTCTACCTGGATGTATGTCTCGGAGGCATTGGGCTCATGGTCTAAGGGCAGAAGAGCCTTTGGCCAGGCGATGGCCAAGGATGCAACAGCCGGTTGCTCGCGCTTTATATCAACAGCTTCTATGAGTTGACATATTTCTGCCCATATTCTCTGCGTGTTGCTCTGCAAATCGATAGACTGGTCTACCCAAGTGACAAAGATGTCGATATCCCCAAACGACTCTTTGGCTGGGCCCTCGATCGGTGAAGCGACCACCGCAAACATTGACTGCAGTTTCGCTTTCAGGCTGTCACGTACGGTACGATCTGCAGAACGATAATGACTAGGTCAACCACTGTCTTTGCCTTATGCAAACTCTCCTGACTCGTATACTACAGACTTGGTCTGCAGAAGGCATGCTTTGAATATCGCGGTACTCACACACATCAGGCGGCATCCGGGGGGTGTTTAAGGTTTGAAAACATAGCCCACCCATGCTTGATGCCTAGTTTTGGGTCTTGATCGGTTGTGACTTGTCGGTCAAAGTTCTCAATCTTACTGAAAGGTCATCTTTTAACAACAAATACGGTATGCGCATATTCTGTTGCTGTCGTGCATCGTGCTGCAGCGAGTCAAAGATTGCAGTCAGTACGGTCTACGTCAGATAGCGACATGCTTGCTGAGGTATGATTTGGGGATGTGCTTGCCTGGGGTAGCATAGACATTTAGGTTGTGGCTTGGTCCGTGCGTTGTGACACATTCAGCACTGCACATCGAGTTTGGATACATAAGGGCACCCTAGGTACATCATGATGGTATAGTAGTTGTGCCTCTACCTTCATGAACAACTACAGGTTTTCTTTCGTCAGCCTGTCAGCTGCGTGAATTTCTGCTCTCGGAATCACACTGTAAATATCTTATTTCCCTATCAAGTGACAACAAACCCAACGCGCCTTTTATTGCATCCCTGGCAGGTTGCCAGGTCTTAGTGTATGATGTTCAGGATTGATGTACTATCAAATTACGCGACATCTACTTGTTTATTTCACCCAGTCCCGAAGATACAGTCAAATCGTGTACTAGTAAAGAATACCTTCGGAATGGGCTACATGTAGGTAAGTAGAACCTTCCTCGAAATTAGCTGCTGCGAGCCAGATTTGGCTTGCTCTCAACAATGAAACGGTATAGAATGATTTCACGAGATTGCTCACAGCGTGATCTTGGTTACAGCTCATGCGCTACCTACTGCCATCTTGCCACAATATGGTGTTCGATTCGGTGGGAAGGGGCGAATACTATAGGTTTATCGTATCAGGGGTAGATGGTAGAGAGGGAGAACAGAGGAAGTTGGGTCGGTGTGCGAGTTGAATCAAACTGTGGACAGGACCTGCCCACTGAATACAATGCCCCTTGCTGCGCACATAATGGCGACTGAAGCTCTGTGCTGGGTAATGGGAGCTGCTCTGTTACTCTCAGGGGTGAATCTGCAGTAACTAAAATACTGAAACTCTGTGACTGTTTCCAAGATGGGTTTGGGATTTACCAAATGGCTATATGTGGGTGTTGACAGAGATATTTAGGCGTAAAGGGCAGGAATTCTTTCATAGACAGCGAAGGAGCCATAAAAAGAGCTCCGAAGCATACCATGGTTATATTCCGCCTGCGCAGCTCCACGAGGGACTGCTGAGGGCTACAGGTGGATAAACCTGGAACGCTTATTGTGCATACCTTCAGTTAAACAAAGGCATTGTCAAACAGTAGATCTCAAGCTTCAAAACAGCCAAGAATCGTTCAACCAACGCACAAGCATTCGAATACTACAACTTTGCAAGAGACTCGAGTGTTGTAACCTGACTGGACTGGGAACTATCGCGGAATTCCGTAGTGAGTATCCTGATCTTATCGGAACTCGGATCAGGTAGTAGACCAGGCCCGTTACTAGAGAGGCTCGATATGTTGACGAGGTGTCACAGTCGAGATACAGATACAGTACACTGATGAAAGAAAGTCGACATTGGTGGTAAGATTTGGGTGCCTACAGAATCGCATTGCGGATTGGCAATGAGCCTAGGTTGGCAGAAAGGTTGTGAGATCATCAAGAATATACTTCGTAACTCCTGCCACATAGGCGGTGTGTAACATCCCGCACGTGTTTCCTCAACGCCTTACGGGCCTTGATATTTGAACACTCCCTCGAGCTGCTCAAGGTCGCCTTGTGTGCCACCCTTCCCCGTACCGTAGCCCTCGCAGATCTATTCCTTGTTGATGAAGAACTCCCCGTTCACAGTATGAGAAAGAGCTGAGTCTACAACTTTTACGGAGAGACATCCATCATCTTTGAGCTTCCAGGTGTTAGGGAAGCGTCCATCATCCGAGCTAGACTTCCGAATCCTAGTGGGGTTGCGTAGTTAGCGATTGCGATTCGTACTGGGCTTTTGATACGATGGAGCCAACAACAAAGCATAGGTATCCTTGTGTTGAAGCTAGGGCATTGTCTGGGGACACTGATGAAAACATACCAGTTCGTGTTTGGCTGAGTCGAATTGTAGTAGGCTGGGGCATCTTGTGACCAGAAAGATCCAGACTTAGTCATTGCCGTACAGTTCGAGCTTGAAGGCAGAGGCTCGGTGCCCAGCGGGGGAGAGAGTATTGGCGAAAAAGATAACTTACTACAAAGAAATTAGCCAGGATGTCTTAAGAAGGGCGTTTAAGAGATTACCCGGATGGGATTTATGCGAATACGTACCTGTATGCTAGCTTCCGATAGCGAGAGTAGACCTCCTTCAGAAGCCGATTGTTTGCCTCTCGAATACTAACGTAGCTGCCAAGCAAGGTATCTGCAGGTGCGTTGTGAACCGTCTCCTCTCCCGTGGCGCTGATCTGACGCCAGCGGAAGTGAACATGGTACTGAACCGGGCGAGGCGGTTCGTTTCGTGGCTCGACTCGTTGCTCGGACTTTGGTGCTTGGCCAGGTGTGGCGGCAGCTGCCTTGTCGCCTGCATTCTCTGCATTCTTTGCATCTGCATTCTTTGCATCCTCTGCAGCAGCGGCAGGCGGACTCGGTGTCGTCGCAGCCAGAGCGTTGCCCTGAGCCATCCAGAGCTCGTAGAACAGCTCTTGAGGAAAGATTGTGTACATGTGTTCTCCGGGATTTGAGGAAGTGATGGCACCATGTGCAGATTGGTCAGTGGGGATAATGAAGGCTGACTGGCCGACCTGTAGCGGTGGGAAGTTGTAGGGGTAGTACTGGAAGCTCATGGTGTCGACACTAGCACCCTCGCAATCAACAGCTGTGTAACTTGCTTGGGTTGAACTGGATCCGTCAGCCGACGAATAGTTAGGTGTCTTGAAATATGAAGAGACTCGAGGGACTTGCAGCTGGAGGCGAAGAAATAACAGCCTATAAAACAGGAATTCCGAGTGTGTCTCTAGGTAGAGGTGCACGTCCCAGAGGGAGGTGATTCACTGGCCCGGGGCCGCCGAAGGTACACGGCTCGAAGATTGGTTTCTTCTGCAAATCTTCAATGCGAGGAAACACTGGATTGACCAACCACAATCAGGGTATACCACAGGTCAGGTGAGTCACAAGGATCACCTGGTAATTATTGGCAGCGTCAATGCCCTTAACCTGATGTGTTTGTGTATCAGGAAAGGAGGTAGGAAACTTTATGGGCATGTGCTGACGTACAGGTTTTCGAATGATCTGATGCCTCGACTTTCTACTCGAGGGGCTTGCAGTTTCCCCAGGTCCCTAGTCAGTTTCATGATACTCAGTGTAAGGAACAAATCTGTTTGCAAGTCTTCTCTGTCTGGAAGCCATGTGTATCTGACTATTCTATTATGTTCTGGTTTAATAGTCAACGTCGTGATTGTCTCGGACGAGTAATATAGCTGATGCCCTCTGTTTTTGACTATGAGTGCTTGAAATTTTACATCGTGATACATCTCTCCGGAACGCCCTGACCTCCCGGCTTGAGGCCAGTGGCCTCATCTGCGCTTTTACCATGAGCAGGTGCGTCGACCAACATGCAATCGGACACACTTGCAGTAGTCCGAGCATCGCCTTCGGCGCCTGTACTTTCTAGGTTGCATGAGGTTCCATATAGAATGGGCGTGGTGCTCCTGAAATTAGAGGAGGATTAATCCCATGATCACAGGTCCTGTTCTAACTGATGCCAGCAGAGCTGCTGGCTTAATTATTCTGACTTTCCCGGATCAAAGAAGTCGTTGTTTGCGGCGATTACGCACTTCGCAACTAGCTTCCTGGCCATCTTTCCCCTATTCTTCGGTGATGCCTGCTGGACCCAGGTGCTCTTAAACAGAAGGCCATGTTTTGGCGTGTTGCTATGCTCTCTACGAGCATGTCGAAAGGCTTTATGAGCACCCAAAATCTGTACAGTGGAAGCTGGGAGCTTGACCAATTTCTCGAACGAGCCCGCCTAACACAATGCAATCTGCAAAAAGGTCTAGACGAAGGGTAAAACTCAGGTGTTGTGTACCTGTTTGATCAGACGTGCTGCAAGGATCGGTCCAAGTAACGTCGACAAGGCCGGAGTAATTAACGGCAGTGTCAGGTGAATATAATCATGCAACGCGCGATAGTAACGTTCTACTCCTTTGGCATTAGAAGCAAGGGTATTGCCAGCGCCATATAGAGCGTTCGGATTGTTATGCGGCTCTTCATGTTTGAGAAACCTGCCAAATTACGGTCAGAACTCAACTCGGAGACTTCTAGCTATTGCAACGTCACAGTCAAGTTATGACCGTACCTGGCGAGCTTATCATCGGGGCAGCTGTCTGATACCATATTTGGTAGCTCCGGAATGTCAACACTGATAGCTTTCTCAATGTGAGCAAATGTTCTGTTCAGATTATCCAGGATCTCGATTGCTTTCAAAACAATGCGATTATCCGGTCGCGTGTTGGCTCTCTTCTTATCCCAGACTTGTTGGTATACAGAGGCGGATGTCTCCTCATCCTGGCCCCGTGCGCTGATGAAATGTGCGTCTTCCATGGTTGGTGAGAGCTTGGGTTCACAACTTAAGCCTCGGATGGGAAGCGCAGTTGCTGCAAAGCGGAATGGCTGGCTTGCGGATATGAGTATGTTTGCCGCAAATGAAAAGAGGATGACTTCGCGTTGAGGAAGTGTGTTTTGATAAAGTGTGCGATTTTGCGCGTCTGAACGATACTTGCTCAGAATCTACGCCATCTGATGTTTGGTGCACACTACCTTAAAAACAGGATGACTAACGAAGTATATAATCCTCTTAAGTGTCCTTAGATTAATTGCTCATGATTAATTGACGAATCACATTACACCATGCACTCATTTGAAGCTCTTAGTACGGTAGGCATAATACACTATGTACCATTTCATGAATACAGAGCCGTATTTGCTTACATTTTATGTAGATGAGGTAGCTCCAAGAACACACACGTCATCCTAGGTTCGTCTGTGTAGCTATTTCTAGGGGAGTAGTGTCAAGACGATGTAGTCTGTGTTATGCACCATCTGCCCTGTAATCAAAGGTCGCCTGGTGAAGGTAAGTTTTCTAGTCTCTGTTGACTCGCAATATCTTGCTCATTTTCTGGCACTACCTAGGGCTCAAAGCATGAGATGTGACCAGGAAGACTCCTTATCTAGCCATGGCTGTTGCGTGCATTGGGGCCTTCTTCCGCGTCGCTGCTCTAGGTCTCTTACCTCGACCATAAATCCCATTCAAGCAGAGGAATCTCAATCCGGATCACTAAAGCGCCAGCTGCAAGCCCTTGTGATTTCATTGCCACCTGCACGCCACGGTGAACAAACACAATCTCCAACCCACCTTGTTTCTGTGCATCCTTACTGACGACCAGGTAAAGAGAGAACGCCAAAAGCCACATAGACATTATGGGGGCCCCGAATACGGAGAATGAATGGCAGGACTACATCCAGTCTATGAGCCTTTCACACTGCTTCGAGCCTCTCCGAGGTACTGAGCGTGAACGTTATGGCTCAATCATCGACGAGGCTCATGAACTGGAGTGTCGAGCCCGTTCCAAGGAGAGGGATGCTGAACACAATCTTCGCCAAGCATTGCACGTGATTCTCGATATGGAATTGTACTTCGAGAAGCTGCCCAACAGTCGCCGTGGCCGTGGACGCCCAAGAAAGGATGCGCCACCAATGCGGAACGAAGTAGAACAGGACAGAGGCATGATCAGGGAGGGGATCGCAAGGCTCGAGAAACAATCCGAGCGTCGGGAGGATTGCCCGGCAAGACATTTGGGACACCATTTCGAATGCATTAGGTCGACATATAACACAAAATTCGGCATCCTCAAGGCTATAAATTACGCCTACGTGAGGCCAGACTTGTGGTACATGAATCATCGACCGGGCGATCCGATTGTCCGCATTCAGGCCAAGCGTCATCTTCAAGCCTCGCAGAATGACATAGGTCCACAAGAGCTGCATGAGGTTGTGCTTGAAGGGATTGTCCCATTCAGCGGAGATGAGTTGAAAAAGCGATTCACCAGATATTCCTTCCACTCGTTCACCAGCATGGCTGTTGCATTCGTCAGCTTCAAGCCAGAGACTTCGGGCTCGACACCCTGGATGCCCTTGGAGTTGGCGTCCCTGGCGTCGCTGGAGTCGCTGGAGTCGCTGGAGCATCTAACCAGGACTGAATTTGAAGATATTCAAGGAAACGAGAGATTTGTTGTACGTATTATGCAATCCCTTGTTTACCCACAATGTTTCCATAAGCGAGCTCGAGCCAACGCTGACAATATCACATATCATCAGTTCATGAGCAGCCTTTTAGTGCTTGTAAGCAACCACGAAAAAGATTTTCTCCCCCCAGGCCAATTCCAGGAGCCGGTTGTGTTTGTGGAAGCAAGTGCTCTCGAAACATGTTCCAAGACTTCGCAAACATTGGTCAACCCGCCACGAAGAGTAACTACTGATTCAGCGGATATAGTGGCGAGACAAGTACGGCTACGAGTCGATCCTTTATCCAAGTTTCGTGAAACGACAAATTCGAGAATCCATGACAAAGTTCAGGGAAATTGGGTGGCTTATGTGCAAGCTAGAAGAAAAGGATTGGGAACTGACACGCTCGACGTTTTGGTTTCTGTGCAAAATTCTGCTGAAGGTAATGACAGGAGAGGAGGCAGTGAGCCTGGCGCAGGCCCATGTGCAGCTGACGTTGGACGCAGAAGAAACCTCGGAGAAGCTGGAAGATGAGGACACTGACCATTTCTTGATCTACTGCCAGTCCAGTAAACAAAGGCATGCGGAAAAGGTATAGTAGCATTTGTTTGCTTCATTGTGTTCTTGCATCTAGTTTCGGTCGATGACGGGTGCCGCGTCGTAAGGCCATGCTGCTCTGCCGTCTTTCTCTGGAGTGTGATGACAATGGCATTGAAAGGTCGTTGAGCTGAGCACGTAATCTTGCGAAAGATGGACTCACGCCTCAAGCCGGGGCGTGTACCTACATTGAAGTGGACCCCCCAAGTTGCCGTTGGCCAATGCCTCTCCAACGTGCCCGATTCGTACTAATTTTCCATGTGCTGCAGCTTCAAGACCTTTACCATCCGGACGGCCAACACCACTACAGCTACCACCCGACACCACAACCCGACCTCGACGCCCTCTGCAAACTGGCAAGCAAGTACCTCGACAACTCCGCGAGCTGGCTGAACGCATTACAGCGTCAGGTCGAGGAAGCTGCGCGCCCCGAGACGGCTCAACAGCCAACACCTCCGGCATCTACATCTACGACACCCAACGACGCCGACGGCACGTCGCCCATAACGCCTCTGACCCCTGCGGCCCTCGTGGCTTTGGGACCACCCGTCAACGGCACCGTCGGCACCGACCACGCCTCGCCTGTCGACGGCAACCGACAAAATCCTGCCCCAGTCACCAACCATTCAAAGCTGCGTCAACACCCCCGGATCCGCGACCTGAACTAGAATCATGGCCGCCACATCCCTCAATAGCCTCTTCGGGAGACTCTCTCTTAGGAATACTCTTTCCTCACCGTTACCACGCCTCTCACCCAAGGCGATCGCTACAGCACCCACCGCCCCATGCCACTTACGCTCCATCCACATGACCAGCCCTCGCGCTGCCAAATCCGGCGGTGCTGCCAAGGGCGGAAAGCCCCAGAAGAAGACCAAAAAGAGGAGCAAGAACGTCGAGGGCCCAGACCCTCGTATCGTGAACCTGAAGTCCTCCATGCCGCGCGCCGTGCCCGCGCCCCTGCGATTTGCCCGCAACCGAGCTCTCCGCCACTGGACCATCCATCGCGCCTGGCTGCTCTACCAGAACAAGGAGCGGACGCGGCGCGCGACCGAGCTCGAGCGGTATGTCCCTATCGCACTCCCACCTTTGTACTCCCCTTAATTAGAAATACTAACATCAATATCAGCATGTACCAATCCATGCACAACGCCTGCGAGGAGCTGCGCAACACCAGTGGGCCCGGTCTCCGCGAGGAGGGCTATCTGTACCGAGTAGCCCTCGAAAAACACGGCGTATACGGCCACAATGGCATCCCCATCGAATACGCCCGCGCTCAAACCGAGACGCCCGCGCGAACAGCCTGGAACCACGAGTGGACACGGTAGATCCCTTACTACTTGCCTCTCGTTTTTTTGCCCACATCCTTGTACAATACTGACGAGCATCACGCGACTGGTTGGGTTGATGTGTTTCGGCTGCGGCGTTGTCATGGTCTTATTCCGCTCTCCTTCAACTCGGTGATGTAGCCGTCTAGGAAGGCCTCCAGCAATGACCTTAAGTGTATCTGTACTGTACAGGAATAGACTGTTTAAATAGAATAATTGCTCGCAGGTAGATTCCACTATCACGCTACTTGGATATTTTGTGATATAAATTTGATGGCACTCGAGATTGATTTTGATCGTGTTCAAAACAAACCGCTTACCCTAGAAGCCACGCCATGGCAGAGTCAGATCCAAAGCTCAGACCGTCTGTAGATATATTTACTTCATGACTGAGTTGTACATAGTGTATATATTGATATGTGATTCAATCTATCAAATGACCTAGCCAATCTTGAGCTGAGTCACGAAGGGTTTCCAAATTGCACGTGGTATACAAAGCGAGACGCCAACGCGCAGCTCGACGGTATGCAATGATGCCGGGGAGCCTGGAAGCGTGGGATAAAATCGAGTTGTTCCAGCCTCCTGAGCCTTTTGGTGTCCCCCCACCCTTGCCTTCGCCCCCCTCTATCCCAGTTTTTGGAAAAAAAGACCAGATATCCTTGGGGCCGCTGTCTATTGTTGATTGGTTCAAAACGCTGAGCAAAATCGTAGTCGTAATTAATATAAACATTTTTGGCCGCGTGGATCTGGCTTGTGAAGCTCGGGAGACGTTAGAGACTTCGAGACTGCTTCCCCTCGCCGAAAGCTCATGTGAGATTAAGGATGTTCCGCTCCCGGCTATTTTGTGTGCTTTCGACGAGCTTTGACCTGCTGCCGATTTGGGTTTCTAGGCCAGTTCCTACCAACGCCCGAGATAAGTAACCACTCGTCCCAGGCTCAGTGCGTTGTAGCTTCCTCATAAGATGACGCAGCAGCCACCTCCTCGCTCGCCTTTTTCGAAAGTCAGAAGGGCGGCACGGGTGGCCGCCTCGAAAACGTCGTCTACACCCTCGCCACTGAGACTGGAGCATTCGAGGTATTTGCGTGCTCCAATCTCCTGAGCGGCGGCCTCTCCTTGCCGCTCCGTAACGAATTTAAGACTTTTCTTTCTCATCTCCTCGATGGCTACCGGGTCATCTCGGAGATCCTTTTTCAGGCCGACTAAAATGATGGGAACATTGGGACATCGTTCAGTTGCCTCATTTATCCACTGTTGCTCAACTTAGTTTCCTGTCTATGCTCCTCCAATACTCATGTCTGCTGCACTAGTGTTTGCTCACCTTGTGCTTCACATTATCAAGCGAGTCGGGCGTATCGATGGAGAATCCAATGAGTAATATGTGGGCTTTGGCGTACGCCAGAGGCCGTAACCGCTCATAATCTTCCTGTCCTGCCGTGTCCCATAGCGCTAGCTGAACAGATTTGCCGTCCACTCTACAGTCCGTTACATAGTTTTCAAATACGGTCGGGATCTAGGGTGAGCACGGTCAGTCCAAGCCACTGATGAAGACGAAGACGGATCATGTCGTAGTTTAGCGGGGATTGTTGTTGCAATTCGAGATGTCGCACAAGTTTGCGAGCCAAGGGAGCTTACGTAGTGCTGTGAGCGGTCAGCGTGTAAGCCACAGCAGTCAGAGACACAGAGTGTGGAGGGCAAGACAAAAGGTAAAACAGAGAATTACTCACGGTGGGGAAGTATCCTAGAGTAAAGACACTTAGTAGCGACGTCTTGCCGCAGGCTCCATCGCCTATGATGACCAGTTTCCTATCCATCTGCCATTAGAACAAACGCCAAATGCATCGCACGGCATCAACATGGCAGACAGGAGGGTGCCGAAGAGACAGGGCAGAGGTACCTTCGGATAACGTTCTGGGGACTTGTGCTCGCCATTACGGGTGGCCGGTTGACGAAGTAGATGGATGGCGAACAAATGGCAAGACTTCGCTTCACACGAACTGGCCTCGGTCGAGCCGCGACAGGCTAGATGGGGAGCCAGCAGCAGGAAGAGGGCGACGGGGCGAAAGGTAGGTAGGGAAAAGGGAGCAAAACAGCCGAGGGAGACAACCGGGGTCGAGATGCAGCAACGATGTAGGTGGGAAAGCACGAGCTCGTCGCAGGACCGACGTGAGCGATCAAGACGTGTATCGCTAAGCCAGGGAGCTTCAGAGTCGGGGTGGAGATGGGCAGCGTTGGCGCAGGCGTTGGCACCGGGGGACTGTCAGTGGCTGAGGAGCCAGAGGTTGTACGGTTGTGCGTCGCGATGTGACGAGGCCTCCGCGGCGCTGTGACACGGCTGCTGGGGCGTGAGGGACGACGCGATGCAAATAAGGTGTGGTAGGCCAAACGCTACTTTGCTGCCTGTGGTGCCGAGTGTCGACGTATGGACCCGAGAAATCAGAAACCTGAAAGCTAACGTATGGCGACCCGGGTTTTATCTTTCCAAAGCGCCCTCCTGGATGGATGCAAAACCTCTTGACTTTCTCAGGGTCCGAGTCGGTAAGGTAGGTGGTACCTACAGCCGCACTGTAACTAGAAATTTCTCGGACTGTCATCCGTATCTCGCCGGGGCCCTAAATTTAGAGCTGTCGACCCTGATGACGGACTGGCTACCATCTTCCTGCTACAGCTACAGCAGTGTCAAGTGGATCGTTATTGGGAGAGAATAACGAAGAAAATGGAACTTGAAGTTAAAGTAGTCAACCTCAGAACGTCGCCAACCCGCCTACCTACCTGCCTCCTACCAAGTGAATACGTCCTAGGTCCTATCATTCCCGTGGCAGCACCCGACACTAAAGCCTGACCCTTGGCGGACTGAGGTACATCATCCAGTAGACGCCGAGGCTGGATTCACGTAAGTGGTGGTGGTCACTTCCACTATACCTGAATTCCACGCTCAAACACATCCTCTCGACTCAGCCATATGCCCGCAATGCGCGTATATGCTCGACTATCGGCCCTGCCGAAGCCAGACTGCTTCCTGATTCCACGTTGGACCCTTCAGTCCAATTCCGTCAGAGATAGAGCATCAAAGTGTGATATATCTCCCACTGCGCACGTCTGCATCTCTTCCAGCACACTCACCACGACAACATGGCTTGGTCGAGCTTGGGGCGTGTTATGTAGGTCAGACAAAGATGCTACTAGGAGCCATGCCCGGGAAGGTCCTTGCAACTGGGTCCAAGATGCAGAAGGCGTCTTGGACCTTACCTAACCAGGGCATATCTTTCTAAAAGACCCAGCATTCCTTCAGTTGAGCCTCTCAAAACCGGGATGCTAGGCACCTTTTATGCAATTCTGTAATGCTGGTGTTGTGATATATATATATATATATATATATATGAGGAATACTTGGACTCATGGCTTTTGGAAACCCCATGTAAGGTCCTGTTGTTGAGGAGTTCACGTTTACAGTATCCCGCCACGTCTCCGATGTTGAAACAATTCACGTTGCGTTGACTGCCGTGGTGGTAGATGAAAGTGAAGCCAATGCATCCACGGAATACTGCTGTCTGAACTATGGGTAGACCAACATATTTCAATCACCATCCATGGGATATGGAGGGGATGAATCCTGCAGTTAAAGAACACTCATGAAGCACAGTCTGGTGGGCCATCAAATACAGTCAGAGATACAGAGGGTCTCCCCTTTGCACTGTGGTGATGGCCCGTTCCATTATGGATGGTTCCGAGGCCCAGGTGGCAGAAAGAACACTGCAATCGTCTCTACCGCCTGACTTGATGGATGTGTTCCCATGTTCAGTGCTGCACTAAAGGCAACCTCGAGAACGACAGAGTTTGGTGGCCAGAAGCCTTTAAGAGGTCCCGTCGTTACTGGAGGGACATGGCATTTTGGCAGAAATTCCATCTCCCGAAGAAGGCCTACGGCAATTGGCAAATGAAAACAAACCACCTGCAGGGTCCATCCAAATTTACCTGACTCTCCGTCTCTGTCTGACAGCGGGACGATAAACCGCCGCATGTTCCGGTGTGGCTGTTCTCTGGGACCTCGTTTGAGGCTCGGGTCACTCGGGGCACGGAGAAGAGCCTAGTAGGTACCTAGGGAGCGGATTTGCCGCCTAGGTCTGCAGGGCTGGAGAAGCCACAGGTGGGGGGTTAGGTAGGTCATTCCACCTGAACGGTGGCTAATAAGATAGTCCTGAGCAGTGCAGGCAGCTTTTAGCAATGGATTGGTGTGGTATTTACATTTATATACGTTGGGGCGACAGGAACATGACGGATAAGCACTCCCCAGCGTCAACTTGCACCTCAAGCCTGATCAACGGCAATTTGTAGCAGTATTGAATGAAGCAGTGAACACAGTAGGTAGTAGGTACCTACTCCCAAGGTTATTCATTGGGACGGCTCGATGTTGTACCTTGGGCTGGTTGTCATTGCAAGCTCTCAAGGTTCCTCAGCGCAAACAGTACGCTGTGGCCATGTACGTTTGGCGAATGTTCTGGCGAATGAATGCTTTATTGAGTGTTCAAGACCAGACTGTTTGAATGCGGTGATGTGGTGATTGAATGTTGTGGCGGGCAGCTGTAGATGACAGTAGTGAGTGCAAAGCGGCACCTGCTACCTGGAGATCGCAGGCCAAGGCCAGCCTTTCCCAGACGCCGCCCACCTTCAACGTCACAAACAGCCCTGAGGACACACACTGTCACCACGACGCCGTTGAGTCGGTTCATCTACCATGTGATTCCTCTCACGACGCTTCCCTGCATCTGTCGGCCACGCTCGAGCACACCTGCACACTTGATTACCAGACAGCCTTAGCAGAACAACATTACCGCCACTGTGACGGCGCCCTCTGCACTGCGCGCCCCGCCTGGGTTCAATCCCGCCGAGAGTTGTGCCCCGTCCGACACCACACCACACCACACCGCACCCTACCAACGCCATACCCTCTGCCTGGCCTCCCCTCTCTCTGAGACCGGGCGACATAGCAAGCGACAATAGCGGCGGCGGCAGCGGCCGAGACAAAAAAGCTGGCCACATCCACGTTACCATCGGCAACACGCAACCTGCAACCCGCAGTCGTTGGTTAGGACATACACAGGTACACTATTGTTGTCAACAAGAGACAGATCGCGGACAAACCAAACTTCCCACAACCAACATCACGGCCCTTCATCTGCCCGAAGACAAAGCACCTATCGGCTGCTACACACCCACCCACCGACGCTCCGACTTACCGCCCGACTTGGATTTGCTTCACTTGGTCTCGCGTGTCTGTGCTTTGACAATCACGACCCTCAATGCTGACGGCCCTCCCCTCCCGACACCACGTCGCATCCTGATCCAGGGCCAGTTCCACTGCCTCGCCTGTCAATCATAGCATATACTTGTTGCCATGCCTTCCAACAGCAATCGGCATGCGCCGACCCCTTCGGCAGCACCCCCCACACCCAAGGCAACGGCCAAGTACACAAACAAGGACGGAACCAAGTACATCTCCGTCCCCTTGTCATCCAACTCCACACCTCCTGCCCAGCCGTCGCCCACCACGACCTCCTCGTCCCGCGGCGGCGCTCCCACACAGCTGTCTGCTCCCGCCGAAGCTCCCCCGGTCGCCACTGTCAACAAGAAGAAGCAGAAGCGCCGGGCCAAGGATGCTGCCAAGGCCGCCGCCAGGGCTGCCACCGAGAAGGAGCAGGCTTCTGCCAACGGCCTTCCGAGCCCAGCATCTACTGCCAGCGCACCGCCGCAGGTTCCCGCCGCTTCAAGCTGGAACCACCGCAACGGTTCCCAGGGCCTGCCTTCCGTCGAGCCCTTGCAGCCCCACGACCCCCGATACAACGATGAAGACTGGGGAGAGGAGACAGAGAGCGACGATGAACACAGAGATGGATTCTCCCACGGTTCTTCGCATCCGCCTGCCAACGGCTCCGCCCCGAAGGCCAAGAAAGGCAAGAAGAAGAAGAAAGTGAAAAAAGACACAGCCTCCGAGCCGGACAATGCCCGCCCTTCCGGCATATCGAGAGAAAAGATCTGGAATACGTCTGGACCGGAGGAGAGAGAACGCATCAAGCAATTCTGGCTCGGCCTCGGTGAGGATGAGCGGAAGTCCCTGGTCAAGGTTGAGAAGGACGCCGTCCTCAGGAAGATGAAGGAACAACAGAAGCACACTTGCTCTTGTTCCGTTTGTGGGCGCAAGCGAACGGCCATCGAAGAAGAGCTCGAAGGCCTCTACGACGCCTATTACCAAGAGCTAGAGACGTTCGCCAATCGGCCTCACAGCCATCCCAGTGCTGCGCCCATGTTCGCTCAAGATCGCCTGGATGCACCGAAACGATTTGGCACCATGGCCGGGCTTCATCCCCCCAACGCGATCCCTCCGCGGCACCCCAATACTCACGTTCCATCGCGCGGCCGCATAGTGGAGCATGTTGACAACGAGGAGGACGACCTCGATGGCGGCGAGGAAGAATATAGCGACGAGGAAGACCTGGAAGACGAGGAGGAGGAAGACGAGCCAGCGGAAATACCTCGTGATGATTATTCCACCGACTTCTTCAACTTCGGTGCCAGTCTGACTGTCAAAGGTACGTTACCCACCTGTCTTTTCTCTTGTTGCGCGCATCGGCCTTGAATAACACATTTAGGCGGTATTCTCACGGTTGCAGACGATCTTCTAAAAAACGACGGCAAGAAATTCATCGAAATGATGGAGCAACTGGCCGAACGGCGGATGGCGCGGGAAGAGGATGCCCATTATACCGGTGGATATAGTCACACGGTGAACGGCGGTTTAGGCAATCCGCACAACCACCCGCCCCCAGAAGAGGACGAATATGACGAGGAGGAGGAGGAAGATGAGGAGTATGAAAGCCAGGAGGAAGACTACGAGGAAGAAGAGGTAATACTTGCGATTTGGAGTTTCGGGGCCGTTCACTGATTGACTTCAGGACCAAATGGATGAGAGTTCGCGAATGGAGGAAGGCCGTCGGATGTTCCAGATCTTCGCCGCGCGCATGTTCGAGCAGAGAGTCTTGACGGCCTACAGAGAGAAAGTTGCCAAGGAACGCCAAGAGAAGCTCCTCGAGGAGTTGGAACAGGAAGAGACGCAAGAGAGCCAACGAAAGGCCAAAAGGGCAAAAGACGCCCAGAAACGCAAAGAGAAGGCTCTCCAGAGGAAACAAGCGGTTCTTGAGGAGAAGGCGAAGCGCGACGCCGAGAAGGCTGCCGAAGAAGAAGCCCGGTTGGCCGAGGAAACCAGACGAGTCGAGGAGGCCCGGGCCAAGGCCGAGGAGAAACGCAAGAAGAAGGAGGCCCAGAAGAAAGCCGAGGAAGACGAACGCTTACGAAGAGAAGCAGAGAAACAGCGCCGGGCCCACGAGCAGAAAGAAAAGCAGGCTGAGCAGGAACGGAAGGCTCGTGAAGCGAAAGACCGAGAGAAAAGACTCAAAGAGGAGCAACGACGGAAGGAACAAGAAGCTCGCGAGGTTAAGGAACGCGAGACTCGCGAGAGAAGGGAGAAGCATGAGAAGGATAAACGGGAAAAAGACCTGAGAGCAGCCCAAGCAAAGGCGGAACGGGAAGCAAAAGAGAAGATAAAGTACGAGGAGAAGATGACGGCCAAGCCAGCTTCACATACCGTACCCATCCCGATACAGCCAGCTAAGAAACCACATCCGGTCTCCGTGCCCGCACTTCCTCAGCAGCCCGGAGCCGTCAACGCTTCGCCACAAGTAGCCGTGGCGACACCAGTCTTGCCCTTCACTCACACGCCCATTAAACCCCGTTCCATCTCTCAAGAAGTCACACGATCCGTGTCTCAAGCATCATACTCAGGTTCTGGGCCCAGCCAGGCAGCATCGCCACATGCAACCAGCCCACCTCATGTGAGTCCCGGCTTGATCGCACCGCCCAGCAAGACAGGACCGGGGCCGCTTCTACCCCCCATGTCACCTCACCATGGTGCTCTGAAGAGTCCCTCTGGTCCTCCGCCTGGTCACTACGACATGAACATGCCTCCAATGCCAATGCCTCAAGGTATGTCGCCTATGGGTCACGGCTTCCCGCGAATGCACGATCCTATGTTTCCGCAGATGGGCGGGCAATTCCGCCCTCCTGGTATGCCCGTCCCTCCGCCAGGCTTGGGCGGGCACATAGGTAGCAGAGGATTTCACGTGCCTCCTCCAGGATTTGCACAGCCAACGGTGGACCCTCACTTATCCGGCTTGCACCATAACTTCTCATCGCCAGACGATACTCCTGGCCGACCCTTATCCCATTCACGCCAAGGATCAGCCTCATATGAGGCGACCGGCTCAAGTGCCCAGCCTATTGGCAAACCGACTCCCATCGGACGCCCTGGAAGCATAGTCCAAAGTCAACGCAATGCAAACGTATCAACGGAAAACGACGATAGCAATGATCACCTGGGCAGCAGCGCCCTTCTGGATGACAGCGACGAACCCTTGATCGACAACTTCGACACGTCTCGTCGTGGCAACGTTGCCCCCGGCATGCGACCCTTCCCCAACCCGTCACTCATGAATCCATCATTCGGGTCTCCGCCCACGCATTGGGGCGCCCCAGGCATGTTTCCCCCACCTCCAGGATTTCCTCATGCGACGGGCAATACTGGGTGGCCGTCTAATATGACATTTGGTGGCCCACCCGCCATGGGAAGACCGTCTCAGCCTCGGCCCCTCGTTGTGCGCCAGCTACTCGTGACTGCGTGCAAGGATCTAGACGACTACGCAGCAGATGATTCTGGATACATCGAGCTGTCCTCTATCCAAGGTCACGTGGACACGATCAAGCCTCTCCCTTTGGACCCGATACTGGAGGAAGAGATCCTAGAGATTTGCGAAACCGAGGGCAACTCGCAGAATGGTGGTGGTAGCTTCGATGTTCGGCGCACCAGCAATGGTAAAGTCGCTATACGTTTTGACTTGAGCGGTGACTCGGTGTCCGGGCCATTTTCACGCAACGTTGGTGCCCCAGGGGAAATCGGAAGTCCCATCGTCGGGGCGGGTGCTCCTTTTCGTGGTTAATGGTCAAGCATTGGTTGGGATGCCTTCTGAGTTGATCAATTCTGCAGCCTGTGGGGTACCCATTTGCAACTAGCAGTGACCATGGCCATCTTCTCTTAACAGTCCAAAAGGCTGCTGGAATGGCCACAAGACCAGTCTTTCTTCCTCCGGCATTCGTGTCGTTGTTTTCCAGGTCTCAGCTGCCGATCGTCCCTGTACAATAGATGGCGAGATATTCCTGGTGTGTATGTGCTACGATGGACGGTCCCGGATGCAGGAAAGAGGTGGACTATTTTCTGCTCGACCTCGTCAAGGCAAGTTGCGTACAGAATCATTCTACGGTACCATAGCAATAAGACTATTAAGCTTGCTAAATGAGAGAAATGAAGATAACGATGTTCTTTGGTGCCCATGTGCCGTTGCCTCACTGAGTAAGAACGTGATTTGATCGGAGGGCAAGACGCAACGCATCTGGCACGTAAAAGGCGAGCACCGAACCATCGCGCCCAAAACGTGAGTCAAAGCAGTAGTCTTACACAGCGAATGATAAACTTTGTCGATAATTGGGAGAATCTTCATTCTTGCATCTCTACGAATGGCACATCTAAGGCCTACTTGTATAGATAATCATGCCAGGAATGCAAAGGTGGTGTGCCAATTGCTCTCTGGATGACCTGTCTGCACCAGTATCTTCGACTTGTATCTCTAAGCAACGGAGCCAGGCGTTCGCTCGAAATACCAGATGGCGTTTGGTGCTTTGGCACAGCTCGTGACACTCCCACCAGTGATGTTCGCATGGACCGGAACGGGTTGCACGCGCTGGACTTTGCCATGAACATGGTAGTAATACCACGCCTCGTCAAAGACGGTATATCCAGCATCGGTGCTGTTTTTGCCGGCATCGGTTTCGTTGTATTTAGGGCCCCTGTGGTGAGAGTATGTTAGTGTGATAATGATGAACGCCCACTGTGAGCGAGAGACTCGTAGTCACGTTCTACCAGGAGCTTCAAGATGTCCACACTGGCAGGTATCTAGGAACAAATACGTACTATAATGGACAGTCAGTCTTCAGACGGCGTATGAAACTTAGAGCAGCATAGCTTTTGGTAGGTATAAGAGACACAATTGCTGTTTAGCAGTACGTACCGTGCACCCAAGCCAAGGCAGTTTACCAAAACCATCGGTCAAGGCGCCCTGGATATCGGACAGTGAGTAGGAAGTCGTATTTGAAGGTCGGATCCCTTTCGCTGATAACCAACGCCACGTCGGTAGATTCTAGACATGAGTCAGTACATGACGGTCACGTTTTGCGAGTGAGTTTGGTAGTAGGTATGAATACACAATGAATATGGCATAGAAGATTTTTGGAGGATTTTAGTCCACTCACCTGGTAATAGGACACAACGGTCTCGAAGAAGTCCACAATCTCCGAATGTTCCACGTATTGAGGGCCGTAACATTCGGTGTCAAAAGTACTGTAGCAAGTTGCGTGCTTGCTATACTCGTGAGCCCACAGATACCAGCTTGGTTGATTGAGGCCTGTCCAGAACCTGTCAGAGAGATCCCGGGTTAGTCAATTCTCACGTTTTCCCAGTGCATGGCCCCTGACGAGATGTAGGAGCGGGCCATGAGGGCAAGATCTCAGCATAGCTGTAGCATGTGACAACGTACTTTTTCATATAAGCGAGTAGATCGTATCTTCCGAACTGCTCGATGAAGTCGGAGATGGGTTCTCCGGTCCATGGAGCAACGGGGGTGCCATCTGGAAGGCCGTTTGTCGTGTTGGGAGAAGGCACAGGGTCATATTGACGGCTATTGTGCGGGCTTTAGAAAGAACTGCGCTGAAACATATTTTTCTTGCATCGTACCTCAAGTCACAATACTGTGTGTACGATCCTGCGGCACTTTGTATAAGCGATGGCACTCGCTCAAGAAGCACGACCAATGTGAAAGGAATTGCTGTACCATTGCAGAAATCTAACGAGCAGCAGAGTCAGCGATTGAGAATCCGCAACTCAGGAGGGTAAACAAACCAGGCCAAAGACCGTGGATTGTCCATGAATCTTTGGGCAGCAGTTGGCCCTCGGTTTCCAATCCGGTATACGTGTTCCAAAATTGCGTTTGAAGCTATAGCACGAGTGCGAGTAGTTAGTGAGAAAGATGCATATGGACAAAAAGACATCACCCACGATGAGACCTCCGTACGTCTCAACACAACACGTATCGACGAGATCTGGGTGGGCCCCGTCGGAGCATGACAACAGAGGCGTATCTAGAATCAATCACCTGTCAGTAGACAATTGACTTCAATCCAGCCTTGCACATTATTTGGCACGGATGAAAGACATACTCAACGCGCAGGTGTGGTTGTCAACGCTTAAGAAAGGGTACAGGCCTGCAAGAGTCCGCCCGGACAGCAATGAGAATGCAAACGCGCGCCAGGGTGCAATCATCTTGACCTCACAGACACGATACACTGCTGTGATGCAGAACGACACGGGCGAATTGACGAGATTCAAGACAATTTGTTTATATACACGGCACACACCATTTCTCTTTGCTTTTTTTGTTTTTTTTGTCTCAGCGCCGGCTACATATGGAGTCTCTTGATAAGCAACGTATCCCGGCGCCATGGATCAAGGCGAGTTGAACCTGGTAGGATGGAGCTCCGAAGGCGCGATGACAAGATAGGAAGCTGAATGGCAGCTCCCTTATGACATGCTGTCGAGGCTGGACACGAGATTGGACCACAGGTAGAAATCAAACATACTCGACATACTGTACCTGTACCTACTGGCAGAAGACGATGGCTCCGTGGCCAGGGTGGAAGATACGCGGCTCCCCATGAGGTTCACACTCCTACCGCCAAATCTCTCATCTGGGCAGAGTCTGGGGTCCAATTGATCGTCGAATGTGTCGTCATCACCTAGCTCGCCTAGTGGTCCTGGCTACTACCTGGGAGGTCCCGTGCGCCGGGTAGCGCCAGGTTCCGTTCAAGGAGGTTTTAGGATTATCGCAGGAGAACAAGTCGCGATTAGGTCTTCGATTACGGGCGCATTCTACGGATCCGTAGGCGCCCATAAATGACTGAATCGTCCATTTGTGACCATCTAGGGAAACTCCTGCCGAAGGGTGTTGAGGACCAGGCAGGATTCAAACTGTCGCCGGCCCAAGAAGCGAAATATCACAAGATGAGAAGGCCAGCAGGCCATATGATGGCATGAAATAGGACCTCGGGGGCCCCCACCACTAGATGTGGTTATCTGCCTTACGCCTTTGTTGCGAGATGTTTCTGCATAAGGTAAGAAACAACTTGTCTTGAGCAAACATTTGTAGTATGTAAAAAAGTTTCTAAAGCATGACAGGGCTCTTGAAATTATGAAAGTGAAAATGCTATTTGTAAACCCTTCATTTCTTTTGTTTTGCTTCATTATTTTACTCACGTTTATGAGGGACCAGCTGACACAAAGAGATTGCTCACTTAGGCGATTTATAGTGCAGGTGCGCCGATGATAATTATGAATGCTAGAATGACGACCTCTATGTGGTCACTGTGGCAATGATATACAGATATTTCTGTTCTCTCGACTTAGTATAAGGCATGTGTGAAGTGCACCTCCATTTTTCATTTGATGGGCAAGGCTCCTCCCAATTTTTATTCTAATCATATCAATGCGCTACAAATATTCTTTGCATATAGAATAAGATACAGATTATTGGCCAGTATACAAAAACACTAACATTCTTATGTGTTGTGTGCATCAAGCGTACCGTCCTGCTAGGGTACTATATTAGGTGGCCCGCAAGGAACTGGAAAATGGTCTGTATGATATGAAGACCGGTGAAGCTCATCCTCAGCTCTCAACATGATATCGCAGCCGGCACGACTTTGGCGGACGAACTGTCGACAGACAGTCACATAACCAGTATCACCTTTTGCCAAACAGAAGGTACTGTAGGTAGTCCTGAAAGCCCGAAGTTTGCTAGGTACCTACATGTAGGTATGTAAGCGCAACGATCAACTCACACGTGGGACTTTGCAGGCCGCGCTATTAATCTCAATTGGCCCCTGCAGTGTGCACGATCGGAAACATGAATCATAAACGGCACCGGCTTTATCTAATCCATCCATCTAATCAATCTCGGGCAAGTCTGGACAGTACCGCGAGTACCCCAACCTCCAGGGGCATTTTTTGGATTCTTTCTGCTCAAGCTACCCTTGGGGGCTACCTACCAAGATACCTACGTGACTGTGCACCCATGGTGCGATTTGATGTGCTAACTGAATTGGACCACACAGGTATACTGTAGAGTCGGCTTGATTTGTACACAAAGTCTGTGCATGGCCAAGGTCAATGGCCTTCGCGGCTCTCTATGAATGACCTGTCTTACGGCTGCTGATGGATGCCACAAACAGAGTACGAGGTCAGCTGTCCAATCAGGCAACAGTTGGGCAATGAAGACGTCTGCTCGCGCGACTTGCAGACGAGACGGTGTGCCTTCCCCTCCGGTGCCACTCGACTCCGGAAGCAGTCAAGGCTTTCCCCTAGAGACGATAAAATCCCTCCCCCCGAGCCTCACCAGCCAATCTGCCTCATCTGCCAGCTCCGACCTTCACGCGAGCTCCACCCCAGCGGCAGCGGCAGCTCGTCACGCCCCCAAGCCTCCATCTTGCCCATCCGCCGCATACCCGTCCCTCCGCGCCATCTCCCCTCCGCCAGCCTCAGCCCTGTCGAGCCTAACCGGCTCGCAATCCGTCGGCCCAGACCCCCTTCCCCGTCTACCACCTCTTCCGAGCCATGCTTCACCTACCGCCGCTGTCCATGACGACCCCGGCATTTCTGCCATGTCCAAAGCACCACTCCTCCTGCGGTCCTCGCCAGGCTTTGGTACCGGGTCTTATGGCGCTGCTCCCGTTCCTCCTGAAGTCGGCGACCAAGACGACGATGACGTCGGCGAGCACAGCCACTCTGCGTCCGCCCTGCTGTCCAGGCAGAACACCGACGATGCTCGCTCGAGGCACCGCCAGTCCTCGAGCACCAGCCGCTCGCTCGTATTTCGCACCAGCGCTTCCTCTTCGACCAGAAGGCGGCGAAGACAGTCTGACGATTTTGCCGGCACTTCCATCGTCAGCGGTCCAGAGGGACGTTTTGGTGTTACTGATGCCGCCTTGCTGAACGATATACCATCCGACGAACTGTCTACATCCTCAGCTGCAGAGGAAGACGACGATTTGGATCGAGAGCCTGACACCGCAGGTGGCGTCCCGGATGATGATCCTCCGGACAACTCACCTTACGCCCAAGTTCGCGCCTCAGTCGCACCCACTGATAATGTGACCTTGTCCATTAATACGCCGCGCATGTGGATTTTGTCTGCACTATTCTCGATGCTCGGATCTTCAACCAACCTCTTCTTCTCCTTGAGGTATCCCAGCGTCGCCATAACGCCTGTCATAGCCCTCCTTTTGGTTCACCCTCTCGGACTACTTTGGGACTATGCATTGAAACGACCAACCGACCCCCCGGAAGAATTCGTCGATGGGTCACGTGCACTCTCCGGGACATCCAGAGCGGCAGTATTGCCTGCGCTTGGTGAAAAGAGAACCCGTGCCCGTCGACTACGACTCTGGCTTGCTCAAGGACGCTGGAACGAGAAAGAACACAGTTGTGTTTACGTGAGCAGCAACGTCTCCTTCGGGTTTGCGTTTGCAACAGATGTGATTGTTGAGCAAACACAGTTCTATAAGCAAGATGCAACCATTATTTACCAGCTACTGCTCACCCTATCGACGCAAATCTTGGGATACGCCTTCGCTGGACTCACTAGACGTTTTCTGGTGCGGCCTTCTGGCATGATCTGGCCAGGCACTCTCATGTCAGCCGCCATGTTTACCACGCTGCACAAAGAGCAGAACGAGCCAGCAAACGGATGGCGAATCAGCAGGTGGAAATTTTTCTACATTGTCTGGACTGCCTCCTTTGTTTTTTATTTTCTCCCGGGCCTGCTGATGCCCGCTCTCAGCTTTTTCAACATCATCACTTGGTTTGCTCCTCGAAACGTCGTGGTGGCTAATCTCTTTGGCGTGACTTCCGGGTTGGGGCTTTTCCCGGTCACATTTGATGTGAGTAACTTCTGGTATTATTTTCTTTTACCTGTTTTAGAAGTTTTCGGGAGCAAGTGCTCCAGAAATGTTTTAAACCCCCCGAGACATGAGCAAACATGCTATAGAGAGTAATTGCTGACTCGAAGAGTTGCAGTGGGCCCAGATTGCGTATATTGGCTCACCACTGCTGACCCCCTTTTGGGCTTCCATGAATGTCATCGGTGGCTTAGTTTTGGTCATGTGGATCGTTGCGCCTATTGCATATTATTGCAATCTTTTCTACTCGTCGTACATGCCCATTCTCTCGGCCTCCGTTTTTGACAACACGGGTAAGATATACGACGTAGGCAAAATCCTCACAGCAGACTTTGTTTTTGACAGAGAAGCGTATTCGGCCTATAGCCGAGTGTATCTGCCTATCACCTATGTACTTAGTTATGGATTGCAATTTGCCGCGTTAGCGTCACTATTGACACACACTATCTGCTGGCACGGCCAAGACATACTGACACAATGGAGGAGATCTCTGAAAGAGACAGGGGCCGATGCCCAAACGGTATACCAACCTCTAGAGACAGAGAGCGAGAGGAGGACCTCGCGGCAAAGAAGTAGCGAGGGCACTGCGCCAGCTGGCACAAACGTGGACGACCTGCTCAACCGTGAAGACGTCCACAACCGGCTGATGCGGAGATACAGAGACGCGCCCATGTACTGGTATCTAACAACGGGTGCCACCATGCTTGCCATCGGTATCTTTGTGGTCGAATAGTGAGTGCGCCTCAAGCATGCTACTCCTAGAGGTAACTAACACGCGACTTTTAGCTACCCTGTTCATCTACCTTGGTATGGGTTGGTTCTCGCCCTGGGCATATGTGCTGTCCTGTTTATCCCCATCGGCATTGTGATGGCCGTGACGAACCAACACAGCAGCATCTACCTTATATGTCAGCTCGTCTGCGGTGTGGTATTCCCCGGAAAGCCAGTAGCGAACATGGTGTTCGTGACGTACGGGTACATCTCGTCCGCGCAAGGGATTAAGTTCGCTGCGGATTTGAAGCTGGGTCACTACATGAAGATCCCGCCACGTATCCTTTTCTCGGTACAGATGGTGGCCACCCTGATCTCTTCTCTGACGCAGATCGCCGTTCTCAACTGGATGTTCCGCAGCGTGCCGGGGATCTGCACGCCGGCAGCCATCAACGGGTTCACGTGTCCGATTGCGCGGGTACACTTCAACGGGTCGATCCTGTGGGGGGTGGTGGGGCCCAGCGAGTTCTTTGGGCGCAACGCGACATACCGGTCTCTGGTCTGGTGCTTCCTGCTCGGGGCGGTGGCGCCGGTGCCGCTGTGGCTCTACGGACGGAGGAGGAAGGGCAGCATGGTGCGGAAGATCAACCTCCCAGTACTGTTCGGGTCGCTGAGCTGGATCCCTCCGGCGACAGGGCTCAACTTCTCGGTGTGGGCGGTGGTGTGCTACGTGTTCAACTACTTGATTAAGAACCGAGCCAACGCGTGGTGGGCCAAGTACACGATGACGCTCAGCGCGGCGCTGGATTCGGGCCTCGCGTTTGGGATAGTGGTGGTATTCTTCGGCTTCATTTACCCGGGGTGGATGGAGTCGTTCAGGTGGTGGGGGACGGAGGTGTACAAACAAGGGTGCGACTGGCAGGCGTGTTCATACCGGACGGTAGCCAACGGCAGCCACTTCGGCCCGGACTCTGGGTGGTAGCGAGGATCCAGGACGCCGCGCTGGGATGTCGATTTAGATGGTAGATGAATAAGGTAACGGCTGTCAAGTTGGAAGAGTTTAGGCGCAGGAAACATTGCAGAGTCTGGTATTTATTGCATGGAGAGGAAGTAAATTCGGAGTCTCAATGCACACACCTAGGCACTTCGCAGACGACGGACGCATTTCACGGTGGGTGGTCGGTCGACTACCACGCAACTCGGAGCTGTTTGAGTCCCTAAAGACAGCGCCGTCCGTATTTCTTCTTCCCGCTTTTGTTGGGAGGCAGAGTGCTTGACTGCGTACATACATGTAGGTACATGGACGTCGCATGCACATGATAGAGTCTGTCCTAACACACGTCTCATGGCACGTTTGCAGCTCGAGCTGGTGAGTGAATAATAGTGGAGCATGCCAGGAGAGAGACGGCGGTTCAGTTCGTGCCCGCGGTACAGTCCCCTATACGTGTTGGGTGGCTCATGTGCCGTACTGTGCACACCCGTACTTACCTATCCCTTTAATTGCGATTTCAACTGCGTAGCAGGGTTAATAGCGTGGGTCTAGCCGGTGTCTAATGCACCCAATAAATCGCAGCCGATATTTGCCTAGATGCGTTTTTACTGATTAACGATATCGATAAGTATCCCAGTAAGTACCCGCAGTTAAAATCGCAATTAAAGGGATAGTTTACTTGTACATGTACCTAGGTAAGGTACCTAATGGTAGGTACATGTGGACCCCAGGTGTAGGTGGGTAATGGCACCACGACATGCTGGGCAGGGCGGCGAGGTCGGGTGCTTTCGCGACTGGAAATGCTCAAAAAATTCTAGAGCTTCATTCAGATGAATCTGGAGTCCGTCATCGATCTCGTCCACATTTCTGCGCTCCGCCCATACTCTTGCTTCTCTGCCGTGTCTCTTACCTGCTCTCGTCTCCCGCGGTGGCGAGACTTCCATGCTTAGTGTCATTAACATTTTCCTTCGTCGTCGATTCGCGTCATCGTCATCGTCCCCGTCCCAGCTCCCTTCACGCCCTCGACCCTTGGACTTCGCCGACTGCACGCATCCATACCGCGTAGTGCCGCCTTGCCGCTATGCCTTGAGGCTCCTGATGCCTTGTCCTCTGTTCCCTTCCTCGAGTTCATGGCCGGCCATTTTCCCCTTGACTTGCCACACGCCCGCCACACGCCCGCAAGATCCCGAGTCTGCCTCGTACCCGAACCGCTCGCCAAATGCTTGAGCGGACTGCCGCTGGCCTCGATCCTTGCGGCTTGCGCCTTGTCCCGCCCTCCCACAACGGCCTGCGGTCCACGAGGCGTCTGCACACCGCCTTCTGGCAGCATGGCGCCGCGGACCTCGAGCTCACTGCCGCATGGCAGTCTTTGATGCACGGCACATTCAACCATGGCGCCCTCGACCTCTCCAGTGAGCCTAGCCCTGTCCGCTCGTTGAGCGCCTCTGCTTTCCTTCTCGAATTTCTCTACCCCCCAGCAGCCGTCGCTCTGATGCGGCCGGTGGCTCCCGCCGCGTCCGACCTCGATCGTCTCCAGAAGCGCACCCGACCCTCCCAGGTTACGCCCCGTCTTTACAGCTTGTCAACTGCTTGCGCGCAGCCCCAAGCGCGAAGCCCCGCTAAGCCTGAAGAGCAGCTCCCGGGCGTTCCTGCGCAGTCACCCCAAGGCCATGATGCTTCCGCCTCATTCCATGTCCTGGACGACTTCGGCCATCTCAAGGCTGTGCAGTCCGTCCTAAACACCGGAGATCCGGGCCAAGCTGACCTCCTGTGGCGCCACTACAAAGCCATGACCGAAAACTCGCAGACAACTCGTCTTCGGCGCCAGGTGCTATCCTTTCTCTCCAAGACGGACCGGGTCGCCGATTCTTGGAAGATTTCCGAGCTCTTCTCCCACATAGATCCTTTGAAGTGGGACAATGCCACCTTTGTGGCTGGCATTCGCGCTGAACTCAACCTCCAGAACCATGCTCGTGCCCTCGCCATCTTCGAAAAAGGTCTGCAGAGCACTACTCTCTATACAAGCAACCTGATCGCCGCTCTTGATATTGTCTTAGCTGCCGCACTGTCGTCCTCCAACCCCAAAATACTCGAGATTCTGTGGGGCTTCTATCCGCAAATGGCGCCCAAGCTGAACTTGGATGCCGCCACCCCCAAGCTGTACCGCGTGGCTTCTGTCCCTAACCTCGCGGATAGAGCCTTCTCTTTTCACCACTATCGCATGAGTCTATCACATGCCGATTCGGAGAATGAGGGCAAAGAAGCGTTGTTAGCTTTGCAAAAGATTCTGGTCAGGAGGGCGCTCTTTTCGTGTGATGACTCCAGAGTCATAGACCTCCTCCGCCTCACGGAAGACTTGCAAGCTTTTGAAGACTATTTATCGTTCGCGCAGAAGGAAAATAAACACGAATTGGCTGTCCATGTATATGATATATACCGAGAGCTGAACGGGGCGGCGCCCTCTCGAGCTGCTCTGCATGCCGCCTTCAAGGCCTATGCCAAAATGGAAGTACCCTATTACAAGAAGATTGCCGGTGTCAATCTCGTATGGGAGGACATTCATAGATTTCATGGCAAACCATCCCAGCGGGCATATCAGAAATATATGGCTTTCCATGCCACTCGTGGTAATAAGGATCGTGTGTATTCGTTGTGGTCCGCCTACGTCCGACTTTTCCGCGGCGATCCCAATATACCAGCGTTGCAGGCTGATGATACCTTCAGCCATTTACTGCAAGTCCACGCCGTCCATGGCGAATCTAAAGAGGCCCAGCGCATCTTTGACGACGCAATCAAACTGTTCCATCTCACACCCTCGATATATGAGTGGAATATTCTTCTAAGAGCGTACGTGAAGGCCAACAACTACGATGGGGCAATAGAGACATTCGAAAGGATGTGCACACGACTAAAACCGGACAGATACACCTACGCCACTCTGATGCACATGGCTGGCTCGAGAGGTGATCTTGGATTTACCGTACTGCTTTATCGTCGTGCACGAAGTGCCGGCATCGTGCCTGATGATGCCATCTTGGGCAGTATCGTCGATGCTTATTGCCAAAATGACCATTTTCAAGATGCAGAAGACGTATGCGTTCGCGCTACGAATAGGGGCGTTGCAACAACGTGGACGTGGAACAGGCTCCTCTATTACCATGCGTTGCGACGCGATCTTGGGGGCCTCAACGATATTTTGAGTAGAATGGCCGCCAAGAACATGGCGTATGATCAGTTCACTTACCAATATCTTCTACTGGGACTCGGTTTGTGTCGACAGTCGCAGCATGCTCTGCAACTGCTTATCACTGCTTTGAAAGACAACCTTTTTACTGTGACACCGGCTCATTTTCAACTCGTCATGGGCGCCTTGATCAAAACCGGCGAACCCAAAAATATCATGCGTCTCCATATGCTGATGAGAGAGGTCGGTTACCCATCCAGCGAGGAGACCTGGTTCCGTCTCGCTCAGGCTACCACGCAACTCCGGACGTTCTCGAAAGATGGGGTGCAAAACGGCCGGCAGGACTGGCTTGGCAAGGCACTTCGCATTTTTTATAAGATGTACGGCATACGCCCCGATGCGATCAAGCAATCTCAGCCCCCTTCACCGACTCCTGGCACCAAGTTGAAGGGCTCAATAGGCCCAGCGAGAGAGGCATACCATTTCAGCACAATGATGAATCTCTATGCCGATCTCAACGATGGTGTACGTGTTGGAGAGCTTGCCGGACTCTATCGCTATGTCTTCCAGGGCACAACACACGAGGAGCCTGCATTACCGTTATCCATGCTTGATGCCATGTTGCACTCGAGTTTTAGGGCCGAACGGCATGAGCGTGTGCAGGAGATTTGGGACCTCATGTTCCAAACAGCGAAGACAGAAGCATTCTCAATGGATTTCCAGAAGAATTCGCCACGTTCATCGAAAATATCGCCAAAGTATCGCCATGCTCTATGCAGCGGTCTTCGGGTCATGCACAAGATGTACTTTAAACAAGGGAACTATGCGGGGCTTGAAACCTTGGTAAAAGATGTTCTAGAAGCTGGATTCCAGTTGGACGGACAGAACTGGAATTTGTACGTGCAACTGCTTGCGCGGACGAAGCAGTATGAAGTTGCGTTTGGCATATGTGAAAAGGTGCTCATGCCAAATTGGCTCGGATGGGACAAGGGGCGTGATGAGGAAGATGGCGGAGACAATGCTCTCAGAAAGAGCCGTAATTTGGACAATCGAAGGAAAATGACGGCTTCACGTCATATGCCACCTCTTGATTCGACTTTTATATGGCTTGCCCGGGGCTATCTTGAGCTCAGCGGGTTGAGCCAGTGGTCGAACGATGCAGCGAACACGTTGGACGGGATTAATCGCGATTGCATCCAGGTGGTCAGAGCTCTGAATAGCATGAAGAGCACAAATACAACGCTGGAGGAGCAGATTCTCAAAATGCCTGATCCCGATCATGCCGACACACTGGATCTGCAATATTTGGGGCTGGACGACTCTGGATCGAGCGTCAGCAAGGGAATCCAACCAGAAAACGCAACTTCTGTTAATTGATGCGGTCGGTTTGTACACTATATATTATATCACCCATGTTTTCGGTGTTATGAGACAGACATCATATTAAGCTACTCAAGGCTGCCGTTAAAGTCAGTTGCTAATTAGGCTTTCTAAACGGCCAATGCAAATCGTCACGCATACCTACCAGGTGTATGCGCACAAACATTGGATATACAGTTGAGAACATTGCACCTTATAAATGAATTACGTTGCATGAGTGCGAATAACGTGTCCCTTGAGACATGGCACTCGCCCCAGGTTTCGAATCAACGAATATCGAAACCACCATTGTATGAATTACCTCGAATTGACTAAGAATCATCATTTAGATCGAATACTAGTATATATGATCAATAAATGTAAACAGCCCTCTATCCAACAGTCGGATCCGTAGTCGAATAGCCCTCCATTTGGCCGAACGGTACTCCATTTTAGCTTTCGAATCCCACGCCATTCGACACCACCAACACCACGTACAGCCATACAGTGATTTGAGCCACATACATCACACACAGCGATTACAGCCGTAGCCACCGGTCATCACCATAGCTTTCGAAGTCCATCCTCTGTATATGGCTGGGATCGCCGAATCGCCGTATGGAGGGGTCGCGTATATGAAAAGAGCCCGCGGCAGTAATTTTTCCAGGGGTTAACTGAGTCAGTACCTATAAGACCCCTTGACTTAAATGACCGCTGAAAAAGATTACCTCTGACTTAGTTGACCCCTGGAAAAATTACTGCCGCGGGCTCTTTTCATATACGCGATTCGAAGGCTGGTTCAAGTGTTACTAGGAGTACCTTTTGACCAAATGGAGGGCTATTTAATTGCTGATTCGATTGGTAGATGGAGCGCTATTTACATTTGTTAACTAAGTATATTAATATCTTAAGAGCATCGTAATACATACACTTTTTGAGTAAAATGATGGTTTGTAATGTTCGTTATTATCTGGGAGGCGGCCGGGGGGGTTTCTCCACTACGACGTTTCTTTCTGAAATGAGTGTAGCTTCGGGTCGGTTGACCGTCATAGGGTCTCTGTTGGTTCTGATCAGGGTTGTGAAATTAGTAACTAATTAGTTACTAAGACTAAAGATCTTTAGTCTTAGTTTAGTCATTAACCTAACTAAGACTAACTAAGAAAACTTAGTCTTAGTCTTAGTTATAACTAAAAAAACTTAGTCTTAGTCTTAGTAACTAATTAGTTACTAATTTTATATAATAATATTCTTAAAAATATTAAAAATAATTATTAAAAATATTAAAAATATTTATTAAAAATATTAAAAATATTTATTAAAAATATTAAAAATATTTATTAAAAATATTAAAAATATTTATTAAAAATATTAAAATTAATTATAAAAATATTAAAATTAATTATAAAAATAAGGTATATAAATATTAATTATTAGAAATAAAATAACATAAAATAATATAAAATAACATAAAATAATATAAAATAATATTTATAATTTTATTAAATATATTTTAAAAATGGTTTTATTATATAAAAATCTTATTTATAAATCTTTAATAAATCACGATTTTTAAAACAAAAGTTATAAAATTAAATCTTTGATTTTTAAAATTAATTAATAAGTTAAATTTTCTAGTTTAAATTATTATATAAATTAATTAAAAATTAAATAATTCATAATTTTTTTTAATTTTTATTAAAACTAGTAAAAAATTAACTAATAAAAAATCGATAATTAAGCCAGTTAATAAATAGCAAATTTTAATTAATATTATAATATTAATATTTATTAAATTTTATTAAAATTACTTTAATAAAGAATAATTTTTTAATAATAAATTATTAAAATATATATAACAATTTTTAATAAATTAATATTTAAACAGATAGATTTGTAAAAACTTGTTTTAAATATAGTTTTATTTTTATTATATAAAAAAATAAAAATTCTAGTTAAAATATAAAAATAAAGAAAATAATTTAATTTTTATTTTTTTTCTAGTAAACTATATTAAAACTAAAGGTTTTATAAATTTAAAAAATAAAATAAAAAATAATAAAAATTATGACTAATATTAAAAAATAGAAAAAAAAACCGTTTTTAAATAATAAAATATATTTTAAGATAATGAAATATAAATATAAATAAGATTCGGATTCCGAATCGAAATTTTATTAAAAAAAAATCCACATTTTTATATAGTAAAAATATCTACAAAAAATGGCGAAAATTATAGTACTAACCGCTTTAGGTCTAGTAGTCGGCGCAAAAAGTTATAAAGCTTCAAACATTTAATAAGATAGGCATTTTTTAAAAAACTATTTTTTTTTACTTTTATATACTAAGATTATCTACGAAAAAAGGCGCATAAAACTATATAAAAAGTAAAACTAGGCTATATCCGGTTAACGCGGAAAAAAATAAAATGTAATTTTTTAAAAAATCGAAATCTTTAAATAAAAAAATAAAAAAAATTATATACTAACTTAAAGTATATAAATAAAAATAGTATAAAGAATAACAAAAAATATAGTACTAACCGTTTTAGGTTTAGTAGCCCGCGCGAAGATTTGGCCTATATACTTAAGAATATTAATTATTTACTCTTTTGGTTAAGGAAAAAATGCCGTTACTATATAAATTTTGAGAATTAAGATATCCGGTAGTTTAAATATAGTAAAAATATCTACAACAAATAACAAAAAATATGGCGTTAACCGTTTTTTTCTAGCCCTTATGCCCGACGAGATGCACGGGGCCGAAGATTTTTTTTTAAAAAAAAAAAAAAAAAAAAAAAAAAAAAAAACCTGGATTTGCAACTTTTGTTTGACCCTATTAAAAAAAGTGGATCTATATACGTTAATTATAAGCAAAAAATAACAAAAATTACTACGTTGTCAGAATTTTTTTATCTATTTTATTCAGTCCAGAAATTGACGCTAAAACATTGGGTACTACTAGGTAGTCTTTCCTAGGTAAGGCCTATTACTTAGGGGTATTATTATTTCTCTTTTTTCTAATTTCTTTATTATATACTTTAATATTTAGCCTTTTTAAAAGGTTTTAAATCATTTATATCAATTCGGGGTAAACTTTTATTTTAATATTATTAAGTTTATATTTTTTTTATTGATTTAAACCTTTAAAAATGGTATTTTTTTAATAATTCCCGAAGCTTGGTATTACGTAATTATTACATAATATATATATAAATATTAATGGAAAATTTTGGCATGACTTCGTTATTAAAAATTGAAAAATCGACCGAACGCAAAATGCAACTTTATATATAATAATTGTATTTTTTAAAAAAAAATAACCATTTAATATAATAATATTAAAAATATAATTTGTTTTTTCTTTTTGTTTATATCCTTTTATCTTTTTCTTTATTAATATCCCGTTTAAACTATATACTTGTATTTACCGGCATATAAATATATAATTAATTACCGTTTAATTATATATATATAATACGGGGAAAGCATTCGAATATTGTATACGTAATCGGTATTAATCGGCCGTTTTAATATCGGTGTTATAATCGATCGTTCGATTTAAAAATAATTCCTATTAAATATTAATAAATTATAAATATATAAAACAATAAAAAAAAACTTATTTAATAACAATTTTATATTTATATATATATATATATATATATATATACTCGATTCTTAATTATTAAATATTAATATAAATAAATAAATATATAATAAAAATAAAACTTATAAATAAGCGACCTTAAGGCTTTTATAAAAGGAAATTAAATTTAAATTAATTTAATCCCGCAATGCCGCCGTAAGGAAATTAAGCTTCCGGGAGCGAAATTATGGCCGGTAAATATAAGGAAATTAAGGCTCCCGAGAGCGTTAAATATAATGAAATTTAAAGTTTAATAAATGAATGTATCTGTAAAGGTAATATTAAATAATATACGATATAATAATTATAAAAAGTGTTTAAAATATATGTAAAAAATGTATTAATATAATTAAGAATTAAATATCGAAGTGAAGATAGAATAGAAGTAAATGAGTGACTGGAGAATAAAAAAAAACAAAAAAGATAAAAAAGGAAAAAGGTTTTATTTAATAAAAGTTAATGATATTATTATTATTACATAGTGTTTTTTTTTTAGTAATAATTCTTCCGAAATCCGGTAAGCAATAGTAATACGGATAGATATTCGGATAAATTATATTCCCGAATTTGACCTATAATTACTCCGAAGTAAATAAGCAACAGTAATACGGATAGATAATATTCCCAGATTTGATATATAATTATTTCGAAGTAAATAAGCAACAGTAATACGGACAGATATTCGGATAGATTATATTCCCGAATTTGATCTATAATTATTTCGAAGTAAATAAGCAACAATAATACGGATAAATAATATTCCCGGATTTTATTTTTACTGCCGTAAAGTCCGTAAGCATTAGTAATTCGTATAGAAAATACTTTCGGATTTTATTTCTATTATTTTAAAATCTGTAAACAATAGTAATATAAGTAAATATTCGGATAGATTATATTCTCGTATTTGATTTTTAATACGGAATTTCGGACTTTGAAATTTTTTTTTGTCTAAAATGTTTTTTATAAAAATACGAAATTTCTTTTTTTTCTTTTTCTTTTTTTTATTACAACTTTTAACTATAACACTTTATACAATACTTATTATATACTATTATTTTATTATTTTATATTAAATATTATTATTTTTTATAAATTATTATAATGTTTTTTTTGTTTATATTTTTATTATTAAATCTATTTATTTTATTAATAAAATAGATATCAATAATTTAAACATTAATCATTTAAATATCGATAATTCAAATAATAATAATAATAGTACTACCGGTACTAATATTATAACTAATTCGATTTATATTAACGATAAAAAAAATACGGCAAACTTTTACTTTAGAAAACCTTGTAAAATTAAAAATATATATTTTTAAAAATAATTTATTTAATCGCGTTCTTTTATTTATTAACATTTTTAAACGGCGGCAAATGCTTACTACTTGTATTTTATAAGTGTTTTTTATATTTAATATTTATTATAAATATATCGCTAACTTTTTAATTTTAATAAATATAATTTTAAGACTATTTATGTAGTTAAAAAATTTTAAGCTTTAAATATTATACGGTATTATTAAAATAAACATCTATTAATTATATATAACGAAAAAAAAAAACGAAAGAAAAAAACACTGTAAGTTATATATTTAATTTTTATTATACTTTTTTATTAATATATTAATTATATAATTAAGTAATATTTTTAAACTTTATAAAAAATACGAATTTATTTAAACTTGTTTCGAAAAAACGAATTCGAAGTAATATTACCGGCGATTCCGAAATTATTAATCCGGAATTTAACAAAAAAATTGTTTTATTAAATATATTAAATTTTTTAATATATAATAATCTAGTTTTTAATTTATTAACCTCGGATTTTTTTATAACTTTATTAAAATGTTACAATCTGTAAATTATTTATTTTAAATTTATTAATCTATTATTTTAAAATATTAATTTGTTTATTAAAGCCGCCTTTATTATTAATCGGTAAAAATTAACCGATATTTTATTATCGACTTTTATTACGTAATTATTATTATTTAACGCCGAATTATAATTTTATATTAATATTAATAGCCCTTTTACTACTAGTATTAAATTTTTGGTTATTAAATACATAAATTTCGTATTTTAGTTTTAGTATTATTATATATTATATTAACCTCGATTTTTAATTAATTTATAAATTAATTAGATTTGAAAATATAACTATATACTAAACCGGAGAAAATTTATTAACTATTTTCGATAATATTTTATGTTAATATAAGCTTTTAAAAGTTCGATATATATAAAAATATTTATTAACTTATTATTTATTAAAATTGTTCAACCATTATTGCGCAAAGGGCCTTCTGCTTAGTACGAAAGGACAATTACTTTATACGAGCAAAAACAAAACAAATGCTAAATAGCCGTCGTAAGTAAATAGTACGTACGATATAAGTAAATAGTACGTATATAATATGTACGTTAAATAAGAAATAACCGGCGTAAATAAATATTACGTACGATAGTTATAGAATAGCTAACGTAAGCAAGTTATACGTACGTTAAATATTCTGTACAGAGGTTTATATATTTTATACGGAATCCTTTCCGGGGATTTTCTTTTTTAAAAAATAGATATAAAATAAATTAATCGTATAGTTATTTATATTTGCTTTAATATATATAAAGCTTATTTAATACTAATTAGTAGTTATAAAGCGATTATAAATTAGTAAAAACGGAAAAAACAGTTAATCGAAAATTATAATAATACGATTTTATATTTTTGCTTTATTTCCGTTTTATATTTTTGGTTTAAGCAAGTTATATAAAAAAAAACCTAAAAAAATTTGCTTCGAATTATATTCGAAAAAAATAATAAGCCGATTTATACGATAAATTTTATATAATAGTTAAAAATAAATCTTAAATTTTATCCGAGCAATCGGCTTTATAGGCCGAAATAGCTTTATAATGCGGCTTTAACGAAAATAGCGTTAGAAAATACTTTATATTAAGCAAATAAAAAAATAACGATAACTTTAAATTATTTAATAACTTATTAAACGAATTTATAACAACGTATATAGTTTACTACGTATTATTATATAAATAAACTTATATAATAAGCGATTATTTGTTTTTTTTATTTAAGAAAACTTTAAAAACTAAACGGAACTTTAATTCGATAAACTTATATAAACCGTAAAATAGCTATTTTTTACACAACTAATAAAATAAAAAATATAATTCGGAAATAATATTTTAAACGTAAAATTAATTAAGTTTATACGAAATAAATAAATAATAACCGATATTTACTATTAAAAATTTTATATAATTTAACTATCGCGATTTTAAAAATTATCCGAATTAAATATTTTATAAACTATTAAAAAACTATTATAAAAAAATTAACCGTATAAATAATTTTAAACTTTTAAACTATTTTTTATTATATAATAAACCTTATTTTAATATATATTACGGAATTTTATCGTATTAAAATATAATATTACAAACGGCTAAATTAATCCGTATAAGTTTATAGTTTTTTAAAAATTATAAAAAAGCTTTTGAAACTTTATTAGCTTATTATATAATATATTATCGAATAAAATACGCTAGTTTATATAGCTATATTAAGTTTTAAAAATTAAAAAAAAATTATTACTATACGGTTTTTTTTTTAATTTTTTTAAGCTTTACTAAATCGTATTTTTAAACCAATATTAACCCGGAAATAACGTTAAAAAAATATACAATACGTTTAATATATATTTTAATATAAAAATAAACTATATTTAATATTAAAGCAAATAAACTATAACGAATTTTTAACAAGTTATATAAAATAATTTAGTATTAATAAAACCGGAAATATTAAAACAGTTTTTCGAAATTTTTTACATTATTTAACGCGTTTTTAAGCCAGATTTTTAAAAAAAAATTTAGCTACATTCGGTTATCGTATAAATATATAACGGCGTACCTAAATTCGAACAAGCGTTAATTAATATAAAAAACTTGTATAAAAGCTTATTTTTAAATTTTTATACCGTAATATAAATTTCGGTATAACGAGAAAACAGGCTATAATTTATATAAAACGAAAACTTTCATACGTATTATAACGATAAAAAATATAGTAATAACCGTATATAAAAATAACGTAATAAAAAATTATTACGTAGTTATATATACCGCGGTTTATACAGTTTTCGCGGTTTAAAATTTTAACGTCCGTTTAATCGTATAAATAAAAAATGCTTTATATGCTTTAAGCCGGATTACTAGTTTATAAAATATTTTAAAAAAAAGATTACTTATATAAAGTAATATTTCGTTAAATATAGCGGCATATAAAACAAAAAGGTCGATATTTACGTTATTAACTTTAAAAAATATCTTAAAATAAGGGATAAAAACGACTAGCTATATAAAAAAGACGAAAAAAAAAGCCCGCAAAAAACAAAAGACTAAAATCTCGTACTATATAATAAACTAATTATATATATACCGAATAACCCGGGAAAATATCCTAAAATTTAATAATTTTTTTATACGATAATATAAAACTATATAATATATCGGTTTTTATATTAAAAAACCCGTACGAAAATATTTACCAAAATATTCTTTAAAATATAAAAACTATACGAATATCGATTGTCGGCAAGTTATAAATATTAATATACGTACGAAAATTTCCCGGAATAAAAATCGACTAAATTTTTAAAAAAACTTTTATATAATTTAAAAAAGCCAAAAATATAACATTAATTAAAAAAATCAAAATCGATATATTAATTAGTTTAATTTAATTTTTTATTTTTAACGCCTTTACGTTTTTTTTATTTTTATTATACGATATAAATCGATAAAAAACGTATTATAATAATTTAATAAATAAAATTATATAAAACGGCAAATCGTACGCTATAATTAAAAAATAAAGTTATAGATTTTTTTATTTTAATTATATGGAATAGACTTTATATTTTATAAAAACGGAATTACGACAAATATATAAAAAAACAAGTTATTAACGTATAAAAAATTTTTATAATTTATTAATAAAAACGGGCTATAACGTTTTTTCAAAAGTTTTTAACAAAATTAAACGAGTTTGCTATTATTACTAATTATACGTAATAATACTTTAAAAATTTAAATTTTCGATTAAAAACGACTTATTTTTTAATTATAAAATAGTTATTAACGTTATATATATTAATAACAAGCTTATATTATATATAATCGACGCTAAAACGGGATTTTAAGCCATTACGTTTTTAAAATCTTTTTCCGCGCAAAATATTTAAAACGCTTTATATCGGTATTAAATTTACATATATTAAAAACTATTAAACGTAATTACGTACGATATTAATAAAAGTTTTTCGTTCGAAAAATTTTAGAATAACGCGCGATTAATAAAATTTTCGTATAAAAAAATCTTAATTAAAACTTATTAAAATATTAAGAAAATTAAACAAATATATAAGCTATTTTATTATATATTTAATATTTTATATAAAAAACTTTTAAATATAATAAACAACTATATAATTTTATAAATTATAATAAAAACCTTAAATAATATAGCTAATTTAAATAGCTTAATACTTATTTTATTAATTTTTAAAGCTTATTTTAAAATTATAACAAATTTTCCCTTTTTTTTTAAATATTATATAAAAAAACAAAAACAATTTAAAAAACTACGAAAACAATTCGGAAAAAACGTATAAAAACAAATATTAACCATATAATAAATATATAAAATAGCTTATCGCATAATGTTTTCTAGTTCTTTTTATAATCGGAAATATTTATATAACGTAAAAAAAGCAGTTAAAAAAAACTATTTAAAGTTATAGCAATTAAAAAATAAAACGTAATTTTAAATAACGGCTAAAAATTTCGTTATACGTAGGTTAAACCATATTATCGACCGTTATACGATAATATAAAACTTAAAATGTTTATTATATAATAAGATATTTTGCTAAAAATCGTATTTTAAAAGCTATAATAAGCTTTTAATCCGCCGAAACGCGGACGAGGACGTTTAAAAAAATATTTTATCGTATAAATATTTTTTACCGAAAAAAAAAAATCAAATTTTGCTTTTATAGTATAATTTCGTTAAAATAAAAAGATTAATACGCTTAATAAACTATTTAAAAAATCGGATATAAAAAAGATTAATAACCTATGAATATAAAACGTATTTATTTTTATACGGTATTTTAATAATATATTAAAAACTTTTCGTATTTTTAATATACGGCTAGTATAAAAAGTTAAAAATAAAATAATCGTTTTATATAAAAAATCTAAAATAATTATATAAAAATACGGAAAAAAAAACATTTTTTACTTAATCCTTAACAATTTAGTAAAATAGCTAACGTTTTATATTAGCTTTAAACTTTACGTTAATTTAATTATATAAAGCAAAAAATAAATTAAAAAATATTATATAAACGTACATATAAATAACAAACAAATTAACTAAAGTTATTTATATATAATTTCCGAAAAAAATTCGGAATAAATACTTAATAAATATTTTATTACGTATTATACAGCTTTTATATAGTTTAACCAAATTAGGCCTATATTAATATAAAACGTATTATATATATTATTGCAAAAAATTTAAAATATATATTTTAACGTACGATTTATATTTATTTTCGACCGAAAAAAAGCTTAATAGTTTTAGTATTACTGCGTTATAAACTAATAATATATTTAGTTTCATTATATTAAAATTTTTAGAATTAAAAAAACGAAAATTAAAAAAGCAAAATTTTATATAAAGCTAAAAACTACGTTCGTATAAAACGTCGCGATAAAATTTAATAACAGTCGAATTTTATTCGAAAATAAAAACATTTTTTTCGTATAAAAAAGCCAAATATTATAGTTATTAAAAATTAATTTAATTATACGTACGGCGTTATAGGACTATATAGCGTAACGCGTAAAAAAAGCATGTATTGTATTAATATACTAGCCCGAAATAGCATACGATTTTTTTTATCGTAATATAAATTACGGAACTAAAAAATAAATATATTAAAATATTAAATATACGACTAAAATAATAAATAAAGAATTTATCGCGCGGTTTACGGTTTATTCTGCTTAATTTTATTCGTATTAAATTGTTTATTTTATCGACAGATTTTTTATAAATAACGCGGATTTTTTATTATAATTTGGTTTTTTAATTATATTAGCTAAAAAAATATATACGAATAATAACTTCAAAATCTATAAAAATATCGTATATTAAAACTTTTTTAAAATATAAAAAAGTTATTAAAAATATATTTATAAACGAATTATACAGTATAATAACTAGTTTTAATTACGTTATTACTTTTAATACGACGTTATAACAAATTATTTATACGTTTTAACTAAATTAAATTTTAATAGTTATTTATTTTAATTTACGTTTATTATATAAATATTTCGTAAAATTAAGAATAACTACCGAAAAACGGCTAATAATTAACGTAATATCGTTATATAAAACGTATATAAAAATCGTAAAATTTTAAAAATACGATAAATTAATAGTAAAAATAATTTATTAAATATATTTGAAAAAAAAACCTTAATTAAACGTTTATATAATTAGTTATAACTAATCGGCTTATTATATAAGTTAAAACATTTGTTAACCGGTTAAATTAATAATAATAAATTCGTACTTTATTTTTTTCTTTATATTTTCCTTCGTGTTATAATAATTTTTTTTTCTAATTTTTTTTAAATAGTACGAAGGATTATTATTTTACCGTACGAAACAATATAACTATACGTTTAATATTACGTTTTTAAAATATTAATTTAAAACAGAAAAAAAGAATTTAATTCGTAATTATAAAAACAAAAACATTATATTATTTATTTTTTATTTTATACTATCTACTAAAAACAAACTACTTTAACGCCGACTACTTTATATATAATAAATATAACAAACGATATAGAAATAGTAAATATAATTGGCGTACAAGCTGTTAAAAAACCCGGGATATATACGTATTGTTCGTACGGAGTACCGGTATAGTAGCCGGTTATTACTATCGTAATAATATAACGTTAATAGGCGTCATACGGCCTAACTATAAAAATAATACTACAAAACTGTATTATTATACCGTAAAAGTACAAATTACGACGTAGTATACGAGCGTAATTCTTTTATATATTAACAGGCTTTAAAGCGTATAAATATTAACGTTTTAGGACAGTATCGCGTAAAAGGCGCGCTTTTAATTCTATTATATAAATAAACAAAAGCAAAAATAAAAGCTTATATAATTATATATATTAATAGCTATATTACGTATAAAATTACGTGTATTTAAAGTCGAGTGGTACTAGGTTATAATACTATTAACGCTAAGAATACCGGTAATTTAGTAGGCTTAAGGCCCGACGACAGCGATTTAATACGGGCTGAAATGCTATCGCCTGATAATTTAAATTTTATTAATTACGAGGTTTAAAGAGTTAGGTTAAAATACAATAAGCGTATTAATTAGAATAGCAGGACTTTCGGTAAAAAGAACAAAAAGCTAGTTAGTAATAGCGGCGATAAAAACAGGATTATTTAGATTTAAAAGGCTAAGGCTTTAGTTAAAAAAAGCAGTTATTTTATATAATAACGAAAAAAAGCGAAATAAAGGAATATTATTATAAAATCGTACGGAATTCGAAACAATAAAGATAAAATAAAATAATAACGTACGGAAAAAAAAAAAAAGAACTTCGATTATATAAAAGCTTTTAACGTTATATACGAAGGCTTTAATTTAACGACAATTATATTATCCTATATTTATAGCAGTTTTATTACGTATAGAATAACTAAATTATTAGTAATGTAATTTACGGCAGTTTACGATTATAATAATAATTCGAACAATAAAAAATCAAACGTACGATATATACGTAGCTATTTTAACAAATAGTTACTAGTATATAACGTACGAAGTATTAAAAAAAGCAGCTATTTTGCGTAAAAAAAAAAGTTACTAGTGTTTAATTATTATTACGCGAAAAGCCTTTACTTAATACAAAAAAACAATTGTTTTATATAAGCAAAAGCAAAGCAAATACTAAATAACCGTCGTAAATAAATAATACGTGCGATATAAATAAATAGTACGTACATAGTACATACGTTAAGTAAAAAATAACCGGCGTAAATAAGTATTACGTACGACGGTTATGGGATAGCCGACGTAAGCAAATTATACGTACGTCAGATATCCTATACGGAGGCTTATATATTTCGTACGGAATCCTTTCTAGGGATTTCTCTTTTTAAAAAATAAACATAAAATAAATCAATCGTATAGTTATTTATATCTGCTTTAGTGCGTACAAAGCCTATTCAACAAAAATTATATACTAATATAATTTAATATTATTCGAAATAACGCTATAAATAATATTTGGTTTTTAATAAAATTAAGCGAAAAGTATTTTAATAACGACTTTTACGATTTACGGTATATAAGTCACGTTTTAAATATCGTTATTAAAAATATAGCTTAAAGCTATATTATTAACGAAAAAGTTAACGAGTTATAAATGATTTAATTAACGGAATACTATATATTAAAAATATAAATAAAAAAAGTATGTTTTTTTACCTTTAATATTTTAAAAATATCATTAAATTTAAAAGTTTTATTATTAATAAATATTAGATTTAATCTAACGCGTTCGCCGTATTACTATAATAATTAAAAACGTTAAAATTATATAGGATTTATTAAAAAAAAGAATCAACTATTTAAAAAAGAATAATTTATTACTTTTAATATATAAAAAAAAAATTATTCCTATTAATAAATATTACCCGGTATTTATTTTATTAATTAATTATTAATAATTTATAAATAATTATATACGATAGAATTTAATATATCGAATAATCTGTACTTTTTTCGAATTATAAAAGCCGTTAAAATATATTTTTTAAAATACGGACTACGAAAAATTTAAAAATAGTTTTTTAACAAATCTTAAATTCGATATTTTAATCGATTTAAAAAATATATTCGAAATTTTTGTTTAACCAATTATTAAATTATAAAGCGAGTATTATATTACGATATTAAAAGGTATTTTATATATATATAATATATATAAAAAAATCGATAACATTATTAACCGATTTTAAAAAAAATATAAAAACACTGCCACAAATAGTATATATATTTTTATTTTTATTTTTTTTAAATATATTAACTTTAATAATAAGCTCTTTTTTTAATAGCTTTATTACAGCTATTAATAAAAAAAAAAGCAAAGCTTCAAAAGTATTTCCTACTTAAATTAACAAAACAAAATTTAAAAACATATAAAACATATTTAATAGCTTTAATATTAGACCTTACGTAAAAAACTCGGAATTTAAAACCTAGGACTTTATTATACTATTATAACACTATTAAAAAAAATATTATAAATATATTAAAAAAAATATATAACGTAAATTAATTATTTTTTTTAATTATTTATAATTAATAATTAATAGGGTTAAAACTGAGTACGAAACGGATATTAATAATAATCTAATTCATGTAACAAATTCGGAATTATTTTCCGATAGCGATAAAGATTTATATCTTAGCGATAATAACAATAACAATATATTACCTAAATTAAATCGTTATTTACATAAAGGGGCTTTTCTTAAAAAAATATAGTATTATTTTATTATTTAAAATTAAATAAAAATATATTAATAGTTATAGGAAATACCATTAAAATAGTAGTATAATAACGCGTCCCGGTTCCTTATTTTATCGATTTTAACACGTCGTTTTTTAGCTATACTAGCTACTAATACTTCGATCGAACGATGCTTTTTTATTTCTAATAATATAATTACTAAAAATAAAAATAAGCTAAAGCTAAAAATAGTTAAAGCGTTAATATTATTAAAAAGTTAAGATATTAAAAGTCATAGGTCATTATAAACACAATATATTAAAAATTTACAGTTAAAAAAAAAAGAATAAAAGAAGGGCTAGATATATTAGAAAATTAAATAGGCTTTAAGTTTTTTTTAATTTAATATAATTAAATTTTTTTCTTAATTATTTATTAATTAATTTATAATAAAATAATTTAAAAAAAAAGAATTATAATTATAATTAAAAGTTATAAATTATATATTTTAAGTAAAATTTTTATTATTTTTTTAACATATTTTTACTATATAACTTTTTTTAAATTTATATACTTTATTATTTTATTTTTATTTTTAAATATATTTTTTAAATATTATTTTTATTATTAATAAAAAAACTTTAGTCACTTTAGTAATTAATTAGTTACTAAAAAAATGACTAAGAAACCTTAGTTTAGTCATAAGGGTGACTAAAACTAAGACTAAGCTTAGTTACTAATTTAGTTACTAAGACTAAGTGACTAATATCACAACCCTGGTTCTGATCCTTGATGTTCGGTATTATGAGGGTCAGTGACTCATATTCCCGACTGAATAAACCTGCGTTGCTGAACACGAACGATATGCCGTCTGCTCAACCCGTATTTTGTTTTCTCACCACGTGCAACCTTGAACACCAATCATCCCGACTTATCGTCTCTGGAGAGCCAAGTAATGAACCCGCGACTTCAAGCGACGTTGTGGTCAAACTCTGCAAACAGAACCGCGATGGCGATGCCGTTTGCTCGCCCGGAGAGCCTTAGACAGGGATTCTCCATGAGTCGGTGCCGCCCCGACGATGCGCCAGGTATGTCAGGTATGTTTGAAGAAATAAATAAGGCATGCTGGCAAAAGACCAGAAAGTAGACAGAGGATATGGATACCCCGCGAGTTATCATACGGATTGCTTTACCTGGTATATTGTATACTGACTCCGTTGTAGTGAGTGTTATCTTTGCCAAGCTATAAAATTTGGGCAAAATATTATGTCGTTGTCTCTGCATATGACGCCCATATGTTAGAGCTGGGACATACAACTAACGCGGGATATTTCTGGCTACTAGGATGTCTGGTGAGTTCTCTGTACTTTTCTTAGTTTTCGTCCTCGCGTGGCGTGTCTTTTGTTCTTGAAGCACAGCACGATGGGTTGACCGGAGGAAACGCTTGCGTGTGTGTCATTATACAGCTGGGTTCCACTATTGCCCATCTTTAAGCTAACAAGGGTTTTGCAGTGAGTTTTCATTCGCCTAACGATACAGTATTCGTACATACGTGGCGGGAGTTTTCTGTACGAAGCGTAAGGTCATGTTAACCATGGCTGGGTTTACATAGACATGTCAGCCTTCAAAGAGACAGAGTACACATACTGGTGGGCGCCGCTCCCCACCATGCGGCAGTGGAACGAAGAACGTATACGTCGTCGCTTCGCGGACCCAAACACGCAGCAGTTCAAGGTCACTGATGATCAGACTGGAAAGGTCGTCGCGTGGGCTAAGTGGGACTTACCACGGGGGAGAATGTTGGCGATGAGTGAGGGGTTTCAGACCTACGGCGAGAACGGAGAACCCGTGCGAATGAACGAGAACGACAAGCAGACGGAGAAATTGGAACAGAGTGGGCAGGCGAGCGACAAATCATATGCTCAGGGTCCGCCGGATGGATGTGATGTCGAGCTTTTCAATGTGTGGTATGTATTCAAGCCTGTCATGATGACTGGGAAATCTGTCCTGTTAATGTTCGGATACTGACCTTCAAGTTAGTATGTGGAAACCATTGCGTATTGCATGCCTGCAACAATCCCAGGGTCTATCCGGCGATTAAAGCAGCTGACACCGCCTATCGCGATCCGACAGTCTTCAACGGTCTCGTGAAGCTGGAGAAGACATGGATGGCGAGTGAGAAGTTAGGTATGCTTTTCCCATCTCTCAGTTCATCTCATGATCTATAGGAGTCTATAAGCCGACCATTGTCTTTTTACACATATGGATAAAGAAATTTAAACCTAAATTGTACTCTCCTAGTCCTAACACACCTATGTACCCACGCCGAGTTCCATGGCCAAGGTGTAGGCTCAGCGTTATTGCAAAGCGTCTTAGAACTGGCAGATGCCGATGGCCTATCGACATATCTCGAGTCGCTGCGTTTGGCCACGCCGTTATGGTACGTAAATCCCACCGCTCGTTGCTACATGTCAAGCTATCGGGTAATCTATGCTAACACACGTCACAAGTGAGTAATCCTTTATCTTCAGGAAGAGACACGGGATCGTCCAAGGCATGTCACGGCATACCGAGTTAAGAAAGCAAATTAACATACTTTCACACATCAGATAAGAGGCATGGTTTCGTTCCCGTAGATAGGATAGAATTTGCTCGCGATAGAACGGGCGTAGCGGGTACCGCGAGTATCGATATCATGCTTCGCGAGCCTTGTTTAACGCCACACAAAGTCTAGGCCTACACGACTGTAGTGTTGCAACGCAATTCCACATCTATTGACTAAACAAGACGAAGGGGAAGAAAGCAACCATAGAGACCCATCATAATTCGTCCATCAAATTACAGAAGTGCTGTCCCTATGAATCGCTCGCTAGAAACACAACTACAATAACATAAGTATCAGCATTCTATTATTGAGTTCTCAAAGAGGTCTACGAAAATGCGTTGCAGAAGCACATGGGGATATATGCGCCTAGCTGGAACCGAATAGACATATATGTCTCGCGATATCGAGGCCGCTCGGGCTATTTTGTGCACAAATGCTTCGATAACGATGCTGATTATAGGGGCTAATCTTAGGCATAGACGTTAAGGCTCTCCATGCTCTCTTCCTGTGCCACCATGTGCTCTTTCGCCGCCAGCTTCCAGTTCTAGACTATGCCATACCTTTACCCCAATGCAAGAATCATTTCCCATCTAGCAAGTTCTGGACATCTCGACCACAACATTTCTGAACGGTTCCAAAAAAAGCTTGGTCTCTAATTATACGTGTAAAATCACGGCGAGATAGGTAGGCTGCAATAAGCAAGAGGGATATCATATTAAAAGTTTCCTAACGTTAACACAGGCAAAGGAACTCTCAACCTCAGACACCTCCGACGAATGGAAGCTAGATCCAATGACAGAACCTGGAAAGATCATGATCATGCCCTCGTAAAGCTGGGAGACGGTAACCTGTGGTGAAGTCGATATCTCCCAATGTGAACAACCATGCTATGCTATTCCCCAATGTCTCGATGGGGTGGGTGATGATATACATCACAAGGTCGGGACTCCGGATGTATTTTCGTACTGTGGAAATATGTACAACAGACATTGATTCGCATCTGTCGGCTGAAGGGCGATCACTAAGAGAATATTTGCTGGCTGTTCTCAATGATGAACTGGACAGCCAAGTTCTTCGCATGCATGTCTGTCATCTCTCGTTCGATGCTCGTGTCTCTCATAATCGTTGGCGCGAAAACCACTGCTAAGTTCTTTGGTGTCATCTAGGATATGTTAGCGAAATCTCTACATTGCTGAAACGCAGTGCATACCAGATTTTCGCCCTCTCTCGATGCAACGCGAGATAAGTGGAAGACGAGGAATTCGAGACAGTCTTTATGCTGGCGAGGTAGTTGATTGAACGTGTTCTGCAAGTGGGTGCATTTGTCTGCATCGTTTGGAATAGCTGACCCGTGTTGTTAGCTTCAAGATTGTCCCATCGTGACGAAGGGTCTAAGAAACATGGTGACACTGAACTCACAATTGGTCTCCAGAACGCGATCGTAAATATCGTATGTTAGCAGAGGGGTGGGTAGCTTCCTGAAGTACTGTTTCAAGACACTAGTGACTGCGGTAATATCTATATCAGGATCTGATATGTCGTAGTTTTCGTTCTTGTCAAAGCCTTCTTGGATGATTTTGGTTTGGGAATTACCACCGGTTTTGCGGTAGATTCCTTCCATTTCCATGCCTCGAAGCTCAACTTCTTCGATACATCGTGTTACAACACAAGGAATTTGTCTCCTTTCGAAGTCAGCACGCTCAGCAAGCTCGGAGCCGAAGAGTACACTGGGTGCCTCAGCCACGGTCGGGGTGGATGCATTCAAGGCAGCCATTGCCCTCGATGGTGGCATAGTCTGCGCCTTTTTGAAACCACCAAAGAAGCCCTGGTTTCTCGCATCTAGAGGTTGTCGATTCGGACCTGTGGGAGGAACCTGGGAGACTGGGGATTCTACTGGCGTAACAGTCATATTGTATGGAAGTCCGATGCTGGAACCGGCCATTTCCGACGGATGACGTTCGGGTTGCTGGAAAGCGACCACCGTTCGATTCACGCCTTTGGCAATATTTTGGGCTACAGCTTTAGAGCCCTTCTTCCAGTTGAACCTCTTCCCCTTTCCAACCTCAACAACGGTCGGGCGGGCTTCAATGATAGGCTCTTCATGGTCAGGAATGAGCGTGGTGCCAGTCTGGATGCTCGCAGAATCGAGCGAAACAGAGTTGTTAGAGGCCACTTTGCTATGGTTGTAGATACCCAAGCCGTTTGCAGGTACTCGAGTGTCCGAATGATTCTTGAATCTCTCTTGGATCTGGTGGGTAAGATCATTGTTCAAATCAGCCAGCTGAGCATTCTTAGAGACCAGCTGTTCAAACTCGACTCGAGCACGATCTCTATCAGCGATTGCTCGATTTTTATCCTCTATTAGCTCATCTCGTTCCGAGTGTAGCTGCTCGAGACTTGCTGTCATAGATTGTTTCAACTTGTCAAGCTTCTGCACAAACTCTTTGATGGCAGAATCTTCCAGCTCGCGGGGATCGATTGGCTTCTTGGTCTCCTTAGCCCGCTCAACGAAGCCGGCTAATACTTCCAATTCACGTATCATGATTTCAGTCTGTGTATCGAGTACCGAAACAGTCTTGCGCTTTTCTTCTAACTTATGGCTGATGTTTTTGAGGTCCTTCTCGTTGTTGAACTGCCGTTCCAGGTCTGCGACGCGCTGCTCGGAATTCCGTAGACGCCTCTTAAGAACTACTGGGTCATCGCCCGGCAGAGCAGTTAGAGGGCTGGTCACGTCGTTGAGCCCGCCGTTCGTCGATTCCTCGCCCATTGGGGTCTTCGGCCAGCGAGGTGAGGTGGTTGTGCGAGTTGTTTCACTGATGCTGCGGGTGTGATGAGAACGCGGAACGTGACTTGATTCGGTGCTGTTGGTGCGTCCGTGACGCACAGCATTGGAGACGCGCCGTAGGATAGACGAGGAGCCTTCATCAGTTCCAAGAATACGAGCCATGTCTTCATCCATACTGAAGTCACCACCCGCACTCCATCTAGGTAGCTTGGGGGACACTTTGTGTTCGCCAGGTTCCGATGCGCCAGCTTGTCCAGGAGGTGCCGGTGGAGCTCTTGGGGTCATGTAAGTGTCGGTCGGCCGTTCCTCTGAAGTGTAGGATCGAGCTGGGCCATTGACTAAATAATAGGGGTCAGCATCAGATGGGACAGCACTGCGACGACGAAAGACTTACTGGTCCTTGGGGCTGGAACTTCTTTTCTGGGGATAGGCTTGGAGGCATTACCAGCAATCGTAGCAAGAGGATCTCCGTGATGCGTCTCTTCCTCCTCTTTAGGTCGCGATTCTTGCGAACTCCTTGGAGTGGTCGTCACACTAGGGGTGACTTCTTTGTCAGCTCGACCGGGACCACTGTCTCGGGAGACAAGTGACTCTTGGAGCGAGTTAGAGTGTTGAGAGTTGCTTCTCGCTGTTGTCTTCTTACTCTTTGGAGCATCTTGTAGCTTGAACTCGTCTGGCTGTCCGTTCTGAGTCTTTTCCTCCATCACCACGGGTGATGTTTTTGAAAAACCAGTCTTGTCCGCCCTAGAAGACTTGGACAATTTTCTACCCAGACTCTTCGAGGGTAGCCCATCATACTCGGTTGACGGCTGTCGGCCTTTCTCCTGGAAAGCGATGTGCGGGGTGGAAGCTTGGGAATCAGGCTTCTTCTCCGCTGGCTTGGTCATGCCAAAATAATCCTTTTCCTTGCTACGTTTCGTATCTGTCAAGGTCTCGGTCGTCGATCTGGGCGTCGAAGCAGGAAGAGGGCTTGGATCTAGAGCGACGGGGATAAAGAAACTCTGGTCGTCTGCTGCATTGTTGGCGGGAACATCACTTCCCGAAAAGATGGACGAGTTCCGGTTGGCACGATAGCTATGCGAAGGCAACGAGAGGCTGCCATCGCGTCCACCATGATTGGACGGGCGTTCGGGAGACCGGGCGGGCCTCGAACTACTCCTCGAAGATGAGTCGTTACGAGGGAGCGTAGGTCTAGGCCGCGGCGAAAGCTCAGTGGTAGGCAGTTCGATGGGATCATCGCCGTCCGGGTCGACTCGATCATTGGAGAAAGCATTCGGCGGTATGGCATTCGGGGGAAGGGCGGGCAGGGACTTCTCGTGGACCATGGGCGAGCCCTCTTTCTCTCGTGCCTTTGCCTGGGCGGCGGCCTTTGATTTCTTGCGACGTCTTGCCATGAGAGATTCGTGGCAGCTCATGCAAAAGATGCCCTGGGATGTCCTAGCATAGCGCAGGTTCTCTATCTTCCTTTTGCAGTTCCTGCAGCGGAAACAGGTGGCGCAAAAGGCCTGGTCGCCCGTGAGGATGGCGAGATCTTCGATCTTGTCGCCGCAGGCACTGCAGCTGTAAGTACAGTTGTTGCAAATCAAAGAGCCGTCGCCGAGCAGGAGGAGGTTGGCATCTGAGTCGAGGAGGGTACCGCATGTGTTGCAGCGGAAGCAATTTAGATGCCATCGGTTTCCGGCTGTGTTCTAGTTAGAAGGATGCCAAGAGCAGAGAACAGTGGCAGGAACAGCTGGAGCGAGTCTGGGGAGACGAGGGGCCCAACAGCAAAGTCGGCGATGGATTTAGTTTCATATGGTTTTGATGTGCACTTACCCAACTCAAAGGCCTTCCCTTCTTCCAGGATCTAGCACAACGTGTTGTCAATCGGGCCGTGTCTCTCATGTCTACATCATGGGTTTGTGCTTACCTCGCCGCATCCTTTACATGGAAACACATCTTCCCCCTCCATGATGCCCTCCATGTACTCATCCATCTCGGGATTATTCATTGGTCTAAGCACGAGCGCGTGCTCGAGTCGAAAGCCTCCAGGAGGCGCCTTGACACGGTCGCTAGGCCTGTCGAGAGTTGCGGCGTGAGGGAGGGAATTTGTCTACAAGACACAGGCCCAGAACACAAATCAACCCAATGGCCTATAACAGCATTTGGAAAAGTGGTGGGCGCCGGGCTACAAGCAATGGGAGTCCGGCGGGTGAGGGTGGGATACCACGCTGGAGGGTGGCGTGGCAGGTGCGAGGTGTGCGAGGTGCGACGGCAGTGAGCAACGAGACAATGGGATGGCGGCAAGGCACCGGGCTGAAGAGCAAAACCAATGAGCTGGTGCTGTAGTGGGAGTTTGGGACGACGGGGTGCAGCGAAAGGGGCAGGCTGAACAATAGATGAGACGAACGAGCAACACACGGTGATGTGGATGTCGTGACGCTGCACTGCTCTACGCTCTACGCTTTACGCTACGGTAAGGGCAGCTGAAGACCCGAAGTCAGACCCAAAGAGTCGGGACGGAAGTAGGGAAGCGAGACGGGCGGAGGTGCGAGTCAGCGTGACTGCCGCTCTGCGATGCCACCTACCTCTAGAACTGAGGCGGTAAGCCTCTGCTGTGCTCTGCGTGTGTCGCACAGGCGGGAGGTAACGCAGCAAGGCGGCGATGGGTGGAGGGAGACGTTGGATCGCAGCAATTTGTGATGGACCGTGGGCGTGGACTGTTGGAAGGCACGAGGGCTGGATTCACAACAAGAGCGATAGGTAGGATGAGAGAGGGTACCTGCATGTATGATAGGCAGGAACGCAGAGCCAAAGCTTGAGGCTGCCGGCCAGCTCGTGCTGTCTGTTGGAAACACGGCGAGAAAGGGGGGGTGTTCGTTCGAGATGTCCTGAGGTTCACGTTGCACCTGGAAGACTTGTAGGTAGGTACTGTACCTGGCGAGTGGTCCCGCTGTGCGCCAGGCAGTTGGACGACATCTCTGGTACATATTCCTCTTCCACCATTGCAAAACCCATGTCGGCTTGTAGTTGACCGTTGGTGGATGGGAAGCAGGGTTCTGCTGACCTGCCGTAGGTACAGACTGTAGTGGCGGGGGATCGCTCACCCATGTCACCTCTCCGCCCATCAGGTAACAGGAGAAGGAGGAGCGTCCAACCTTGCTTGCTACCAACCTCACCTCACCTCGCCTTCTCCTTCTGTTAAGGTACTCACGTCCACGTACAACATGGCCACCGTGAAAGCTGGCATTCCTTTTAATACATCTCCCAGGGCTTGAACTGCCTAAAGCCAAAGGGGAAGTTAAAAATCACGAAATGATTTCTCCTGTGTCCTGTGTTACTCGTCACACAGTCACAGCAAAGAGTGGACTTCAGGGACTGCAATGACAGTCACGACCATGACTAGCTACAGCTTTCTTGATTGTCCATCAATTGACGTCCATTGACTAATCAGTCCACTTGGACTTGGACGTGATAGCTTCACTGTCAAGGTTCCCTCTCAATTGTCGGGCCATCTTGTCAACATTGAGGGCTGGCTCTCATCCTCATAACATATGTCGACATGCCAGATGCCCCGACTCAACCCCCCCTCCCAGGGATAACAACACCTGCCATCCCAGGCTTCCCCGAATGGTCCCCTGGTTGGACCATTGCCAGCTTGCCAGCCTCGACCGCCGTCCAGGTCTTTCGCTTTACACATGATTTGAAGTTGTAAAGCCAGTGTTTCAACTTTCAAGGCTTTAATAAACCCAGTCTCCTTGCACCCATGTCCCTCAATGCAACCTATTATCGGCTATCTCGCTTTTGTTACACAGGTATTATTATTAGCTTGGTCCCTCGTTCAACTGCATGCTAAAGACGTTGCCAACATATTCACGAAACGCGTTCACAAGGCCCCATTATAATAGTCGAGTACTATCAGCCGACATTACTGACCTCATCACTCAGCACAAATGGCTTCTCCAAACCACCGTTGAGCTACATACAGTCAAAGCTGATGATCGGCACTGCTCCAGCTGCATTAGGCGGCGTTAGACATAATGGTGCTAATTCAGCCAACCTAGTCGAGGCTAGTTTCAACAGGGGTCTTCAGATCTTGGCTCCACATCCGGGCTTCGACATTCGGTGCCTCGGGTGCTCTTCACCGGCACATCCGTCTTTGGCTGCAGTGTGCCATTTCTCAAGAAAGCAAGCTGATTAGATAATGGTGCTAGACTAGGGAATAGTGGTTCACCGCTGCCGCCTCCTCAAGTTACCACGGGCCAGTTACCTGCCCTAGCGTACCACGGCTTCGTGCACCATCTCACATCTCAGCTCCAAGAGGCCATCTGGAACACGGTGTGATTGAGTCTCGAGATCCAAATGCGGAAATGCATGACAAGGCTTTTCCCTTCCCCTTTTTTGCCTCCAGACTTGGTCTAGATTTGATGTTGGTAACGTGGACTTTGCCTAGTTTGCAAATGTTTGCTGGGCATATGTCGACAGGCTAGGATGGTTCACAAACTAATACATACCCTAGATATTACTTCTCTCGGGGTCTCCTAGTAGTCAGTCTCGTCAGTGTGCTTGTACGAGTAACAAATTGACATCAAGCAGGGGAAATGGCAGATCGATCCATCTTCAAGCCGTGTTTCATGTTGAAGCCAAGCGGGATCCACTCGCCTCAGCCCGCTGCAATGCGCCAAGGATACGACATGTACATAGGTAGGATACTAATCAACTACAGACTTGTACTTGCACCACGTACCTAGCGTTGCGAGCGTGGCCTGCACTCGAGTTGGAAACAGAGGAACTGTCGATGCGATTTGAGACTTTGATTTGATGTTTTAAAGATGCTCTTGGCGCTCGTGTCCGACGGCAGTACGGATGAGCTACAGTACATGTGTAATCTGTAGAAACGAGACGATTCAACAGGAGTGGGTTGCGTTCCTGATTTCCACTTCCGCCACTTTTTGTTTCCACTCGTTATTATTCACTTAATCCTGGCCAGGAAGCCAAGACATCGGTGGGTATTGCTTGCTACCTTTCTTGCTCAGATCCTCAGCCAGGTCCATCGAGGGTCCAATCTTAAAATTGTGTGTTGCGCTCAGAAACACGCACGCAATTCGCATGTTTCAGAGACACGCAATAGAGAGCCACCAGACAGGGCCTACAGATGGATCTTGACTCCTTCGACAGAACACAGGCAGACGTGGCATCTCCAAGGCTGTGTACTGTAAGAAGGGCCCTCGCGATACACATAAGACGGCAGCTTGTCAGTGGTCGGTGCCAGGTCTGCTTGCGCATGCACCTGCATTCGCGTAATAAGCCGACGTTACACTCGACGAGGCGGTATATCCGTTTCACACTCTTCCATGGTGACATGCGCAGTACTTCAGATTGATTGCCTATTTGCTTGAAATTGCAAAGGATATATCTCTTTGCAACTGCTTAGGATCGATTTGTAGAAGGTGAGATGACCATCTCCTGCGCGTACGGACTACCTAGGTACGTGCTAATGATCGTGTAAACTCTGTGCCCCATATCTCTCATCGTCCCCTAAGTGCTTCACGCCGTACTGCTCTTCAGTGCCCAGAACTTGACGCTCGCTACCACGTGCTCAACTCCTGCAATTTACCACGTATAAAGGCAGACGTCGCCGGTTCCGAAAGCGACAGTCGATTAAGTCGACCGCCATATATACTATGCAAAAGATGATGCTTTCTGGGGCGATCCAGTGAACATAGTAATACCATGCCCGTGATTCGATTGGAAAACCAAGTTTCAGACCGCATTGTGGTGAACAACCATATTGAGCCCGCGTTAACCAATAGGTTTTACAGTATCGATAGCTTAAGTACATGCTATTCTCCATATGCCGAATCATGCATCCAGTGCATTGAGGACAGATCACATCACGCTCACCATCGCTGTAGCACACAACATCTGAACCGTTTTATCCATGGGTAGGATTCGTCAACTTATCGACCGTCTATTTCTACAGCTGACGGCACCAGCTGTTCTGCGGCCTTCTGACCCTGCCACATTAAGGTGTTGAATTTCAGGTTGTGCATTTCAGAACCACCGCACACTGGCATTCATGCTATAGACACCTGATTTCCATGCCCACCAGTGTGACCTTTAAGCATAGGATGTACCTCCGGAAGCTTCAGCTAACGCGCAGATATGAGAAGCTGCATGTATTCGAACGTGTTATGTTCAACCGTGGTGAAACTTTGTGTGGTGTGGGATTTCGAACGATTGGTATCTGGCCCCAGTTGTCCAAAAATCTATTGCACAAACTAATGAACGGTTGGACAGCCCAAGTCATTCTATGTTGTTATACCTATGTATCTAGTGTCCTTCTCAGCCGTTCCACGATCTGACATCGCCTTGTTTCCTCAAGGGCTGCCGGATTCTTACATGAACTTGAAGACTCACTAGGGGTCTCATGAAAGGTAGATGGCCCAGTCCTGAAAGTTTTGCAACTAAACTGGGTCCATGAATTCGATAGTTCATTGCTTCTAAGTACATTTAAAGATCTTCTGAGTGGTTCTCAATAGCTGAGTCTGAGTACATGGTGTTTCATGTCCTTTGATCCGGCCGCAGGCCCCCATCCATGAGATGAATCTTATATGGAGGCTCCGTGCTGAAAGGTAGTCATTCTTAATATAATGTAGCTATTTGCAATGAAAGTTATCGAACAGATATTCTCAGCTAAGAAATCCTCTTGCCGGCGGGAGGAAAGGGAGTGTGATAGACGGCATACGCTTGTACCACCTTCTGTCACACCCCTACTTAAAGCCCACTCTGCCCGTACAATGCTCAAAAGTTCTCGCCTAGACTGTATCAAATACACAATGCACTGTTCGTTAAGTCCGCCTCCTGCTGCGTCTCCCTGCGTCTGACACCCAGGGCCGAAAGACTTTGTGCAAAACCTTGTCCGCAAAAAAATCCAGTTTCCTCTCTGTGGATTGTCATACAGTGGCATGTGAGTTGGCGAGCGAACAGGACGAAAAGGAAAGGGAACAACGACTGGATCTGCATGTAATGCGATGGTACGTATCACTTCTTCGGAAATCAATCCAGGGTAGTTTTGTGTACCACTTCACAGCAGGTTAAATTTCGTTGGAAAGCTGAGGCGGTGGTCACGGCCGTTATACTCGAAATACTTGGGTCGGATGTAAGCAGGCTTGACGAAATTGTGACATCTCTTTCTTATAAAAGGATAAGTTTTGGAGTGTGTTAGTTCGTTGTGTCTCCCTTGGGCACGATCACTCCTTTGCAATGACTCATGTTGGTTTTCTTAAGTTGGGACTTGGACCATTACAGACTTTGTGAAAGCTATTGCTATCGCAACGTCGACGTTGATCGAGTACAAGAGCGAGGTTAAGAAGGAAAACCCCATATTAACTGTGCTACCAGCTACTCGCTCTGCGCTACGGCTGCTCATTACTATCATTGCAAATATTCATATGAGTTGCCATGGACGGCTTTCCACACGAGTGGCCAATGAGCCCTAGCAAAACCCGAGTATTGTGCGCAGTCGGTGGGAATCGAAGCCTATGTATTAATGTGACATGATGTGACCAGTGTCATGAGTTACTAACCTAACTTTGAATCGTAGGACGACTAAGCTATGTGCATGTCTACACTATGATGTTCCGTCCTCCCAAGCCTCACTTTAAGTAGTGGATTAGGAAGTGACCAGACCGAAAATGATGCTGCTGTTATTTTGGCTTGCGTGTTCGTCGCCTTTGCATATCCGTATTATCCTTGTTCAATCTTACAGGCTTTCGTCTCCTGCACCCAACTTTACGTCTTGAAGGTAACGACTTACCGCTTGGTGATCTTTAAACACACCCCGATATGTGGCAGCCACCAATACAGGAAGAAAACGAACTCTGATTTGACCTTAGCCCCAGAAAAACTGCTTTACAGCGGAAGGTGAATTCAGTGCTGGCATAGCCTATCTTATAATTGATCATACTCAACATTCGTTCATTTCATGTTCATGACAGCATGTTCACGACCCAACTTTCGACACGCAATTTGAAAATCTTGTCTAGCTCGTTGTTCTCACGTTGCTGCCTGTTCAAAACACTGGGCTACTGAATTCAGCAATAAGGTTGGTGCCAAACCAGCGCATGACGCTTTCCGCCTAGAACAGGCATTAAACCAGTCACTCAATATGGCGCACTTAAAAATGAAACTGCACAAAAAAATCTTGGTAGTGGTTTCAAGCTTGAATATTGACCAATGCTAAGAAGTCCATGATCATGATTTAGTGGTCGATATGAAGTAATCAATTCCTCGTCTCCTAACCTACGTGAACGCCCACAGCTTACCTGACTATCACAAACGAAATATTCTTCGGCGCTTCCCCCTTACAGTAGTCGATTTAATTTGATGCCATATGCAAGTCGTGTGCAGAACGTCGGGTCATGTACTCTATAGCGTTGACCGAGGGCGTAACGTATAGATGAAAACCCAAGCACGATAATGGTTGCCGAGTAATGAAAACTTTGGCTACTTCAACTCCCACAGACGAGAGCAGTTTGGCAACTGAGACTCCACAACATATCTCATTACTGATGACTAGAGAAGAATTGATGTTTTGGGTTGAGAAGTCCCGAATACTTCGATGCTTCTGATCGTTGTTGATATCTTGACTTGCTCAGTAGCTTGGGATTTACTAGTTTTTATTATTTATGTAGGTTTCGAAGCCAATATAAGCTGTAAATCTGCATCCTTAAAATTGGGGGTTTGTACCGTCTTGTTCAACCAATTAACGCAGTTGCAAAATTATTCAGTGTGGCTGTTTGAGTGTTGCGTGATAAGCTAATCATCTGCAACGAACGCGAGGCACTCACTGGCGTACGTAGTTCATCATTGATTTATCTTCAATCGACCGAAATATGCTGGATTGAGTCAAACCCTACATTGCGGCCTTGCGTATAAGCTAGAGCAATATTCAAGGGCTAGTTGTGTGAAGTCGGTCCTCGGGTTACTGGACAGCAACGAGTTGAAGGTTGGCATTGGCACACTAATTATATGCTCAGTGAATCTGTGGTTTCAAATTAACCTCTTAAATGCAGACACAACACTGCAATGAGCTTTTCAAGTATTGTGAGATCGTTGCTGGCTTGTTGCTATTTAGGTCTGCCACTAATAAACAGGATCCTATGCCCTCATTTATAACACGACTGGAAATTGTCCGCTTGCGAGTTGAATCAGTGGTTTATGGAGGCTTCAACAATGAGTAGGCAACACTTCCTATCCAGAATTTGATTCTAGGATTACGTAGATGCCTTAACAACATCATTGTTGATTGGTGGTTTAGTCCGGAGTTATTGGCGCTTCTGGGTGAAGTGCTGCCTTGGTGTTTATCATTCGATTACGCCTGGTCGAGAGTCAGGCATAGTAACCCATCATCTAAAAATATACCTACGTATGTATGTAGGATCGACCCTTTTACAGGCATACATTGCAGATCAGGATCGACTTTCGATAAGAGATTGCAATCCAACCGAGCCATGGCACTTCTCGGCGCTCGCCTTATGCCTCGTGCAAAGCATTAGTTCGCATACGAAGTCTCGGCTTTGTACCTTCTCCGCTGTCTCCTCTATTCAGAACGAAGACAGGTCTTTCCGTGCCATGAAGCGTGTGAAGACAGTCCCACCTCGATAAGATTCCAGGGGTTTCCGGAGGTAAGTCCATGGCAATTATGCGTTAATGCAGCTGTATCTGACACGGCCAAGGATATCCTTTTGAAGGGGCATCCGTATCCCTTTAATTGCGTATTCAACTACAGTACGGCCAAGACTTTAGTCTGGTAAGGGTTTAACTAACCGAATCCCATATTTCTAAAATATATACTGCACTACTTATTTTAGCCTATAGTAAATGTTATTATATAATTTGCGATTATATAACGCAATTTTATATACGTTATATTTATATTTTGTTTATAGTAGCCAAGAATTACCCTTTATTATATTTAATAAGCGTTGTTTTTTACCTATTTTAAAGCTAAAACAAGCTTTATAAAAGCTTATTTTTTATATTTTTACTATAATATATTAATTTAAAAAGATTTTGAAAGCTTTTTTTATTAAATATCCTTTTTTATTTTTATTAGCTACTATACCGTAAACATTAAAAATTTTTTTATAAACTATAATTTTTTAAACTTTTTAAATTCTATAAAAGGTTTTATTAAATAGTTTAATAATTTAACGTTATAAATAATACGTATTAATTAATATAACTTTTAAAATAAAACGTAAAAAAAATACTAATTATAATAACGTTTAACATAATATTTTTAAATAAAATAACTTATTATTTAATTATTTATATTAATATAATATATATACTTATTATATATAGCGCTTTAAGCTAGTAAATAAACAACTTTTCGGTATTTTAAAAGGCTAAATACGTAATCAGCTTTTTTAATACGTAGTTTTTTTTTTAAAAAAATATATAAAAGCTTTAAAACTTAAAAAAACAATTAATATAGCTAATACGATAATAAAGTTTTTATAAACAAAGTTTTAGATTTTTTTTTGGGGGTTAAAAGTTATTTTCAAAAACTTTTAAACTATTTTATTATTTTTATTATTATTTTTTAAAGTAATAAAATCTTTAATAATATTAAAAATAATATAAGCTATATTTATAATACCGATTTTAAAATAATTATAAAAATAATAAAAAAGATTTTAAAACGTAAATAAGTTATTAAAATAAACGTAATATAGCTAATTTCTTAAGCTTTAATAAAAGGTTATTACTATTTAAAAATAACGTTAAAATCGGTTAAAAATAACATTAAAAATAATAAAATCGATAAATTTATTTACTAAATATTGTTAAAGCTTTTTAAAGCTTTTTTTATTACCGTAAAATTTTTAAAAAAACGTTTTTACTTTTAATTTAGTAATAACTTAATAAAATAAAAAATACCGATTAAACCAACGGCGTAAAAATATTATATCTAGTATAAAATATACTTAAAAGTAACTAGTACTTAAATTTTAAAACTTTTTAAATAAAATTTGTTTTTTATAATAATATTAGCTTTTAATAACTTTTTAAAAAAACATATAGTTTTGTTAATAGTTATTTTAAAAAAAATAACTTTTAATAAGTTTTTTAACGTTTTTTATATATAAAAGTCGATTTTTTAAACTTTCAAATATAATAATAGTACGTTAAAATCGATGTTTTTAAAGTTAAAAAAGTTTTAGGTATAAAAAAATCAAAAAATAACCTATTAACGGTTCTAATTAATATATTATAAAAAATAATATTACAAAAAATAAAAATCGATAGCTTAATAATTAATAATATCGATTTTATTATAAATTCTTATATAAATTAATAAAGTTAAAAAAACGTATATTTTAGTTTTTATAACGTAATTTAAAAACGTATCGGACTGCTTAAATAACGACTGAAACCGCTGGAAAAACAGCCTATCGATTGCGTCGGCAAATCCTAGGTGTGGTTTTGCCAATTTAAATAATACGGGTAAAATGTGTTAGCCCGTTAGCAATATATTAAAATGTGTAGATATTAAGTCGCGGGAGCGGTTAGTTAAAGCGGCTAATATATTTTTTCGGGCTAATTTAAACAAACTTTTATTGTTTTAAAGCACGTTCGATATAGCCGTATTTTGTAAATAGTTTTAAAAATATCGTTTAAAAACAAAAAAGATTGCATTATATAATGCTTTATTAATTACTATTAGTTTAGCTAGCGTCGGATTTACTTAAAATAAAAACATAGTTTATACGTTAAAGTTATTATTATTGTTTTTATAATTTAATTTTTCGATTATTAAAAACGGTTTTTATACCGAAAGTAAAAATTAGCTAAGAATTTTTCGTTATAACGTCGTAATGCTTAATTATAAAAAATTGTTTATTTATGTTTACGTAAATAGAACAGTTTTTCAAAACTGTTAATATTATTGCATTAAAAACTAAATAAATTTTTTTTAGTTTTTAAATTTAATATAATATAATTTAGCTTTTATAAAAAAATAGTTAAATAAATACTTATTGACTTTTTATAATATTAAATAAGCTTTTTAATATTTTATTAATTAGGACTTAGTTTGTTTAATTAAAATAGTTTATTCAGTTAGAGCTAATTAGGGATACTTATTAACTTTGGCCTTAATCTATACTATTAGTTACTTATCGGCAGTAGCTACCTAAAGTATAAAAACGTTAATAAGATTTGTTAAAAAAGCGTAAATTTTAACACAGTTTTCGATTTTTTTTAATTTTTGCAAAGTAGTCTTTTTAAACATTTAAAATATAGGCGTAACGCCTATAATCTATCGGCTGGCCAGATTTTTTAAAGTAACAACGGACTTAAATAGAGATAAAATCAGCGGACAATTAAATAAGGAAAAAGTTTGCTAAAGTCGACGGCTTTTATAGTTTAATAATAAAGTTTACTTAAAATAAGACGTAACTTATTTGTTATATAACGTATAAGACGTAACTTATTTATTATATAACGTAATTTATTTGTTTTTATCAACGTTTTTCGTTATTGCTATCTATAATATATAATTGTAATCAATTAATAAAGTCGTTAGAATTAGTGTAATAATATTTATTAAAGGAGGATATTAATAATAAGCTAAGTAGCCGTGTATCGAAAATTAATAGTACTAACGACGTATTTAATATAAGTCTAAAAAAATATGTTATAAAAATGGTTATAATAGCGATTATCGATAAATCGCTAGCTATTATTTTAGTAAGCCAATTGTAAGGGATTAATCTTGTTATTAATCTAGCATAATAGATCCGTTTTGGCAGACGGATCCGTCCTATATAATAGATGTATCTGCTGACTAATCACTGCCTACGGATCTGCTGACTAATCACTGCCTACGGATCCTACGGATCCTACGTGACAATTATTTCGATTTTAAAAAAAGTTAGCAAGCTATATTTTAGCTATTTTAAAATAAACTATTTACTTTTAAATTAATTACTATATAAAAAATAACAAAAACAAACTTAAAAAAATATTTAAAAATCTTTTCGTACGTAATAAACGGTTTAATAATAACTACAATAATTAAAAATTAATTAAGTTTAAAATATAAGTATTTAGTAATATATTTGTTTAACCATCATTGCGCAAAGGGCCTTCTGCTTAGTATAAAAAGACAATTGCTTTATATAAGCAAAAACAAAGCGGCTATTAAATAGCCGACGTAAATAAATAGCACGTACGTAGTACGTACGTCGGGTAAGGGATAACCGGCGTAAATAAATATTACGTACGTCGGTTATAAAATAGCCGATGTAAGTAAGTTATACGTATGTTAAATATTTCGTACAAAAGTTTATATATATACTTTATACGGAATCTTTTCCGAAAGTTTTTTTTTTTTAATAATAAATATAAATAAATTAATTGTATAGTTATTTATTGCTGCTTTTTAATGCGTATAAAGTTTATTTAATATTAATTAGTAGTTATAAAGCGATTATAAATTAGTAAAAACGAAAAAAGCAGTTAATTTAAAATTATAATAATAAAATTTTACGTTTTTGTTTTATTTCTTTTTTATATTTCCGGTTTAAGCAAATTATACGAAAAAGATTTAAAAAATTTGTTTTAAATTATATTTAAAAAAATAGTAAGCCGATTTATATAATAAGCTTTATATAATAATTAAAAACGAATCCTAGATTTTATTTAATTAATCGGCTTTATAAGCCGAAATAGCTTTATAATATAGCTTTAACGAAAATACCGTTAAAAAACATTTTATATTAAACAAATAAAAAAACGACGACGATTTTAAATTGTTTAATAGTTTATTTAATAAGTTTATAGTAATATATATAGTTTATTACGTATTATCGTATAAATAAACTTATATAATAAGCGATTATTTGTTTTTTTTTATTTAAAAAAACTTTAAAAACTAAACGGAACTTTAATTTGATAAGTTTATATAAACCGTAAAACAGTTATTTTTTATATAATTAATAAAATAAAAAATCTAATTCGGAAATAATATTTTAAACATAAAATTAATTAAGTTTATATAAAACAAATAAATAGTAATTAATATTTATTATTAAAAGTTTTATATAATTTAATTATTACGATTTTAAAAATTATTTAAATTAAATATTTAACAAATTATTAAAAAACTATTATAAAAAAACTAACCGTATAAATAATTCTAAACTTTTAACCGTTTTTTATTATACGGCAAATTTTAGTTTAATACGTATTACGAAATTTTATCGTATTAAAATATAATATTATAAACGGTTAAATCGATTTACGTAAGTTTATAGCTTTTTAAAAATTATAAAAAAGCTTTTTAAATTTTATTGGTTTATTATATAATATATTGTCGAATAAAATACGTTAGTTTATATAGCTATATTAAGTTTTAAAAATTAAAAAAAATTATTACTACGTGGTTTTTTTTTAGATTTTTTTAAACTTTATTAAGTTATATTTTTAAACTAATATTAGCCTATAAATAACGTAAAAAAATATATATAATACGTTTAACGTATATTTTAATACGAAAATAAACTACGTTTAATATTAAAACAAATAAACTATAACGAATTTTTAATAAATTATACGAAATAATTTAATATTAATAAAACCGAAAATATTAAAACAGCTTTTCGAAACTTTTTATACTATTTAACGCGTTTTTAAGCCAGATTTTTAAAAAGAAATTTAATTATATTTGGCTATTATATAAATATATAATAACGTGTTTAAATTTAAATAAGCGTTAATTAATACAAAAAATTTGTATAAAAGCTTATTTTTAGATTTTCGTGCTATAATATAAGTTTTAATATAATAAAAAAGCAAGTTATAATTTATATAAAACAAGAATTTTTATATATATTATAATAATAAAAAATATAATAATAACTATACGTAAAAATAATATAGCAAAAAATTATTCCGTAGTTATATATATTACGGTTTATATAATTTTTACGGTTTAAGATTTTAACGTTTGTTTAACTATATAAATAAAAAGTGCTTTATATATTTTAAACTAAACTATTAGTTTATAAAACATTTTAAAAAAAAGATTGCTTACGTAAAGCAATATTTTATTAAATATAGCGGCATATAAAATAAAAAGGTTAATATTTACGTCGTTAATTTTAAACGATATTTTAAAACAAAGGATAAGAACAATTAGCTATATAAAAAAAACGAAAAAAAAAAGCCTGCAAAAAATAAAAGATTAAAATTTCGTCCTATATAATAAACTAATTATATATATATCAAATAATCTAGAAAAATATTTTAAAACTTAATAATTTTTTATATAATAATATAAAACTATACGATATATCGGTTTTTATACTAAAAAATTTATATAAAAATATTTATTGAAATATTTTTAAAATATAAAAGCCGTATAAATATCGATTATTAGCAAATTATAAATATTAACATATGTATAAAAAGTTTTTTAAAATAAAAATCGATTAGATTTTTAAAAAAAACTTTTATACGATTTAAAAAAGCTAAAAATATAATATTAATTAAAAAAATTAAAATTAATACGTTAATTAATTTAATTCGATTTTTTATTTTTAACGCTTTTACGTTTTTTTTATTTTTATTATATAATATAAATTAATAAAAAGCGTATTATAATAATTTAATAAATAAAATTATAGAAAACAGCAAATTATACGTTATAATTAAAAAATAAAGCTATAGATTTTTTTATTTTAATTATACGGAATAAGCTTTATATTTTATAAAAACAAAACTATAATAAATATGTAAAAAAATAGGTTATTAACGCGCGAAAAAACTTTATAACTTATTAATAAAAACTAATTACGACGTTTTTTTAAAAGTTTTTAATAAAATTAAACAAGTTTGCTATTATTATTAATTATACGTAATAATATTTTAAAAATTTAAGTTTTTAATTAAAAACGACTTATTTTTTAATTACGAAATCGTTATTAACGTTATATATATTAATAGCAAGTTTATATTATATATAATTAACGTTAAAACGGGATTTTAGGCCGCTATATTTTTAAAATCTTTTTTTACGTAAAATATTTAAAACGCTTTATATCGGTGCTAAATTTATATATATTAAAAACTATTAAACGTAATTATATATAATATTAATATAAAATTTTTATTTAAAAAGTTTTAAAATAATGCTCGATTAATAGAATTTTCGTATAAAAAAATCCCGGTTAAAGCTTATTAAAATATCGGAAAAATTAAACAAATATATAGGCTATTTCGTTATATATTTAATATTTTATATAAAAATTTTTTAAATATAATAAATAATTATATAATTTTATAAATTATAATAAAAGCTTTAAACGATATAATTAGTTTAAATAGTTTAGTATTTATTTTATTAGTTTTTAAAACTTATTTTAAAATTATAACAGATTTTCTTTTTTAAATATTATATAAAAAATAAAAACAATTTAAAAAGCTACGAAAACAATTTAAAAAATATATATAAAAATAAACGTTAACCGTATAATAAATATACGGAACGGCTTATTATATAACGTTTTTTAGTTTTTTTATAATCGGAAATATTTATATAGCGCGAAAAGGGCGGCTAAAAAAAACTATTTAAAATATTTATAATCGAAAAACGAAATATAATTTTAAATTACGGTTAAAAATTTCGTTATACGTAAATTAAACCGTATTATTAACTATTATATAATAATATAAAACTTAAAATATTTATTATATAATAAAATATTTTATTAAAAATTATATTTTAAAAATTATTATAAGCTTTTAATCCGTTAAAACGCGGATAAAAACGTTTAAAAAAAAATTTTTATATATAAATATTCTTTATTAAAAAAAAAAATCTAGATTTTGTTTTTATAGTATAACTTTATTAAAATAAGAAAATTAATACGTTTAATAAGCTATTTAAAAAATCGGATATAAAAAAAATTAATAATTTATTAACGTAAAATGTATTTATTTTTATACAATATTTTAATAATATATTAAAAACTTTTTGTATTTTTAATATATGTTTAGTATAAAAAGTTAAAAATAAACAACCGTTTTATACGAAAAATTTAAAATAATTGTATAAAAATACGGGAAAAAAAAACATTTTTTATTTAGTTTTTAATAATTTAATAAAATAATTAACATTTTATATTAGCTTTAAGCTTTATATTAATTTAGTTATATAAAATAAAAAGTAAATTAAAAAATATTATATAAACATATATATAAATAATAAACGAGTTAATTTTAATTATTTATATATAATTTCTAAAAAAAATTTAAAACAATATTTAATAAATATTTTATTACGTATTATACGGCTTTTATATAACTTAGTTAAATTAAGCCTATATTAATATAAAATATATTATATATATTATTATAAAAAGTTTAGAATATATATTTTAACGTACGATTTATATTTGTTGTTAATTAAAATAAAGCTTAATAGTT